>OZ010579.1:42295889-42435889 GCA_963932145.1 Acanthosepion lycidas
CTTACCGATCCCTTTATTTTGTCCACCGATGTAATTTTTCTCGATCCAAGTGCCATGCTTTTTCTGTATTTGTAAGTCTCTGTTATTTCCATTTAGAAACTCAACTCTCCACGTCTTTGATAAGAAGGCCACAGAGTTCAATAGCTGAATCATCTTGAATATGACAATCCAGTAGAGCTGATTTACAGTTGCTTATGCATATACCTTCAATTATTTTAAAATATAGTAGCTGTGCATTAATGAAATATGTATGTTATTTAAGCAGCCCAAGAAACAGAAGTTCCGTGGTGAGATCCTTACTCAGATATTACTCTATACCTACTTTTGTAGTACACTGTATATAGAAGGTTGTATATCTTTGTTACGTTCAACGAATTCTATGTTACTTTTATACTGCAAATATCAGATGAAATGGCCAAATTTTCTTCCACATCAGAATATCAGGAATATATATTTAGAACATCATTTCAAATTAACATCTTCATAGTTTGAAAACGAAAATAAATTATAAATACAAGAAGTTGTTTTCTATCAATAATCTTTGGATTTAGAAGTCTTTATGTAAAGTTTAGTTTCCAAATATTCTCTGAAGCCTAGTGGTAGAAAATACACAGAATGTCTATAAGTTCACGATTATGCCAAATTGCATAAGGTTGATTGAAATCCAGTAGAAGCAATCTGGGAACAATTTGACTAATTTTCGTTTTAGAAGCTATAAATATCATCACTTCTATTGTTTTTTTTTTTTTTTTGTTTTGTTTTTTTTGCTTTTAATTGGTTTTGGATGTGCAGTCAGTTGTTTGCAAAGCAGGATACACGCAGGATACACGATTAGGCAATCATATATCTTTCGATACATGACAGACGACGCAGATTTTCTTCCCGCAGTAAGTGCCATTTGCTTTTGCGGTAGACCAGTTGTTATCCAAGGCTATAGAACCTCGTGTGTCCTGCTATTTGCCCATAGCTGAGGGGAGAAGAGGATTCATAGGTTTTCCAAGGGTAGTAGCACGTTAGTGAATGTAATGGATTCGACTGGAATATAGTTACTCGTAAAGAGAAATCATCGCCTCAAGTTCGAAACTAGACCAAATTCTTTAATTTTACGTTCGCAAAGAATATTCTTCAGGAAGGTATGTGTGCACGACATCTACCAACTATATGTTAAATAGCAGGTCTAACTGTTCTACCATTGCTCTGGCGTGGAAAACAATCTGAGAGAAGGATAAATCTGAATTTTAAACAACTCTAAATTGGTATAGGTTGCTTTGGGGTCCTATTAACTGAGATGTTTTAGCGTTAAGACTGCAGTACAAGAGTTACGGTCAGGAGCCTAATTAATCACATAACAACTCACCTGACCTGATCTGAATGTTCTTTGACATTTATCATTTTTATCATTTTTTAAAAAAATGTAATCAAATAATTTACTATATTGCTTGTACGACGAATAGCATTTAAACTCATTCGTAAGTTAAATGTAACAGCCTCTTCTACTTCACCAACTTCTTTTCTCGAAATTTCCGACAGTGGAAATACCTTCCTCTTTTTTGCTTCCCTGATAACTATAATCTTCAAAAATTTAAATATAATGCCAATTGACATCATCTGGTGCCTTCATCCCCGTTCTTTTTATCTGTTTCATTTCTACATTTTATCCTTTCCTCAATCCCCACTACACGTAGTATTTCCCTTACTTTCACTCTCTGTAGGTACGTGCCTACTAGGGGCACTTCCGTTTTGCTTGGAGAGTAATAGTTTAAAAAGTCACCCTTTTATTTAACCTGCTTTTCGTCTATTTAGTAATATTAGAGAAATCTTTCTAATCTCTTTCTTATTCTTTGTAAAATATTACATTCTCCGTTTTCAATTTTTTAGCAAAATATTCGATATAACGTCGCTTAATAGCATTAAATTTTAGACTGGTGTTTGAATTCTCCTGATCAGTTCTGACGATAATTAAGCATATAATGAAATACGATTATGTATGACATTCACATATGTGATAAACTTGCTGATTGGTTGGGCATTGACTTTAATACATTTCAATGTTATAAACACAGGTATCTCAGCACACCGATATGATATACAATTGGCGAACGAGGATGCCAGGTGAAATGAACCTAGCTGTTCAAAGTTTTCAAATCTGCTAAGATCCTCGAAAATAACCAGAATCGTTTGTCTCAAATGGCCAATATTTTCCTGAAAACGGATATGGCGTCTGGCAAAAGTACAATAAATATCAACATAAGGCAGCAGCCAGTGTCCCATAAATGGTGAGATCGCATCATGTAATCATGTGGACTATTAGTTATCAAATAATTTTGGCAAAATGATAAATCATCTAAAGTGATGCTTAGGACTACACACTTCAATATATTAGGTAAATGTTTACAGATATTCTGGCAATTATTAATGAGAAAAATGAGAAAATATTTTAGTTGAATATAAGTAAACACCTACTGTATTATAAAAAAAAACGGACAATTACGTCCAGTTGTGTAGGATTTCAATTCAAACGTGATAGTGCGGGAAGCAAAAAAATGCATTACTAGTATACTAAAAAGGACGGCTTAGATAATAATCAAATTGTGAAAAATATTCTCATTAAAATCATACATATACAGGGTGCGATGTGTAAATTATCAACTGCACAGGAAAATGGGGCCAGTTAGATAATGAGATAAAGAGGGTCATACGCGATTCACTCCACCAGAAATTTAAAATAGCATTATGTACTGCATGGAATTCGGACCGGAAGCTCCAATACAAACATTTCAGAGTGTTTGGGTGTCAATCTGACGATAAGGCAGAGGATTCAGAAAGAGTTGATTAGTCTACGAACGTACGATCGAACAGAAAACTTACTCTGATCAATCAGATTGGAAAAGAAATCACAAATTATTTGGGGAGAGCCTCAGACTCAACATGTCATCTAATCATGAAATGTGATTTCATGAATATTGGCCTCGATGACAACTTCTAAATTTTATATTTACATACGCTCTACCACTGACATTGTGGCTGTTTACAAACACGTAAAGCATGCCTTTAAACTATATTTTCTCATACACACACACACATATATATATATATGCATGTATACATATTATTATATATTAAATTTTCATATAATTTACCATATACTTCTTATCACACACACACACACACATATATATATATATATATATATATATATATATATATGTGTGTGTGTGTGTGTTATCATATATTTTATTTCCATATACTTTATCATATCACTTTTGTTACATATTTTGTTGCACGATTATCAATTACAGAATATGTTTGTATTTTTAAGCTAAAAATAACTGCAAAATAATTATTAGATAATCTAGAATATTCAACTTGAATATTCTAGAAAAGCAATTTACATCTTTCAAAATCTGAAATTTACATTGAACGAATTCCATTCTTCATTAATTAAATTGGATAAATGGGATTTATTTCTATTAAATCATTTTTCTTTTTTTCTATTCATATTCATTTTTATGCGTATGATTTCAGTTATGAAAATTCTGTTTATACATTAGTTTGAAATTCAATAAAGTAAAGAACTGTATGTGTACGAATATTTATTTCCCACCCACTTCGTGTTTATATTTATATATATATATATATATATATATATATATATATATATAACGTCATCCTCATCAGTGTGGCTAGACATCCGGTTACCTCAAGCTCGGATCGACACCCGACTGAATTGGTATGAGCCGGAGATTCTACCACTAAGCCGTCGGCGCACGGCAGGGAAGCAGGTGGATTTTAGCGTATTTATTTATAGAAACACGCCCAGTGACTGACAGTGACTCGATTCGCTATGCGAAGAGTCTCTCTCTCTCTCTCTCTCTCTCTCTCTCTCTCTCTCTCTCTATATATATATATATATATATATATATATATATATATATATATATATATATATATATATATATATATATATATATATATATATATATTGGTCTGGACTCTCCGTGGCGTATGATGAACAGTCAACGCATCTCAAATCATTTGATTGCTGTGGTGAAAGCTTTTACTTAACCTACCACCTTTCTTTTAGAATTACTTAAGCTAGAACTGAAAATCAACTCTTACGGACAATACGATGGAACATTTTCATGGCCGAACTTTTCTTGGACTATTTGGTGAGAGTATTTTTCTTTTCCTCAATGCATAATAATCTAACTATTTACAGCATATTTTAAACGCAAATATATCCAGAAAACCTTATTAATAGGGTGGGACAAATAATAAAATACCGTTAGTGATTGACCTGTTGGTGAATGGTGAGATATAATAATGGTCCATGATGTTGTGCCGTGTCCTAGTTTTGCACTTGTTCAAACCCGATAAGCCCGTTGTTTTCTGTCTCGGCACGATATAGGTAATGTTTGGGGTCTCTATTACTTTCTTCAAGATGACATTCCATATGGATTTGTTTTAAACTTAACTACTTCTAGCTATTGGCTAAATAGTTATGACATACAAAGCAAGAGTTAGGCGTAATTTACAAGTCTGGTTTTAATTCAGCGTGTTTCCTCTCCTAGATTTGTAGTTAACCAACGCTATATAAATCAATCTGTCTGCTATTTCCTCGTAGCTGGAAGGAATAATGTATCCATAACCTTCCCAAATGTAGTAGCACGTAAGTAGATGTACTCGACTGGAATTCGAACTCAGTTCAATGATTCCGCAATCTATTAATCCTACTACATAAATAGCGTAATGAAAATGTTATTGCATGAGTATTAATTGTTTTAACTTACTATAAAAATCCTACCCTACATTCCTTTATATTTTGCAAGGAATACGATAATGTTTCTGCGGCGATATATTGTCTCATGTTCAAATACAGTAAATGAGACACATGCGATATATGTGCTGTATTATAGTCAATATTTGGTATATTCTACTTCAATTTTCAACAATCCTGAAATCTACTTGGGGTGTATTCTTGCAAATAATATAAGTATTTCTCAAGAATATCACTCCAGGCACCTTGATGATATTTCATTTCTCCTCTTTCCATGTGAGCTGCCTTTTGTTTCGTTCTCTCTGAAAATAATCCTAAACTATATCAATAATGTTGAGATTCAGACATTGGAGAGGCCAATTGAAGATATGATTTTTTTTTCTATCGATGTAAACATTGATATGATTTTTATTTAGTTTGGGAAGCTTGGCTTGGTAAAAAGATTGAGATGTTGCTTAACAATCGCTTTCCTTTCTCTAAAAATATACAAAAATAAATGTGATACAAAGATCTTTTCACAGTACACTGCTTTTTTATAGGGGGGGTGAGAACAAATATTTTTTATACATACAAATTTTTAATTTATTGTAGTTCCAACTAATGAATAAACATACTTTTCATATAATTAACTCTACGCAGATTCATAATAACTAAAAATGCAAAAAAAACATGGGAAAGATTGATTTAATAGAAATAAATCACATTTATCCGTTTTAATAGGTAAAAATATCTATTCGTATAATGCAAATTTCAGATTTTAAAAGATTTAAACTTCTTTAATACTCTCGATTATTCAAGTGGAATATTCTATAATGTTCCAATAGTATTATCACTAGCTCTTTATTAGTATAAAATTTCAAAGAGAACATTCTGTAATTGATATTCGTGCAAGAGGGAAAGAAGTGACGATGTCGTAAAAATAACTAATTGTTAAGCTTTGAAAAAAGAAGGAATAATTATAGGAAAATCTGAGGAAACTTGAATATTGATTTTACTACCATTAGTTCATTCAATGAAATATAAAAAAACTCAAAACCGTTGAAATATAAAGAAAAAACATGTGTTCCACGGAGATTTCTTCAATATCTTGGAAAGTAATGCGTCAAATTAACCAAAATCCAATGGATACTCATCAAGAGTTGAAGTTTGAATTTCTTTCACCAGCAATCTATGTCACTAAAAGCCAATAACAAATGAAATTTATAAGAAAAATCTAAAGTCACGCTAACCTCGGAAACCTCCACTGCTATTAAACGACACAGAGAATCCAGGTTGAACTTCGTTCGTAAACATCAGGTTAAGGAAAATCTAATTAGGAATGTGTATTATGTAGAGACGAAACCAAAATTGAGGGGTTTGGACGTATTTCAAAACACTTACGAGTCCAAACCACTGCAAAATCTATGAAGAAATGAGAAATAATATAAATACCCTGAAATGGCCAAATCAGTCCCTAGATTTAAACCCAATCTTGAAACTCTAACGTTATTTGAAAATACAAATCCAACTGAGAGCCAAAACAAACATCCTGCATTGGAAGACCATATGAGAAGAAAAATGGAACAAAATACCAAATAAATTTGCAAATCTTTGAGAAATACAAAAAAGTATATGGTTTCTGTAGAAGTGAATAATAGATATTCTGGAAAGTATTAATGAAGATTATATATCCTTTTTTGATACATTTCCCCCCATTAAATTGGCTAAATCAGATTTATTAATATTACATCAAATATTTTCTGCCTTCTGAGCGTATTTAGTTATTATGCATCTGTGTTACAGTTAATTATATAAAGCGCATGTTTATTCATTAGTTAAAAATTCAATAAATAAAAAAGAAATATATGTACGAGTATATTTGTTTACCCAATGTGTATGTATATATATATATATATATATATATATATATATATATATATATATATAGAGAGAGAGAGAGAGAGAGAGAGAGAGAGAGAGAGAGAAAGAGAGAGAGAGGCATTGATATTCGAGTGAAATGCGTGTATATTTGATATACATTTTTATATAATACAGGCGGACATATATTTTTATAACCGCCACCCACACATATCTAATTATATATTTGTGCCCCGATTCTTTTCAAATATCTCGTTTCCTAAAGAAACTTATTTACCAGTCCTACATGCATAGAACAATATTAAAATAAAATAAAATTAAATAAATCGGAAAACTCAAAACCTTTCATTATTTAAATGCATTTCTTAATTGTTCAATCTAAAATATTAGAAATAATAATTAGATTATAAAACTTCATCAACATGATTGATATTTAGTTAGTTTAATTCATTGTACATTAATTTATATCACTTAATATCCTTCATAATTGACTATGCCTTTCATGTAACATAAAGAATATATCTGTTCTGAAATTTGAAATTCTGAAAAAGATATTTTTACTTCTGGTTTTAAGTAATTGATGCAAAATAAATTTCTTATATTTGCCTTGGAAATGCAAAGCAGAGACCCGTGCACGACGATTAAGCTAGTTTTTTTTTATCTTTATTCATATTGTATTATTATAGATATATATTTGGTTACATCTGAATTCTTTCACAGATTTTAGTGTATAAAGCATAGCTCTACGATTGAAAATACTATGAAGGAACGTTAGTTTGATACGATATAAGGATTTATCTTTCCAATGGCGTTTGAAGCCTAGACCTGAACTTTCTCAATGTATTGCTCAATCCAATGAATGGTAATATCTATTCTGCGAATTCAAGTTTTTTTTTTCGCGTTCTTCACAATAGTATTTCTTCTAGAGTTTGGACAATGGTTAATTCAATAAAACTTTTTCATACAAAGAACTGCGCACACTTTTTCCTCTCCACCAACTGTAATTTTCCGAAATTTGCCAAATGAATTTTAGTCGGACGAGCCTCAGCTATTTTCCTTTATCGCAGCAATCGAGATTAAATTACAGAGCCGCGTCCATTTTGAACAGACTGTAGTGTAGATCGATTCAATCATGTGGTCAATTAAGTTGTTAGCACGCTGGTTCAAATCGCAATCGACAGCCTATCACGAAGGTAAACCAAGCAAAGTGCAAAATGATCAGTTGATGTTTAGGGTAATAATGGTAGCCTGGGCAATTTATTTGAAAATCAAGGGAGGAATTTGACCAAGATAAATTCTTGTTTAAGTCTGCTGTAGTCTTGTGGAAATATACAGATTTACAAGGCAGTGTACTTGGCTATGGTTGTAGAAACATTATTTCCTGGACTATAAGAAATATTTCGTGGTTATATATATATATATATATATATATATATATATATATATATATATATATACTCACACACACGCACATATATCTTATTCAAACAGTAAGATATTAACAGATGTTTTACCTATATAGAAGTGTACTTGCGCTTATTTAAATCTATAATACATCATCCCTACCGAAATATGTTGTTCATATAAATACTAGTCGACAACATTTGATGACAGGTCGGTAAATACATGCTTTAAGTCAAATCTTGAATTTTAAAATACTGAATCATATATATTATATAAAATCAAACAGAGATTATCCTTTAAATATCATTATGTCTCAGAAGAGTTCACTCGTCCTTTTAAATTCTAAATGACATTTAATTGTTATCTCATTAAATATCTTTAGCATTTTACGTGAACTTGTTAATATGAACAAATTTGTCTATAGAAGGAATTTCAAAGGTAAAAGGTCACTTATCATGTTTAATATATGATTCAGTTGTCTTTTACTTGTTTTGGTTTGATACAGTGTGAAAGGCTCATAGGGATTTTGTGTATATAAAGTTTAAAATAATAAAACATATTGTCTTATATATGTGTAATGAATATGTGCGAATTTTAAGCTTAAAGTGAAGTCAACTGCTAAATGATGTTGTATTATAGTGATCATCATCATCGCACACACGCACACACATACACCCTTACAAATCCAAATCTTTAACAGCATTAATTCACTGAACAGAAAGCAACGCTGTTATCTGAAGCAACAATTTTAAAATCGCTATATTTTCATATAGTTAATTTTGTGCACTTTTGTGAGAATTGGCTAACTGAAGACACCCAAAACTCAGACACTGATTGCTCAGTATCAATCAATCAGATTCTCTGCATGTGGAGAATGATTTTCGCGCACAGATTCCTAATTCGATGACTACCTATATAAACTGAACAAAAGAGAACCAACACCAGTGCGTCTTCGACTGCTACTGGAATCCGCGTCAGTCGAAGACATGTGCCCATCTTCTCACTCTCTCTCAAATTACATATTCTATCACACGTACATAATTTTCTTCTTGCACGGCAGAAATGACTAAAACCTTTATATCAAACTAATAACTCTTTCATTTCCTTTTCAGAGAATATTGATTAACTTTTCTCGTCAAAGAGAGACTACTCTCGTCTGACACATTGCTTTCTTCATTCGAAATTGGATGCAATTATTCCATAAAATATTACGTGAATACTTTTAGAAATTTCTGAAAATATATTTGAAAGACACAGCAGGCGTAAGCCTTTATAAAATTTTGATATCATGGAATGTGAATCCCTAAGATAATATTAAATAACATTGTCTCTTTTATCTAGAAAATAATGAT
This sequence comes from Acanthosepion lycidas, assembly GCA_963932145.1. Taxonomy (NCBI): domain Eukaryota; kingdom Metazoa; phylum Mollusca; class Cephalopoda; order Sepiida; family Sepiidae; genus Acanthosepion; species Acanthosepion lycidas. Next base: position 42,305,280 of record OZ010579.1, read on the forward strand.
AAATGTAAGTGAACACTTATATTTACACTGTGTATGTTCGTTTTACATCTTTGTATACGTGTAAAAGTCACAAGGACAAGTCTTCGTTTTTTGGTAAGTTGCATATACTGCAGCTGACTAATATAACTCATTCAGTATGCAAAAGGCTACCGTTAGAAACGAAATCTAAAATAGATATAAGCCAAGATTAAAAGGACTTCCTGAAATTGTAAAATGTCTCATCGTTGAAGCTTATAATTATGGAGAAAGCTACAAAATACTATCAACACAATTTGGAAACCACAGTTTCAAACTACGACAAATTATTTACAAACGGATTGACTTGGTTATAAAGAAATCGTAATAAATATGTGTTCGTACGTGAAAAGTCACTGGAAGATCAAGTAGACATCTTGTTCGGCCAGCACGAGCAAGTTTTGCTGTAACATGCGCGGCTATCTAATTCTGTCTGGTCAACATCGGATTCAATGTAGATACGTCTACATTGCGACGGAATTTAAACGATTCCAGTCGTAATGGAAGATACCCCACAAAAAAAAAAAAACACTTTTTATGAAAGAGCACAATCCAGCACGACTCAACTATGTCAAAGGTCATATTAATAAGCTAGAAGAGCTCAGACAATAGATTTTATGGTCGAATTTGATCAAACTAGAACATTTTGGGAGGAACAATAGGAGGAATATCTGGCGGACTTCGTATACGGCTTTTGAAGATATTAATTTAAACATGATGGCAGTATTATGATTTGAGTTGCTATTCTGCAGCTGGGACCAGTAAAACAGTATGCATTGACATCACAATGAACTATTAAAGTTATCATACAATTTTGAACAATAGTATTTTGGCCTAGGATAGAAGGCCTGGTTTAATTTGTGGCTGGATGCCCCAACAGCACAAAAATCCGAAGCTTACAAACTCACAAGTCTTGGAATGGTCTAACCAAAGTCTTGATCTGAACCCAATTGAAAATATGGATTTCAAGTTATAGAAGGCAATACATAAAAGAAACCCAAGTAATATCGTGTAATTGTGCGTGTTTTCCAAAACTGGCGCTGACTACTACCAGAAACACATTAAAAATTATGTAAAAAAACTAGACAATGCCGTCACCTAAAATTTAATATAGTCATTTTGCGAAATAAGTAAGTTTTTACCTCCTCTTCCACTATTTAGCTATTGTCAGAAGTGTCGACCCAACTATTTAGCTATTGTCTGAAATGTCGACCCAAATCGCGCCAACGAATCGTTTTGAGAAATGTTATATATATATATATATATATATATATATATATATATATATATATATATATATATATATATATATATATGTGTGTGTGTGTGTGTGTGTGTGTGTGTGTGTGTGTGTGTGTGCAAGTCATCGTCTCTGTGAATATATCTTAAAATTTGCATACTAAAATTAATGAGTATATGTCAAATTTGAAATATTGTAGTAAACATGACAAAGAAGACGAAATGTATATCAATTTCTCTGACTTGAATTCTCTAAGCCTTTGCGTTGACTAATAATCTTTCCCTGGCTCGTAATTTTTACGATAGGAAGTAACTTTAAAAAATATACGTCATATATATATATATATATATATATATATATATACACACACAGAGGTATGTATGTATGTGTGCATGTGTGTATGTATACGGCAATTTAGTTGCCAGTGTTTTATCTTTAAAGAATTATTGACATTCCGTAATCTTATTTATTATAAAACGTAGATTGTGTGTGTGTGCGTGTGTGTGTGTGTGTGTGTGATGTGTGTGTGTATATATATATGTGTGTGTGTGTGTGTGTGTGTGCGTGTGTACGTTTATATATTGGATCGGATTCCCAACATTTTTCAACCGATTTCAACACAACTTCACAGGACTACGTAAAATTACCTTGCAGTGGTTCTAACAGCGCCCAGAATTGGAAATACACAATTGTTTTTGCACGAAATCAATTTGAAAATACGATTAAGAGGCATCATGAGAATGAAAGGGGACAACTCATATCGAGTTATACTTATTATAATTCCCAGATTGTTTGTGTGTGTGTGTGTGTGTGTGTTCGTTTATATATGGGATCGGATTTCCTACGTTTTTCAACCGATTTCAACAAAACTTCATTTTTTTTTTGGCAGGTAGTGTTTCTTATTGTCTTGCACACTTTTCCCTTTATTTTTACATTCAGAATGCTTTAAAAATTCCATTTACAAGAAAATTGTTTATAATAAAATTCTATTCAATAACGATTCAAAACAGTGTTTTGTTTGAGTTTGGGTTTGACCAATTCTTTAAAAAAAAACCTAATTAAGACATGCGTGTCCGTCAACCTTAAATAATAATCTTTGTCAATTTTATTTTTCAGTCTTTATGATGGTCGATACTTGATCTATCTCTTACTGTTGCATCCCCGGGCAACGCCGGGCTCTACTGCTAGTGTTGAATAAATCTCTTGAATATTCATAACCTGGAATAATGCTACTGCCTCCTGGTTACCTCCGCTTACAACTTTGTGTTGAACATTCAATCAACCTTTTTCCTATGTGCGTGCGTATGGAAGTAGACTCATGTCAATCTTAATGTCCAATCAAATCGAAATTTTGCCTAAATCTACACAAAATATGACCATTAAATTGAATAAATATTCACGTGTTTTAATACGCGTCAATAAATTAAATTGATACGTCACTTGATTATCTTTAGGATATTTTGAGTTTAGCAGGTCATATTTTTGATCTTTGTCTATATTTCTGAGATGAGGTATTGTGAATATTATTTTCATTATTCGGACTATTGTCCTCACCTTTGTTGCCACATTTATCACCGTTTATTTCGCTGGCTGGAGCAGACACTTTTACTACTAAATACCATGTCTAATGGATGTCAGTTACCTGTTAATTGATCACTCCAAATTCTCCCAAGATTTAACCAGGAATTGAAAGCACAGTCTTTGGGTTCTGTCACTGGATCCAACTACCGCCTATATCCACTTTGCCATGTGTACTTGAGGGAGTTGTGCGTGAATTTCTGGGTATTATAAACCTAATGCCATCAGCAACATTTTTTACAAGTGCTCATATTGCAAATCTTGCGTTTATCATTTCAATTTTTTTACCAGAACTCATGTTGCCATTTTCGTTGTTATTATCGCTTTTCTCTGGGTATCATTCGCATAATATTTGGAATATTGTCCGATATAGCGGACAATAGTTCGAATAATGTAAATAGTGTACTTTGATATTACTAATTAGTTACCTTTTTATTTTATTTTCCTTCTCTCTGCCTTTTCTCTTTATTTCTCTCTCTCAATACACGCACACACACATATACATACATACATATATATATATATGTGTGTGTGTGTGTGTGTGTACACGCGTGTGTGATTGTGAGTTTGACTTTGTGTGTGTGCTGCTCATCAACTCCTAATTTTATGAAGCAAAATATTTTAACGATTATTTTCCGTTTTCTCTGAATTATCCTATTTATAACAGAAGGTAATAAACAAATTTAGCGAAGATTTTCTAAAAATATAATGTCTAGAACAATGTCGTATTGTCTGGCAGGAAGTTTTTTTCCTGGTTGTCACATTGAAATAATGGCAACAATTCCAGAAGGAAACATTAACTTTTACCAAAAGGTGATGCCATGTTATGTTAGGTTTTTCATTCTAATTCTCATCACAGACTTATTGATCCACGTGGCTTTTGTTCTATAATGTTGACAATAGTGATCGATATCTGCGAGATGAACTATGATTAGCTGTCGTGTCATAAATCCTGTCACACCTCATTTGAGTTTCCTGTCCAATATCACAACGTATTTAGTTGCAACGCATTACGCAAAGAATTTATATAAGTTTATCACAACAGACTATAAAGGTGATTGGGTTATTAGCTCGTATATCTTAAAAGTAAAACTTGGAATAAGTTTGAGTTTTTTTTTCTTGTGGAAATGTCTACGCCATATTCAATTAGCTGACTTAAGACATTTATTGAAATACGTATTGTAGATATCCAGAAAATCGAAATTACTTATCATGATATAAAAGTATAAATGAGGTGTTGGTCTGATTCAAATCGCTATTCAATATTGTATTTTTACTGCTAAGATCTTTAAAGATTCATAATTTTAATAGCGAATAAAAATGATCTTATTATTTTTTGTGGATTCCGGGTTGAAATCCAGTACCAATAAATAACAAACGCCAGGAATGAATATATGAAAATAATGTATTAACGTAGTATTAACGTAATAATATAAACTGTTAAAGCAGGTTAGTAGTTCCAGGAATACGGGTTAGTACAATATATATATATATATATATATATATATATATATATATATATATATATATATATATATATATATATATATATATATATATATATATAGTCTTTGGTATTGAAGTATCGCTGTATGACTTCTTACTGAGTTTACGTGCTCGCTCACTGTGACTCCTACAACGCTGTTACCTCACCCTCACTCTTCCGGTTACCTACAAACTTTTACTCTGTCACTCCTTTTCAGCGGGTGATGAGCTTGGCTCTTCAACCCGTCTTTTTGTATTTGATCAATATGTCTTCTGTGGGTAATTCTTTCTCTCCTTGTATTGTGTATATCACGTTTCCTAGTCTGTTAATTATTTTTTTCAAACCTCTCTTTACTTCTTTGTCGACTTTCTCTATGTTAGCAAACGACACGTTCCGCTTCTTTTTAAATACTGGTTGGAAGTTTTCTTTTAATTCATTTCTATCTGCACCCTTACAAAACGAACTGATAGGTAAATCCCATACGTCGAACTTTTGCATCCAGTCCGTTTCCACCAGATTTTCTGTATCTTTCATTACGAATATTTTGAGTTTTCCTGTGAAATTTTACATTTACGATTATTTCTCATTCGATTTGTAAACGCTTTTTGCGCATGTAACATGGTTGGTCTTTCTCCATGTCTGTAGGTTTATTATTGTTATATCGGAACCTGAGTCAAGTTGTAATTTTATCTTTTTATTTAAGATTTCATGTTCCACATATTTTCTTCTGAGAGTATTGTCTTCGTCAGCATTCTAGTACCTCTGATCATACTAGTAAATTTTCTGTTCCTAGATTGGGATGCCTTGTGACCCATTTTTCCACACGCAAGACAGTGTTTATATTTAAAATCCTTATTTCTTATTCCTTATTTCCTTATTTCAGAGTAGTCCTCCACATTGATAACATGCAGATAGGAGGCGGGCTTATATTTACTTTGAATTTCGTCATTATTTGCCCTGTAGGTTGTACTTTTTTCATTATTATAAAATTTTCGTTTTCTTTCCGGGGACGGTGAAAATCTTTTTTCATTATTATAAAATTATTGTTTTCTTTCCGAGGAGGGTGAAAATCTTTTTTCATTAATATAGAATTTTTGTTTGCTTTCCGGGGAGAGTGAAAAACGTAAACTTTTCTTTAACTTACGAATATGTTTTACTCCTGACTCCTCAATATCCTTCCAGTCTTTCTTTATCCTCAGGCATTTTTGGCAGTCTTGCGATAGTTTTTGTAGTGTTAATCCAGGTTCCTTTTGCAGTTTCGAAAGCATTCTTTTGCGCATTTCAATATCTTTGCTGAGACTAATCCTTGTACAAAAATAATACACTTGATATTGTCTGGAGTTAATTCTGCCAACTGGAAATCGTCGCAATGTTTATTCACGATTGCGGCGAACGTGTAGTCCTCATTTTCATCCTTTACGAGGTTAAGATATTTCCACCTTTTGTAAAAAAGTGACGTTTTCGGGCTAAAAAGCTCCGTCAGGCATGTAACTGCTTTCCCAAATGTTAATTCATTTGTCTTCTTTGGCAAAATGTGATACACAAATTTTGTGTATTCTTCCGTTCCTAATTTTCTGAGTAATAGTCGTAGCTTTTTTGCTTCTGTCCAGTTTTGACAATCGATGTTGAAGATGACTTCATGACGTTTGAAAAAGTCCCCGAAATATTTATCCTCTTCTAGGAAACATTTGAATGTTTCTATCGTGTTCCATACTGCGTCTTGAGAAAATGTTGCCTCTTTTTCAATATTTTGTTGTTGTTTATTACTCGCTACTTTTACAATTAGTTCCTGGAGTTGTAATTGTATTTCTTCATTTTGCATTTGTCTTTCATGATTTTCATTCTCCGTTAGTAGTAATATTTTTTCAATTCTTTCTTAGAATTGTAATTGCTGTTCATTTTGATATTTTACAAGTTCTACTAAAATGCTTTTAAAATCCTCCATAGTAGAGTCTTACGAAAAAACTCGATTTTCCGTATTTTAATCCTCGTAACACTTTGTTACCCAGTTGTTGAGGATACTGGCAAACGGCAATTTTCTATTTTGAGTCTCCGAGAAATGCAAATTCTTGTCGCCTAAGGTGTTGTGGTGAGAAGAGAGAATTTTTTTCTTTCCGTGTAGGTCCTAATTTCTCGACACCAAGTCGTTCTGCTCGGAAAGGGAGAATGTTTCTTTGTACTCTTCCTGTGTGAGTTCGAATTTCCTCGTCGCCAAGTTGTTGTGGTCGACGAGAGACAATTTCTTTCTTCCGTGTGAGTCCGAATTTCCTCGTCGCCAAGTTGTTGTGGTCGATGAGAGAGAATTATCTTTCCGTGTGAGTTCCAATTCTTTGTCGCCAAGTTGACGAGGGAGAATTTTGTCTTTTTTGTTCTTCCTGTGTGAGTTTGGTATCCTCGTCGCCAATTTGTTGTCGACGAGGGAGGATTTTGTCTTTTTTGTTATTCCCGTGTGAGTTCGATATCCTCGTCTCCAAGTTGTTGTGGATTCCGGGTTGAAATCTGGTACCAGTAAATAACAAACACCAGGAATGTATACATGAAAAATGATGTATTAACGTAATAATACAAACTGGTAAAGCAGGTTAGTAGTTCCAGGCATACGGGTTATTAGCAAAATATATATACCGTCTTTGGTATTGCAGTATCGCTGTATGGCTTCTTACTGAGTCTACGTGCTCGCTCACTATGACTCCCACAACGCTATAACCTCACCATCACTCTTCCGGTTACCTACAACCGTTCACTCTGTCACTCTGGACTCGACTTGTCGGTCTTCCTCTAGTCTTCCTCTCGACTTACTCTTAGGTCTTCCCGTAGCATTAGTATATACTGGGTTGAGTCCATTTGTGTGAAAAGGGGGGAACCCCTCAACATTATTGATATGAAGAAACATACACTTATATTGAAATTGATATCACATTATATTCCTTTAAACACAAGTAGAAAAATGGCTTGCTGAAATATCTTACTAACGTCTGGCTACTAATCTACCACTGGTTGTAGTGTTCGTCTGTTTCAAAATTTAAATAGCTACCGTTTCTAGAAGAAGCATATTCTCTTTATTATTCAACAGAGACAAATATTTGACATGATGGAGTTATTCAGTTAGCTTTGTAACCAGAAATAACCTTTTTTTTTATTCAATGTTTCACTATATCAGTTTTTCACAAAGTGGTCAACAGTTGCGCCTTTTCAGCTGTTAGGTGTGTGATGAGCAACAGAACAGAATATGGTGGGCGATTTAGGATTTTGAGTATTAAAATTTATACAACTCGAAAGAAATATATAAAGGAGATATGTTAATAAAACTGTCAAAAAAAAAACAATAGCCTGATTGCGATTAACTTGATCACATTCCAAAATGAGATGTATATATGCCCGAAAAAAACGAATATTTTGTTATATCATAGAGTTACTTGAAGGATCCTTAACACTTAATTACTCATCATACTAAATAAAATTTTTCAAATATAAATCAGATGAGTCCAAGAAGAGCAAAAACTTTTCACTGAATTTATATTAGTTGCTCGTAGGGTACATTTTTGATTTTAAAATTATGAACAAAAATCTTTTAATATTTTGTCATTATTTACAATGCTAACCCTAACATTAAACATAGCATTGACTATAAATCTAATTTATATATATATATATATATATATATATATATATATATATATATATATATATATATATATATATAGTCTTAAGGTGTGCTATATTTATGGAATAAAGTGCTCAATATCAGAGATAGAGCGTGTGTAAATATAAAAGTGAACATAGAAGTCAATACTTAGAGGTGACAGTCTGTTTCATGCTATATGCAATCGTCAGGCCACATATTTAATTAAAATCTCAAACCAAAACAAAACTGTTAAATAAGTGATATAAACAAATTTTTACTACGTTAATAAATAAATAAAATAAGAAACAAAAAAATAAAAAATAAAAACAAGCAATATAATTTGACCCAAATAAATAAACTAACGACTATATATATATATATATATATATATATATATATATATATATATATATATATATATATATATAGTTTTCAATGGGCAAGTTTGCTTACCTTTTTTCTTTAATAAGTTAATAGCAGCTACAGGCTAATCAGCTTTTTTACCTCCCATTAGTGTTTTTTTTTTATTACTACATAATGTCAGCTTATGGACTAGTAACAAACTTTTACCAAACAAGTTTGGTAAGCTTTTAAATATTGACTATACAGGAGGGCGGTGGAAAATAAATCCATTTGAAAGTAAACGCTGACGCATAAAATTTTAGGAACCTCCGTTCTATATTAATAATTCGAGATGGCGAATAATTTTAGAAGGAACCATAAAAGTTAACATTTTGTCCAATTTGCTAAGTAAATCAATTGTAAATTAATCTCAAATATACGTAAACCATAAGAAATATGATTATTCTACGTGATTCTGTAATGACATCTTTCTTTTGGAATGATTAATTTTGAGAGATTATTGGGCAGTAATCCATTAAGCATAAGAACTCAAAATATTTTTTTGAAGTGGTTTTTCTTGATTTTTTTTTTAAATCACGCAAAATTTGATTTGACTTTCGTGATCTCCTGTATGGCAGTGAAGGCCAGAAAATCTTCTCAAACTTGAAGCAACACTAATGACAAAATGAACCAAATTTACTAGCAGCAGACTAAGCAAATATCATGATATCATATACTAACTGGCTATTATTGTTACTGTGGGAGATCGTTGTAAAGGCATACATGCAAAAGCGTCAGGTATATTCTCTAAAGATTATATAGGATAGATAAAGATTGACACTAGATTTGTAAATGGTAAGATTGTAGTCATCGACGAAGCTTTCCTATTGGTAGATTGATTCGCAATGAAGCAGTTATAGGGTTCTTCTTCTTTACCAATGGAATACGAATGGTGTATAGAATGATGAACAGGATATGACAGACCGAACATATGAACAAATTCGAGGTTTGGGAGAATAGTGAAAAAAAAAGAAAACCTATACTTAACACGAGGAAGAATCAGTTTAAATTTCTAGGGCAAGTAACGAGAAAAGAGGGCTTGGAAAATCAAGTATTCACGGACAGATTGAGGACAAGGGAGATAGAGAAAAACAGCTAGTAGCCTATTTGATGAGCTTGAGTAGATCGATGGTAGAACAGTGTTTGGGAGATATAGCAAAATTACAAAACTTTTTAGAAGCGACAGCAGGATGTGTAGGGTCATGATGCCATACGTCCTGAAGGCACAAATCACATAAATGAAGACAAATTGCATAGAAAACTGGAAAATTATTATTATTGTGGATAAACTTTAAAAACATTTAATGATTGGGTTAGCTTAATCTAAAGTAATATGTAAAAAAAAATACACATTATTAGTCATAATACCTACTGAATAATATCGCCATTAATCATGTACATAATAAATTTGATGTTCCTGTCCAGTGATAAAACAAGACTTGAAACATTTATATTTATTTAACATTAAATGCTTTTCATCTCTTCGTCAGGTCGCGTCGGAGAGTTTGGGCGCGGCTCTTGGCGAAATTGCTCTCATACGCGGACTCTAAATTTTCCGTCTCCGGTTTATGAGAAATTTCGCACTCATCTCCGTGTTGGCTGTTTAAACAACAGTCGCCTAACAAATCATTCACATGTCTAGAAACTACAAGCAGGTATAGGTCACGTGCTTCCATTTTCGGCAACCGGGACTGTCTCTATGCATGATGCAAGAGCTTACTGAGAGTGAAATAAAAAGTTGAAAAATATTATTGAATTGGAAGCGCTATCAATGGACCATATTAAGAAAGTATGAATATGATGATTAACATTACATTTAAACGTTTGAAGATCACAGTTGACAGGAATTAAGAAGCCGTCATTGATTTCGACAGCCGATTAATTCGAGGGAAGATAGGATAGGACTAAAGTTAAATTTAACAATTTTGTTGGTAAAACATTGAGACTTAATGGCCAATCCAGTACAGCGCTTAAATACATGAATTTCAGTTACCAAATATGAAAAAGTATCTCGAAAATCACACTAAAATATTAAGAAAGTATTGACAGGAAACTACGTGACGGTAATGGGAATGCCATTGAAACAGAGGTGCCAGATTAGGATCGAGAAATTTGCAGATTATTTGGACGTTTTCTAGAATATCTTTCTACACATCACAATAGCAGACAAAACGAGAAAACAATACTCAATATACGAACGTATGAGAGACTTATAAAAGTGTATGATAGATTCTACTGAGAAAAATGCCTATACCGACAAATTGAACCAAAATTACTAGCAGTGGACTTAGCAAATATCATGATATCATATACTCACAGGCTATTATTGTTACTGTATGAGGTCGGTGCAAAGACATACATGCAAAAGTGTGAGGTATATTCTCTAAAGTTTATATAGGATAGATAAAGATTGACACTAGATTTGTAAATGGTAAGATTGTAGTCATCGGCGAAGCTTTCCTATTAGTAGATTGATTCGCAATGAAGCAGTTATAGGGTTCATCTTCTTTACCAATGGAATACGAACGGTGTTGTTTGTAAGTGGTGTAGCGTTTTCTTTTTCTAGATTGGTGGAATTAAGGATTGTATCTGAATATCTGTCAAGAAAATGGTAATTGCAAGACAATGGCGGTATATCGTTTTTGGCCTTGTAATGTAATCTGAGTTCTAGCAATATCGGAATGTATATATAGGCTAGCTTCAAACCAGATATGGCAACAAACCCCACTAACTTTTTCATCTGGAGCGTTACAAGTAAATAAGCAATATTTAGTAAATTAGTTTCGCGTGTCGGCATGAGATGATGGTTAACGATCTACCCAATTTAGTCTTTATCACAGAAGTGTGTGGCCGATCATCATTAGTGTTCCTATGATAAGGCGGATTAAATGATAACTGAAAATTTTCGAGACCTTTTTTATATATGTGACAAAGAAAAAAGTTAATAAATTGTTACTATGACAACCAATCACAGGCAAGATATTTTGTTCTTTGCAATGTGTAATACGAATATTATCTTTAGCTATTTCCTATTTCCTTACACATAGAAAGTATGCAAATGGTTAATATTTTATTCAAACTTTGCTTTTGTAAGCAGAATAATGATATTTCTGAGATTTACCTATTTCCAATTAGAAAACTTGGCGAATGTGAACATTCTCGTTCACTCAAATTAGGAACAAAACGACATAAGATTCAAAAGCAGCTTTTATGTACTCTAGGATTACACTGTAATTTACTTACACAAAACAGCCCAAAATATTTTCACACATCATATTTTCATTATAAAAACATCGGGCGTCAGAATGTCCTTGAAATTCTTGAAACATTTAGAAACTTCTCGAAAGTTCTTGAAACTTATAGGAAGTTCTAGAATGTTCTCCTTCAGCAACACAGCGCTGAATCTCTCTGGAATGTAATGGAAAATTGCTTTGTTTCAAAACCTCAATGTCCATGTCACCCAAAACAAAATCTGTTGAGAATAACAGCCATTTCCTTTCTAGACAGAAGCAATGATGAAATAACCATATTGACCAAAGACAAAAATATCAAAATTTTGTTATATGAGGAAATTATTTAAATTTTGTTATATGAGGAAATGATTTAAATTTACTATGACTCTCAAAATTACATTATGGCCAATAACATATTTTATTGTGGAAAATATAAGGGAAATTCTATATATTTATAAATTTACTCCAAATGCATTTACTCCAACCAAAATGAAGGAAATTATTTAATCTGAAATAAACGAACAATAAAATATTGTACCCGAATTCCTGGGATGAAAATTCATCATGATTTACGCTATTTACCTTCGGTCTATTATCATTATCTTTGTTTCGGTTTTTGTGACTTTCATCAGAAGTATGAAAAAATAAGAACGACCTTTTATCTATCAGATCAGAAAGTCAACCAGTGTGTACTTAAATTGAAGGCAAAAAGGGCGTTCAATACCTGAGCAGTATTAAAAATAAAAGAGAGATGAGATATCCCTAGACGTTCCGGCTTGGACAAAACCTGTCTACTTACGAGCGAGCGTGGGTAAGTGTCTATGCATGTGTGTTTGTTTGTGTCTGTGTGGTTGAATGTAAGGGAAGAAGTAGAAGAGAAGAGTAATCTAGAGATGTCTTATGATTCATATCGTCTTCCTATAGATAATGATCTGATCACCGCAAAGATCATTCAGATTAATCGATCGATCTGAAATTTAAGCGACAAAAACTAACAATTTTAACAACCCCAATCAATAGATGAAGATATAATTTCAGAATGGAGGCTTTTGTGACTTTTTGTATGCATTGACCCTAGAAAACTTTGAACTCAATACGATTGTCGCTCATGTTAGATTTACTTGGTCTTTTTTTAATTGTTTTTCTAAGGTATCGTTTTCAGAATACATGTCAAAATAATACAGACTGTCGAAATCTCTTTCTCTTAGATAATACTAAAATGTACATATGCCTGGACAACTGATCAAATATAAACATTTGTGGAATTTTATCGCTGTTTAAAGAACAAAGTTAATATATATAAAAGTCCATATGGCATTATTTGTTTGCGCGTGTTTGTAATAATGTTGTAAAATCTTCGACTGCACCTATAAAATTACATTCATACGTAAGATTATAACATTTCTATAATATGATATGTCAGCTGATATAATGTATTGGTTCATTCGCACCAGTTTATTTGTCGTTGTTTTTATAGCTAGTGTAAAGAGCAATATACTCATGCTTTATATCAGAATTGTACAAATTCAATTACCAGCTTGGAATATCAGATGGCGCTTTTATTTGATCTCTGAATGGAGACTTCTAGATAAATCTCTGACGAACGTTGCCCTTCCTTCTACAATTCAATAATTGAAATCTTTAATAATGTCGTATGATGTAGTTCTGTCTACAAAATTATCAAGCGTATTATTTCTGTTCGACTCCCAATTTCCAGAGCGTGTACTCAGCTGCGCCAAAAGAGAATCGGTCTTATGAGAAAAAATGGCTACTTGTTATACTAAGAAAACATCATTTACCAGACATCAAACAAGAAATGCTTATCCGTTGGTTCATATATTGGGTGGGATATTTAGGAGTAATTTTTCATGATCGCTTTGAGATATTTTTTTTCAATACTTACGCTGAAATAGTCATTTATGCTAATACTAAGGCTTTTGTTTCTTTCTTTGAGGATTACATAATGTCAGAAAGGATAAAGGTTTTAACGAAATTACCTTTAAAAACGAGCTTAGATCAGCCCCATATAACATATGTATAGATCACGAAAGGAAAAAATAACACTTACGCCTAGCATCTACAAATATCATTCTATCTATATGAATCAGTCTTTAACAAACCGGGCAAGCCAACAACATTTTGTAAAGATCACACAGGGAATATTTTCTCTGAGACTGACATCGATTTCAATTACAAACGTCTACCGATATTAAATAACTGAAAACTGTAGATGAGGAAAAATATATTTCTCTGTTTTGGGGTAAATGAAGCACGTCCAAAAAATCATTAATTCTGCGATGCCGTCAATGAGAAATATATCCATTAATGTTGGATCGTAACAACGTGTCGTTATAAAATAATACAGACCAATTTTAAATGAATCATGTAAATACAGACGTTTTCACTCATGGTCCTTAATCTGCTGACCAGCTTCCATCTGAATTTCATCCAAGATCCTAGTAATAGTTTGAGAGGGGAAACAGATTCTTAAGTCAAAAAAATGAATGCTAGTACTGATTGTTACTTTGTATCCATCCATGAATTTGCTAGCTAGAAAAGATTAACTTCTTATATTTCTGAGATATGGTAAACATTTACACTAATTAAATTGTTCGGACTATTATCAGCGTCTTTATTGTCATATGCACGACGTTTCAGCTGTTGTAAACTGCTGCTTTCTTCAGGTGATATGCGCAGTAATTTCAAATCGAACCTTTATTTCTTCCACAAGGGGCAGATTGTTCGAGATTCATGTGCCATGGGTTTTCTGGATGTTCCAGTTTCAGTTTTTTACTTTATAGTAAATCAACGCTCCCGGTGGATAAAATACAAACGTCAGAACGAAAATTCCAACCTATAGGACATGAAGAAGGCCGGAATATACAACGACCCAAACCTCGTGAAAATGTAAAAAAAAAAAAAGAAAAAAGAAAAAAAAATGAGGGCAGTAGTCCGAACAATATAAATAGTGTAAATAGATGTAATTACGTAAGCGTCAGCATGGAAATATTAATTTGATTATATATATATATATATATATATATATATATATATATATATATATATATATATAAAGTTGCAAATTAAAAGAAAATAATAATGTTCTTTTATGAAAGTATTTATTTATTTGTATATATATTTCAGATTTCAGATTGGCCTCAATCTTTCTTCAGAAATAATTGTTTGTTTACAAGTAGCGTACGTCGCGAGATGCGGACGTCACGTGATATGGAACGAATATTCCTAACGGAAATCTAACTGTAATAATATCTTAGATGCTGTTTAAATAATTAATATATATATATATATATATATATATATATATATATATATATATATATATATATATATATATATGAATTATCACGAAAAAAAAATTTTTTTTTATTATTAAATGCAGTGGGTCTTTATTTCCAACCTAATCGAATACTTTAAGTATTCTCGCAAGATTTTGGATACGAGGCCCTTTTGTTTATGTTTGTAATAATTATGTCATGATAATTTATTCCGGAAAGAGACTCATACTGCATGCACTGACTGTTTATGAACAACAAAATATGGCCAGCCGGAAAGATGTGATGAAAATGAAAACCTGATGAAAGTTGTCCAAATGTGCAGAAGCATAATGGCAAAAAGACCATATCAAGGAAATACAGACAACAGCTACAAATCATTGTTTGATTGCCTATTAATTTTGCCCCCTTTGTGTATAAACTGATCATAAGAAAGAAATGCATATATCGGAATCTTTATGTTCATTCAAACGTCTCCGTTGACCTCTTTGTTTATTCCTGAATAATCCATTAAAAATCTGGTGATATTTTGAAACTGCTGAGCACCATGCAGTTTTATGACTGAAATGTCTGTCTGCATAGCTTTATCTGAAATTATTAGCGTTTAATGATTGTTATCGTCTACAGTCTTTTTATTACCCGCGTATTTTACCAGATATGCTACTTCCGACCCAATGTGTTCCCTTTGTAAGTAAAAGGCAAATGCATATATCTGAAGCATTAAAAAGTAATAATGATAATGCTTAGAAATATGACGAGAGGAATGCGCACATATTTACACAAACATATGCTCAGCCTTCGAACACACTTGCACATATGTGTGTTTTTCCGTGTGTTTTTGTGTTTCTCTGTGTCTGTAAATGTTTCTGGGTGTTTGAGAAATCGTAGATGATTTTCATAACAAAATTAGTTTTTACTATGTTATATATAAGCATTGTGTATTATATAACATATCTGAATTATATAATAAGAATTTTCCTTTGAAATTAATGTATCTTCAATTTAATTTGACATGAAAATAAAATCTCAACTTCTATAAATTTATACATTTGTGAAAAGTCAAGAATGAAAGAAAGAATATAAGAAAGCTGACAATGGAAATCTATTTCAAAAGCCCGCATATATATATATATATATTTGTCTTGAAATAGTTAAATGCTACCGTCATAACTACTCCAACAGACTTTTTCTCGCACTTCCCGGATGTGGAGCTCCCTTAAATTATTTACTTCCCTGATAACTGCAATCGACATCCTTCTTTTTAATTCCCGTTCATCTTTTGTCCTTTTCCTAAATACTTCTCTTGCATATTCTCGTCTTCTAAGCCCCTGAGTACTAGTGGCATTTCAGCCTTGCTTGGGGTGAAATGATTAATGTTAATGATAAGATAAATGAAGTTTTCATCGTATTTCAAGTATTCTTTTTCGGTGTAGGTTTTATTTCATCTGAGATTTTAATGGTGAAAATAAATTGTTAATTTTTCAGTTTATTGAAGGGAGTCAAATAATCTTTGCCATATTGTTGGCTCCGTTCTTCTTCGTCTTTTCTTCATGGAATTTCATTATAATTTATGCTATGTGATTGATGAAGGTGTTATGTGTTAATTGCTCATGGGAAAATGCATTGATTGCCACCTGGCTTCTCTGTTGTTACTATGGCAATAGATTTGAGGCTATCTCTTATAACCTTCTTCTTTTTCTTTTCTTCTTTTTCTTATTCTTCTATGAGATACGTTCTTAAGGATGTGTTGTATAGTTGATTACCTTAATTCCATACCTAATAAAGTTTGACTTTTTCCAATATCTCTTTATCATTTTCTGACAATCATTCACACAACTTATTAGGTAGAATAGTGCTCATTTTGTTTATGTTTTATTTTTATTAGTATTAATTATGTCAGTATAATATATTCAGGTAAGAGAAATAGTAGTCCTCCAAAGTTTTATTTGAATAAACGGAAATAAACTTAGCAAAATAAGTTTCGCCGATGACAATGAATTAAAGACAGACATTTTTTTTTAGTTATAGTTAATCAAATATAGAAGAAAATGCTAACTTCTTCGTATCTTGGTCCTTCAGTACTGGGGTTGCCCTGGCTCTC
Source organism: Acanthosepion lycidas (assembly GCA_963932145.1). Classification (NCBI taxonomy): domain Eukaryota; kingdom Metazoa; phylum Mollusca; class Cephalopoda; order Sepiida; family Sepiidae; genus Acanthosepion; species Acanthosepion lycidas. Next base: position 42,322,253 of record OZ010579.1, read on the forward strand.
TACAATATCCAGTGATTTGTTGTATTTTTTTCTTTTTGCTCGGTATCCTAATCATTGTTCTGCCAATCATTTACACAAACTCGTTAAATTATGCACAGATTTCCTTTAAGTGATTATCACATTTTTTATTATATATCACATGGAGAATTGTCGGATTTGGGCTATCATTTATAAACCTGAACGTTATGATTAATATAATATGCTCTGTCATTGCGGTATTGAGATATCGCTTTTGGCGGGGAATGGGAATGTCGTCTTAAGTCTGCTATTTTGGTAGATCCTTTCTTTTTACGTCTAAAAAAATAACAATTGTATTAGTGTGTGAGCCGCCTCGCCCACAAAAAAAAAGAAAAGAAAAAAATACAAAGGTCATCACTGAGGCACAATCTTCCGTCTTTCAAAAGAATATCAGGAAGTAAACAAAGGATTTCTGCCAAACAGAAAAATGAGACTTTGGTTCTTGAAAACGCTTGAGTCGGTAGAAAGTACTTGAAAAAATAAGCAATAAAAATATTAAAATTCTGAGAGTTTATCAACAAGTTTGATCGCAATACTCAACACCTTATCGAAATTTGGCAAAATATAACAAAAAATGACGATACATTTTCATCAAATTTGATTGGATGAAAATCTTCCGAAGAAATATGCCCTATGTATCTAACTATGCCAAGTCATATATATATATATATATATATATATATATATATATATATATATATATATATATATATATATGTGTGTGTGTGTGTGTGTTTGTGTGTGTATAACGACGAGATTGGTAGTCCGTGTGCATAATTTAAAAGATGATCTAATCCACAGAGCTCAATATTATAACAGACCAAATATTAATTAAATAATTAAGAAAAGATCAACATTAAGCTTTCATGGCTGTATTTTATTTCCTCAGAATATATACATATTTTTCCTGGTTCATCAGGTCACATCTCTAATTACAAAGGAATTTGGTTTCTCATGTATGCATATATATATATATATATATACATATATATATATATATATATATATATATATATATATATATATATATATGTGTGTATGTGTGTGTGTGTTAAATGAATAAATTTAATCTGATTTGAAATGAATGAAATACAATTAGTCTAGCAATGGAATTTAAAGACAAAACAGTCATATATGGAACTGATATAATGGTTTCACCTCTATTTCTTAATCTCTCTCTCTCTCTCACTCTCACTCTCACTCTATATAGACGCATCTATCTATCTATCTCTGCATATATATATATATATATATATATATATATATATATATATATATATATATATATATATGAGTTCTGATCAAAACGTATTAAAAGTCTGATCAAAAAATTAAAGAGAGATTAAAAAATTAAAAATTTCATTCAGACATAGAATAGCCTTTTAACTTGTGAATGAGATCAGTATGCTAAACCCTGTCAAATGCCTTCGAGGTATCTAAAGCACCAGAACCCCCTTCACCATTCTCATCTAAATATTTATAACATCTTACAGAAATAACCGTAAACACATCAGCAGCTGACCGAGAGAAGAGAATGCCATATTGTTCATCTGAAAGCCGGTCGTGTGAGGTGAGTAATTTTTAACTGATAAGAGCCTCTACTATTTCGACAAAAAATAGGCCGTTATTTAGAAGAAGATGCGTCGCCTGAGTTCTTAAAGACGATTTCAACTGGTAAAAAGCAAAAAGCAGCAAGGAACTTGTGCAGTTTAGGGAGAATATGAGCCTGTTCGAAGCACATTTCTTATGTACTTTTGCAGGTATGCCCTCAGCTTCAAGAGATTTGACTGGGTTATGTGCATATCACTAAACAGGGGCTCAACTTTAATGGGAAATTCAGGTATATATACTTCAGATGAGTCAAGAATTGAATCGAAGGAGTATTTACGGACAAAATATACTGATATTTGAATAAAAGTAATTAATACCCAATATTGAGATGAGGAATAGAAATTTTACTCTTAATTCATGAGAAGCAAAAATGTTAGAAGCTATGAGGTATCTCATTCTATTCGCAAACAAACAGTTAGTCTCTTGGAGAAAACGTTGACTATTCCTACGAACAGACAAAACAGGCTTCTGCTGATTTCGAAACTATGATTCTGGAACAGCCGTTTCAAGTGATTCCTGTGAGTTATAGCGTCAGATCAAGCCGGTGTTCACGAATAAGAATGAGGTTGCACCTAGCATTTTCGAGAAGGAACAATATCACCATTTTTCAGTCAAGAAAAGAACTCCGTGGCACAATTCTCAGTAGAATTCGTCAGAAGTTCAATCAATATTGCATCTCGAATAATGTTAAGAAATATATCCCCACTCACTACGACGGTAGTAGAAAGATATCTTTTGAATAAACCCTTCCTTTCTAATAGGTGACACAAAATAAATATCAACAGGAAAATAGTGTGTTGCCCGAAATGCCAAAATGATAGATTAGTGATGTTCGATAAGAGCTAAGAGAGGAGGTAAGATTTAAAACGGGTATAGATTTAGATTTATTAGGAAAACCATTAGGAAATACCACTATTTGGTAAAGTGAGTGAGCAACGGAAAAAATTGTAATTCTAAATAAAGGCGAGATCAGTAATATTAGAAAGCTTAAGCCACATAAAGTTAGGAACATTAAAACTCAAGAATATTCTCAGATATTTTCAAAAATGTTGTTTAATATAATACTGTCTTGAGAGTGGTAATGGAATAAAAGATTGCAAACAGTGCAATGACGAAAGTGGAATGGTCATGAAAAAATCATCAGAAAACAAAAGAAACAATTCCCTCGCCACTGGAAAACTTTCCCGTATAAAAATACCGAAGGGGAATGTTGTCTGAAACAAAGAATTCATTGTTAGATGGAGAATAAGTTAAAATAGTTTCGAAAATTTCGTAGATATATAGAGAATGCTTAAAGAGAAAACATTCTATTTATCAGACGTTGCAAAGTATACCACAAATATTGGTGAAAGAATAGTCCAGGGTGTTGTGATGTTTTATTAAGGGATTTAATAGTATTTTTTATTCAATGCCTATCTTATAAGAATGTTTTAAAAGACAAAAGACAAAATAATTGTCATTATCTTTCATCAGTTGCAACACAATCTGATCGGGAATTCGCTAAGAAAAATGCATAATGTGACTTCAAGGAGACCACCAGATATATATGCAGTGTTTAGCTACACATGCGCCGCATGTCACTATAAATAACCTGGTATTATGCAGTTTTTGATCGGATCAGCCTCTGTAAATAATTCGGAATCCTTTCTCCCAGTACGCAGAAAATAGAGCACTGCCATTCCGCTACCGTCATAATGAAAACAACAGCCACTGGTCAAACAGATCAACAACAAGTTAAGACAGTTAAATCATTAAGAGGAATAACTGATGAAGAAATAACCGGTAAACCATATCCTAAGGAGGAAACCTATTTAATAAATATAGAAGCAGAACCGATCCAGTGTTACCTGTCTACTGCTTTTTTATCTATTCAAGGCACAGGAGGCTGGCCTCTTTAATAAATCCACTATCTTTAGGAAAGCTGCCGAATCTCCGAATAAGGAAACTAGATGCATGTAAAGGCAAAATGAAAGGATGGCTGGATTATTAATACCTCACGGAATCTTATCCCACGACTTTGAATTGAATGAATACTAACTTAAAATTACATCACCGAATCAATTTAAGATTATGAAGAATAATTCAATAAATATGAAAATAATATTAATATATTGAATAAATAAAACAGCGCAAGTTAATTGTTAGTGTAGCATTTATTTATTGCTAAATTATTCTATAAGAAATTTACCCCTCAGTTATATTCGTACATAAAAAGAAAAGAAGAAGAAGAAGAAGAAGAAGAAGAAGAAGAAGAAGAAGAAGAAGAAGAAGAAGAATGGCAAGGGTATTATGAATGCATCGGTGGGGTTAATTGTAATGTACATACTTTTTATTCAGCTTCATATGAACTTAAGAGGAATATTTTTGTATGTATACAAGAGCTCGGGACTACGGACACCTGGTTCAAACCATTTCAAATGTTGTTATTGCTAAATTTTCCTGTTGCCATAGGTTGTAAATATGATTGTTGTTATTGTTTTGTAAGGCTTACATTTTAAAAGTTGTCGAACTTACTATATGATTGCTTTCGTTTTAACTTGTAAATGCCACCCATGGTTAGATAGTTTGGCAAAGCTCTTAAATTGAATGACGACCTATGATTGTACCTTCTACTTTTGATTTTGTAGTTATATACACATACTTATATATATATATATATATATATATATATATATATATATATATAAATATATATATATATATATATATATATATATATGTGTGTGTGTGTGTATAACACATACACGCACGCGCACACACACATGTGTGTTTGTGCCTGTGGACGTCTGACGATGGTGGTTGCAAGTGAACATTGAAACTTTTGTGGCTTTTGTAACTAGTTAGCCTCTTTGCCCTCTCTTCGTTGTTGGCTTAGAGATTGATCACTGTGTATTATGTGGAATGTTTTCCTGGAAAATATTTGTTTTTCTCCTCGACTTGTTGCCATCCAAAGCTAGAGAAACCAGGCACTCCTTTCTATTAATCTATATCAGCAAGGAAACAAGCTAGTTTCATGACTTTCCGAAAACTTTGACCTTGCCTAAGAGTTGAAACCGACAGAGCAATTAGTCTTTGTGCAAAGACCAGCGCCACATTACGTGCATATATCTACGCAATAATACATAATTACTTAAATACATTCAACATAAACCTTATATATCTCTTTTTTTTTGCTGTAAAGCACCTTTTAAATGAAACAGTTTTGGTCGGAATTACTACCTTAAAAAAAAACAAAAAAAAACTAATTTTACATATCCCATAATATGAAGGGGTAGGAACAATTCTTTGACTGATTAGTATCTACGTTTTCACATTTAGGAATTCACAATGAAAGCTAAATCGTTTGAAATGAAATATTCCAATGCCCAGTATATAGAATCTTGTATTTTTTATGCTCCGTTTTTAATCATTTACTCGTCGAAGAACAGATACGTAAATGTCAGCATGTTTCGATAAATATTTCTAAATAAGAACTATCAAGATCTTGATCTACAGTGCGGAGCCCGTTTCACTATGAGTGAATTACTGAAGTGATATTTCAAATAAAATATTTCATTGCTGCTAAACATAAGTTATTAGTTTCTACTGAACAATAAAAGAAAGTTGAGAAACAATAACATGCGAAAATGCTGAAGTTGGTTTGAATTCAGCTGAATGCTAAAGCTTCGATATATTAAAACTCTACGTGAACAAACATTACTGAAAAAAAGTCTCTGTGCGTAGAGGCGGTAACAGCCTGCATTATCGCAGACAACAAGAAAAAGTTCAGGGAATAGACAGAAATAGAAAAAGGTATAACACAAGGATACATTTATTCACGGTATGTTTTTAATCTATACTAGGGGATGAGCCTATGAGAACTAGTAATCCTACCTGGATTTATTATTGCCCGACATAAATTGAGCAGTATAAGATACGCTGATGAAAAATCCTGGCACTTCGTGGAGTTAGTGAAGCAAAGGAAGAGGAAATGGTAAACGTCTTCTGTTTGCAGTGTTCTTTCAAAAAGTGGGGAATCAGTGCTTTCTACAAATTCCTGCCCTTTGTAACCCTTAAGAAATGTTGTCGCTTTTCTATATCTTCTAAACCATGTTCTGCCTATAATTTACAGAAACACATTAGGTATGTTAAGCTCTGTTTTTCTCTGCAACAATTGCCTGCAGTATCTCCTATGAGTGTCAAATTTCCCAAGCTTATTTTCCACATTATGTACTAAACGTGTGATATATATATATATATATATATATATATATATATATATATATATATATATATATTAAGTTAAGCTTCAAGATAGGACATCTAACGTAAACCTGTTTAATAGGTGTAATATTGGAGGAATCGAGTCTTTTATCATACAGCCTCAGGTACGGTGGTCTGGTCATGTCTTGAGAATGTCTGATGACAGGATACCAAAGATCCTAATGTACAGCCAGTTAGAGCAGGGATACAGGAATGCAGGACGCCCATGGCCAAGATACAAAGACAAGCTGAAAAGCAACTTGTCAGCAGTTAATATACCGCATAACACCCTTGAGCGCTTAGCTTTGGAGCGGGTAGAATGGAGATTTTAGTGGACTCAGCAATTTTCAATCTGCTTGTCTGAATCATCTTCAAGAAGCGAGAGCAAGATCTAAAAGGTCAACCAATCTAAGAGTGATCTCATCTCACAATCCTCACACTTGCTCTATATGTGACCTACTTTGTAAATCACTAGCGAGTCTTAAATGCCACATAAGGGCATAAACTTTCATAACTGAATCAATAAGCTGGCAGATCCTCATACGTCGAAACCGACGGGAGAGTCTATTATTATCATTATTATTATTATTATTATTATATATATATATATATATATATATATATATATATATATATATATATATATATATATATATATATATATATGCATAGAAACACACATAAAATAGATGTTTCTGGTATTTCGATTTTATTAGGTTTTTTATTGTCGTTTTCTGCCTCTTTCTCCTTATATTAGCCATATTATTTTCTCGCCAAGGTAATTCGCATAAATCCTTCAAGTGTTTCATAAAAATTAGTTTCATAATCACTTTGCCTTCAAAGTCAAACGGAGATCAAAAGGCAGAAGCGTCTGCTCGCTTAGGAGTGCCAATTGGTTAGACGTAAGAATTTTTCAGCCTACATCGATCCCAGAGTCTTGAGGCTATTACATAGTTAAAATGCCAGCATCATTTTATCAGTAAAGTAGAGGTCTAAAGAGCCATTGATGTTTTAGTTTCTTTCTTATTGGGTTAACCTTTATTCCTCGTCTTATTTTGTGTATGTATTTGCCAGTTATACTTCATATTTCTATCGTTATGCGTATTCGGAAATCACTACACACGTGTACTGCATACATTTCTGGCTACATTAATGAAACCCATAGCACAAATGCTTATTTAGTCGACAGTTCTGCATTCTATGTATCCGTTAATATTGTAAAATACAGACGCTCATAGACTCAAGTTGATTTTATTTCATTAGTCTATAAATAACATTTCACAGAAATTCCAGAATTGATTGGATTTATTGCTGCATATAAACACTAGTGTTAGACATCATATAAAAACTAATTTTAAATTAATTCAGTATCATGGTTTGAGGATTATTTTACGCATATAAAATATAAACCATCGCTCTAAATATTCTCATTGAAAATATATTTGTTAAAATTTCTGCCAAATAATTCGGAAATGTTTGAGTATAGTCTTTCATTTCTCGTAATAATTACGTCTCTAACGCGGCTAAACCAATATTGTTGTTGCAACTCGATAGATACACAAAAACGATATGTAATATATAATAATAATAATAATAATAATAATAATAATAATAATAATAATAATAATAACTGAAAGAAATTGTACGAACACTACCCAGAGCCGGACATGTTAAAATTTTGTGGAACACGGCACTACACATAGACAGAAGAAACAATTATAACCGACCAGACATTGTTGAGACAGCAAACAACAAAACCGCCTCCTTATTGATATGGCAGTCCATACAGACTGCAATGTATCTTTGAAGATTTTCAAAAAGCTATCAAAATTCAAAGAACCTTGAAATCGAAATCTCAAAAATGTGGCACATGGGAACATCAACAATCCCTGTGGGAGTATGGACCCTCGGATTACGTGAAAAAAAATTCTAGTAGACTCATAAAAGAGATTCCTGCAAGAGCATAGATTAAAGAAATACAAAAATATTGTTTCCACGAGTACAGCCCACACCTTACGAATATGAGTATTTTTTTTTTTTTTTTTGCTGGGTGGGATTCAATGGAAAATGTCATAATGCCATTTCTAACATTACGTCACTGGTCGGAAACCGGAAATAAATGTGTACACAGCAGAAATCAAAGGAAATAAAACAATAATAATAATCTGACTACTACTAATAATAATAGGCATAGCATCGTTAACAAAAATACAATGAAGTGACTCCCAATTGATATATTTGTTTCTGGTATCAAGCTGAATTTAATTGAAAATCTCTTGATTGATTGATAGATTGACTAGCTATTTTACGACTTTCCATTTGCAAGTTATTTTAAACCAGAAAGTGTTTTCCTACTGGAATAATTTTTTTTGCGATGATAATGATTTTTACTGAAACAAGTTTGACCAGTTAACACATAGCTAGTAATTTAATAAATTGTAGCATTTATAAATTATGTAATGAATATGAATACACTTGGGATCCATCTCACAGTAATATGATTGACTGGTATCAGCCATAAATACAGACTGATGTGGAGTTACAGGGACGACGCCTATTGACTACGCCTATTGCCTTCACCTATTGCCTACGCCTATTGTCTACCACTACGACGAGGACCAGTCCATTACGATTACCTGCTAGATTGTCCTACTCGGTTACAGTAGTTCAAAGTTATTGTGAAAAAATATATCCATTTCCGGGACATATCAATAAATTTCTCCTGTTTATTTCTGCGTAAGGGAATATAAATACACGTGTGGCATTGGAATTCGGCTCTCCGATTCCTAATTCAGATTTTTATTCATTATAAATTTAAGTTTACAGCACTGACATTATCAAGATTTCATTTACCTAGGTGCTGACCAGGTTCATCGTTGATTAACTTCTATGTACCAACGATGACCGATGTTTTAACATATCAATTTTGTCGTACTCAAGATGTCGTTTGGAATGTTCTTGTATTTGGGGTCTTCACCAGACATGTACGACTTTCTGGATCGATATATTTTTTTTTATTCTAATTGATCTAAGCATTCAATAGATTCGAATATTAGAAGGTGGTTCTTAATTGATGCGAAGAGGAAGTTTCTATTGAATGGTTATATGTTATCGTAAGGTATACATAACATGAGTACAATTTTCTGTAGTAGACCTAAGCAAATTTCTGGTGTTTGTCGAAATATATGCCATAATTATATCTCTTACAGAGCGAAAGTAAAAATGTGCCATGATGAGCTGATTTTCAAAGAACGATGATGGACTAAGTAATACTATGTTCATTAGTTACCATAAACGATTCAAATGAAATAAGTTTTTAAATGTGCGGGTTTTGGTGCAGCAGGTGGGGGTGGGGTCACTATTTTGTTTCCATAGTGAATTATTGCGCGATACACCCCCACTTGCATGGATGCGATTCTGATTTCAGATTTCCTTCATGACATTTAGAAAGTTGTTTTCAAATTTCAGCTATGATGGCAAGTAATGCCTTATTTTTTTAACAGTTTTTTTCATTAGTTCCTCATCATTAGCTTCGTTGTCATTTATCTTTCGTGTTAGACATTGTTATTATCAGATCTATATTGATGTGTTCTAATTCCGCGAGCTTTTTTTCAGTTTGAAATGTGATAAGAAAGAAGTTGTTTTTTTTTGTTTTTTTTTCCCAGAACACGATATATCTTCTATTGTGGTTTCGATTGAAGTGGGTTGTCAGGATGTTTCACTTTCCCCCACATTTCAACGCAAATTTTATGCAATTTGGCTTCATTGTTTTGGTATATAAATTTATTATAATGAATTGTCCTATGCCTAGATTAATTATCGACTGTAAGCGACTGTACTGATTAGAAAATAGATGCAACAACAACAAAAACTACTACTACTACTAGTACTAATGCTAAGAATTATAATAATAATAGCTCAGACATCGTTATCTAATTCCATAAAAACAGAATGTGCTATCATATTGACAGGGCACTTTCTGCAAACTGCAATATATCTTTGAGGATCTTCAAAAGTTTTCACAATACACGGATAATGAAGAGAAAATCTCAAAAATGTGACACATGAGGACAATAATAATTTCAGTTGTAGTTGAAGCCCTCGGATTGATTGGAAAATGTTCCGATAGATTCCTAGTCGCACTTTAAAGAAATATAAAATATTGTACTCACAATCAAATTGCGATCTTAGATTGTTTTTTTTTCTTGATTTTTTTTTTGTTTTTTTTTTGTCTTTTTTTTTGTCTTTTTTCCAAAAATTCTCAGTTGAAGACGCCATGAAAACATTTTTTATGCTAGGTCTCTGGTTAGGAACCGGTAGGAAATGTGAATAAATTAGAAGTCATAGGAAATAATAATAATCTTAACAAAAAAGCAAGAAGTGTCTCCCACCCATCGTGATGGCTCGACATAGTATGGATATGCACCAGCGCCGAAGTATGGGTAAATAAGGTTAACAAGGACAATGATCCCCAGTGAGAAACCAGATTTGTATCGAAAAGTCTGCAATTAGAACAAACTCTACCCAACGAGAACAAGAGGAAAAATCACACCGAGCGCTGTCGTTAGAGAGAACTTCTATATTCATTAAAATAAAATCCCACAAATTCAACAATAAAGAAACGGTCTAGAAAAATGTATATTTAAATAATGATAGCATTTTACACCGCTCTGATATATGCTACAACGACCACAAAGATCAAAGCCCCCTATAATATCCGGCGAGAGAAACAACACTCAAACTGACTAAATATTGATGGTAACAAATTAGCCAATCTCAGGCGTGACGTCATCCGGAAATAAAGATTATCTGACATAGAACTCGAAAGCATCCGAGAAAACATCAAAACTCGATTAAACGTTAACCTCGAGGGGCTAAATGCTAACAAACCAGAATAGACTCTAGCAGAGGAACACTTAGAAACCAGTTGCAGTAAACCCTCTGATGCATACAAGCAAATAATATCAGATAATGACGAATATGATATACAAAAACAGATGTCAAATAATATCCGATATAAATGAGAGCATGTAAAGGAAATGTATTTCGAAGAAAGGCAGACACTTCCAAAAGTACGACAGAGCCGTCCATTGAAGGAAAACATCAACCTCGCACACCAAGTAATTAGAAAAATAAGGGAGGAAATGGAAAGATCGATGAAACTGACATAATTTAATCATTTTATATACGCGATCTCGGCAACTATCCCAGAAACAATAGGTGAAAACGTAAAACCACAATGTAAACGAAAAAGAAAAAAATGCCAGCCTAAATAGAAACCGAAATAAATAAACTAAGATGACAGTTGTCACTTCTGAGTGAAGTAGAAAATTATGCAAAACTGAAAGAAAGTAAAAGGAGATAACTGAAACGAAGCTTTGTCATAAAGAATAAGACTGACGTACCAAAAGTTAAAGAGAAACTAAAGCAACAAATTCAAGCAAAGGCACAAAGAATTAGGCGTTATGTAAAAGAAATATATTCTTCTGGCAAAACAAGATATTCAAAGAAGATGCCGAGAAACTGTATCAAGAACTGTGAAAAATAAAATAGAGATAAATGACATACACAATATACATGAAATCGATGAATTCTTGTGTATGATGTGGGAAAACTGCAAAATGCACACAATACATGGATCAAACACCAACAGGAACAACACACACATATAGAGTGTCAAAAATGGAGAGGTATCAATTTTACTGAAACAACCACTGCCATCGGCAAAACCAAAAAGTTTAAACTACCTGAAATAGATCCTCCCTTCTATCATAACCGAGAGGACATAAAACTTCATTTAGAAAAACAATTTACTCCCAGCATAATAGAAGGATGTAAAAGTTGAAGTTACAGTTGCATGGACCAAATGATTATTACAATACAGGAAGAGGTGAAAACAAGGAAAAGGAAATTATTGATAAGATGAATCGATTACAGAAAGGCTTTAGACAATGTACCCGTCTCAGGGATAAAGAGGAGCCTAAAATATACACAGTTTGCTCGAGAACGTCCAAAATCATAACAGAGAGAATGAAAAACTGGAAGACTGTACTAAACCTAAACCATACAAACGGGTCATTAACATCGATACCAATCAACATCAAAAGTGGATGTTCCAAATAGATTCATTGTCACCACCACTCTTGTAATGTGTATCAGCTCAGCTGCCTGCTGAACAACACTAACTCCGGATACAAGTCACAGAATGGCAAACTGAATCCCCTATCCTATTTTGATTATCTCAAAACATTTGCTAATCATGACAGTGAAAAGAAATATCTACTCACCATTGTTAAAACCTTCAGCGAAGACATTAGGATGGGGTTCGGAATCGATAAATTTGCTAGATCAATATCAAAGCTGGCAAAGTAAGGAAAACTACAGATTTCGACCTTAATATCAAGAGGATTAAGAATCTAGAGCAAGACGATACATACAAATATTAGGTATTAATGAAGGAGACGCAATACAGCATTCAATAATGAAGAAAAAGATCCGAATTTAATATTATAGGATAGTGCGTCTGATACTAGAATGCTAACATAATGGGACCAATAAAATGAAGGTTGTCAACGCATTAGCTATAAACGTATTAACATGAAGTTTCAACATTATTAAATAGATCGTGAAAGGCATTAAATTATTTGATACCAAGTCATGAAAAATGCTTACCCAAATAATGAGTGCACCAGCTGAAATCAGAGGTTCATAGGCTGTATGTAACAAGCGCTTTAAGAGGCCGAGATCAAATCCAATTTGAACTATAATAACTCTAAAAACTACAATAATCGGATTGGTAGAATACCTCATAACAAAACAATGACCCTCTCCTACAAATAGTAAAATACCAAATTCACTCCATCAGCAAAGAAGATGCACTGTTCGAAAGGCAGCTTAATATAGGTGAAATCCTACAAACAAAAGACGAAGTTAATACATCTACGCCAAACGAGTAAATCGGAAAGCAAAAAAATATTGGCAAAATGAAATTATTAAAAACCTTGGAAGACATGGCTCTGCATGGCAAATAGCTAAAAAGAACGAAAGAAGCAGATGTGGACCAAATGAAAACACATCATTTCTGGTGGAGTACCGGATTAAAACCTGAGACAGACGGCCGTATTATTGCATCTCCGAATCAAATCCTCGCAACCAGATCCTATTACTGTCACATAATTAAGTTTGGGATTAATTCGAAATGCAGGATCTACGGAAAATATATTTAAACTTTCGACTATATTATCATAGGATGTACTGAACTAGCCATAATTAATATACTGGCAGATATAACATGTTATATATATGTGCAATGGAAAATAGGCAAGAAGCAAACGAAATCACAGAAAGATGGCATGTAAACCGGGCATACTTACTCAATATAATGATGTACCTATCCTCTGTGAAATGCCAATTTACACTGACATGGAAGCCTGATATTACCATAAAAGACAAAAAATTCAGGAAGTGCATGTTTATTGACATGGAATTTCAATCTGAGACAAACATCTCGATGGAAATTATCGAGAATTTGTCCAAATACAAAGACCTGGAGATCGTGATCAGTAGGATGTGACGAATGAAGATTAAGACTCTATCAAATGTAATCGATGCTCTTGACCTCATAAGAAAAGGAATGGCCAATTTTACTAACAGTGTCCCAAGGAATATCACCATACCTATTGTCAAGATGATCGCCTTACTAGGAACTTCCCATATACTAAGTAAATGCTATCGATTTAATGATAATTCTACTATAGGGCCGAATACCCATAGTTTGGATGAGGATACAAAGCAGGAAACATAACATCACCAAATAATAATAATAATAATAATAATGATAATAATAATAATAATAATAATAATAATAATAATAATAATAATAATCACGATCTTATGCGCTAAATGTTAAAAAATAATTATCGGGAACATACCCAATGCAAATATTCAGAGAGTTTGAGTATTACATACTCTTTGAAGGAAGACTGTTATTTCCACATATGGACATAAGTGAATTCAGTTACAAAATTCAGACAGAAATAACATAAATTGTTCCATACATACTAAAAAGGAGATCACAGTAGTTAACATAAAACCATTTATAACAGTTTTTTTCATTATTTAATGTTACGCATGTCTCGTTTATTATGTTATTTATGACTGCTATAGCCACTTGGAAACTAATAGAGACGATATTCTTTGATTTATCTGGGAGCTTTGAATTCAGAATTGTTGCTCTAGATTGCTTATCAACTGCTGTTAGAGAGTTCTTAGACTTCCATTTTAATTAATTATTGGAAGTAGAATAAATTCATTTAAACTCAAAAGTAGAATAAATTCATTCAAATTCCCAAGAGACATAGGACGTACGCGAATGCAGAAGACACGCGACCTTTCACGCGGATGTATCTAACAGCTGAACAATTTTAACTTTTATAAAAACACTTTTTTTTTCTGAAAATGTTTTAGTAACTTTCTTACTCATTACTTTACAACAATTACTGTTGCATAGTTGGTCTTCAAAACTATTTCTACTCTATCGCCAGGTAACCTCCTATTTTTATATTATGAATCAGTCTGTGTGTTTACCGTAGCGAGTTCAAAATTCAGCACTGGCCATTATGTTCGTTTTATAACATATTCAAGCATGGAAAGTTATGTATTCATCCCTTCTCACATTATGTATCTAGTTATATCAAGATAAACTGGCCTATATACAACTGGTTGGCAACCATTCGAGATAAAGTGCAACTCTGAAACCAAAACCGATTAGGACTGTGGCTCTAATCTCTAACCCGTGAAAAACTTATTACGAAACAAAAGCATTTACTAGATATTCTATAGGATCAGCGTACACAGTCAAGCCTATACTAAATCGAGAACTAGAATATCACATTGTATTTTCAACATGTATATAATCCAAAATAATATCGTTTTGATTTATCCTTAATCGCCCATATTTTGCAGCTGGAAAAATCTTTGGTTCTTCTTAATTCTCGCGAAACGACTTCTTTTGTCATTCTTTATCTTTACAAGAATAGTTTTCAAAATCGTTTATGCCGTCTTGTCGGGTGGATGATATTTTCAAATTTGCAACCTTTCACCCCAAAGTCTCAACGTAGCAAGCCTGTCGCAAATCTATCGTTACATCCACGGCTAAATTTCGGCCAGTCTCCATTCTTTACTTTGACTAATTCACACATTTAAAGCAAAAATCCGCCATTCTACACTTTCAGAATCGAACCGCTCCTATTTTCTTCTCATATCAGTTTGAAGCGGGAAGATCTACTCAAAAAAGATTTTAGCCAAGAACTGAAGAACATTCCAACGCGTGGATATATCCTCGAATTTTAATCCCCTCGCGTCATCGGTCAAGTGCTATGTATCCTATCTATCTTCATAATCTTTAATTCTTATTTCAGAGGCTCAATGGCTTGCCCTCTATCTTGAGCGGTTCTTGGGCTTTAGATGTGGTGAACATTAGTAAAGCATATACGGCTTTAGGACAGTTGGTTAAACAAATGCGTCTCTGAACAATTGCGGACTTTTGAAAAGTTTGGAAGCTTTTAAAGGCAATAAAAATAAATTTTGAAATAATCGTAGTTTGTAATCATACATTTTTTTAAAAAGAAATAAAATGAATAAAATAAAAAAAATATAAGAATTTTATTATTGTTTAAAATGAAATGAAAGATTACCAGTGTTGCATGTTTGCTCTGCACATTGCCTGCATGTTTTCTTTCATCGGCGTTTTTCTCATGTTAGAGGTAGCTCTAATTTTCACTGTTCAGAAATATTTTTCCACCAGGGCTTAATTTTCGGAAATTAGACATGTGTTTCAAATAAATATATAAACTGTAAAATGCAGAGACTTCTAGATGTTTGTAGTACGCACTACTAGGGGAAATGAAACGGCTATATTCTCCTGCTTTAAAAAAAATTACAGTTTTTTTTTTTTAATTATAGTAACTACTTTTCTGTTTGTTTAGAGTAACTAAAAGTTTTGGTGCGAAATTCCTACATTAAATAACACTATAGAAAATGGTAACTTCAAAACATTATCAGAGGTACTCAATTACCCTATGATACATTTGTCTAGGTAGGCAAATATCCAGTGACGCAAGTGTTTGAACGGTAATTATCCGGGACGGAAAATGTCCTGTACTTAACTGTCCTTCCAATAAAGTATGTTCGTGTTAGACAAAAAGAATAGAATGAAGTTTAATATCATATTCTTTCTGAAATAACTGTCTTCCCTGACTTCTAATTTCAATTGTACGTAAGGTTCTAATATTTCTTTAGTTAACTACATATATAAAAACGTATTCTTCTTAATGGTTTTCTCTACATACGACGGCATAACGTTAAATTTATACATATATCATGAACGTCAATAGTACTACGCAATATAGCAGCGGAAATATTAGATGTTTCTTTATAAGGCAACATTTGGCATTAATTCATTGAGCAGCCAGTGTTACAGTTGGTTTAAATTCAAAAAGCCATTCGATTAAAACAATGTTTCTGCAAAATAGGTTTCTTGGGTCTAATGATATTTATCACCCTTTCTATTAGTGATGAGATTTTCTCTTCCTAAAAATTAAGTTGAATTAGTGTTGAACTCTTGAGTATTTATTATTTTCACTTCGAATTACATGTTATATATATTCTAGTGGTTGTTGCTGTTGAAAGTCCTCAAGCGAGGTGGTTTATGTTATTTGGTATAGTTTTGTTTGTGATTGTGTAGCCCCAGACTATTGTCTTCCTCAAGATTCACAGGTTACACTCACTCGAAGCATTTTCAAAAATTCATTTGAGAAAAAAGGTTTTTATATCTTAGAGAGTTTCATAATGATATCAACTTTTTTCTCGCATCCATAAGAAGAAGATATAACTAAAATTACATATTGTACACAACGCAAAATTTTCTTAAGTACGAATAATATTAGGTTTTTACCCAATTCCAAATTTGCAGACATACTATATAATGTGTTTGGCACTAAAATTCTACTAAATTGAGAGACAGTTTATTTAACAAATAAATAAATAAATAAATAACCAGGGAAGAAAAATGAGAAAATCGTTCCTTTAATGTCTGCACAACTTTCTTAATATAAGTTTTGCTTCAATATGATGAATATATGACATCAAAACACATCGTTTCTATGGAGATTAAAGATCATTGTACATTTTTTCCGAAATAAAAAGGACAGAAACAAATAAGATTTTTAGATCAATGATAAGTAAAATGCGATCAATAAAACGTAAGAGAACATAATAATTGGTATGATTTATATCTCACATGATATATTGCATACATTATTTTCTAGGTCGATAGATAAGTACTTACAGAAATTTACCAAAATATAAAAATACCATTTTGTTACACTAATTTCACTTTTATATATAATGGTTTTATTAGGTTGGTGCAAAAATAATGACGTACTAATGTCGTTTTTTTTTACTTATTTTTTACTTCAAAAAACGACATTATTACGTCATTATTTTTCCACCAACCTAATATGATGTCCTACATATTCATTAGATAAACAGACGTTTCTTAAATATACTTGCCACATTTTCCGAAATGTTACTTAGATTGCCAATTTTCCTCTTGATTTGAACGATGTTCCTATTTTAAGTATAGTCCATATGAGGGAAAGACGGGAAATATCCTTTCCCGGATAGAGTTGTTAGGAAAAAACAATAGATATGCAACTCCTATTTTCCGGAAGATGATGCTTCGGTATTTTTTTTAGAGTAAAGAAAATTACGAATAAACATTTCAGTTTCACGCGATTTTCAGACTGATTCACAGGCCACCACAGGCAACGCAGTACTTAATCATAGCTTAATATAAATTTCTATTGTTTCATTGAGTTTCAGCGATAAGAGATATTAAAAATTGGATGGTTAAGCTATGTATTAATTAATTGGTATTACGAGCTCTGTCAGTCTGGTTATTTTTTTCTAAGTCACAACTTTATATGCACAAAACTTGTTTGAACCTGAGTAACTATTTCAACAGATCATCTTTGTCTTAATACATGTGGGAGTAAAAATGAGCCGGAATATATAATGTGGAATAAGAAGAAATTTAGAAAATTTGGAAGAACGAAAATTTATAGATTGTGACCGGAAGAGGCGCTTGGAACTTTTATGGTTCCTAAGCTTAACCAACTGTAAAATCTTATATATAAAGTACAGTGTATCTGTGTGTTTATGCGTGTATGTGTCCAAGCAAATACTCCGCTCCTACTGGTCCGATTTCAATGATTCATAGCTCATTCAAAAGCCCTAGAAAAGTTAGGCACAGGGAACGATTTTCGTTGAGCTCAGATTCAGATTTACATTATTCGGTCTATTGCCCAAAACCCAATGTTGCCAGATTATGCTTTAAAAATATATATTAATATATTATACTAGCCATTGTCGTTGCATTCATGGTTCAAGTGGTGTAACTCATATTTTCCTTTTGTGTCCAAAATTGCAGTGCGCGTTTTCTTATTAACTAGTTTCGCTTTTTTGCTCCTTGCACTGCACTATTTACATTATTCGGACTATTGCCTTCATCTTTGTTGCCATATTGATATTTATATATTTATTTGTACGCTCCGGCCTTCTTCAGGTGGTTGCAATGTCGAACGGCAACCCTTATTTCGTTCGCTGGGGTAGACTGTTCTAGTTCAACATGCCATGCCTAATGGATGTCAGTTATCCGTTATTTCCTGTAAATTCCCCTTTCCAAATTCTCCACCGCCTTAACCAGGTATCGAACTCACACTCTTTGGGTCTTATCAATGGATCTAACTAACGCATTTATCCACTGTGCCATGTTGACATATGTCTATGAATTTCTGGGTATCATAAACCTAATGTCTTCAGCAGCATTTTTTACCAGATCTCATATTGCAATCTTTGCTCTTATCATTACATTTGTTTTTGTTTACCAGAGCCCGGATTGCAATTTCCGTTGTTATTATTGGATTTCTCTGGTACTCTTTATTACTGGTTCCCATATTGTATTTATTTCTATGCTTGTTCGGCTCAAGAAACTTTTGTGGCCTAGCATATATAATTTGTATTTCTGTTTCAAAGATTTCAAATAGTGAATATCTCTTACTTTGCGAAGCGATAGCGAGCGGGCGATGCCTGCTAGTTATCTACAGAATAAATATCATAGATGAAACGGAAATATTAAATCATGAGATATGAACAGAGCTTGATGAAAAGAAACGGCCAGCAGGACTAGATAGAAACGTAATAGAAAGGCTCAAAGCCAAGAGCTTTTTAGTGTGGCTAGAAGTACGATTTCGTACATGAAAACTGCGAGAAAACTTGTCAGAGATTAATCAACCAATTGGGCAATGTTGCTTTTATAGGATTTTGGCGAATTTCGGCGTTGCATCCAATAGATGATTTTTACAGTCAATATTGAAAAATGAATTTAACATACGACGTATATTTGTTATATATATATATATATATATATATATATATATATATATATATATATATGTGTGTGTGTGTGTGTGTGTGTGTGTGTGCGCGTGTGTGTAGGTATATTCGTGTGTTTGAAATCTTCAAACACACACACACACACACACACACACATATATATATATATATATATATATATATATATATATATATACTCACAATCACACACTCACGCACAGAGAGATTCACGCACACACACATATATTTTTACTCACAAACACACAGGAAGCCCAAACTCACACAGACACTCCCTCACACATACGCACACACACAAACTTTCTCTCTCTCACACACACACACACACACACACACACACATATATATATATATATATATATATATATATATATATTGTCATGTTTATACCAATTTAGGTTAACGACAGGATTATGCTGCGAATTTAACTGTATATATATGTGTGAGAGGCTGTGCATGCGTTCGTTTGATGTTTTAAATATACTTAAGAAACTTTTATATTTGAATTTATGGTCGCCTGTAAAAGAAACACTGAAGTTGAAGAATTTTTGTTATAATTAACTTGTTTTCCATTCTCTCTACATGATCCATTATCGTTTCTTGCAAAAGCTACTTACCGTCACTACTTTGAAGTATTCAATGTATAATTCTTAATAGAAAAAGAAAACTTTCATTCATATATCACTGAAAAATGTTTAATAAATTATTTTTTTTTTAATCTGACGCTGTCGATTCCGATCAAAACGTCATTATATGTTTGTTTATCTTTAATGCTTGATGTAATTGCCACATTAAACTATGAAACAGTAATTGAATCAGGATTATTACATTTACTTCGATATTTTTTTCTATTTCGTCTCATTAAATACAACAACATTGTGTAGGCTTAATTATGTATATCTATGTCCAGATTACAATCGTCGAGTCATTCACAGGAATAAAATTTCCACTTATCGTATCAGGTCACAAGTTGCTATATTCTATGTTTTTCAAACATTATCTTGTAAGCGGTTTCATTTAAACTTTTGTAAACACTTTTACTTCATGGTGTAATCAATCGGATAACCCCCCCACACACACACACACAAAAAAAAATAAAATCAGCCATGTGTCATATCCGAACGCGTGGGGAGTTTAATGAATACCATCATAGGCTACAAGAAAGTGTAACTCACAAAACATAACTGATATTACAGACTTAATAATGGGAAAAAATATACCTGCACATACGGTAAAATTTGCAGGCGTAATTATTTCCCTACATCTGATCAAATAATGGAAAATCATATGTTGGAACCACCTAGCTTAAAAAAAAAATAATCTTGGTACCCTTGATATAAAATCTTTTATCTACTGGATTTTCTCTAGCAGAAATAAAGCTTGGGTAAACAAAATCGTCCGTTTGACATCTGTTTTACAATGGACATTCGTTAGAATTTATACAATTGCTTTGTTGGTATTATTAGCGTATGTTACTTTGGAATGTCTATTATTACTAACGTTTTTTAATTGATTTAAAATTTTATTATTTTTTAAATAATACTTTAAGTTTTTTGTTACAGCTCTAGCTTAGTTTTAGAGTATTTCTGTTCATAATATTACAATGTGGATAATTTCAGCATTATTTGTATTATAAAAACAATAAAAATTAAACAATTTTATATCGGGATTACCAACAATTCATTTCAAACTAGGTGGTAGCAACGTATAAAATCTTTCACCAATAACTCGTAGAGAAATAGAATATCCTTCTCTCAATGTTTTGGAAATTAACATGAGTTATTAAAACATTACGGTAAAATGGAAAATGTTGAAAATAAATGGAACTCGTAAATCTTTAAATGAACCTTACTACTTATGTTTACATTAAAAAGTAGAAATTATCAAAAAAAAAATCGCTATTAAACTAAAGGAGTGACTTAACTGTATTTTGCCGACAGAGATTATATGTTACTTTAACATATAGTTACATTTTTTAAATTACGTGTTAACAATACTTATAGTCATAATTTATTAGAAAATAATGGTTCACCCTCGACGGCTTATTACCTTATTTTTTATTAAAATTTAATAATGAAATATATTGCTGTCCAGTTAGTATTATTAATATCCATTATAGATCTTCCACATTATTAATTTTATCTACAGACCCCTTTATGAAGCTTCCTGAATCTAAATAATTTTGAAAATAATTCTTTTGAAATTAATTTTACATCAATTATCCTCTTATCCCTCCCTTCAACATCCTTTTAAAAGCTGAACATGTTATATTCGTATAAAATCACGATAGATTTCTCGCTTACATATTCCGCAACCTCTGAGCTTACTTGTCTATTTAGCACATATCTTATATTTAATTGGTTAATCAAGTAACAAACAAAGTCGATGTTTAATTCTGAGCTCATGTTCGCCATCTTTAACTTTCAGAAAAGAGGTAGCATTTAAAAATAAATTTCTGAAAAATCATTTAATCACCAGTTATTTCATTTGACAAGAAGTACAAAGAAATTATTCGAAATGAATTCTTTTGCGTAGGGATTTTAACATCTTTTTAATATAATCCTTTATAATAAAAAACAATATATATATATATATATATATATATATATATATATATATATATATATATATATATATATAGTCCATATTATATACAAGTATTGGGGTAAGGGCCTATTTGTGCACATATAAAGTTTTCTTATTTATTGTATTTCCAACTAATGAGTAAACATACTTATGATTTAATTAACTGTACACAGATGCATAATAACTATGTATACATACAAAACAGAAAAAGAATATCTTAATAAAAATAAATCATATTTGTCATTTGTAATGTTTGAAAAAGTTTTCGTTCAAGCAAATTTCAGATTTTAAAAAATTTAAATTGCATTAATACTCCAGATTAATAAAGTGGAATATCATAGAATTTTCCAATATTAGTTTCAGTGGTTATTTTTAGTCCAAACAATACAAAAGTACATTGTGTAATTTCTAATCGTGCAAGAAGTTTTTCATCTTGGCAAGGTGTAAACTTTTGGCAAATTCGCAAAAACAAGTGATTGTTAATCTCTAGAAAGATGGTAAAAATTACTAGTAAATCTCATACAAATCGGATATTCCTTTTATTACCAATAGTTCCTTCATTGCAATGTATAAATTACTTAAGATATTTGAAAACTCAAAGAACTTGGAGGGTATTAATACGTCAAATCAAACAAAGTGAAATGGTTAATCGTCAAGAGTTTCAGGATGATTTCCTTTCAGCAGGAACCGAACAATAAACGGAAATAAAATTCATTGAAACAATCAAAAGTCATGCTACCCTCGGGAAACTACACTGTTATTGAAAAGACACAGTGATGGCGGGTTCGTCAACACAAAGTTAATGATAACTCGTATTAGGAGAGAATATTATGGACAGACGAAACCATATTTGGTTGGTTTGACGTAATACTAGAAACCATGTATGGAAGAAATATGGCGATTCCTTCTAACAAAAGAATACAGTCCCAATAGTGAAAGTTGCTGGTGGCAGCAACATGGTTTGAGGGGGATCTCCAAAAAGTGCTTGAAAATTATCTGTCATAGATGGTAAAATCAATGCCACAGTATATCAAAATATTTTGGAAGCAAATGTAATGATTTCGGTTGAAACTCTTGATTTTCCTCCCGAGTGAAATTTACAAAAAGATTCTGACACTAAGAAAATTGAAAAATCTAAGAAGAAATGGCTTGCTAAATGAAAATATTCTGAAATTGCCGAGTCAGTCTACAGATTTAAACCCAATCGAGAATCTGTAACGTTATTTAAATTTCAAATCCAATCGAGAGCTCCATCATCCGGAATCTGAAGACCATATGCGAAAAAATGGAACAAAATACCAACTAAAAAATGGAACAAAATACCAACTAATATTTTAAAAAATACCAATTAAAATCATTAATTGAGAACTACAAGAAGATGTTGGTTCCTGTAGGATTGAATAACGGATCTTCTAAAAAGAATTAAATGAAGATCATATATTCTTTTTTGTATTGTATGAAAATTTGTTTCACACATTAAAATGGATAAATAGGATTTATTTCTGGTAATTAAAACATTTTCTGTTTTCTATACATGTTAATTCTCATGCATCTGTGTACAGTTAGTTATATGCAAAGTATATTTATTCAATATTTGTAAATACAATAAATAAAAAAATTGTATGCGCACTAATATCTGTTTCCACCCATTATATACATATACACACATATATATATATATATATATATATATATATATATATATATATATATATATATATATAGATAGATAGATAGATAGATAGATAGATAGATAGATAGATAGATATAATTAGTATTGTTATTATTATTATAAATAAAAATAATAATAATATTTCTCTTCATTTCGGTAAAAAATTTTGATTAATTTACATGTTTTAATTACGTTATTTTTTACATATATTTTGTTTATTGACGCTTAATCACACACTCACGTACACACACAAACACACACGCACACGCACACACGCGCGCGTGTGTGTACAATCATCATTTTTTTAATCCCACTCTTTAAGTAATATGGACTACACGACTAGTATTAGAGTCCGCTATATATATCATATTATATAGATAAATAGATAGATAGATAGATAGATATTACATTATATGTCTAATAAAATAATGAAGTAATTGGCAGTTCTTTCATTGTATGCATTGAATGTGAATTTGTAGAAAGAGTATATGTTTTCTTGAGACAAATCATCGAGAAACGCCTATTATAATTGAGACATTCAAAGACATAATTATATAACGTCGCATAACATTTACATGCTTATCAGATTTTTACTTCCCGTCCATAATTACTCTATATGTTGGGATTTATTTAATATATTAATGTTAATGCATATCTTTTTTTCGCCTAAATCAATAACTTTTTTAGAAATAAACCTCGCATTTTCTTTAAAATTTCACAATATTCATGTGATTCATTAGACACGAATTGAGGTTTTCTTAATAATTAATGAAGCCCTAGAAATTTTGTTTTATTGTATATAGTTGTATTGAATCACCTGGAAAGAGCTTTTGTCATTATGGTGTATGCACTTAATGAATAGATCAAAATAGATAAACTTACCTGAATACATTTACCTTAGGAAACATTATGCACTAACTTTATTTCGATTATGCAAACCAGGAATGGATGCGTAAACGATTGGTTAGAATTTCTAAAGGTTCAACTAGTCAGGAAAATGACTTCTTGATTTTATCGACCTGGAGAGACTATCCTAGCGTGAAATGCTAGAAAACCATATGAAGGTTTGACGCAAGTCTTATGCGTGTGTTAGTGTAGATAGAACGGTTCTTTCATGATTTTGCCAGCTTAAAACATAAATGGTCGTAACTAGGGATTTAAGTGATGTAGTGATTTGGCGTTACTTAAAAAGTTGATCACGCCAGTCTAAAGTAGTTTCTCAACCCAAAATTTAGATAAACACAATTCAGTGTCACTACAGAATAAGCAACAGAAAGACTCTGTGTGTGTGTGTGTGTGTGTGTGCGTGTGTGTGTGTGTGCGTGTGTGTGCGTGTGTGTGTGTGTGTGTGTGCGCGCGCGCGTGTGTGCGTGCGTTAAACTAATTGTTGTGGATTCCGGGTTGAGATAAGGTATCAATAAAAAACAAACGCCAGGAATGAATACATGAAAAATAATCTATTAATGTAATAATACAAACTGGTAAAGAAGGTTATTAGTTCGAGTAATTCGGGTTAGGAGCAAAATATATATACAGTCTTTGGTATTGAAGTATCGCTGTATGACTTCTTACTGAGTCTACGTGCACACTCACTGTGACTCCTACAACGCTGTTAACTCACCATCACTCTTGCGGTTACCTACAACATTTTCCTGTCACTCTGGACTCGACTCCACTCGACTCGACGGTCTTGCACTCTCGGTTCTTCACTGGCAGTAGTATAAGTATACACTGTGTTAGTCCATTTGTATAAAAAGGCTGGACCCCTCAACACTAACACAAATTTATATGATCTGGTTTCTGCTCCAGAAAAGACAAAACAACGTTGCGACAGGTATACTCATGCCAAGTCTTCACCAAAACATTGTGAGAGAATTTTGTTAAAAGAAATTTTTCGTTGATAGTTGTGATAGTCCAAAAATCTCAAGTCGTCATAACCAAAATATATTCTCTCCCAGAATCTGTAAATTCAGAATGCGTTTATAAAAGAAATAAAAGACACAGTTAGGTTTTCAATATTTTTCTTAACTTAAGACTGCACAAAAATTTCATTAGGACTGACTGTGAAAGTAAATCCCTAAGAATATATTTGCGCATTCTTACATTACAAGATTTTTAAAACCTAGCAATAATTTTATTCTTGTTTATAAATATATCATGCCTGATAAAATTCTTACATTTACTTTAATAAAATTCATCAGAGGGTTAAAAGAGTTAGTAAATAATGTTATTCTTTTGTCTTCCTTGGTTTTCATATTTTATTTTATACATATATTTTATTTATATTTGATCTGTTACATATATATATATATATATATTTATACACATATATATACACACAAATGTATATATATATACACAGACACAGACACACACATATATATACACACACACACACATATATATATATGTATATATATATATATATATATATATATATATATATATATATATATATATATACACACATACATATATATATACACACACACATATATATATATTTATACACACACACACACACACACACACATATATATATATATAAACCTTTTGCAAAATATTTAAAGACAGATAATATTATTTAGATTGTAAGAATTTTGGTTCTATTTTGTTATTATGGTTATAATTTGGATATATATTATATATTTTGGTTTTAAATATACATGTCATAATAATTAAAACCAACCAATCATGTTGGGAAGAGCAGATGGATTCTTACCGTTCCCTAGAATATTATCGAGTAAGTCAGTAAAATGAACCCGACTGAAATGGGAAATTGGCTCCCCATTTTACAATTTCTAGCTTTATCCTTTCCGTAAAACACAACCAAACTTGCATCACCTGGTATTCACAAGAGGTGTCCCTTCTAGATACTGACAAAGCTCGATGTTGCATAGCTTCGCTGACAATACGAGAACCAGTTCTTTAACGTGATCTGGCTGTAAGCTATTTGTGTGCGTGAGCGCCCGCGCATGCAAAAAAGGGAATGAGTGAGAGAGAGAGAGAGAGAGAAAAAGAAAGGCGTAGCTTTTGCGCGCAACAGTTTTTAGAAAATCAAAGAATCCACTGCATATACATAAAATAAATTACCCATCTCTAAGTCTTTGACACGTTTGATGACATGTTTACGGTAGAGCGTTCTACTTCCTATTTTTATATGCATTTAGAACTATTTTCGCAGTTATTGTTTGTAATATTCTTATCATTATAATTCATCTATCTTATTTAGAAGTTAACATTTAATGAAATCTTCTTTTGTCGAGATGATTACTAATTAAATAAGTTATAAATATGAAGTATAAAATTCACCTAACCAAATCCAAAGAATAGATCTTCTGGAAACATTCTGTTTATGGAGGGTCGAAAAGAACAGATCGAAAATTCAATTATAGTAAAAAACAATGATAGAATCTCAGAAAATAATTATGTTGATGATTGCAGTTTTTCATTTTCATTGTTCCCAACTAAATAAACGAAGAACGTGTTGCATATTTAATGGAGAATTGGTCCTAAATTTTCCCTGTCGAAAGAGTTAAATGTAACCGCCAATTCTACTCCAACAGCTTCTACTCTTGCAGTTCCCGCCAGTGGTACTTCGTTCCTCCTACTTGCTTCCCTGATACCTATAATCTTAAAATATTCAAATCTAATGTAAACCGACATCTTATTATGCCTTGATATATCCTTAACTCTAATACCCACTTAAATCTTGCTCTCACCCTCTGTAACACATTGCGTGCTATGGCACTCCCGACTTTCTTTGGGTGAAATACTTTAAAAAAAATTTAACTGATGTAAAATTCAGCCTTATTCAATGTTGTGATGAAAATATCATATCAGGTCATCCCATAAGTTCTGTCCTAATTTTGAATAAATTAAACAAGTGGCCAAATGTTACATTTAATTACAGATTCAATCAACAACGTATTTCCCCTGATTGTCTATGATTTCCTTCCATCTATTAACAAGCTTAATTATTCCGTTATTGTAAAATTCTTTTGGATTTGATTCGAAGAACTCACTAATGTCAGTTTTAAATTCTTCCTCTGTTACAAAAGCTGTTTCTTCCAAATGATTGTGTAAGCTACGAAACAAATGGTAGTCTGAAAGTACAAGATAGGGAGAATAAGGCGGTTAAGGAATTTTCTCCCAACCAAGTTCTTCGATCTTTTGTGACATGATTCTTGCTGTGTGGGGTCACGCATTGTCCTGATGAAACATCACCACTTTTCGATTCACTAGAGCAGGTCTTTTTTCTCAAAGCTTAGTTCAAACGCTCTAATTGCTGACAGTATATTTGAGCATTAATTATTGCATTAGGTGGTAAGAATTCAAAGTGGATTATTCCTTGGCGATCCCACCAGATTTTGCCCATGAAGTTCCCTTCTCGGCTGTGGCTAGGGTCCTTCCCCTTTATTAAGCCACTGTCTACGACGCTTAACATTTCGATAAAAGATCCATTTTTCGTCGCCAGACACAAGTCTATCCAAAAAAGGTGAAAAAATTTGCTGAGAATGGAGAGAAGAGCAGATGTCAACTCTGGATTTGAGGTTGTTTTCAGATAATTCATGAGGCACCCATTTTCCAAATTTAGGAACTTTTCCAAGTTGTTGAAGTTGTTGAAGATGAAAATGAACACTTGTATGGTTTGAACTGAGAACCACTGCCAATTCCTCAACTGATAAAGCAGGTTTTTCTTCAAGGGCTACTTCAAGAAGCTTTTCATAAACTCAACTGTTCAGCTCTATTAGACATTATGAAATACTTTTTTAAATTTCGTTCATTTTAACAAAAAATTAAAATTTGGAGAGAACATATGGGATGACCTGATAATATAGGATATCTGGGGCGGATAGCAGAATAGAGTGGGTCCTATTGCCATGGTTGGCAGTCCAAAAATACATACTACCATGGATAAAGCTCTGCCTAATCAGTCATGAATAGAAATACATATGATCGCCCAAGCGTGTATCATGTGCGGAACTTAAGTGACAAAACTACAGAAAAAGTGACACGAAATGCAAATCATATCAAAACGAAAACTTAGCAAAATTTTGGAATACTGCAAAAGCCGAATATATTTTGACATTCGAACCTCATGTCAAATTAACCTCGACCCCTGCTGTAGGTAATTCTACATTATAGTACGAAGGTTTATGGGATTCGTCTTTTTATTAGGTTGGTGCAAAACTAGTGACATTATAATGTCGTTTTTGACGTTAAAAATACGTCAAAAACGACATCATTATGTCATTATTTTTGCACCAACCTAATAGTATAAAGTAGAATAATATTTAAGAATATTAATATACTACCAGACAAAAATCCGGAATGGTAAATGTCAAGTTAATAAGTTTAAAATATAATTATTCTTACATATATTTCTTCATAAAAAATCCTTTGACTTTTCAGGACATTCAGCTTATTGCTGCACTGAAATTCCTCTAACTTGTTATTCTAATTAATATTTAATTTTCTTTCCCCATCCATACATGAAATCCAAGATATACTCCTGTTTTAGTGGTCGCAAACAAATGGAAGATCAATCAGTTAATAGCTGTCCGGCTTCTGTAAGTTGTATAACAAAGCCTTCATTTCTTTTTGTTTCGATGATTAGTTTTCTACGGATTATCAAGTCATTGCAGGTTATTTAAAGCCAGATAATATTTTCAGAAGGTGAAAATCAATTACATTTTCTTGGAGATAATAATGGTTTTAGTGATACAAATCTTACTAATTAATTCTAAAATCTGAGGGAAAAGTGTATCCATTCCTGTTCCAAGTGTAGTTGCGAGTAAGTGAAAATAACAAATCAAAAGGGAATTGGAATTCGACCCTCCGACTAATAATTCCGAATCATTATTTATTACGCCACCCACACGCCCAAGCTTACAGAACATGGAATCCCCACGCGGCCATCCCTCTAGATGCTGACCAGGTCGATGTTTCTTAACTTCTGTGATCGCACGGGAACCGGTGTTTCAACTTGATTTGGCCGTAAGATTTCTAAAAAAACCATTAATGCGATCGGGAATTATTTGAAGCAAGCTAACATTGACAATTAATGGTCGAAAATAAACAAGCCAGTAACAAGCCTTTGTAACATTATTATATAAAAAGAATTTCCGTTTCAGATTAACATAATTCAGAAAGATTCGTTTAGATAATTAACTAATATGCCAATTATTATTATTATTATTATTATTATTATTATTATTATTATTATTATTATTATTATGTGTGCTTTTGTTATTATTATTATTATCATTATTAGTAGTATTATTAGTATTGTTATTATTATTTTATTTCCTATGATTTCTGGTTTGTACACATTTCTCTCCGGGTGCTGCCCAGAGAACTAAAGTTAGAAATAACATCATGATATTTTTCACTGATATATATATATATATATATATATATATATATATATATATATATATATATATATATATATATATATATATATATATATATATTGCATAGATAAAGCCTTTCGTAAGGTGTGGGCTGTAGTCGTGAGAAACATGTTCTTTTGTTTGTTTTTTTTTTTACTTTAAGGCATGGGCTTCCAGGAATCCCGTCAATTAGTGTACCGGAATCTTTTCCAACCAATCCGAGGGCTCAAACTACAAAATGGATTTTTTGATGTTCCCACATTTTTGAGATTTCGATTTAAAGGTCCTTGATTTTTGATAGCTTTTTGAATATCTTCAAAGATATATTGCAGTCTACAAGGACTGCCATATCAATGTTTTTCTTTACGGTCTCTAATAACAATGTCTAGGCAGTTAGCTTTGATTTATTATTATTATTATTATTATTATTATTATTATTATTATTATTATTATTATTATTATTATCTACAAAGTTACTCGCCCTTTGTAGCTCTCAATATCTTTTGTATTTTTGTCATCCTTCGCAAACACTGTTCCACCGTCAGTCTATTCACTCAAACTTTCCATGGAGGATGTGCCCTGCTTTACACTCGTCTGCTTACCTTCCATCTGCCCTTTGAGTATTATTTTTCCAAGCCCTGCTTCCTCATTTCTTGCCCGAGATATTTCAACTTTAATAATGTTTTGCAAGAAGTGCAATATTATCAGTGAAGCAGTAATACGATTTATTAATATACGCAGAAAAATAGATTTTATTAAACGCATAAAAAATGAAATGCATAAAACTGTACAAAATTATATATATATATATATATATATATATATATATATATATATATATATATATATATATATATATATATATTGACGATACTTGACACCATCTTTGAATATGGTAAAGAAATTCAGTAATATTAAATTCTAGTCAATCCTGCATAATCCTAAACTGAATCCTCCTTTAAGGGAAAACAGCAGGATTATTGAACTCATGGAAATGCTTCTCTACTCTGACCGGGATTTCTAGGAGATTCGGAGCCACTTTAAGTCCTGTTTTCCTTGCAGGTCACCAAGGTTGGGAAGAGAATTCGAAAAAAACCTGATAAAGCCTCGCAACGAGGCATATAGTCAAAGCATTTCTTATCTACAATCTTTCGTTGGATCAGGAAAGACGAGACTAAATGGCTACAGTGACGTTTCCTCCTTAAGCACATCATAATTCAACTTTGCTCATGTTCATACCTTGCGGTTTCACAAAAATAAACCAAGAGTTATCTGCCCCAAGAAAAAAATAAAAGTAATTCAAACATGTAGCTAATCTCAAATTGATTACTACTTCTACATCTGTTTCCTTACGTACTGCTCGTCCATATTGGCACGAATTTAATAATGATAATCAAAGTTACCAAAGTGTTAATAGAAGAACTATGCACATCCAAAGCTGATTTTAATACACAATTTTGAAGCACTTAATTAACGGTGAAATGTTTTCCGTTCTTTTGGGCATAGGTGTTTCGCAGACATAATTTACAATTTAGATAATATCAACATTTGTCAGAACTAAAATAAATAGATATCTGCTTGAAAACAATTGACATTTTACCATCTAACTATATAAATAATATAAAATTTGCCCAAATATGGGCTATGCATGTTGAAATTTTGGGGTACTTTGGCTTGCTAGTGAGCTAGCCAAAATTAGCTGACTGATTTTATAGTTCACCAATAGAAGGGTTAACCAATCAGAAGGCTCAGAATATTCAATGCGACGTGTATAAAGGCGGCCATGTTTTTTTTGAATATTCACTGCCAACCTCTGATATCCAAAACTGAAGAATTACGGAACCGCTGCTGGTGAGTGTTAATCTTTTACGTTGTTTCATTGAACAGATTATGTACTGCACTTTATTCTATATTCATAGACTTGGCGAACATTGTCAACAATGCAAATAAGCGCAGTTGCTGTATCTATCAAATAAAACACTATCAAGCTCTCTTGAGAACGTAAAATAAACATTCATTGAAAGTTACACATAATTGATCTTTACTTTATTTAATGTGAAAAAATAGAATATTGTATTGTCAAATGATAGTTTCTTATCAGATTGGCTCGAGGCCACAAGCTTCGTAAGTCTAATGAGACATATTGATGAACAGAACGGATATTGAATAAGAACAAAAATCATGTTGTATAATATGGTTAATAGATTTTATTATGTATTGCAGGCTGCTCTTATCCGTCTACTACAGTAGCAATTGCAGAGGCGTCTTCAGGTGGGTTTATGTTTGCTATCACCCAGAAAGAAGATTTCTTCTTATACGGCGAATATGCTGACTGGGCTTCAGTTAAAGTTTCTAAGAAAGCGTGCACAAAACGGCGTGAGCACAATTTGAACTGGGCCGTTTCGCTCAAAGATTCGAACAAGCTGAAGAGTTTGTGAGACATTGTTTACAACGACCCACGACAAATATCAGTCAGCTGAGAAATTTGTGGCTGAGAATGACCCTTTTCAGGCTTCATTGAAAAACGTATTTCTGGAACCTGGGTTTGCGCATCATCACTTCTTAGGCCTCGGACCATATAGTCCGAAAATGAATCCGAGAGAAAGAGTATGATCAATTCTTATGTCTGGTGTACAATCCGAGATAGCTTTGAAGCTTCCTCGAGTTCTTGCAGCTGAAGGACCTGGAAATGCAACATAAACTGAATTTCACAGTCCTCAATTTGATCGAGTTATTGTTAATAATATACCTCTAATAACCCTGCCTAAAACAATTGCTCTGCTGGAACATGTTCAGCGATTTATACAGCCAGCTTTGGATCATTATGGATATGGATTTTTGACATGCACGAGTACATTGATATTCCGTAATTCATGAATTAGTAACAATAAATATTTGCTAGCTCGGATTCATCGTCGTGCCTCATTTGTTTTGGGAAAATTTATTTGCCAACTTGAAATTGTTTAGTATCAATTTGAAATTTAGTACCAACTTGAAATTGTTTAGTATCAATTTGAAATTTAGTACCAACTTGAAATTGTTTAGAATCAATTTGAAATTGTTTAGTTCCAACTTGAAATTGTTTAGTCTCAATTTGAAATTGTATAGTGTCGATTTGAAATTGGTTAGTACCAACTTGAAATTATTTAGTCTCAATTTGAGATTGGTTAGTCCAACTTGAAATTGCTTAGTACCAATTTGAGTTTGAATATTGCCAACTTCAGCAGGTTACGTTAACATCACAAGATTTGAATGAAATGGTAGCATAATTAGCAGGTACGAATCAAACATGCTTCACATTGAGATTATATTCCAGGATCGAAATAATCAGAAATTTAACGAGCTGTCAAATTGATGTGTGGGTTAATCGCAAGCAGGATATCATGGTCGGATAACGATATTATAACCACTCAACGACTCCTTCACAAGATCATAATATTTGTTAAACAAGCTAATTTAAAATATATTAAGAAAAATATAATTAAAAAAAGACAGGTAAACACAGGTTTTATGGGTGAAAAAATTATACTTCAAAAATGATATGATACAACACAAATGTAAGTATTCGAGACACTCGAACATAGATAAAAATTTAGGTGGATTGTTATTGAATTAATTTTGATTTTAAAAATGCCATTAGGATTAACATGTTCATATGAATAATACAAGCAAGGGAAACAAACCAATTGATGAAAGAGAATACTGTTGAATTATAAGCATTTGTTTGAAAAAGAAATCATTATAACATTATTGACATATATGCACATACACAATAAGATAATGTACTATATGTGTGTGTGTGAGTGAGAGAGAGAGAGAGAGAGAGAGGGAGAAATCATATACTTCGTAGATCTTGGGTATGACGATAAACTACAACTGGCAGCCTGGGCTCTGATCGAGAGTTTGTAGATTTTGAAGATCGTGGGACCAACTGTTAATTACTATTGTTCCCAGGTACCCCCGGGTGGTAGCACATGTTAAGTTTCTAGCTATGGGGAAATAGTGAAAACCCAAGCTGGGCACAAAAGTCTTTGAAATATAGGAATAAATGTTTATTGTAAAATTGCCGGTAATATATTTTAATATTAAAAATGTGCAACAGTAGACTTTTATAGGAAAAAGCAATTACCACGTCCCCCAAGAAAGTTTAATTTCGTCATTAAAGGTCACATAAGCAGATGATATGCCATTGGAGAAACAAACAAAACGACGAATGTCAGTCTTTTGTAAATATGCTAATACTAGCAATAATTCATTGCTCTATTTATAAAAGAAATATGGCCACAATTTTATTTATTTTGCAAACTATTGTTTTATCCTGGGAAAAACAAGTAACATCAAAAATAAACCAGAGGGTACTTCTTTGTATAAAGATGTATTACTATAGTCGAGAAAGATAAAAATCGAATATATCACTGCCTAAACAATAAAAAGAAATAAATTATATTAGATTAATTTTCATTGAATATTTTTTTAAAAAAATCTTTTTTCTTTTAAATTAGAAATTAATTTTTTAGATTATATCTATAGTATAGAGAAATACGAATTGTTATGATGAAATAAAATATGATATGATTATAGATATCATGATGTAATTATTGCTACCACATACAATTTTTACTGCAATAAAACATGAAAATCGCATGTCAAGATAATATCTTCCCGATCAGGTCATAAACACTTTTGTACACACACACACACACATATATATATATATATATATATATATATATATATATATATATATATATATATATATATATATAGAGAGAGAGAGAGAGAGCGAGAGAGAGAGATATTGATTGATTGATTGATTTCGTTACGAACTACGGACAAGGTACTGCCGTTTATTTTTGTTTAATTTTCCTTTTGTCCAAGGATATAAACAATGTAGAAATTGCCTGAATGCTTCAGCTATTATTTTAGGCATTATTAAGGAGAATTTTACTTTTTACATTTAACTGAACGTATGTTTTTTATGTATATATCTACAGTGAGAGGAATGTTTTTATTTCGCAAACAAGGTCACTGTATTTGGCAGTGTTCATACATGATTTTACGATGTATTGTGCCAGCGTGAGCGTGTGTGTGTGTGTGTGTCTGTATGCGTGTGTGTGTCTGTGTGCGTGTGTGTGTCTGTGTGTGTGTCTCTGTGTGTGTGTTTTGAAGTGTATGATTGATATCTTATTTAGCCTAAGAAAAAAATATATCATTAATTTTTCATCCTTTTGACTTGGGAGACGCCATTTTTCATAAATTGTTTCTCTTGCTATTCCTACGGATAAATTTATCCACTGTTCCAATAAATAATAATTTTCAACTTTATAATCTAAATCTTTCTTCATTTTGCCAGTTTCTCAGTTCTCTCCCTATTATCTTACCTTACCCTGTATAAGCTGCGAATAATTCGTTCTTTGATGCCGTTCACACTACCGTGTGGCAGACATCTTCTAATAAATGAAGCAAACTTAGATATTGGAAAAGAAAAATAACGCCTCAGGTAATCAAAACTTGAGTCAGATTTAAATAAAATGCTTTTCGAGTATGTAGCTATATGAGGCAAATTAAAAAAAAAAATCAGCTTGGACAGACGCCGCGTTTGCATCGAGGCGCTTTGAGAAACCAACTGCAGCCTGCTATTCGTTTTTTTTTTTTTTTTTTTTTTTAAATTCTCTTTGAAATAAAAATCTGCATGCTGCGAAAAGTTTGGCCCGATACAAAGAAAGGTTCCCAGAAACTGTGATGTGCTTGTAAGAATTTATAAATATCTATAGCCTAGATCAAAAATAAGTGTATCTTCTCTATTTGCCTCTGGGTAGAAAGAACTATTAAATTATTTGGCTTGACTACACTCTTTTAAATAACACCAAGGGGTTCGAAATGAAAGCGGTATAGGATAGAATAAATAGTAAAAAGAAAAACAACAAAAAAATAACAACAAAAAATGAGTTGAAAAAAAATATCTCATGCCAAACAGACAAACATCATGGGGAGAAAGTATGTCTGTAATGAATAGGTCTTAGCAGGAAACTTTGGTGTGATTAAGTCAACACGAATGGATAGAATACTTGAGACGCAGCAGAAGAAATAGGAAACAATCCACAGAAAGCAAACAGGAATGAGTCATGCTGAGCTAAGGGAATATATAATCACGCTTTCCAAATGAATGTCGAATTGATTTAGCTCTGTTGCTTTAAGCCAATTTCGTATCAACAACTTTTACAAAGCTATTATTATATGCCCAATCCAATCGACGATTTTATGTGAATTGCGCATTGAACATTGCTCTAAGTTTTGGTCGGCTGCTTCGCTATATATTTAAGGATTGTAGATAAAATACAAAGAAAAATCTATTGGTCATGTCCTGGCATCTCTGCTTCTGTTATTTCTCTTCCACTGTATGTAATGTCCGTATGCATTTTCTAAAAATATTTTCATGGTAATCTTTATGACGAAATGTCCTCTTTAGTATCTAGCTGTTATGACGTTAAGTGCAAGAATAACTCTGAGGAATGATCTCTTCATTTTACAGTCGAAATGTCTAGGTGTAGATGCAATTTGTGTGGAAACAGTTTATTCGCTCGCTCTTTTCGCTGAAAGAATTCTCGTCTAGCTTCTTGATTTCAATTCAATTTTGAGTATCAAAACTTAATATCATATCAAACTTTAGATTCTGTCACCTTAATTCCTTTTCTTCTACTGTTCCCTCTCCTTAATAAAGACATCCTCTCAGACTCAGTAAACCCTTGAATTTTGCTTAGAGTGGAATTATTAAAAATATGGCAATGATATACATTAACGAATCATAAAAAAAATAAATGAAAATGTGATATTTAAATATTAATTCTAACTTATATTCACAACGTTAATGTGCATTTTGGAGCAGGAATTTGTTCTTCGTCCTAATGATAATATGGTTGAACTATAGCTGATGGGATATTTCTGGTTGGGTTCGACCGAGATATGTAATTCCTGCACATTCGTAAAACGTTTGCTTTTTATTTTATTTTTACTTCTACGAAGCCCGCGCTTTGGTTACAAGTTTAAAATATGTCAGAAAATACACAGTTGCCCGAATTGCCTTCGTTTGTTAGCTGATTACTTCTAATTTGAAAATAATGCAACATTGATGTCCGAATGTGAATTGTGATTACGAAATATAAGCAGATTATTAACAGACATAAAAATATCGTTAGGAACTTAGAAATATGAATTGAACTGTTACGTAATATCAGTCATCCCATATATCGGTAAATGATTAATCTCCTCACAGACGAAGAGGAAGATTGGAGCAACAGAAATGTGGTTCTACGGAAGTATGCTCAGAATAACATGAACCGAACATTAGAGCATCAAATAATTTTTATAGAAACTTGAAAAATAGAGACTTATACATAAGATGTGGAAGAGACAGTATAAAATTTTACGGTACATAATGACGAAAGAGGGGTTGGAAAATGTGATATCGACATGATAGATTGAAAACAAAAGGGACATTTGAAACAACGTATAACCGATCTACCGAATTTCAGTAAATGGATGCTGGAACAAGGTTTAGTAGATATAACAGAAAGACAAACTATAAATAGCTACAGAGGACATGAATTTTCGGAAAGCCATGATTGCCAAACTCCTGATGATAAAAATCATTTAGAAGAGGAAGAATTTATTAACTGCAGAGTTTCCTCAAATATTTCAGACACGATTAGGAAATATAACGTATATAATGACGATAATCTTCTTATCTTTCATCTGAATTGCAGTTCTTCGAACAAAACTTTCATTTTATTGACGAACGCAGATCAACTTCATTTTAAGAATGAACTTTCTCCCACAATATATCACCGCTATCCACCCATCGAAATAGAATGCCCACCGGTCTCAAGGGAAAACCAACACGCTTATTTTGGAACGTTTTAATATGTAACTTTTTTTTCCGTTTGCTTTTCTTTTTCTAACGCATGTCGCATTTACATAATCAGATTTGCATATCAACGACATGTCTTAGGGTTATTGTTCAAATCTCTTTATATGGATATGAATTATTCTAAACCCGTAATCAATCTCCCGGTATTTTCTTCTTTCTGATCTTTTGTTTTAATTTTAACACAAGTCTCAGCCATTAATCCGCCAATGTTTATTTTGTTCTAAACCCATTGTTTAATTAAATCCGATTGATTATGTCATGCTAATCTTGAAATAGAAACTCCTTCACTTTCTGAAGTTCTAATTTTCTCGGCATTGCTTACAGTGTTGATTACAAGATATATTTAATTTTTAATATATTTCTTTTCTTTACATCATTATCTGCGCTTACCGCGGGATACACGACTAAATTACCTTACACTTTACTGTAAAGTTTTATAACAGCTGATAATAACAAGTAGGTTTGTAAAGCCGGAGATAGAAGAGACATGCGTGATTTGAGTTCTTTTACAATAATATCGTTAATAAATCGTCCCGCCACCAAGATACCCCAGTACAAGCAGTTGAGCCAAGGGGTCCATGGTCGCTCTAGATGACGCTGTCGCTGTCATGAATTAAAAATAAGGAACATAAATTACTTAGAAGAAGAGATTTGCTGCATGTAATTTTCACTTCATCGAATATATGTCACCTTATCGGGAAAGAGATGTATACAATATCTAAATGAAAACTGCTAAAAAAAAAATCATACGTATTAAATTAAGGTAAGATAATGACTAACAAAATGATAATAAAAAATAATTTCCGCAAAGCATTTAGACGAAAAACGATTCAGGTGTGAAGAACATTTAGTTATTCATATGCAAGTAAAATAATAACATAGAAATATTATATAGTTTGTACATACTTAGGATTCCAATCAATCTTCAATGAAGTTAAGTGTTAATTAAAATATATGGTACAGATTGTAAAAATGGAATAGAATAAATGCTTCAAGGCATGCTATGTACGCTTTGTAAGTGACACCGATCGTTATGACTCAATTCTATGGAAGTTGAGGGAAAGAACCTTTATAATTATATGCTGCATTCTATACTTGATGTGAAGATCAATGTTCTGTAATTAAATATTAATATATGCAGTAAGATAAATATGAATGTTCATTAAAACCACATACACACGTGCGTGGGCATCACAACAACCATGATCATTCCTAGTATTTATATATATATATATATATATATATATATATATATATATATATATATATATATATATATATATATATATTAATAATTATTTATGTTTTTCAAAGTTATTTTTAAAGTATACTCATATTTATGTAGATGATCTTATTTATATATTAAACGATATAATTATTTATTTACGTCTAGCGTCTTGAATATTAGGGAAAACCTGTTAGAAAATAATAAAAAAAAACTACCCACATTTATCACCCACACAAGACAGACAGGCTTACGGAGGTGTGGAGGCCTCACACTTATACACTCACCCACACGAATATACACACATCATACGCACTCACTCCCTAATGAGCCAAATGATAACACACACCCACAGCAATACACACGCTTACACATATCATACTCACTCACTCCCTAAGAACCAAATAACACACACACAAACACTAAACAGAGACACATCCCCTCACCAAGTCCAATAACACTGTCAAACTGACCAGAGAATTCATAGCAGCATCCAGCTCTTATCTCAAATAACAACTTAAAAGAGACTGTTTGACCAACACAAGGAATGTTAAAAGATTCATGTTAAAAAGATAAAAAAAAAAAAATGAAAACTACATATATATATATATATATATATATATATATATATATATATATATATATATATGTGTGTGTGTGTGTGTGTGTGTATGTGTGTGTGTGTGTGTGTGTGTGTGTGTGTGTGATCTGAATAATCAGTTCCTCCATAAGTTATGTAAAAGAACGACTAACACGCAGGCGTTTAGGGTGTATGAAAGAATATAATAAAAATATTATTATGGAGTGCGACAATGAATTAACTGGATTTACGAGGACAGAAGATAATGATTGACAATGCATTTCATTACTTTAAGTTTAGACATAAGGGGAACGTCAGAAGCAGAAAAAAAATCAACAAGCGAGAATAGGAGAAAATAAATCCTCACCGTAGAACTTACGGTTATATCTCTTCATTTCATTTGTAAAAGGATGGTATTCTTGCCAACATTATATATATATGATACATATTTTAATGATGAATATAAGTGCAAAAACCTTATATAGTTCAATATTTAAAGCGGGTTTATAATTACCATTTTATATAGGGTCTACGATGAATTTTTGGCCGAGCTTACGAGCTCGGATATGCTACATTAAATTCGAGCTTGTGAAACATCTGTCCACGTGAGGCTGTTGGTAGATATTCTGCAGTTGGACATAAATTGTGGAATTCCCTTGACACACTTCTAGCACTACTTTTTGTACGTGCAGCAGGCGAATCTTATATGTGCTGTTCTTGTCTTAAGTATTATTTTTCATTACCGACGTTCGTGTGATCATTCTGTTTAGTAACATTCCCTGGGTGATAACAAATAATAACAAGAAGAAAATGAAGTAAAAAAAGAAAAAAATGGAGGAGAAAAAATAAAGGAAGCAGCATCAGAAGAAGCATCAGAAGTAGCATCAGAAGAAGAAGCATCAGAAGCAGCATCCGAAGAATCATCATCAGAAGAAGAAGAAGAAGAGGAAGAAGCAGCAGCAGCAGAAGAAGAAGAAGAAGAAGAAGAATATGAAGAAGAAGAAGAAGAAGAAGAAGAAGAAGAAGAAGACGACGAAGAATTTCGATCCATCTCCAAAATGGGTATTTAAATCAAAGCATCTCACTTCAGTGAAAATAAATTTTGCATTGGTATTCCATTTTATTTGAATTCTCCAAATTTTCTTCATATGAGCCATTCACATTTACCTCAGGACGAAGGCTTAATTCAATCACGTATATAAGGTGAGAAGATTATGAGAAACAATTGCTTTTCGGGAGGATAGTAGAGGCCACATTTGAAAATTACTGCGTCGCTCCAGGCCTTGAACTCATCGAACAATGAAGATTTGTATTTTTTGTATAAGTAGCTCCAAGTAAGTGTACTTCTTTTAGGAAATTTAATTTGCTCAGTTAGGTAAAATTTAATGGGCATCTTCACGATAACTTTGTGTGTGTAGATTCGGCAAGAAACGCCATCTCCTGGGTATTTCTATAATTCTAGCAATTCACAGATTACTTGCAATGATGTAATTTTGGTCTAGAAGCAGTCTCCCCCCTCACGTAACATTAAAATATAAAGCAATTTCATATATATATATATATATATATATATATATATATATATATATATATATATATATATATATATATATATATATATATACACACATACATATATAGATCCGTATGGGTCATCGCAATCTCTTTAACTACCCCTTTTACACTCTCTGATAAATGACAAATACATACACTACCCATCAATTTTAATTTCATTTTTCGTTTCATTTCATTTTTGAAAGTGGTATCTGATGATCCGGCGTCCTTTAAAAAGGCTCTGGTGAAATAAATTATTATAATGGTACCTTAAATTGGTCTCATTTTCTTTTAAATTTATTTATATCTATCTATCTATCTATCTATCTATCTATATATATATATATATATATATATATATATATACATATATATATATATATATATATCCGATGCGATGAGAACGAAAGTAATATATAAATTCCAACGTTCACAACATTAATCCAAAAGAAAGCTCGATACAGATAGTGGAGCGATAATTATTCTTCTGATTATTATTATTATTATTATTATTATTATTATTATTATAACGGAATATATATATATATATATATATATATATATATATATATATATATATATATATATATATAGAGAGAGAGAGAGAGAGAGAGATAGATAGATAGATAGAGAGAGAGAGAGAGTGTCCATAATATATGCTTGATTAAATATAGCGTATATATAAAAGGAAATCTTCATTTTTTTTTTTCTTAGTTTCTGTCCTCGAACAAGGTAATAAATATGCGAAGAGGCAGGAGTTACTCAAATGATCAAAAGAAACAAAAATCAAAGAGAATTAACAATAAAATAAAATGAATTAAGACAGAAGTTAACGATTGCTGTAGTATTTAAAATTTTGAATATCTAAGTTGACTCGAAAGCAAAACACCAGAAGATACACCGGCGATCGAAAATTGGGCGGGTTGACACTTTTGGAAAGGAATATATGGTTACATCTTGCAATTTCACTCGTGAAATAATGTGGATTCCTCCGCTCGTTGAATATTGCGCTTAAATTTATAATGACTTCTTATCAAAGTTTAAGTCTCATCAAAATTATTACCATGAAAATATTTATAAAAATGTCCATAGGGAAGCTACATATCGATGGCACAAAAGGGGCTGAAGTCAAGATTCCATGATACCTTCAATAACATTTCAGACGTTTATTTGTATTTTACTAATAATTTTAACTACATAGCATAAGCACAAGAACAGATGTAATAGCAATATGCAACGCATAGAATAATTGTAGATTGAAAAATAT
This sequence comes from Acanthosepion lycidas, assembly GCA_963932145.1. Lineage (NCBI taxonomy): Eukaryota > Metazoa > Mollusca > Cephalopoda > Sepiida > Sepiidae > Acanthosepion > Acanthosepion lycidas. The sequence continues at coordinate 42,364,806 of OZ010579.1, forward strand.
ATAAGATAGATTATGGTGTGAAAAAAGTGTGTAGCACAACAGAAAGATATAACTTTCCTAGCAGTCGAACTAGAAATTGATTCATTAAAATAATTCCCCTTCATGCCAGAGGATGACGTTACCGTAGTGAATGCAGAACCAGTCTCTCGCCTGGAGGTCAGTATCAGCGATGATATTCCAAAGCAAAATTTAAATGTTTCTTTTAGACGATTAAAATGTGAATAATTTTTTTTAAGTGGCGTTAGAATTAAGATTTTCTTGATCCACGTAAAACCTGATTGTTAGCTATTCTTTAGATCAGGTTCCATTATAGATTCTTTCAGATATACCATTAATGCAGGAGTAAATAGATTCGTCATCAGAGTAGATACAGTATTGATGATTGATGGCATCAGTTATTTAAGTACAATATAGGTTCAAGTATAGAGCACTTGGTGACAACTATATTACTGCAAAAACTTCTAGAAGATATGCCGTTCAACCAACTTTCATCATGAAACTTGTTTAGGAATACTGATTTGAATGAAAAATTCATCCACGAATACTATATACTTTCAACTTGTAAACAAGACAACAAGACAAACCATGACAGACGCCATCGTGAGCAACATCACAGGTTAACATCATTTTTATGTAAACGTTAGAGGCTCTTTCAGCAATAGTCGTTAAGACATCGGCAGTTGACCATGAGAAGTCAAAACCATATCAATTGTCTGAAGGAATACACTTCGGAATTATATGGGCAGTGTTGAAGAACAAAAGGATAACGGAAACCAGAAATGGGACCATGTTAAGAAAAACTTTAGCAATATCAGCATTCAAGATCATCACTAAGAAAACTAGACAAGGAATGGGTGACGGATTAACTTCTTGACATGAGATAGCACTCAATGCCAATGTAGAGCATAGAATATAGAACAACGGAGAAAGAAATTGGGAAGGAATGCACCAGTCTTAAGAGCAAGTTTCAACTTATAGTGTGTATAAACAGAAATAATGTGTATTACATAAACAAACAGATATGTATGAAAATAAGGGAATCTAACAACTTAAAGTACAGGGAGATCAAAAAATCCATGAAATTTAGGAATGGTACACTGCTATTAGAGAATGAAGAAATATATCAGAGATAAAACGAATACATTGTAAAAACTTTCCTCGACAAAAGATGACAAGCCGCAATACACAGAAAACTAGAAGTTCAAAATATTGAAATCTGAAATAAAATTAGCATTGGTCAAATGGATAATAAACAAAGCTGTTTGACCAGACGGCATTGTAACAGAGATTCCACTGACAAAATTAAATACATTATAAACGAAATATACAAGTGGTGATATAACACAAAACATATTAAAATTAATTTCCATAACATTGCCCAAGAAGACAAGTGCAAACGAATGTGAATTCCATCAGGCAATCTGCCCAATGAGCAATATAACAAAACTTATCCGAATTCTGGTCAATAGAACATGTTGCGTAATTAGACAGAAAATAGGACAAAAAATTACAGGTTCGTTAAAGTTCGGAAAAGGGAATGCGATATTTATAATATGAATGATAATTCAATGAATAATTAAAATGCAGAAAAATCTATACGCGTGTGGAAAAGATTTTGATAAAATACATCAGAAAAAACCGTTGAGATTAGTATATTTGTGAACATTATTATAATACTCCTAAACCTATACTGGGATAAAACTGCCTTCATACAGATAGAAAATTAATTCTTTAAGTAAACATGAATAGAAATATCTGTATGACAAAGATGTGATTTTAAACTGGATATATTCATCCTATATTGTGAGTCGATTTTGAGTGGATTACAAATCCTAACATTCTTAGCATCATGGAATATTAATGAATTCATTTTTGCTGCCAAATATAGGCTGAAGCTGCTCAAAGCTCAATTTCCTACTTTCAAAAAATAAAACACTGCTCACGCAGCATTGCGTACGATAAAATTTTCTCCACCTTTCAACCCTTGTACCACAGACGAAACATTGCCAGCTTTTAACATATATAACGCTATTAAACAGACGATTTACATTTCTTATTTCAAACAATTCAGGCGGTCACAGCACGGACCCGACTGCGATGACAAATCATTTCCATTCCCATCTGAAAAAAAAGCAACTTCTATTTCAGATTTTTCCAAAGAACTGTAACTTTTTGGAAACGAAAACCGAGAGAATGATTACCTGACAACTATATTTTGGTCACATTAATTCTGAAGTCAAAAAATAAATATCCTCCACGTTCACATAATATTTACTCATCCTTACCTCCTAAAAACTATTATGAATTGAGAAGACCTTGGGACTTAGATTCGTTAAAGGAATTCTAAAAAGAAATAATGCGACAAGTTCTTTTCATTCAGTTTTCCCAGTCAATAACAATTAGGTTAACCAAGGCTAATACAATGTGCTATGAGTAAAAATAACAAAAAAATTCAAACAAGCACACAAACAAAACCTATAAAAAAATTAAAGAAATAGCGTAATTTAAAGTCTCTTCATATTTAATGAAATTAGTTAAAATCTAACTTCTGTGAATGAATGCACGAACTCGAGTCTTTAAGTTCATTGATGCTCATGTCCTCACAACGTGGCATCCATTGCAGATATTATTAGGTTGGTGCAAAATTAATGTCGTTTTCTCACATATGTTATTTTATATATGATTTCTGAATTAATTCATTGATATATATAGCCATGTTATATATCATTTTGAAGCGCGTTTTTCGCTCTATCGAATTGTGTTATTCGTTACCGTTCTCAATCTCTACATTCATTTTTTGCAGGCTTTTCGACAGCATGGACAAAATTCAAATCCGTACGATTTTCTTGTTCCAGTTCAAACTAGGCCGAAGAGCTGCCGAGACAGCTCGTGATATCAATGATGCGTTTGGCCCAGGAACCACTAACGAAACGTGTGCCACAACGGTGGTTCAAGAAATTTCGCAATGGTGACGATAGCCTCAAAGATGAAGACGGTCGCGGCTGGCCGACTGCGGTTGATAACGGACATTTGAAAGCCTTAATTGAAACCGATCCTCGCAAAACCACACGAGAAGTTGCTGTTGAACTCGAGGTCGACCACTCAACAATCGTTCACCATTTAAAGCAAATAGGGAAGTAAAAAATGTTGGATAAATGGGTGAACGATAATCAAAAAATCGTCAAAAAACGACATTATTTTTGCACCAACCTAATAACAGCCTTTGTATATTTGCTTCTTCTGCAAAGGCCTATTCAGCCAATCATTTACGCAAAGATACTTAAATACGTTATATGGTGATTTTCGTTGTGTCGCAACCTTCAGAATGCCGTATGATTATCAAATTCTCCAATTAGATTGATAGCATCATCCGTATACATAAATATATGAATTATTATTTTAATTATTATGATTTTATAATTTACACCCCAATATATATATATATATATATATATATATATAATATATATATATGTGTGGGGGGGGGTAAAGAGAAAGCGAGAGTGTAACTGAGAAAATAAATGCAAAAGTTTTTATATTGAACCATGCATATATTAAATTAAATAACTTCCGAGGATTTTCTGATAGTGTATATATATATATATATATATATATATATATATATATATATATATATATATATATATATATATATATATATATATATATATATACGCACGTGTTTGTGGAAGTATATATGTACGTATGTATACGTTTAGAAATTTATTTTCTTGAATATAATTTTAAAGTGTCTCAATACCTTGTTATTTTTACTCATATATTTTTCTTATTCCCCTTCGTATTTGATAGTCATTTTGGAAAGCATTTCTCAGACACAGTTCACAATTGGTGGAGTTAATTGCCGATCATTTTTATTAAATTTATCTTCTGATTCGCATATCAAATTACTACATATACGTTTTTTACATAACACTTTCTCGGATATAAATACATTGAATCATATTCTAGAAAGTATCTTTCAAATTCAATCCTTTTTTTCTTCCTGCATTAATCAGAACTTTATACATACATACATACATACATATATACATACACACACACACACACACACACACACATATATATATATATATATATATATATAAGTATAAGTTAAAGCGATGGCATTGGAGTCATTTTAGGTGAAATCTTAAGTGGGGAAAAACCGAGATAAATAAATTTAATAAATATTTTAATAAATGAATGAAATGTTGCGAAGCATTTTAGCAAATTTAATAAAAGTGAAGTATTGCATATTCTGAATGCTGTAAAGTGAGACGTTAAGTGTGTTTTATGCAAATATCTGTTAACATAAATCATAAAGTTCCAAATTTTAAAACCAAAATCTGACGGAACACATACCAACACACACAAAAACACATTATATATACAAAAGTGTGTTTTTGTATGTCTGTGTGTGTGTGTTAAAGAACTACTTCACAGATAAACAAATTAACAGAAATAATCATATTTTCCTTCTCGGGCACATTTAAACGTGTTCTGGAGTAATGCGTACATCTACCGTTACTTTTGAACGCATCCAATACTATAAAGATTTCATTGGTATGCGTTCGAGAGGGATATTCGTATTGGAGCCAGGTAGTTCACTTCGAGCAGAAAAGAACACAGACGAAACTATGCCAGTTGACAGAGTCGCATCTGTGGAAGTAGACAAAGCCGACCCTATGTATGCATGTTTTAATGTGAATTTATGCCCGACTCTACGGGCTCATAATCGGCCCATTTTAAAAAACGGCCTTGTGCCACTGATTGTGGGGAGTCTATGAGCAGTAGTCGTATTGGTGTCAGGCAGTTCATGGTCAGGCTCGCGACAGACTTGTCGAACACTCTTTCTTCTGTGGAGATAGACAAATTCAAACGTGTGTATGCGGTGTCAAATAGAATGTTTTCCCTGATCCTACCGACCCGGAATAGCCCCAAATAAAAACTGCCTTTGTGCCAATTCCTACTTCTTATGAAGGTTGGGTGAAATACCGGTAATCGTACTGAAGTCATACAGTTCGCTGCCAGACCTCGCTCTACCAATCAGCAGTGTTTTGTCGATGAGGTAGAGACAGTCTTCGTACACACACACACTGGAACACATACACTCGCACACACACACACACACTCTCGCAATCGCAGAAATAAATTCACCTTTTTTCTCTGTTTCATCATCAGTCTTCGTAGATAATTTTTGTCAATTATTTTAAAATTAACCTGTATATGTGCAGAATATTCTAATGGTGTTTTTGGTTATGCACACATACGCATACCCCCAAGGAGACTCTGACACACAGAAACATGATTTCTTTTTATACTATACAAGAGAAAACCATAATATAAAAATAAACTTCTTTAATAAAATTGGCATTCATATCAATCATAACCAAAATGGATTTGACCTTAGAAACGTAATTAAAGAAATTCACAAATGTAGTAGACAATCATCTATTATAAAACAATTCAAACGGATAAACTCAACTAATATAACCACTAACTAGACGGCACAGTATCAATGTTACCGATATTATTTAGCTGCCCGTTAAGGCAAAGCCTTCATGTTTAAAACAAATCCATGATCAACAATGATATTCGATCGAAGAGCTCATGCTTATTAAGAAGACTTACATTACGCATATAGGACCATAGGTCAATTAAAATATATTTAAATATATACGAATATCTAAGAACTTGTGTCCGCAACATACTTCTGTAAAATACAACCATAATAGCCTAATCTATAAGTAAAATAAAGGAAGTATTAATAACAAAAAAGCGCAGCTCTCAAAGACAATCATTGTCAACGATAAACACAGTCTGAACTTGCCAACCGTTTTCGAAAATTAAGAAAATTATATCGACATTTTTGCCCCGCCTACACCGCAGACACGCCCAGTGTGTCGATTTTTTGCGTGGGAGGTTGCGAAACATATTCTATCTTATATTCTCACATTGAATTACATATATCATCATGATTTCATACACACGCGTCACCCACACACACGCCACCCACACAAACATACATGTGTGTTTCATGTTTAAATGCAATCGTCCGGCCAGACGATTGTTATTTAAGCATGAAACATTATCGCTGCTGAGTGTTGACCCCAATGTTTACTCATATATATATATATATATATATATATATATATATATATATATATATATATATATATAATGCTATAACCCTGATATTATAATATAAAAAATAACCCATATGTTTTAATACATAAATTTCTTATAACTGAAGACTATAAAAACTGTATTTTAAGCATTCACTTCAACCACGACCTCCAGACGAATTCGGAATCTCCTGTTAATATTTTAGACTGTCTCCTTGTTTGTGTTGGAAAGTGCTGCAATAATTATTTCCTTCAATTCAAAGAGGTTTTGTTGATCTCTCGCACAACTCGCCCCGTATAATAATCAACGAGCTTGCAGTTTGGGGAGTTATGTGGCCATAGGTAAGGGGTAATCGCAGGAATTACTGTGTTGTCTGTGCCAAACATAGGGTCTCCAACCCCCCGTCTTTCTCAATGCCAGCACTACCTCCTCAAGTCACTTGATGTAGACCTGTGTCTTAAATCTGGGGAACTGTCAGATGATAAATCTACGCATAACGTCACCATCACTCGTGATAACGCCAAAAAACATTGTAATCAGAAATAGAATCTCAAAATCTTCTGCAATATTCTAAAATATTCTTAATAGGACACACGGCGTTAATACCAAGAAGTAAAGCTTGCCGACTTCAAATTTCGGGCGGAGTGAATTGCGTCATGGGGCTCATTTTCTCACAGATATGATGGTGACCTTATGCGTAGATTTATCATCTGACAGTTCCTTAAATAACCCTATTTAATGTACAGTCGGCATGCACGAAATTAAAATATAAATGGCGACAAATTAATAATCGCAAATGTATGCCTCTCTCTCAGTACACACACAGAGACACACACACACACACACACATATATATATATATATATATATATATATATATATATATATATATATATATATATATATTACGAAATGGACAAAGTCCGACAATTTATTTATTAAAGACATTTTTATGTTTAACGTTCTTTTTATAGATACAAGTATTTAAGTAAATGCTCTGTTTATAATAAACAGTATTAAATAACATTTACCGGCCTGTAAATTCAAGAACGTTAAACATAAAAATGTCTTTAATATATATATATATATATATATATATATATATATATATATATATATATATAAGATTTCTGTTCACTTAACAGGGTGTCAATAAGATATTCCATATTGCTAGATGTTGGGAACCGCATTTTATCTCTCTCTCTCTCTCTCTCTCTCTCTCTCTCTCTCTCTCTCCATATTTGTGCGTGTGTGTATGTTTCTCTCCTCACCAGTTCGTACTCCCATATCTTTTTATTTCACTGAGTGTATATGTGTATGCTTGTGTTCTTAACGGTGTTCGCAATGGCGATATTAATTTAACTGAATATTATATTCAATGGAAGGTACTATTTCGTAATAGATATTAAAATGTAGAAAACATCAGAAAATGTGAATCTATGAAAACATCTATGGCGTGGGTATTAAGTAACCATATGAATATCTATGTAAAATTCGAATAGGAAATTTCAAAATTGAAATTTCTCCCATATGAGTATCCCTGTATTGACATTATTATTATTTTGTTATTAAGTATTTCTCCATACAATATTAATATCTCAGAAGTATTCCTCCTTTTCCCTGTCTTTTACTGACATTGTTATCTATATGTATTTTTGATATATATACATATATATATATATATATATATATATATATATAAAAGATGTATATATATAATATATACATATATATAAATTTGCATATAAATAATATATATATATATATATATATATATATATATATATATATATATATATATATATATATGTGTGTGTGTGTGTGTGTGTGTGTGTGTGTTCTATTCGTATTTTATTTCCGCATTTTGCGGGTAGACGTTACTTTTTACAGTGAGAATATTGAGAAATTGTTGAACATAAAACTAGTCTCTGATATTGTGCCACTGTGAAATAATAACCTTCTACTGTTACCTATTTTTACATCATAGGAAATATTAGTAAAATCATTTCAGTCTCATCACATTAAGTATCTAGTGTCATTATTGCTATTAATTATGAAAACTTGAATATCTCGATTAATTTCATGAACTTGTAATATAGCATTAGTAGGCTTTTCTCTATAAGGAAGCATATGGAAATCATTGACCGAACATCCGATATTGTTTCGGTTGAAATTTATCAAAGTATTTCTCTTAACACAATACTTAAGTAAAATATTTCTCAAGTCCAGTAGCTGTTATATCTCTTGCCAACATTCATGGAGGTTTCTTTCCTAACATTTTATTTGAAGTAACATATTGACATCATTTTGCCTTCCAGTTGAATGTGTAAATATTGTAGATGTTGATGCAGTTTGTAGTGCTCAAGAGTGAGGTATCTCTTATTTGGTACAGTTCACTGTTTTTGATTCGCCGGTCTACAATTTTTAAAGAGTTATGGGCATTGCCAAGAACCTCAAACTTGACAAACTTGCGTTGTTAGGCGAAACTACATCTTCCGGATAGTATTCTATGTTTAATTTTCTTTTCTCTTATAATAAACTTGTAATGTCTGATCCATAAAACGAGGTATGTGATGTTCAATTCCATATCCTGAATTTATATATGACATACAATTTGTGCTATCACAGCTTAAAATATTATTGCATATCATATTTTTTTTCCTATTCAAAAGGTTTATCTTGATTCATTTGTCTTGGAAGACTTTGTAGGGATTTTAAGTTTCTGTTAAAGATCATACGGTATGATCTAGAAATAGAATAAATTGACTGGGGCTCTTTTTTTCTCTTTGTCGGTTTCACTGACGTGGTTTTAAATTTTTCTGTATTTAGGTCCTCGACAGACATGTAAGATTATGTAGATTGATAACATTTCTCTATTTGATTGATTTATTCAAGTTATTCTCACTTTCCGCACCTTCAAGGGGACACGTATCGCCATTTTATTGTATTACTATAATACATCTTGAAGGATTAACGAAAATATTTCGATTATCTCTATGCATGATGTTTCACAGACAACATTTTTTATGCACCTTAAGTGTTTGTGAAATCATAGCTTACCACCATTTCTTGATCATAGTAACTCTTAGTATAATTTGTTTTTTGGTATATCTCCTTATCCCTATTCCACCAATATTTTACACAACACATTAGGTACGCCATGCGTTGTGTTTTTCTGTTCCTCTGGCTATCGATATGTCCTTTGAGTGTCGAATTTTATAGGACCTATTTCCTCAATTATGTGCTCAAACATTTACTACTATATCTTCCAAATGTTAAATATAAATTCCAATTTCTTTTCATTTTCTCTAAAACTTCGTCGTCGATCACATATCCGGGCCCTGGTATTCTCACCATCCTCCTGTTGCTTCAAATATCGTCATCGGCGATAAGATTGTCCAGCATTCACTGCACTATATCCGGACTAAAGTGTTATATCTAATCAATACACATTTCACTATTTTCTAAAGAAATTTGCCTGTTCCTGTTCCTGTTCCTTAATACATTTCCTATCATTTGGAAGACATATTTTCCTATTCCCATACGCCTTTGAATTTCGGTGATATTTTTCTTGATATTAAAAGTTGTGTTAAATTAAAAGTTGCTTGATTTTTATATGTCTAATTTGTAATTTTTCTGTTGGAACGCTTCTTTTGACGCTAACCATATTTTCTTTTTCTATCAATTGATATATCTAGACCTATCTAGATATTATTTCTAAATTTAGAAACTTTTTTGGGGTTTTACCGCATTTCCAGATTTTATAAAATTAAAGGGATTTTTGTAATCCCATGAAATATTAAGCTGTCGTAACCTGTGCAATTTAACAAAGACGACACTGTTTTGTTTTTTTTTTCTTTAAAACAATAAAAAATTGTAAAATTTTAATCATGTCAAAATTATAGTAGGCACAAGCAGCATGGCCCGGCGTTACCCGTCCTTTGATTCAAAAATCGTACGACTCATACAACAATCGCTATCTCTTGACTTAAAATAATTTTCCCCTTCCTTGCCTTTAAATAAATACCCTTTGGCGTGCTGATGTTGCTACATGCCTTACTTCTTGTCTATTTCACACTGCGAATTTTTCCAAGCTCTATACTAAACATTAAATCCGTTACGAAAAAAAGAACTAAACAAAATGAACACAAAAAGATCAGTTTTAAAAAAAGGACTCTTAATTGGAAAAACCAAATGAAAAAAGAATGTTAACAACAAATACTTTTCACAACCAACCCATTTCTGTGGAATCAGAATCAACGTTGATTTTAAGCAAGCGAATGAGCCAATTGGAGTAAAGTGCCATGCAGATTAAATTTTTTCCACTTGTGACGAATGAAGCTATTGATGTTTTTGGCATGCTAGTTAATATCCGTGTCAGTCAGCTGTTGGCTCTCACGATGGCCAATATAATCTTCCTGCCTATTCGTGGAAGCCAGCTATTGGCTCGCATTCTGGACAGTAGAAAATGGCCGAAAACTACATGAAAACTGCCGTAGAAGCAGGAAAATTCGATTATTTCCACTATCGATGGGAGTTGGGAAATGCAAAGTCAGTCGTGGCCTTCCCGCTAACTTGGAGCATGTGCATGTAAGTTTTGGTGCAAATCCGTCGAAAATTGCGGCCGTGCATTCGTTACACACACACACACACACACACAAAGACCCTGCCTTTTATAGATAGAGATATTTTATCTCGCGAGATAAATGTAGCGCCTGGTTTTATGTTATCAAGACGGGGCATTGCAGGGAAAATCATTCTTCATGTTCAGTTCCTCAACTAGTATATGAATAATCCACAATCAGAATACTGATTCACGAAATTCTTCGAAAATGCAATTCTTTCCTTCTCATTGTACTTACTTTTGATTGATCATTGTCATTAGTTGACTTTCTCATTCAATGCATATATATACAAATATGCAAAAAGGACAATGACATTAGTATATCAAATATTTACAAAATCATTTTGTTTATTATATTCTATTTTGCATTTAGGACTGTTTCAAATATTATGAGCATGTATTCGAAAATGTTCTTGAATATAACATTCGAAATCATTTTGTTAATATGGCATGTTGTATTTCATGATTCAATTAGTGCGTGTCGATAATCCCAATTTACTTTCGACTGCATCTCAAACTGATGAAATTTGAGTGTGGATGCCACTTCAATTCAGAAATCACATTGCTGCAATTAATGAAGCATTTTACTTTTTTTTTTTTCAGTTAGGATTGTCCGGCGGTAATTGACCACAAAAAATGGGAACATTCTGCCAATAATGTTCAGTTGTCATCCATAATAACTTAGTTGGTTACGGCTTTTAAAAAATTATTTAGTTGTAACAAGCTTCCCACTTTATACCAAGAAATTACTCCTTCTACATTTAAACCACCGCCATCTTTGGTATCAGGCAGAATTAATCGATACGTTTGCTCGCGTCAAGTTATGTATTAGGTTGGTGCAAAAAAAATCTCGTTTTCTCACATATGTTACTATGTGAGAAAACGACATTATTTTTGCACCAACCTAATAGCTTTTTTTAGAAAATTATTGTCCTATCTTTTAATTATCCATTTTTTATGATTCTTACACGACTGTAGTCTATGCCACTTTCTTATACGACATCAGTGGCTTAAAGTTTGGTCGTCACATGCCGTAACCTATCTGCTGTAAAGAGTTTTTCATCCTATCTAAAAACAGATTACGTCGAAAAAGCAGCGTATATAACTGGGTTAAAAGATAATCCGTCCATGATATAAGCTGTGGAATTATTTCAAAATATCTCTTCGCAGGTTCGGCACCTCGGCCTGGTGTAAAGGTTACCAAGCATATCTCCCTATAACAGTTAAGACGGAATAGTGAGTTCGCTCGACACTTCGTGCCCCATACTTTCGGCATTGTGTCACATCTAATCTCTCCGGGCGGTTTAATGGTTAGCAAGCGTTTTTCGATAGAAGAATTACGACTGAGTAGTGAGTTCGATCCTCACCGATTGCCATATACTTTCTTCTTAGTGCCACATATGAGATCCGCTTGGAAAAAAAACATTATTTCTTCGCAAGTTTAAATGAAAATTTATCTATGAGCCCTACGGATTTTGCTCAATTTATTTTCACCATTTTTATAGTTTCTACAAAATATCTGTACATTTTCCTTTTCATCATCAGAAAGTCGGCCATGCATACTTTGAGGTTCCTTCCTTACCGTTTAGTTCGCAACAAATACGCATACAAATAAATTGTTGTGAACTACGACACTTTCCATATGTGATATGAATTAATTAATGATTTCACCGTAGATTTCTATTTTTGAAGTGTAATCTTCTCTAATCATTTTTCCTCAAGCAAGGCAAGAGAGTCACTAAGATACATGGGATTACTGAGTGTCAGAATATATGCAAAAATAAAGCAGTATTAAGGAGAGAAAACTATAGAGGAATAGGAATTTAGAAGAATACGACTGGCGTTGAAATTACTTTTTAAACATCACAGTTTACATGGTATTAGGACCTAGGTTGGTGCAAAAATAATGACGTAATAATGTCTTTTTTTGACGTATTTTTTAATGTCAAAAACGACATTATTACGTCATTATTTTTGCACCAAACCTAATAGTAAGAAGCAAATGAGTGTTTCTCAAACGAAAAGGACGAAAAGTAAGAGAGAAGAAACTATTATCTTTCTCTATTTCGGAGATGAGCTATTGTAACTATTTACATCGTTCGAACTTTTGTCTCTATCATCATTAACATATTCACGACGTTTCGGCCATATTACGTTCCGATATTCGTCAGGATTTGTCGGTGTTTCTGAGATGAGGTATTTAACTGTTTACGCAAATTACATGGTACGGAACGGTGTCCTCATTTTTATTGTAATATTCACAAAGTTACATTTGTTTTACACTCGGATATACCTTGGAATTTCGAACCGAACCGCTTATTTAGATTCGAGGTAGATTTTTCTTATTCCTCGTGCCATGCGTTTTTGGGTATCTCAGTATCAGTTAATGCATTTGAGTAATTCAACTCCCCAATGTTTTGTTCCCTCTGCTGTCGCCAGGTATTGAGCTCCCAACTCTTGGTGTCACGTCATTTTTTGAATTGTTACACCATCGCTTGTATCCACTGGGTCATCAGGTATATCAAATTAATTGTTGGGACTTATAAACCTGACTGTTTTTACAGTGATCATATTACAGTTACTGTTATCATTATTTATCTGTAGCTCTTTGTATCACTGGTTCCCTTATTGTATTCATGTCTATGCTTGGCTGGTTAAGGAGATTATTGTGGCATAGCATATGCGCCCATTCCTTATGTTTTCGTATTTTCCATTGATGATTTGTGTCTATATCAACTTAATCACACAGAGGGCGGTGATCTCCCATTACCCTCCATCTATGGTCAGCAATGCCGGATTTTGCAATTTACCCTAGTGTTACGGCTTTACGGAGTCCTTCCAGTAATAGCAACTTGACCTGAAATTTTAAAAAACTTGGCCACAGCAGCGGGAACAGTTATATGGGAAATAACTAAAGCGAATTATCTGATACTGATATGTCCAAAAAGGAATGGCACGTGTGATTAGAACAATATACATTTGTGGATTAAATAAATTAAGTATTCGGTTCGATATTCTAACTTATATCACATGATTAAGATCAGAGCGTACAACAGATAAACGTTTGTGAATATGACAATAAAGATTAGGACAACAGTCCGAACGTTATAAATAGTGTAAAATGAAACTATTAGCATAAAACATATGGTTACATTTATCTATTCAGATATAATATGCTTAGAATATGCTGCAAATCTAGTATTGCGTTTAAATTCATAACATCTATGTACCAAAAGCGGAAGGTGATCAGAAGAATATGAAAATATTTAAAGAAAAGCCAGACGGAATCACTTTACGTTGGTGTGAGAGTGACTAAAGCCGTGACAGGACGAATAACATTGTTATTTTTATTTTATACAGAATCTCTAAATACATACTATAAAAATACATACATTAGCCAGATGTGATGTATTTTATACAGAATCACTAAATACATACAATAATAACATACATTAACCAGATGTGAGAGGTAGACATATAAATGGCTAAGTTCGAGGTATCGAGAAAAAGTGTCTAGCAAATGAACCAAATTTCATAGCAGTAAACCTAGGAATTAATCCAATATAAATTTTCCACATCATGTCAGTGAAAAACCTTTGTCCGAGAAATCATTCTTCTATAGGTTAGCTTTTGCCATTCTTATGATTAAATAAAACAATTCCGTTAAAATTAACAATACAATTCTTTAACCGGTTTACATCAGTTTGTGAGACATTTATTGAACAGCTACCAATGAGTTTCACTATTAAAATAGGAGTACAGAGTTGTTTCATCAGTGTCCTTAACGAGTTGAGAACTGATGACAACGGTGATTAAAATTTGCGAAAATGACAACTTTTAAGGCATTTCACTTATACATCTTAGAAATGGTTAACTGAATGGAAAAATGTAATTTGATCTATTTATATATAACGTCAATCTCTTCCCAGCAGAAAGGAAAGAGAGACTGCATTTTGAAAATGTATGAAATAGTGCTTCTAATATCTCCTCGCTAAATGGAAATGCATTTTTCCTCAGATATTTTAAAATGCATTTCGATTCGCATCTTTTAATGGGTTTTCTCTGCATGTCTTTGTGTAGCAACTTCCACCTATAATATATATGTTCTGAATTCACATTGAATCTGCTTCATCCATTTTGAGAAGTAATCAAAACAAAAGTAATTAGCAAATACGTTTCCACTCTAGTAATACTAACACAGATATTTTAGTTAAAGCATTAGCAAATCGAGTTGAGGAATGTGTAAATATTTCCACATATATGTCTAGCACGGTGCGATGCCGCACAAATAGCTCGGAAAAGGAAGGAAAATTACTGTACATATGTAAATGTCAACGTCTATAGTTGGGTGACAGAGACATCTGCTTAACAATAGAACGAAAATTATAAATTGAAAAGAAAACACAAACAAATCCCCACACATGCATATATATATATATATATATATATATATATATATATATATATATATATATATATATATATATATATGAGAGATACCAATATATATTTTATATATCAATGAGAGTATTGAGGAAATTGTAAGAAAAAATGGAAAACAAATGTTTATTTGTCACGTGTTTTATCCGTTAGGGCTTCTTGAGGCCGATAACATCCCAATGGATGAAACTCCTCACAGATAAACTTTTAACGTTATATTTTGCAATTTCCTCAATATATATATATATATATATATATATATATATATATATATATATATATATATATATATATATATGTGTGTGTGTGTGTGTGTGTGTGTGTGTTGTGTATTTGTGACAAATATAGTTTAATTGTATGCTATATTTCTCGTTTAAACTGTTCAATATCAGAGAAAAATCGCTTCTGCATATGAAAGTTGATATTCAATACGACAGTCGATTTCATACTAAAATCAATCATCAGGCTATAAGTGTTGTGTTGTATTGCTTTGTGAGCAGTGTATTGTATTATTCTAACGGTTATTTTTGTGGGCGGTAAATATTGTGTTCCGAATTATTGACATAGATATTAAACGGGAATAATTGTGAATTGGAATGC
Source organism: Acanthosepion lycidas (assembly GCA_963932145.1). Classification (NCBI taxonomy): domain Eukaryota; kingdom Metazoa; phylum Mollusca; class Cephalopoda; order Sepiida; family Sepiidae; genus Acanthosepion; species Acanthosepion lycidas. The sequence goes on from OZ010579.1 coordinate 42,380,596, forward strand.
AGATATTTTGGTAATAGTTGAGCAAATACACATCGCCTAAATTTTGCGTTTCTGGGAGATGACTTCAATATCAATATATATATATATATATATATATATATATATATATATATATATATATATATATATATATATATATATATATATTGTTACCTTTTCGTCACCGAGACTCTTTGTACATTGGGTAGGATGCTTGCCTCATATTGTAACGGTCCGAGTTTATTCTCGGTAGTGGATGCTCAATGATGATGAGTGCCAAAAATAGGACGAAATGGCCGTCCTGTGCATTCTGTTGAGAATTCTTTTCGACTCGATGAGTTGAATGGATTATGATTATTCAAATCCCAATTAATCTATCTATCTATCTATCTATCTATATATCTATGTATATATATATATATATATATATATATATATATATATATGTGTGTGTGTGTGTGTGTGTGTGTGTGTGTGTGTATATATATATATATATTCAATAAAGGTGCAATTAATTTACAAATTCATGAATTATTCATACAAAAAAACAAATACAAAGGTTAATGATTTAAATGGCGAGAAATCCATCTTCGCGAACAATTCAAATAATATACAAAAACCCCGAACCTTTTTATGAATGAAAAGATCCTGTTTTATAAATTTCAGTTGCATAAGGTCTTATTATTTTTACAAGCTTTCGTCTGACTGAAGTATGATTTCGGTTACGAGATTTATGAGGAAATCTGTGTTGTTATCAAACAGATTATTCTTTATGGGTTCTTTGTGTGTGTCAAAATGCTCTTTCATTGCACTTTGGTTATTTAAGTTACAAGTGGGACGTTCGATGGAGAGGTATTGGTATGATCGATATAGTTAATTGATTTATGACAAAAAACAGTCTTGTTCTGTGCCCATAAATTGATACACTCTATTTGTCATCGCATTTTAGGATTTAATCGGGATATTTTGAATTAGTGACAACGTGTATAGCGGTTCTCCTTTTTTCGTAATATATTAAATGTCTTACTGGTTTTCTCGGATTTACAGATTAATATTGTATTTAATGGTTCCTCGTTTGGTGAATTCGTCGTAATTTTAAATATTGTGCATGTGGATACATTAATATATGCTGATGCTTTGCTGTATGTATTTTTATTATAGGTGTCATATACATTTTTGTAAGATTAATTTTATTTGTTTATCAATATTATAGTTGGGAGAATTATTGTTAACTTAAGATTTCTATATGTTTTTTTTTTCAATCAGAATTATTATCTGGGTAGAAGAATGTGGTATGATCTATTCATAAAGTGTTTTTATTACTGTTATTTTATCTCTTTCAGGACATTGGTGACTATAGTTTGAAAAAAATGTTGCGTAACTGTGGCTATATATATGAATATAAATTTAAAGTATTAATGTATATTTATTTATTAATCTTTCATAAATTTCTTAGATTAAACGATATTCTGGATAGACATATTTGAGTAGATAATCCATTTATTTCAGGCCGGTAGAAGAAATAAAATATTGTATAAAATACACGTAAATCCAAGAAAAATAACGTTTAAAACAATAGAATATATATGTTTGTATATGTATGTGTGTATGTATATATGTGTGTAATCCTTGTAATTCAACTGGGGAAGAGAGAAAAATCTAGGAGAATAAAAATTTAAATATTTCATATCGTTCGTTTTCAATGAAGTTCCCGGTCTGGAATTTTCTGCGAGCAAATGCTTTTCTCCAAAAAGCTTATTCACAGGCATCGATTGATTTTTCTTAAAACGTCAAGAGATATCATTCTTTACAGTTCATGTAGCATTACTGTAAACGACAAGCAACGTTGCCATATTCACACAAGGCAATATAAGACAGTTGAAGGTATATATATATATATATATATATATATATATATATATATATATATATATATGTAAACACAAGTACACATCAAGTGCTCCAGACCAGCGGCAATGTTCAGCTGAGCGCCGTGCTTCAGCAAAGTTTCGGCCCATTAAGCACTGTACCTTTCCACACGGTAGGCCCGCAACTGGTTGATGATGTTACGTTGAAACCGGTCTATGTTGTTTGGATGCGACTCGATAAGAAGGTTTTCGGTAATCCATACACTTCCTTCCACTGCTTGTTCACCACAAGTTTTTATAACATTATCCGGTTTTGGATCCCAGGTCACTTCAGGAATCTCTTTAAAAAGGCAGCAGGAAACCGTCTACAGCCAAACTCAAATGGCACCAGGGCGCAGCCATATCCCCTCTCACCAGTTCCACATACCGAAGAAAATTTCTTTCATGCGCCTCTTTAATCCAACTTCCCATGTTACTGTCAGTTCGCCAAGCAACAGATGTTGCTTCTCGATATCAATTAAGACCAGATCTGGTCACAGACTAGACACAATGACCTCCACTGTCAGTGTAGCATCAACCAATACTCACCATTTTCTTGAGCTTTCCGACCTGGTCCTCTGCCTTGTGACTGTCGCACCTTGCTTCGGAGGTCCAACGAAGCTATGCTAGCATTTCTTGCAGCTGAATCCACGACCTCCAGAACCAGGTTATGTCTGAAGGCGTACCAGACATTTTATAGTGCCCACAGAAGTGCTGACTGTATGTAGCGCAGGTTTCCATGAGCACCAAACAACCGGCAGGAATGTGACTCCTGCACTCCCCACTTCCTCAAATTTGCAGTTAATGCTACTACATCATATGCTACCTGAATGAGGAACCTAAAATGCCCTGCACATAGACGCCACCTATCAGACCAACTGACCTGAACACACTCAATACCCTCCTAGTTAAGCCATCGACCCTGCTGAGCCTGCTGGACTGTCCGCACTAAACCTCTCTCCTCTTTGACCTTTTGAACCCCCTGTTATTGTAACTTGCGTTGCTCTTGTCTACTGGCTTCTGACCAGAATCTTTCCCTCTCAACTAGACTAATTCCAGCATGTCCCTTCTTTGTAACACCTTGAAATTCTGCCTGTTTTACATCGCTTCCACTGCTGACATCACATCTGACACTTTCTATTTTCTTCCTGTCTTCACCTCTGTCATATTCTTCCGGAATACAGCATCCTTAGACTCACACAGCATGAACTGCATTCTCACATTTACCACCTTGTACTCTTCCACCAAAGAAGTAAGAGGTAAGTGAAGCCCCCAAACCCCGAGCTGTCATACAAAGCGACCGGCGACAGAATCCTTGCAACACCAAGCCACTTCTGTATGCATTTACTAATTTTTTTCTCAATTGTATCAACTCTAGACAGTGCCACCTCATATATACTCAGCGACCACAGTAACCTAGGCATCAATCCAAAATGCATACACCAATCCTTAAATTTTCTGGGAAGCCCACATTGGTCTATTATTCGCAGGCCCACCTCCGCTTCTTTGTGGAATTCAATCCCACGGTGACGATCTGTCACAGAGAAATTATATTACCTCTCACGACTCTTCACACCTTGCACCCGCACTTTTGGTATCTTTTTAACCTGCGATGGGAAACACTTCATGTATGACAGAACATCCCTTCATAGAGAGTGGCCTGCTTTTCTTTGGTTTGAAGGCCATCTGACTCCATTCTACCAACTCTGCAAGTCTATCCAGAACCAACTGTTCTACTTTCCTATCATCTTGAATTATTGTCAAATCATACATAAATGCTCGGATTTTGATCCCATTTTGCAGGAAGAGGTACTCTGGCATCAGACCTCTCAAGATCATCTCCATCACCATCACAAACAGTACTGGAGAGATGGTACATCCTATAGCAATTCCCCTTTGCAGCTCCACATACATTGTAGTGTACATAGCCGTCGAAAAAGGCAAAATGAACTGATTGAAGTACATAGCCAAACATTCCCAGAGTCTCTGCGGAACATAGAAGAACTCCAATGCCAACTGTATCATGCTATGCGAAACTGAACCATAGGCATTAGCAAGATCTAGCCAGATGACGTGAATATTCTGCCTTCAATTTTAGCCTCACGGATCTTTTGCCAAACATTGACACATGTTCCTGGAAACCCCGGGACTCATATATATATATATATATATATATATATATATATATATATATATATATATATATATATATATATATATATATATAAATTTTATTCGAAAATTATAACAAAAATATGTTATATAATGACTGCAAATATAATAATTTTGTCTCAACAGTTCTGGTGTCTCAAAATATGATGGTGCTAAATTTAGAATTTCTACATTCGACCGACACTATCACTTGATATGATGCCAGAAGTGTTGAAACAAAATGGCTATTTTTGTAGTAATTTTAAAACATATTTATGTTATACGTTTCGAATAAATTATATTTCCTCTACTCAGTATTGCGTACTCTATTAAGTATAGTATTTTTTGTTTATTGGAATTTATTCCGTGTACGTCAATTCTATACTTATATATATATATATATATATATATATATATATATATATATATATATATATATATATATATGCGAGTGTGTGTGTGTGTGTGTGTGTTATGAAGAACTTGGTAATCCGTATGGGTAATCGCAATATCTTTAACTACACCTTTTACACTCTCTGTTAAATGACCCACTCCTCAGGTTAATTCAGTCCACCGCGGTTACGATCTGGCTGACACCTAAGTCGTTAACCCGTTCCTGGTGTGTCGCCGGTATCAATTCGAAGTGCCGTGTACGTTCGAACTTACTGGCGTTTATCAGCTTCTCGAACCTTCATTACCCTGCAACTTTATGCTTTTAGATCTCATAGCGTAAGAAGATCGGTGAAGTAAATTGGAGCAAAGAGCAGGTCGACGGAGAAATTATTCTTTGCAATATGAATTAACTCGGGTTAAAAATATAACAACCATATTTTTTATATATGATTTTTTGCGTAAGCGGTTTTAACCGTTCCCACTTACGTTATAATTAAATGACACTGGAATTCTTGAGTTTACAGACTGGGTTAGCATTACTTTAAACTTCTAAGTTCTGTTCTCCACTGCTAGCACAAAGTCATATTCAAGAGGTTTCAGCGATCGATGTGAATTTAAGTAGCAATAATGGTGGAGGTGGGGGGATCTCCAATTTGTCTAAACCTGCAGCTTATATGGGGTTCTTCGTTCGATATGGATGCGGTGGACCAGATTCTGGTTTCGGGTATATTCCACCCTGACCATCACACTTTTTCTAAGATTCCATATTTTCACTAAATATTTACGCGAGTAATTTTAAAATTTAGGGGTTCACCAGCTCACTAATGAGAGTGCCCAGAAGAATCAAGCCGGCCCTTATCTCTAGGACCAATCAGGTCACATCTCTCATTATCGCTCCATAATGGCTTTGCTCATCTCTCACATCCTTCTCCCACTTTCTTAGCATCAAGCATCATTCCCTAAATGAGAGGCACACTGCCCCTATAACGAATCCAAACTTTCAGAATTCCTAGGAATTACAGGCATTAAACTAAAAATCTGATATTGTTATACGCCGGTTGTTCTTAGGTGATTTCCCGATCGGATAGGCCACACAGCCTATGGTCACTTCAGGACTAGTAATTAATTTTTCTTTATCAATTCTATCCGAAAGAATTCGAAATAATGTCGGCGATAAAATCTCTTTCTCATCGTCGGGAAGTGTGTTAGGAAGAATAGTCTTGGTTTTGCTCAGTTTTACTGAATGTCGTCGAGATAATTTTGGGTTTAATTCTGCTTGAAACTGTTCGTGATATCACGTTAGTGGTCGCTTTCGCTTCTTTTTTTTCCTGTTTTCTCTTTGATTAAACTACTGAGAACCCTTATATATATATATATATATATATATATATATATATATATATATATATATATATATATATATATATAATATATATATATATATATATATATATATATATATATATATATATATATATATAGGTACATTATATATATATATATATACATTTTATATATTATAGATGCACGGTACTTATCAGAAAGCGCTCAGTATCAGGGATAGATTTAAGATATTTAGTTCGACTGAAACGAGTTAGTGACCCTGGTTTCATGCTATTTGCGATAGTCAGACAAACATGTGCATATTAACACACACACACACACACACACACATATATATATATATATATATAATAAAGTAACAAAAGGCACCATAATATATATATATATATATATATATATATATATATATATATATATATACATATATTATGATGCCTTTTGTTACTTTATTTATTCATTAAATAAATGTTACCTACTAATGTTATAAAATAACCACAAAACTCTCATAAGTTGAATATTTTCTTTTATGCATGAAACTGACTGTCACTGAAGTGTGTTGTCTTAAATGTTCACTTTTACATTTACCTGAGCTGTATCCTTCATAAGCAGCACTTTTACCCATAAATATAATATGCCTTCGAACTATATTTTTTCATATATATATATATATATATATATATATATATATATATATATATATATATATATATATATATATATATATATATTGTCGGGATTTCAAGTCCGGCACATTTGGGAAAGGAAAGGTAGAAAAACTATAATGCAAGTATTAGCATTTAAAGCGAAATTCATCGAAGAAAGAAAAATATGAGAAATACTTTCTTGTTTCTAGTGTAATCTCGCGGTGGCAATCGTTTCTGTCAAAAATTAATAAAGTAAACACAATATGATACATTATTGTTTAATAGATTTTTATTCTTTAGAAACTTGATAATGTGCAGTTTCTCATGGAAGCACAAAGAGCATGGGTCATCCCAAGTTTTACAAGTTTAGTCGACAACACCCCTACCTATTTAAAAAATTCACCACGGCTGTCACCATGGGAATTTTTTATTTCAATTGTAAATATACTATTAAAACACGTAAATTTCAGAAATGAGTTATTCCCAAAAATTTTCGCTTGAAGATGAAACAGAGCTTATTTTAACTCAATTTAATTCTAATAATTATATTGAAGTTTTCGGCTCTTGTTTTTGAAACATGAGACCTATTATGTAGCGTGTTGGAATCATATTTTTAAATATATAATTACTTACATGCTCTAATTTTGTATCGAGCACTATTTTTTTTTAAATAATAACAAAAATACTAAAGAACTTTGGATTACTTACCTAACCCGTTCTTTCCTATTTTTTATATATTTTCACACACACACACACACATACACACACACACACACACACACACACACACACATATATATATATATATATATATATATATATATATATATATATATATATATATTATTTCGAGACAGTAATCATATATTTTAGGGTCAAAATCTTAATGTCAGTAGGATTAGACATTTTACAATCTTTATAATATTTTTATACTTATGCTATTTTTCTCACTAAACATGATAAACTTACTTAATTAGATAGATAGATAGATAGATAGTGCTCACGAGCGCGTAATATAGAGTGTGTTTGTGTGTGTCAGTGCGCGAGAATAAACGAGGTTCCGTTTTGATAAAGATGCATGGATCTAGTGATAGTATCACAAGGAAATCATAATTATTAATAAAGTTTATTCACAGATTGCAAAATACGGTGGATACTAAGATTATATTAAAACACATAATTTATAGAATAGTAAATCTATATATATGAAAATAATCGGAGGCTTTCGTAATAATATTATGTATGCACACACAGAGACAAACACACGGACATATATATATATATATATATATATATATATATATATAAATTACATTTAATTGGATTTTCATCTATTTTACTAAATTTAAATAAACACCATGCACATTCTTTATTGTGTATTACATTTTCTATCATCATTCGTGTAAATAAATGCGTGGAAATAGAGAAATGCTAACAAATATGGCTTATTATCTAAATAAAAATAGGTAACTTATTTTCGGCAGAGTGAATTACTACAATAATTTGTATAAAACAGGAGAAAAGGAAAACTCATGACACTCTTTATAAGCTTACATAAATATATAATAAAATTATGAAACAACAAAATAATTTCTAAAAATAAAGGGGGAACAATATTGTGAAGCAGTACACTAAATCATTTTTCTATTCTACCTCATTATGAAACACAAAAATGGCCAACGTAATTTATATAAATTTAGTCATTGTGTTCATCATTGAGACGCAACAAGATGATTTCTTACAATTATATTTTTTTGAAATATGAAAGAGAAAAAAAAAATCAACGTACGGATATTTAATCATTGCTTTTGCTCTAATTCCTTTTACAGAGAAGGAAAAACCTATTGTGTCTTTTTTACATCATTAAATCTACGTTGGCTACGTTCACTTTCATCTGTTTATTTCGGGAAACGATAATGATTGGAATTTTGGAAAACAAGTATCGTGCATGGCCTTTAAATTTAATTGAGTTAATTTAACAGAATAAATAGCTTTTTCTTTCTTATGTTAAAAACGAGAATGCACACACATTAACACACACTCACACACACACACACAGATATATATATATATATATATATATATATATATATATATATATATATATATATATATATATATATCTATATATATATATATATATATACTAGTAGCATGGCCCGGCGTTGCCCGTGCTTGATTGAAAAAGCATACGACTCATACAGCAATCGCTATCACGACTTAAAATATTTTGGCCCTTCCTTGCCTTTAAAAGAGTGCCCTTGCCGTGCTGATGCTGCTATATGCCTTACTTCTTGCCTATCTCACACTGCGATTTTTTTCTAAGCGCTATACTAAACATTAAATCTATCACGAAAGAAGAACAAAACAAAATAAACACAAAACGATCAACTGTAAAAAAAGGACTCGTAACTGGAAAAACCGGATGAAAAAAGAATGTTAACAACAAATAATTCTTTACACCCATCCCAGTTCTGGGGAATCAGAATCAACGTTGAGTTTAAGCAAGCGAATGAGCCAATTGGAGTAAAGTGCCATGCAGATTTAAATTTTTCCCACTTGGGACGAATGCAGCTATGCAGCGATTTATTTTGCATGCATGCTAGCTAGTTAACATTCGTGTCAGTCAGCTGTTGTTTCTCACGCTGGCCAATGGAATATTCCTGCCTATTCGCGGCAGCCAGCTATAGACTCTCACTCTCGCCAGTACAAAATGGCTGCAAACTACATGAAAAGTGTCGTAGAAGCATGAAAAAATCGTTTATTTCCATTACGATAGAATTTGGGAAATTCAAATTCGGTCTTGGCCTTCTCGCTAACTTGGAACATGGGCATGTAAATTTTGGTGCAAATCTATTGAAAATTGCGGCCCTGCATTCGTTACACACACACAGAGACACACAGAGACACACACACACATCCTGCCATATATATATATATATATATATATATATATATATATATATATATATAGTTTATTTAAAACTAGGTAATCAGTGTCGGTAGACCCAAGAAGGATGAGATCCAGAGAGCTCAATGTAAATTCAGAGCAAATAGATTTGAATAAAAACAGACCACTTTAAGGTTCCATGTAATAAGTTATTTCACCACAGCCCTTTTAATGGGCTCAGGATCATCAGACTTTACTTCCAATTGGAGTAAAGTGCCATGCAGATTTAAATTTTTCCCACTTGGGACGAATGCAGCTATGCAGCGATTTATTTTGCATGCATGCTAGCTAGTTAACATTCGTGTCAGTCAGCTGTTGTTTCTCACGCTGGCCAATAGAATATTCCTGCCTATTCGCGGCAGCCAGCTATAGACTCTCACTCTCGCCAGTACAAAATGGCTGCAAACTACATGAAAAGTGCCGTAGAAGCATGAAAAAATCGTTTATTTCCATTACGATAGAATTTGGGAAATTCAAATTCGGTCTTGGCCTTCTCGCTAACTTGGAACATGGGCATGTAAATTTTGGTGCAAATCTATTGAAAATTGCGGCCCTGCATTCGTTACACACACACAGAGACACACAGAGACACACACACACACATCCTGCCATATATATATATATATATATATATATATATATATATAGTTTATTTAAAACTAGGTAATCAGTGTCGGTAGACCCAAGAAGGATGAGATCCAGAGAGCTCAATGTAAATTCAGAGCAAATAGATTTGAATAAAAACAGACCACTTTAAGGTTCCATGTAATAAGTTATTTCACCACATCCCTTTTAATGGGCTCAGGATCATCAGACTTTACTTCCAAAGGTTGGAATGAAAAAAGAAAAGAAATCTACACATATTTTGTCGGGCTGTATTAAGCATATGTAAATTAACATATATATATATATATATATATATATATATATATATATATATATATATATATATATATATATATGTATGTGTGTGTGTGTGTGTGTGTGTGTATATCAGCGGTGTGTTCAAATAATGTATATATTTTATCTGAGCACCCTAAGAATATGAATGGAATTATTACGTCTATTCCATCACTCAGAAAATGAATGTGTTAGCATAAAATATCGATCTACAAATTTAGAAAAACGATACATCGTTGACGTGACAAAAGATTTAAAATATCATTGAATAATATTATGTATTGTTAAGAAAAATTAAAGACGTTAGCCGGTGGATTTGAAAGAAAATATAGAAGAAAAACCAAATGACCAAGAAATGCGTTTTATTGACAAATCCTGTCTAATTAAAACATTTTGTAGTTCACGTTTTGCAGTTGGAGAGAGCTGAAAGATTCCACGATTTCTGCCTCCGTCTTCGCCTTTCTACATACACCAAGTTATATTGACGAACAAAGCTAAGGCAGCATTTAAAAAAACTATACCCGTTGACTTAGAAGACCCCAACTTGCCTAGTATTACAAATGTGTCACTCTCAGAAGAAACGTGTTGTGAAGAACATACCCTCTTGTATAGAAAAGACTGATAGAAGTTGATTTGATTTCTTTAAACATACACGAATCTTTTTGGTTTTCATTTCTTTCTTTATGCTTGAGAAATTAAAGGAGATAATTTTTAGTGACTATATTAGTTAAAAGCAGAATTTTTCGAAGATTTTAAATTTACGATTTTTTTTGAAAATCGGAACCGGTATTGCCGAAATCTGCTCTGCATCTAAAAATAATAAAAAAAACGCCATAAAACTGAAAAGATTATTTAATTAGAAAAGCTTTTAATTGATGTTATGAATAATATATATTATCAACAATATTGTCTGAAGAAAAACAATTTCGACGAAAAAGAATTTTTATACAATTTCTTTTTTTTTTTTTTACAATTTTAAATTGAACAATTTAAGTTTTTAAATCTCGTAATTTTCATTTTCTATGAGGTATTTCTTACGTAATATTAATTTTTATAAAACTACATTTCTTTATGATATTTTGTAAAGCTTATTACAATCTGTCGAAAGGAATATTATTAAATGAATTTCGAATTGTTTTTGAATGTGTGACTACGTACAGAATTTCTGATGTATGGATGTGCAAACCGTTAAGACAAGAAATTGAAGGTCACGGGCTTTAAGGGATATCAACACATACGTCGAAAAATATCTCAAAATTTTCGTCTGCTCCACATATGAACAGGTTTGGCTGTCAATCGAATCTAAATAAATCGATTAATACATCAGAACAAAGAATTCCCCGTAGTTAAGAATTGTTTGTATACAATATTTTATGCTATAAGTAAGTAATATTTGTTTCAGATCAGATTAATTTAAATTTGAATTACTTAATTTTCCTGAAATACCGTTTCAGAAATAGATATATTTAAAGATTTTTAAAACCGAGAATTGACTTTTGCTTACAAAACTGTCAAAAGTGGTCGTTTGATCGATTTTAATAAATAAAAAAAATCGATTCCGATCAATATAATTTCTATTTGGAATATACCACACAATATTTGGCTTAGTGGAAACAGTAAATTTTCAATCCTTTAGGTTTCAGTTAAAGCTAAAATAAAAGGTTCAAGAAAACTTTTTTTTTCACTTTTAAAAATTCACTATATTACTTACGCATAACGAATTTGTGGAAGTACCTATACAATAGATGTGCAAACTCTAATGAAATGTATTATGAAAACATTGCATTGATATAGGGATTCAAATCTAGGAAAAAAAACGCTTAAACAATACTCAATTTCCAAATCTGATTATGGCCGCCTTCGGAATATTTTTATGCATATGATTTTCTGATAGAAGCATATCGACTTGAAAATGACGTCGACTTTTAATATTCCACAACCCTCCAGAAGGGTTTTGCAAAAACGCTCTTTATAAAGTTTCTCCAACTGCAATTTAATCAACTCTCTATATTGCATATTGGAATTAAAACGTACGAAATACATGACTTGGGAGAATTTGATCATTGATTTTGGATGTAATCCCACCTGACACAACATCTATTGTATTATATTTTCACGGCGAATTTAATCAATCAACGATGTTAGAATAGAAACTAAGCAATACATTGGGATTTTCCTTCCAAATAGATACTGCCCCACCGTTCCATATTATATTAATCACACACTATATAATGGTTAAGTAATCTTTTATTTAGTCTCAAATCACATACATTTACTATAATTTTATATATTCAGCTGACTGAGTGAATATTTTTAATATTTCTCTAACATGCCATCCAGTGATTTAATTTATTGCTTAGACATTTGTTAGTCAATTACATTTAAAGCGACATCATTGACAGCATAGCGAGAGTTATAAAATCTACAGATTGACGGCAAGTTACAGAATAGGTGTTTGAGACATAACTCCTGGCCGTAAATTCCGGTATTGATTATAGAAAAAAATGTTGGTATCGATTAACGGTATGTAACAAAATATACCTATTAATTTTATTTCTCTAAAAACAATCCGGTATTAGTCGAAAACTGAATTATAGATAATCTGCTAATCAAGAAGGGACATTTTTTCCAAGAAAATACTGTTTCGTCGCAATAATACTTTTTATCAGAAATATGAGCATTTAAATATTCGAAATTGCCTGCAAAAAATTAATAAAATATTTTATGTTCTATTGGCACATAAAGAATTACCTTCAAAAGACTAATTTAGCTAAATGATAAGTTATTATGTCATACAATAATAGCCAACAGTAAAAGTTACCTGCTTGAATTCAATCACCAGTTCGATTAAATGTTTTCAAAAATCTGTAATTACAAAAAGATTATTTAAATATACAAGAGCTAAGCAAAGTGTAGTGACAATATAATACAAGTCAAGAATAATAAGTCAGTTTATAATTCTAAAAAGATTACTGTATAATTAACTTAATTCCTCATAACAAAAGCATAAATATAGGTTTGGACAAAATGTTTGTTAGTTTACTAAGTAAAGAAACTACGTAATAAATTCCTAGAACCGTTAGGCCACAACCACAAAATTCAAATATTCAATTACGTCACTTATTACATGAGGAAAATGACATAACTTATCAGTTTTGTAAATGTAATCGTAAATTCAAGATATTACTCATAAAATGAGTTACAAATCTGAAGAAAAATCTTGGGAATAAAGGTATTAAATCACAAAGTAAAATTTTGCATTAATTTGAATTTTTTTAATATACAAAATTAAATTCAAAAATTTCATAATGATACATTCAGTAATTTTAATATATTAGGTTGTTTCAAAAATAATGACGTAATAATGTCGTTTTTTGACGTTAAAAATACGTAAAAAAACGACATTATTACGTCATTATTTTTGCACCAACCTAATAAGTCGTGCATATGTGATGAGAATCTGAAGATTTTATAGCGTTTATTTTTACAAGAAATACTTGAGCGAAATGTTTTATAGCATTCTCTCTGTCTGGGGAGAGATTCGACTTTTTATTTCGTGTAGAGAAAGTCATAAATTGGAGAGACGTGAGATTATTTATTTCGCATATGTTTGTAAATCAATAGAAGACCACATAGAATATGATGCTCTGGGAAACGAAAAAAAAAAAACAGAAACAAAATCAACATTCCACAAAAACTCTGAATGGAAAACTATAAGTTTTATGGTTGAAATGCTGAATTGTTGATTTATCCATATTAACATTCAGACGAATATAATTATTTCATTATCCTCACACAGTTTTGACCGTGGTTTCTCGCAGGGTTCGTCAGGTCTCAGTTTGATTATTCGTGATGTTCACCCGGATATTAATACGACTAACTAACAATCGGAGTTGCACTAATAACGGAATGTGGATCTTAGTTTGAATTTAAATAAGTAAAACTGAAAAATATTTTTAAAATAATACTATTTCCTTACGCAGTAAAATTCCATTTGAGGAAATTAAGAATATAATATTTCATTGGTCAATATTTCCCACAAGCTATACTGTGAAATCTGTGTTATTTATCCTAAAGGGGCCATTGTTCGATGAAGATGTTCCTTGCAATAACTTTTAGTAATCGATCTCTCATGAAATAAAAAGAAACATCCATGCAATAAGGAAAGAATACACATAGCTTGAAGTAAAGAAGGAGATTAGATTAAAAACATATCAATAGATTTGAAAGCTTTTATATATGAAAATCCAGCATTTCACTTCAGTTAAAGCATTTTCAATGCACAGCGGTAAACATACAAGAAAAACATTAAGACAATTTCTTATTTTTTTACTCTCTTCTTGCTTTTCTTTTTCTTTCATTTTTTCTTTCTTTTTCTTTCTTACTTTTTATTTCTTTCTTTCTGCATTTACTTTTTCTTTCGATGCACATAACAGTAAGAGAAACATAGCCAGGCGCAGAAATACGCACAAAGACTCACACATTCACACACTCAAGCACACACACAAAAAACTTATATATATATATATATATATATATATATATATATATATATATATATATATTCCGACCCACGTTATGTAATAAAATTCTCTGTTTCTCGTGCAAGGTCATTACGAAAAAAAATACACAGAATTCTTTCTCGGTTATTTTTAATGAAACCTGTATTGGAGATACACACACATCCATACATAGTTCCATCAATCCATCCATCCATACATATATATATATATATATATATATATATATATATATATATATATATATATATATATGTGTGTGTGTGTGTGTGTGTGTGTGTGTGTGTGTGTGTGTCTGTGTATGTGTGTGTGTATGTGTGTGTGTGTGTGTGTGTGTGTATAGATTAGCATTAAGATGCATATAAATGCAAAATGGACAAGTGATATATGATCCTCCTTAGATAAATACTTCCATTTGTTAGATTTTAATTCCTATCAATAATTTCAACAATGCATAACACACGATTATTCGGGTGAAAGAATCACTCAAATGTTGGCATAATGTGTTGATTAAATTTAAATACGTAAAATGTTATTGTGGTTAAAATATTTTCAATGAAAATAACCGTAACATCTATTTCGTCTGGCTAGTAGAAAATATTTTATTCTTTTGACTGTTAATTCCTGAAGAGCTTATTGATTTTTTTTAATCCGTCCGTTCCTCGGATAAGCTTTTTTTTTTCTTTTTTTCTTTGTTTTTTTTTTTTTTTTCTTTTTTTCTTTTTTTTTCTTTTTTTTCTTTTTTTTTTCTTTTTTTTTTTTTTTACCGAAATATTTATTCTGGCGAAAATTTAATTCTTTTTGCGCGTCTTTCTCACTCTCTCTTTCTCCTTCTCTCATTCTGTACGTGTATGTGTGTAACTATGAAATTTTCCAGTGTGAATCATGCTTTTTAAGAAATAATTTGGCATCCGTTGCTCGTGATAAGACAACAAAGTGAGATGTAATATCGCGCGCACACACACACACACACACACACACACACATATATATATATATGCATGAATGTATAATAACTCATTACAGTTTCTCTTCTCCCCATCGCCATGCGTATAACTATTTTCGACGCATTTGAAAAAGATATTGTTCTATTTTTAAGATGGCATATGCATAAATACATGGAGCATGTTAAAAAGTGCGTTTCTCGATCAGGATAATATGCTTTGCCATCTACAGTAAGATTTTCCATTCACTGTGTATAGAATATATCATTTTTCTCTCTACAACGACCGTATCTGTTTGTCACACAGAAATATCACGGAAGTCGTATGCCTTTCATCACGAGTCGTTAGGTGCATTTCTTATTTTATCTTCGTTATATGCTTACTTTAACTAGAATTTATTTCCGACAAGAATCTTGCACGGAATAAAACCACTTATCACTGTACGTCATATTAATAATATCAAATGCTTTCATTAACCAAATCTTTATACTCGAAATGCTACATATTTAATTATATAACTAAAGTTCCTTTGGTGAATCTTTGATGGAAATTAATAAGAATATATAAACTTATTTACAAAAGTATTATCACCTGAATTGTATTTGTAATACCTTGCTTTATAGCATGGGAATCAATTTTATAGACTGAGAATAAAAATCCATAGGCAATTACTGTATTTACCGGGCTATTGGGCGCGGAATTTGGAAAAAAAAGCTCCAAAATTTATCCAGCGTTCGATACAATAGTATCAACTATAGCAAGGGCATGTGAGCCACGTAAAAAGTGGGGTTCACCAGGAATCACAGAAAGCTTGGAGTTTAGCTCAGAAGCTAGGACTCCTGGAAGTGAACAAACCTGATATCAATAAAAAAAAATTCTTTAATAATTCACCCAAGACAAAGAATTTATGTAATGTGGATTGGTTCTATATTTTTCTTCCTGTTTTGTTATAATACTCAAGTTTATATGAATATTTGCTTTTACAGGTATGTTGCTACTTCATTTTCTGTGTTTTTATTGACATTGGAATTTACTTGATTTCATGTATCGTATGGGACTTCATGTAACAATAAGTACCATATTTCTGGTTTTTTTTTTGTTTTTTTTTTTGTTTTTTTATTTGCCTATTACCATATGTACCAATGTTCACTGATACCAGTAGATTTCTTTGTAGCTATTACGAATTTATGTGCAGATGTTGATCCCTGAAAATCATTAATACACTATGCTTACAAATGCATGTTGAAATGTACTAATTCTTCTTTTCCAAAAAATGTCTTGATAATTAAACTCTACCTCCATTTTGTTTTTAAAAATGTAACAGTTGTATAATGTCTCCTAATGCTGTAAGTATTTCTTCATGGTAAGAATATCACATAACTGTACATTTATGAATTTGATATTCTTCGTTGTGATGTATGCCTATTTCTTTTAAATATTTCATACCAAAATTGGGTTACGTCTATTACGTGGATACGTTCAATAGGCCGGGAAATACAGTAATTATCATACACGTCTGCGTATGTGTTAAAACTTCCTACGCGTCAGTGTCTCCGTTTTATTTATTGCATGTATTCAGGTAGATTCAATTTAATGCTAAGATACTCTCGTTTTTTTATGCATAGTTTCTCAACAAAGTTTTGCTTTTTTATCTATAACATCATGCTAGTGATGTACTCAAGAGAGGGAACATATCATTTTATATCTGTAATTTTCCAACTAATATACATTTGATATCGAATGTTATTAAGCAATAATTAAAATATTTAGAGATTTACAAAGCGTAAATTAGATATGGCGAAAAAATCACTAGTTTTAATTGATCTACACGGTGATTCGAAAGTCATGTCACACTTACATAATAACATTTCCTATTTCAGATGATAAACATGAACGCTTACAGTTTGCAAGTTTGGTTGGTTGACAAGATTTTCCGACTACAATATAGTTTGAATAACTTGCTAACCATTGCATCACGTTGAATTGTTCAATCTGTATTTTGTATGTTCATCTTATCTGCTATGTGCAAGTGCTTAAATCTTAATTGAAATGATATAAGTAAACCTCGCAAAACTTCGAAACTTGAACATATTCCTCGTAAGACCTGAATTTGAAAATAAACATAAAAAGCTCTTAAATTAGCACATCTAACTTTATATTGTACAAATATCTGAATTATACAATCCATCCGATAAAAAACCTAAATGAATACATTTCTCTATTACTTCAAAATATATTCAGTTTGCTTGATTAATTTTGAAATGTAAGCCATTTCGTTGTTGTGGACTGTATGAATATAATGGTTGATATATCTCTGTATTTTGTTTTTACCTGGAAAATAATACTTCGCAATTAAAACCACATTGATTCCTTCAAGGTAGGTATTTTCAAATCCAAAATTATTTGAATCTGTGATGCCTCAAAATGTTTTTGATAATTTCACTATAAAAGACATATATGATGACTGGTTTTAGGTTTTTTCTTGTATATCAAATTTATATTTTTTAACGAAATGAAAACAGATTTTAGTTTGCAACATCTTGCATATCTCAAATTTCGTAACGCACATCTAAAGTTGCGTGCACCCTAGATTAAATTTAATGAATCAAAATAGAACAAATTAATTCGTAAAAATGAATAAATGCATATTTGGCAATGAAATTAAAACAATTTAATTTCAGAGATTAAATATTTTCGACGAACAAACAAAATCTTGTCGTACATGGTTAAATGCTTATTTCCAAGTTGGTACATTGTTTCCTATTTGACTAGAAAAACACTACTGACAGAAAACATAACTGGAAATGAATTCAGACGTTCAGATTACGTGATTAAAAAGTAGCTTCATGACATTATCTGTAAGACGTTCATTTAAACTCTCGGTGAGTTTAGTCTTAAAATAAAACGCATGGGGAATCGAATTCTGACAGTAAAATATATGCGTCAAAACTGACAATGGTTTTAGCAGTAATTCAAATTTGGCTCATTCTTAGGTTTTAAAATAGTAAGAGAAATGCAATTTGTCAAAATGTTAATATGCGCCCTAATTTCTATGTAAATTTTATTAGCATGGAAACCGTGCGTAGTACTATGAGAATTACATTGATATACGTCTGACATGCCAAAACGATTGTGTTAACATTCCTGTACGTCTTACTCGAATTTTATAGGCATAAGTATCATTTATATAAATGTTAGATGATACAACATAGCACAGATCTGTAAACTATGAAATCTGTTTTCATTTTAGCATATATTGTTTAAGAACGAAAAATAAGATTATAACTGGAAATCGATGAATTTACGGTGGAATTAATAAAATTAAAAAGACAGCAGACGTATAGTAAAAAAATAAATAAATTTGGCCTTGGACGCGTGACATCATTTCTCAGTTTCTCTCTTCAGCAAAAGTTTCAACAAAGAGATAATTTCAGTGTACTCCTATTTTTGTTTAACTACACATGGTTTACTTATTTTTTCTGTTTTTATTATCTGACATATACACAGAGCGAAATAAAAGAAACTTCCCATTTTAAAATACTTAAAATTTATTTATTAAATATAAGTTTTACAAGAAATGGAAAGCGTGTAGCATGAGGTTTTATTTAAAATTCGATATAAGTCCCAGATTTCGCTACCAGATTCACGGGCCGCCCAGGAATCGGATCAATTGATTTCACTAAGTCAGGGTTTGGTACACAAGACCTTTAACCGACATAAAATAAAACGTCACAGGGATTTGAGTCAGGACTTATGACAGGCCACTCATACATATAATAGGGAGTTGCTTTTCAATCAGACTGTATATTGGAAATATTAATATAAAGTATTTATCTACTGTACGCAAACTAACGTTATTATTTCTATAAATGGATTCAAAGCTGACTCTATTCCATAAATAACTGCCATTGAAAACATAACAATTTTGAAATCGATCGCAAAATGCTATTCTCCGGAGTATATTACAATTAGGAAAGATTTGTCGTAAAAAGTGTAGATCTTTCAATATATGTATCACACATTGGACCAATAATAATACTGTATATTATATCCAGCACATTATGTTGCATAACGATTATATTATTTCCAGCACATTATAATATATATATATATATATATATATATATATATATATATATATATATACATACATATATATATATACATATATATATATATATATACATACATATATATACATATATACATATATACATACATATATACACATATATACATACATATATATATATATGTATGTATGTATATATATGTATATGCATATATATATATATATGTGTGTGTGTGTGTGTGCGTGTGTGTGTATATAAATATAAATATTGTCTGACGATCGCAAAAGCGTGAAACCCAGGGTCACTAACTCACATCAATCCAACTATATATATATATATATATATATATATATATATATATATATATATATATATATATATATATATTATGTCCATAATTGTCTATGACTATCCAACATAATCCACCCAGGATGATATTTTACATATCCTTTATATTATATCGCAATTTAAGGATCTTATATTGCATACTAGATATATCTAGTATGTTATAACGTTAAGCAAAATCGGTCCTGGTTAGTATCAAGATGGGTGACCGCTTGAGAATACCAGATGTTGTAAGCTGTAGTGGCGTAATAGAAAATGGCTTGGAATTTTTACTCGGATAGTCGAGTTGGAATTCCCGTTGTGTTCGTTATATCCGCTTAAGCGAAATTCCCATCGGGATAATTGTGAATCAACCACTTTTCCCCTTCCTCCATCAGACATTTATCACTAAACCATTATTATCTAACAAAAAAATATCACAGTGTAAAAATATCTCCTGGCTTTAAATAGACTGCAAGGGGCTGATAAGACGTAGAAAACGAAAATAAAATTTCATTATATTGATCATCAATTATTATATATCGCGTGTATTGTAATGTTCAGCTATACAAATCAGTATAGAAAATAAAGTATATTCATCATGTTTTCGAACGTTTTGGAAATTGTATACCTATAAGTGAAAGGAAAATTGCCTTATTAGAATTATATTGTATGCTATTCACGATATTGTAAAAACGTATTGCATAGAGTTCAACGATAACGTAAACATTAATTATTAATTTTTAGAGACTCATGCGAAAGATTCATTATTTCTCCTTATTTACAGTAACAGAAACTCTTTTTGCCTTACTTTGATTATAAAAATACAAGATCAAGTGTTATATCAAAGGCAATAAAATGACGTTATTAAAATTACTTTCCTTACTGAATATATAAGTTTTTCTTCAACAAAAGTGTGCTTATTTTCGTAAATAAAGTGTCGTGTAAAGTGTCGTGTAAAGTTTTAAGGATCGTGTTAACATCTAAATTGAAAGTACATATCGAAATCGTTAATATCAGAGTCATTGTTTTCTTTGTGTTTGCTATATGAAAAACTAGATTGATTATCAAAATGTATTCTGCACATTTCCATGATAGATGAAATTATGATTAGACTATTTTTCCTTTTTAATGTATTGATATAGATATATCAATGGACATGTTACAGTTTGCATTGATTCTTTCATAATTTTCGGCATATTCATTTTAAGAAATATAATGCCATTTTCTTTCGTTTTAAAGAATCATAAATGCGCAGTTCATGGAAATCCATTGGTTTAGGTTTTCGAGTCTTATATTGGTCACTTTATCAGGTTGTTTATATCCAGATGATATCCTAGCTTACGAAACGGTTTGAAAGTGACTGAAAACCTTGCCACTGGTTGATGGATATAGAAGTAAATTGATGGACGGTACCGTTCGTAAGCCGCCTATGGCTTTTTTAATACATATTTACAAACTTTATAATAATGAGATCGTCCTTGATTATTGATATGGGGTCCACCCCTTTTTCATATAAGTAGACTCTACCAAGTGTACCGGGATTGCTGCCGTTAAATACCCAGAGTTACAGTCGGTAGTTGGTAGTCGGATAGTGAGAGGATATACGGATAGTGAGAGAATATACGAACGGAGATAGTGTGAGGTAACCTCTTGTAGAAGTCAGTTACAAGCACGTAGACTCTAAGGAAGTCCTACTTCGAGACTGTATATATCTATCTGTATTTGCTACTAACCACGTTCCTGCACTTACTAACAGTATTACTCTTTGTATGATTGTGTAAATACACTTTATTTCTTATATTCAATTATTGCGTTTGTCATTCCTTGGAGACCGAATTCATCTCGGAATTCCCAACAATTATACGCTCTGAAGCAGATATTCATGTAATAATCCTTCCAGAAGAGTTGCAATATATATCTCATAGTGAATATCTAGTTTTTAAAATCAGAAATGTTTCTAAGAACGTGTCTCAAATAGAGATTCACTACCATCCTTATTAAACGGTTTACTCTCCTGATAGAGATAGATTCCGGCTAACTTTTATGGTAGAATATATGAAAAAAAATGTTTTGCAAAGGTTCGTGCCAGTGATATTTGCTTAATTATCCTCGACGATTATGTTTCAAGAGATTATTTTAAAAGCAAACAAATAAAGATGTTGTAACACGCAATATGAATTAGAATGTACAGAAAATATATTTATTGTATGTTAGAACATAATTGTATATAAATTTGGTGATACTAGTCACTTCGATGTCCGACTCACACGTTGAAAGCGAACAATTTTGACTGATCAATAATATTGATAGGCCGATAAAACTGAATATTGTGCAGCAATGTAGAAAACAATAACTCATCACGCGAGCGGGATGAACCATTACTAACCGACCAATCTCGGTTTTTCAGCCTATCCACCACAAAATATGGCGTTCTCTGTATGTTTACAAGAGAATGAATTCTTTGTTATAAGATCCTTCCCTTTCCTACAAATGATTATTTCAAAGAATCACTTTTTTTACATTATTTACATTATTCGGACTAATGACCTCATCTTTGTCGCCATATTTATCACAACGTTTCGGCTGTTGTACACTCCTGCCTTCTTCAGGTGGTTGGAATTTCGCTCACTGGGGTAGACTTTTCTAGTTCCACGTTCCATGTTTGATGGATGTCAGTTATCAGTTACCTCCTGCTAATTTCCCTCTGAAAGTTCTCCACTGCCCTAACCGGGTATTGAACTCACACTCTTTGGGTCCTGTCACTGGATCTCACCAACGCCTTTATCCACTGTGCTATGTGTCCTTTTTTTAGTTAGAGAGATTAAAGGCAACAAGTGATGAAGCGTTTCCGGAATTAAGTGATATAAAGGTAGGCACCTCGAAATAAAGGTGACTTTCTTCTTTATGTACCATGTTCTTTCAGGCCGAAGACGATAATGACTTTCTACAGTTGGATCTCTTTTGTAGATCTAAAATAAGTTTTGTCTTTCTGTTATTTTTCCTGACACTGTTCCGCCATCTATTTACTCAAACTCACTATGTAAGTAATGCGTTTTTTGTCCGTTGTACTTCTTTTGGATGTCAGATTTTCCAAGCCCTCGTCTTAATGTTGTGCCCAGGAAACTCACCTGTCTCTTCCTGATGTTAATCACAAGTTTCCTCTTTGTTTCAATTTTCTCTACCAATTCATCATTTCTAACATGTTCGGCTCATGTTATCCTCAGCATCCGTCTGCAGAACCAAATTTCTGCTGTTTCAAGTCTTTTTTTCATCTTTGAGGAGATTTCCAATACCCACTGCCATACAGGAGGACAGCTATCACATAACGGTTTAGCAATCTTTTCCTTATTTAAAACATTTTTTTTTTATTTTTTAGTAGACAACTTTGCTTTTGGAATGAATTTTGGCTATCCTAATACGCCTTCTGAGTTTAGTGTCACACTTTTAGACCTCATATATAACTCTTCCCAGATATTGTTTCAATTGTTTGATTTCGGTATCTCCGATTTGCTATTCGTATTTGGGCTCCCCTTTTTTGCTAACAAGCATACATTTTGTCTTGGTAGAGTTCATGTTTCATTCATTCTTCTCGATTTTCTACACTACATTCTATAAGTGTTATTGTAGTTTTCTATTTATTCTGCTATAAACACTGTGTATTCTGCAGATCTTAAGATGTTGAGATTGTAGCTGTCTATAATAAATTATCGTAGATCTTATTCTCTAAGAATCACATCGCTTTTTATGTTGAATAGGTCCGGTAAGAAGACACCACCTTGTCGTACACTATTACTATTTTTTCATATCTGCTGAACTCACTTACTTTCTACGTGCAGGCGATTTTGTTGCCAGAATAAGTTCTTGATTATTGTAGTATTCCCCTATATATATATATCAATTCAGCACGTTTATACGAACTTAAAAATATATACATTTTCAGGTCCTGTGGTCATCCTTTTCGTTTATAATTACGATATATATTTATAATTTAATAACAATATACTTTTACCGCTATACATTTTTAAGCGATTTATTTTATCTCCAGACAATAGTGTCAATAATATATTTTAATCATGAAGTCAATTAAAGTATTTTCCAATTAAATGATGTCTTGTTTCTTTGACATTCTAGGATTCAGAGCAGATTTTTTTGTAACTGCGATCTTTTGCGACAAAGTAATTTGATGATATAAATTATACTGATAATTATACAAAAATAAGTGATACATACCGTATATATCGTGTCATGCGACTTTAGAAAACTTAATTTGGAAACTAATTTTAAGTGAGTTGCCTCATACACGAGATATAAAATTAGTGTACCTGGAAACAATGTTGAGCAAACAATATATCCATTTGCTTTAGTCAAATTAGCTTAAAAATTACATCTTCAAAGGTCGCATAGTACGCGAGATTATACGGTATACTTCCTTGAAATTTCATAAAATTAAACGAATTTGTAGTAAACGATGCAAAAAATATTTTCCAAATATTTTCTAGGAAATGAAGCAATAAAAAGAAAAATAACTTCATTAAATTCAAAATGAAATTTTCATTAAAATCCGATATTTATCTGATTTTTGCAAGTATTTCAAAATCACTATTTCACTGTTTAAAAATGCTCAGATTACCCGTACATAAACAAGATCCCGCGTAGATGCCAGAATATAAGGTTTTTTACCAAATTCACATGATTATGAGATAGTTTTAAAATAATCTATGCAGAAAATATTACATCCATTTCCTTCTTATAATAAACAAACATTTTGACGATAATCTGTTGCTTTCATTATGTTCTTAGGTATCCGTTATCCTCTCATTATTTGGCGAAATTTTAGAGGTTTCTATATAAATGAATTAATATTCCATTAATATAAAATGAACCTGATTTTCGATCATGTAATCTTGCAAATATTGCTGAATTTTAGCTGGATTTTTTTCCCTGACTCAATATTATATTAAGCATTTACTAACAACCTGAAGTCCCGTAGACTCACTTAGGTATTTGCAGCCACAGCTAAGCATTGCAGATATTATTTCCATTACAAGTAGTATTATTTTACATGAGGAATTGACTAGCCTCATTACAAAGCAGTTTAGAATTCAATGTACGCTTTCTCCTAGAAAAATCAACGAACACGGCTAAAAATCCGAGTCTGCACTACTATTTAATCCATAACTAGAAAAATAATACATGGATTCACATTTTACATTTTACAAGATGTTGCACATAAGGCAGTACATTGAAATCAACTAGAAATTTAACTGGTACTTCAATTTTGCAGTTTCTTCAGATGAAAGAAATATAAATCTGATTAAATTTAATTAATATTTCGTTATCTATAAATAATAAATATTTATTTATTCGCAACAGCAAGCATTTGCTTATACGAAATATGAAATGGACTTGAACGGGCTAAATACAAAAAGGTCTGGCAATTTTTAGCATAGTGTATGAGAAACTGCAATATTTTTTGTTAAGCCTAATATGGAAAACATTTTATTTTTGACTAATAATTTCAAGATATTTCTTACCTCGAATTATATATAAAGAGTCTAATATAAATCATATTACGAGTTTTTGCTTAATCCGTCATAATATCAACACACATTAGAAACAGAAAGTAAGCAATTTCTGTTATGCTTTCTCATTAACTACACATAATGAAATAAGCTGATATTTCTACGACGCTGTAATATCTTGAAACATATCACTGGCATGTGACTGCATTGGATGGACATATGTATAAACCAACTTCTACTTATCTTAGTGTAGCTGCGCAAATACAAGCAGAAAAGAATTCAAGTCCATTCCTTTAATCATGAAGGGGAATAGATATTCTTATTTGCTAATCAATTAAATGCAAGCTAATTGCAAATGAATGAAGTTGCAGCCAATCTTTGGAGAAGTCGACTGATTTAACAGACTTCCATTTGGGATAGAGTGCAATTCAGAGATTAAATCGACATAAAAGAGAGCCAAAAATTAGGAGTAAAATTAATTATAATAAATTTGTTATATCACTATCAGAAGTGATCAAACGGCATTGAAGTCTGTTGATATTTGCCGACATGTATCTGCTTATATATCAGTAGAAAATACACTACTGTTCCGCTCACCCAGTGATAGTTGCCAAAAGGTTATTTATTTCAATTAAACTGAAGTGAAAGAAATCGATTATGCTAGCTAATTTCTAGAGTTCAACATATAGAACAAAATGATTAGTCAGTGGATTGTCGAGATAATGGACAAATATTGTGAATTCCAATCTTTTCTTTGAATAGAAAACATTAGTATTCTAAACAAGAATTTGTGAAAAGTGAAAAATTCACTCCATTCAGTATAATCCTTTCATACAGTCTAAGCTTCATTTCTCTCAATAAAGGTTTCACAAAAGAGTGTCAAAAACATTCAAGGAGAGGGTAAGTGACTTGGATTAAATAATTGATAACAGTGATTGATGATAAAGTTGGCTTGTGATGAAAATGCAAATTTCAGAAGAGGTGCAAATTCTAAAAGAATAAGATTTAAATTGAATTATCAACAACATTCCATTATAATTGCTGACACAAATCTTAGTGTAAACTAATTATTTTTTCTTTGTTGGATTTCTAAGAAGAAAAAACTCTTTTTTCTATGTTCCATCCCCCTTAGAATGTAGGCGATCATGCTTGTTCACAACATACTATCCCTTTATGGACTCTTATCCTCATTTCAACTATCCACTCATACAAGTACTTCAGCTAGAGGAACTTCAGATTTCCCATATCCGTTTTGTCATCTGTATTTCTAGTGATGAATAAATTATCCAATTGTGTCCAACTAATGTCAGGATTCAAAGTAACCGAAAGCAACTTAATCTTTTTATAGAACATTCATTCTTTTACATTATAAAATTTTAGAATAATTTTCTGATATTCACAGATAGTAAATTAACATGGAATTCAGAATCTAATTTTTAGGGTATGAAATAATATTCAATTTTCATGAATCGGAAACAATTAATTAAAATGAAATAACTCTGGGAATTCTGAAACATATTCCACACTAAGAAAAACACACACGCATCGCATATATATATATATATATATATATATATATATATATATATATATATGTAAACTGATCTAAAATATGGTTTCATCGGTACACAGTAATAACAAAGTTTCAAAACCAAAGCTAAAATCTTCAAATTTAATTATATAAAACAAACAGGAAATAGGGAATTTATATTTGAGTTTAAAATTCAGTAAATTTAAAAAATAAGTTATTACAAAATTCGCTTGAAAATGAATCAGAACTAATGCTTTTAATTTAATTATATAATGAAATTTGAAGTTTTTAGCTTCAGTTTTTGAAACATGGATTATTGTGTAGCGAAGAAATCATATTTTAAATTAGTTAATTTATAATATTTTTGCTCTGTAAATTTATATTGAGCAGTGTTTTGTAAAAATAAAAATATCAATAAAAATACCGGATTATAAATCCTACTGTTCTTTCTTTATATATATATATATATTATAAATTAATTAATATTTTTCCCTACACAGTAATAATCATGTTTCAAAAACAAAAGCTAAAACTTCAAATTTAAGCATATAATTCAATAAAAAGCATTAGTCTGTTCCATCTTGGAAGGTTTTCGTCTATATAATTTTGAGTGGCCCTTACTTTCAGGGAGAGCGCGCGTTATCTAGCGTGATCCATGCTTGAACAAGGGCAGTACGCTCACACCAATGGCCATGACTTCCTGTGAGTTCGTGATACATATATATATATGTATGTATGTGTGTGTGTGTGTGTGTGTGTGTATTGTGACGAATGCAAGCCGACATATAACACCAGGCCCCTTCCCACACCATGACCTAAAATTAAATCCCGCATCTGCAGCACGCGAAAGCCGCAACGAGATTGGTCGAGAGCAGCCAATCAGCAAGCAGGAAATTAGGCGCCAAAAAGGAAGAGACGCACGTGGTTACTCTAGAAAATTAGTAGCAGGCCAGACGTTGACAAGTGAAGTCCACCGCACGTTCCCCAAGGCAGAGAACAAATGGGATTGTTCCAGTGCAGAGAATGTAAAAGTGTCTAATGCAGTAGGCCTTCGCAACTCAAATATCGTCATCTCAAGGAGGAAACCTGAATTCAAACCCCGAGGTGGAAGACTTGATCCAGATCGAGATCCAACCTCCAGGCATCAGAAAGAAAGACATATAAAAAAGCACGGTTATCGAAATCGTAGGCTAAATACAAAAATATCAGATAAGTTCCTAAACCCCATCCCCAATATTATAATAGCTTGCAACAGTACAATAACATTATGTTCGTGCAAACACCATTACATACGTGATATCAGATTATTAATATTATCCTATTACATATGTCGAGTTCTGCATTCGTTATCGCTCATTTTCTCCGAACATTGATTGGACGCAATATTTCATTGCTATACGTTTATATGTTATTGCCATTTGTCACATTTTCGTCTTATTAAAATATATTATATTTATTAACATCGATTGTATTTTTTGTTCTTTATCTTTTCCCCGATGACATAATACAAGGGAAGCAACCTTAACCCTTATTCAACAATCCTTAAACGTTTCGGGGTGGATCTATGATAATATATATATATATATATATATATATATATATATATATATATATATATATATATATATATATATATGTGTGTGTGTGTGTGTGTGTGTGTATATATATATATATGTATGTCTGTATATATATATATATATATATATATATGTATATATATATGTATGCATGTATATATATATATATATGTAAGCAAATGTATGGATATATATATGTATGTATGTATATATATATATATGTATATATGTATGTATATATATATATATGTGTGTATATATGTGTGACACCATTTAGGGGCGCAAAAAGAAAAAAAAGAAAAAGAGAGACGAGAGTTAAACTTAGATGATAAAGGAAAGCCACCCACAAGAAGGGACATTTGGCGATGTTATTTTGATAGTCGGGGATGGTGAAAATCCGTATGGCCATTGTCATAAAGCTAGCTGACAAAGTCCAGGTTGATACACAGTTTTTTTTAAATAGATAAAAAATTAACTGTGTCATGGTGGCAAACAATATTATCAGAAAATGGTGAACATTCCTTGCGAGGAAAAAGGAAGGAAAAAGAGAAAGAAAAGAAAGAAAAAGAGAGGCGAGACTTAAACTTAGATGATAAAGGAAAGCCAGCCACGACAGGGACATTTGGCGATGTTATTTTGATAAATGAAGAATGGTGAAAATTCTTATGACCATTGTCATAAAGTTAATTGACGAACCCTAGGTGGTTCCAGAGTTTTAAATAGATAAAAAATTAACTGTGTCATGAAGGCGAACTTATATTATCGGGAAAGGATTTAATAGATCATCTGTTGACCACACACAAATTCCAGCCCTGGGTTAAGTCTTTGTCGATGGGAAGATGTCGTTTGGACAAGGCATCTGTGTTGTGTTGAAATTCGGCTATGATAATAAAACTATGTTATCAGAAATTGGCACCAAGAATGCAAAAACGGCTAGGGTAGTGAAACTGCTTTATCGGGACGAAAAGTTGGCTGTTTTTCGCTAGACGACCACCCACTTGATAATTGGCGAAAATCTCATTGATAGATCCCAGGTGACATTGAGGATAAGCGCTGCGATTAAGGAAAGAAAAGGAAAAGAAAAAGATAATTTTTTTTGAGAAAGATATATTTTTTCTTAAAACAAGGCTAGCCTGGTCACACCTACACTGTTGGCCGCCCATTGGCCGCATGTTAACGAGAGCCAGGCGGAGGTGATCGTGTGACACAGGGGGGTAGGCCCGCCACCACCCATTGTGAGTTTTGGTATGAGATGTTACTGCGAAGAAGTGGGAAAACCGTTGACACCCCTCTGAAGTATGATGAGATATCCATATGTAGACAGGAGAAGGTGGGGGTAAGAGAAGACTTCCAAAAATGGAAAGGAGTGGAAAATTCCTGACAGAAAATAAAGTGGACTATGGATTTAGAATTATCAAGGAACCTCAAACCCCGACGAGCCCACCCCGGTTTGGGTCGGTGTCCATATAAGCAAAGTCGCAGCGAGCGAAAATCAGTTTAGTTGAGTGCAATTGGAAGAGACAGTTACAGAGTTAATAGCCTCGCAGATAGCTGACTTGAAAGATTCCAGGTATCACGACCTCAACTTCTAGCCAAGAACAATTTATTTTTGAAGAACGACTTAGACTCACACCACCAAAATAAGTTTTGCGGATTTCGCCTGAAGACACACACACACACACACACACACACACACACGCACATATATATATATATATATATATATATATATATATATATATATATATATATATATGCATGCATTTGTATGCGTATCAAATTGCATGTGTATACACATTAATATTTTTATTTTTTGGTATATTGCGCATAAAATAAAATAAATGATCAACATGTATTGTTCCCAATACAGCCATCTTTCGGCTTGAGGAGGAAGATTGTACAAGAAATAAAAGAAGGCAACTTTGGGCTCGGCAGCACCATCAGAATCCATCAACCGTCCTGTCATTCGATCATTGTGGTAGACTTATATTTACGACTTGGCTTTCTATACCATGTCGGTCGCAACCATTTTGGAGGTACCGGATGAACCATACTTGTGCACGAGTGATACCGATAATGACGATGAAACATTTTAGAAAAACAACACAATATGTATGACGTTCCTATAATCTCAATAAATAGTGACACTCGAATTCTGAATTAAAATTTTTGTTTTAGAATATTGATATTTACAAGTCCATATATAAAATAAATCTAGGAGAGATGATGACGTAATTGGGGGGTTGTGAGAAATAGGAAAAAGAGAAATGTTTTTGCTGGGAAGGGGAATTCCGTTCCATAAAAAAAAATATTAGGTCACTCTCTCTTTAGGGTTTCTTCTCTTTCTCTTTTCTCTCTCTTTCTCCACTGGACTCTTATTTAGACTCACTAGTCACTGTCTCTAAAAGTTTGCAGAATGTGTCTTTTTTTTTTCAGTACAAGTTACAAAATATTTCTAATGTATGAGCTGGCAATGTCATTGAATATAGAGATGCCGCGTCTCGCCCCTGTCTTATCGGGTGATATCGTTCAATGAATCTTTACACATCACCCTGTTTTGCACAAATTTCGTAGACCAAATACTAGAAAATTCCTCTCTTTCTACCTATCCCTCTGGAAAAATTTCCTCCACAATCGCCTTTTGCTGCTGCTCCTGTAATCATTACAGTTCTTCCTTGTTGAGGCTATATTTTGCTCCCCTACAACCTTCTCGACACACGCAGATGTTTTATTATTTTTGTTGTTGTTTAGTGACACTATATAAACGGAACCAGAAAACTCCTCAGTTTGAAATCACTCAAAGCCTCTAGCTGCAAAACAATCCAACCACAATTTTCTCAGGCCGAATTCATGAACCTATAAATCACTATCCTCCATATCTGGTCAATGATAGTTAAGCAATTGAGTATATTGAGATGGTGTTTCCAGAATACAGTAAATGTACATTTTATGTCAGATGTTACCTCAAAACCCTCCTGAAATCATGGTTTGGTGTAGATCATTTGAAATATGAAATGAGCTGCTGGTCCATCGCCTGGATTAGAATAGTTGATTATAAGGGGAATCATGAAATCAAACTCCTCATCAAACTGACCCGCCATGCATAGATTGTTAGCAGGCTAATTATCGATCAAAAGAAGCCACTTTAGTGGCAGCTTTTTCAGATGAGTATTTCTTCAGACTTGGCGTGAAGACTTCATGTATCCGCTCAATGAAAAAATGCCTAGTTTTCCAAGCATTACAATTAGCTCTACACATAACGGATGAATTTCTTTTAGCACATAGCATTTATTAAACACCTTTGGATTCTACTAATTGTTTAACCTTGAAGTACACAAATTTCTTCCTTTTAGTAAAAGAGTCCGTCTGACATTATCCTCTTCAATTATGTTTGCCGTTCATTGCAATTTTTTTTTACAGAATTGACTTGTTTCGTCACAGTAAAACATTTGCTAGTTTATTAAGGCCTCGTCATTTATGCAGTTACTAAATACTTGCACACATTCATCAACAGCTGTTTGGTGCACACTCGCAGCTCTACAATGTCTAACAACGCTTTGTATGACAATTCTTTTATTAAATTTCTCAAACAAAACTCTGCTAGATTTGAAAGCACCACAATCAGCAGTATCACTATCGTACCAGGGTCTTTTTTACTGAGTCATCATGGAATCACCCTGTTTTTTCACAAATACTAAAAATCTAACAGTTTCACATTGGACCAAATCTGTATCAATTTATCCACTTTGTAAATCGTCTATTACATGTAGCTAGTAAGAATTATCGGAGACACGGTCTGGTAATATCTAGCGGCTCGGACTGAGGAATCGCAAATCCTAGTCCAAATTCAAGTCTTTCATACTAATAGCTTTGTGAAAGTTTTGAATCCTCGCCTTCTCCCCCCATTAATGGGTAAGTAGCAGGACAGACTGGGTTCTATAGCCCTGGATGCAACTGGTCCAACAGAAGGCCAACTCTGAATTCAAATCTACGGAGGTTGTGTACCATATCTCTGTATTCGGCACTTCAAAAAGTGTGGATGGTTCTGCACAAAACATTCACCGCCATAATCAAATAAATGTGTTGGTGTTGGGCTGTCGATTCCTAGACCCTCATACATCGAATTCGACGGGAGTGTCATATATATATATATATATATATATATATATATATATATATATATATATATATATATATATGCATACATGCATACATACATATATATATATGTGTGTGTGTGTCCTGACGATATTCATCTAGCATGTAACAGACTGTCGCTTCTAAGTTTTGATTTCTATGTTCATATATATATATATATATATATATATATATATATATATATATATATATAAATATATATATATATATATATATATATATATATATATATATATATAGTCTTAATGTGTGCCATATTTTTTGCAGTGATCAATATGAGAGTAGACCCTGTGTAAATATAAAAGTGAACATTGAAGTCAACACTTAGAGGTGACAGTTTCTTTCATGCTAGAAGCAATCATCAAGCCTCGAGTGCTGTTATTTTTCTCGGCTATTTATATATACGAGTCAGTGGTGCATTGTGGGTAGTCTACTTTGGCGGATATTTTACCGGAAGTCGCTTACAGGTTTATTTATTTATTTATATTTATTTGGGGTAAATTTAGTAACCTGTCATTATTTATAATTTATTTTTATTTTTTTATATTTATTTCTTATCTTATATATTTATTTTTTATTTTAATCGTTATCTTCATTAACACAGTAAAAAATTTGTTTATATCCCTTATTTAATGGCTTTTGTTTTGATTTGGGAAGATAATTAAAGCTATTTATTCATTTTTGGTGTTGATTGTTGTAGTTTATTTTACTATTTTGGCGGGGACAGTTTTTAATTTGTTTACTACTTCATGTATTTATTTGGATTGATTATCCTTATTTTCTTTTTTTATTTTTGTAACGGTTAATTTAATAATTTGTTAGTTTATTTATTTATTTATTTGGATGAATTGATTATCACAAGAAAGTTTGATGTGAAGCGGGACTTAGGAATAACACATAACCTACCTAGTCATCTTGCGTAAAATAATGGCGGTCAAGGATTAAAAGACATAAAAATACAATATTTATTAAGAATTCGAAAGGGTGGAAATTGTGTAAAGTTATAATCGCATACATTCTCAAAGTTCCCGATAGAGAGAAGAGAAATAAAACCATTGCTGATGACATCTGTCTATTTCAGTTTACTGGAAAATTTAATACCGACTTTCTAGTTAATCAGGTATAGCTTTATAATTGTAAAAATGCAGTAAGCCTACCGATTATGCTAATTTTAGTTTGGCCTTGTGCTGTATTATAATTAGCAACTGTTGAATAATCACGAGCTACAAAAGCGGAGCGTCATTAATTCACTTTGCACATACTTATCTTGTCTTCCGATGCTTCCGTGCCACACTCATCTTAAAATAATTTGGTGATATTGTAGGTGCCTACATCATCTTTTTGACCACAGATGTGTGATCTGCA
This sequence comes from Acanthosepion lycidas, assembly GCA_963932145.1. NCBI lineage: Eukaryota > Metazoa > Mollusca > Cephalopoda > Sepiida > Sepiidae > Acanthosepion > Acanthosepion lycidas. Next base: position 42,414,881 of record OZ010579.1, read on the forward strand.
ATGAATCCGTTTCATACTGATATTTTGTTTTGCGTGCTAGGATAAATAAGCAATTTCAAAAAATACGTAGGAGAAAATAAATCATCATACATCAGCATAAAACCATAATTCTAGCAACCGCCATTATATTTATGATTATTGATTACTTTTACTCTTTTATATTTCCGTATACGTCAACTAATAATAATAATAATAATAATAATAATAATAATAATAATAATAATAATAATAATAATAATAATGTTTCACATGAGAACATCAACAACTCCACTTGTAATTGGAGCCATTATATTGGTTGGAAAATATTCCAATAGACTCACTGAAGCGATTCCCGGTAGACGATACTGTAAAGAAATACAAAAATTGTACTCACAAGTCCAGTACACACGTTACGAAGGGCTTTATCTATATAATATATATGTGATCTAATGTGTTATCTTTTTGGTCCTCAAAAGATTCTCAATACACAATGTCATGATGCTATTTCTATCTTTAGGTCTGTGGTTGGAACCCGGAAAGAAATGAGTATAAGACAGAAATCAACAACAACACCAACAACAACAATAATAATAATAATAATAATAATAATAAGTAGAAGAAGAATTGATATGACAGTCCAAGCAGATTCTAATATATCATTTGGGATTTTCAAAAAAACAATCCAAATACAATGATCTTGAAGTGCCAATCACAGAAATGTGTTATTTGTGGATATCAATAATTCTATTTGTATTTGGAGCCCTGCGATTGACTGGAAAATTTTTCAATAGACTATCTGAAGTGATACCTTGTAGGTCATGACTTAAAGAAATACAAAAAAATGTGCTGACACACAATACGAAGAGCTTTACCTATATATTAAGTTGGTGCAAAAATAATGTCGTTTTCTCACATAGTAACATATGTGAGAAAACGAGATTATTTTTGCACCAACCTAATAAAATGCGAGTGAACATTGCTTTTTAATGATCAGTGGAAAATGTCATTTTTAACCTTCGGTCTCTCATTATGACCCGAAAGGACATGTGTCTACCAGCAGAAATGAAATGAAATAAAATGAAATAATAATAATAATAATAATAATAATAATAATAATAATAATAATAATAATAATAATAGTAATAATATACAGTTTCGCTTGACATTTTAAATCAGAATAAATAAATAAATTCTTATTATGAATGTAAATCTTTGACTGATCAATTCTTATATATCCTCACTTTTCAATTTAAATTGAATAAGAAGTTTATATTAGCAAACTCGAAAAAAAAGTCATAAAATATAAATATATTTTAGCAAGTATACCCGATCGTTTCTATTCCCTTGGTTCTGCGGTCAGTGTCTAGAATAGTGGCGTTAAAAGGAGAAAGAGTGAGTTGAATTCATTTTCCAGCCTAGCCCGTTGCCTTCACGTTTACATTATACCCTTGGGGAAAAACGGATACGTCTGCTAGCTAGTGTTTAAATGCAAATAGACTGGGGTATCTACACTTGGATGGGAGCCAATCTAAGAGAAGCAAAATTTTGAATTCAAAGCCATGAAGAAAATAACGGTAAATCATTCAACTATGTTTCAAAATAAGTTTATGGCGATTCACAGATATTAAATAAAATAAACGTTTGGGGAGTTTTGATGGTCTATGATCTGAAAGGAAATGGCATGAAAAAAATCCTCTCATTTCTATCAACTACTGCATATTAGATGATGCTTGATCCAATTTTTGTACTAAAAAATAAGGCCCAATCCTTAGCTGTATGAGTTTTTCTTTTATGTGCGAGAGATAAAGACAGCGTTTCGAATGAGATATCATGACGTCGATTTCGAATTGCTGTCTGGAGCGTTGCATTTACTAATGTGCAAATAAAGTTTGCAAAGGTATGAATCAAACTATTACCTCAACTATGTATTAAATAACACGATTTTATCAAAAAATCAAAATTAGTCTAAATATATTGTTTATGCACAATACATTCGTCAGAAAAAAAATCTTACAATCCTGAATATATTTCGCTTTAAATAACCCCCAAAAGTTCGATAAGCCCTAAACCAAAATCAATTAATTGTACCCATGAAGAAGTCGATATAATTTTTCCTTATATTTATGGTAACAAAGAACAGGTAAATAAAAAAAAAATAAGCATTACTAATTTTACTACTCATAATAACACTAAGAATTAAAATTCTCTTTAACATTTAGACAGTTTAATTTTCGGATGTTGCCTATTTGATTATTGAATCATTAAAATTCTTCTTGGTTTATGATTATTATATACGAATATTGCGATCAGTATATCGATTTGAAATCCCTGTCAAGGTTGGTGAATTCATTTTGTCTCAAATATTCTTCTTTAAGAACCATCTGTTCTCCACCTCAACGATAAATAGCAGGGTAGATGGTCGCTCTTTCCTTGATAGGAGAAGAAAAAAATCTGAATTAAAATAACATCGTGGAAGGGCTGCCAACATCACCACGCAAATCTTAATTGCTATTGAAATTGCAACAGCAATGCCTAAACTGATGAGTCTGTGATATCGAATACAATTATTCTATTAGTATGTCGTTTTTTGACGTTCAAACATATGTGAGAAAACATTATTTTTGCACCAACCTAATAGGTTACTTTGTACAGTGTCACTCACTCACATTTTCTTCCTCATGGTAGTTATTAATATTTTCTCTTATTTTTTATTTGTTTCAATTTCTTTTACGTCTATTTTTCTTTTATTAGTTTTTGACTTTATTCACTGATTATATATTTTTCTGATATTGTCATGAGTTACGCAGATTCAATCAATTGGTCTTATAATTGTTTTTTTTTAACTAAATCTCTATCGTAATACTCTACAGCATCCTTGCTACTGACAAGTATGCTTCATTATTTTTTTCCTTTTTATTTTCCTTGTAGTATCATTATGAAATATTTCGTCTAATGATTCACACATTGTTATTTATTTACTGGATTCCAGTATTTTGAAGCCCTTTCTTTAAAATACAAATAAACACAAATACACCATAGTCATATTTACAGATCTCAATTAAAGTGTATTAATTTCACTGGTTAGCTGTTTGGGTGAAAAGGTTATGGATGTTAGAAAAACAAATCTGCTCGAAATCTGACTATGTCTGTTCATGTTTACAGATTTCCAGATTTTTTTTTTGTTAAAAGCTGTCAACGCCAGCAATATGAAATATATATGCTTTAAATCTGCTATCGATGCGGGCATACACAATATAAACCGTAAAGTGCAATGTTCTATTGAAATCTTAAAGTTCTCGGTTATTTAATACTTTTTAATAATATAAACCCAAACAATGCAATAATGTAAATGTGTACTGAGAGCAGATTTGTTAGAAGAAAGATAAAAAAAAAGAGAAGGATAAAAATAAATATGATATTTCATTTTAATCTTACAAGCTCAATGTTGAGAGAAAAGCTAGAAAATGTACGTGAGTTCTCATGTGAGAAATGACGAGGAACAAACTATTAGAATAGAACCTTCGGTTATGTCTAGCTTTTACAAAAGTAAAATGATGCGACATAATTGTCAATCTAGCTCTAGTCCTAAATTGATAAATTCGAGGTACCGATGAGGAAAGAGCGTTAAAACAACTGTCATAAAAATACTAGAGAGGCTGAAAAGTCCATAAGATGACTAGAACATTATAAAAATGCATGCATTAATGTTAGTACTCATATTAATTTCATTCTTTATTTTCAGGTAAACTGACATCTGATAATACAAAGACCATCCTATTGGTCAAATGTCATCAGCAGGAGATATAACGTCATAATTATTGTGAAACTAGTTCGCAGCCAAGAGTTCCTTTTCCTGTTGGGAAACAGGTGATATTCAATTTAGAATAAGGAAGGTTATCAACCGGTTAAATCCATTCATGCACAACTGACATTTAAGCCAAGATGATGTGTACTGGAGGCATACTGAACCCCCACCCCCTCCTAAATGCAGCAACCCACTTTTGCACTCTTGATGAAGCTGGATCGTCACCCGATAGTGTAGTAAACATATCCTCATGAATGTCCTTGGGGAATAAACTCCTCTTCTGCAAGTATTGATAATATCACCTTACCAAATTTTGTCCATTTTCAAGTGAAGCCGCTAATAGTTACGTTTGAAGTCTTCTTTTGACGGTCAGATGTCAGTTCACCTGGAAAGAAACAATGCAGTTATTAATAAGAACAGTGGAAATTTATGCACTCAACTTTTGCATTACTCCTTCGTAGTCAGCGTATGTCCCTCTATGTCCAACTCTCATATTAAAGGGAAAGACGCAGGTGCATCACGTTACGAAATTATAAAATGCACACTAATTATGGCAATAACGTCAGTCAAGAGGACACTTCTGTTGTGTTCATTTGACTACAGTTATAATTGCACTAATTAAATATTAGTTATTGTTTTATATTTGTTGTTTTTTACAGAATTTAAAAAAAAAAAACTAGACATTATAACATCTATGCATGAATAAGCATTAGTAACAGAGAAGATATTCGGCACTGTTCTCGGTTTCATATATCCGCTGTGTGCTGTAGAATATACGCTATGCATATCATATATGTCGAATATACTTTTTAATAAAAAGAAAATCATTTAAAAAGGATAAATCATTTCCCCTTCATTTTCAACATTATATAGCTTTCTCTATATTTCTGAGATGAGGTATTGTAATTATTAACATTATTTACAAGGGTACAATCAGCTGTAGAAGGCCGAAGCATAAACGACCGAAACGTTCTCAACATGACATTAAATATGATAACAACAGTAAATGAATTTATTAATCACATAGATTTCCTGAAAAAAATATTCCTCAATGGTACGATACAATGTTAGAAAGGCTGTGTAGTTTCAAACAGCTGTGTTACTTTATCTCCAGTATGTTTTTGCGGTACTCATGGAAGATTTAATTAATTAATAACTATTAATTGGTCTATCCTTAATATTATTATATGACTTTGCTTTTTATAAGTAAAGAAGAACCGTGAAGGGCGACTTAAGCTCATTACTCTCCCACTAACAATGTATATTGGTTAAATGTCGATATTTTACAGCAAATGAAAACTACACATTTTAATTTGAAATCATGCAGAATATATGCCTTTCTTCATTCTTCAGCACAGTGGACTAATGAATAGCGGCTAGGATTGAGGAATCGGTAAAGCCTAATTCGAATTCCGTTCAAATCCATTACATTCACTTACGTGCAAATAACCTTGAGAAAGATATTAATCCTTTTATTCTACCGCTAGCTATCGGCAAATTGCAGGACAGACCAGATTCTATAAATTTGGATGGCAACTTGTCTACCCCATAAAGAAATGACAACCTACTAAGGAAAAAAAAAATCTGCCTCGTCAGTCATATATCGAAAGATACATTATCGCATAAGCGTGTGTCACTTATGGAACATTATATTGATTATATTTCCAAAATAGCATTTTTTTTTCAGAAAATAAAATTTCAAATACGTATTCTTCAAAATATTGGCACAGCTGCATCTTTTATTTTGAAGACAACGTTTTGGGGTAAAAAAAAAAAAGCTTAAATATTATCAGATAGATTTCACGAAACAAATATTTTACTTGATAGTTAAAAATTGTGGTGGATTGTTATGACAAAATATATTAAAACAATAAATAAATAAAATATTTTAAATAGAAATGATTTACTGCTATGCAGTTTGATTAGACAAAACCTTTTCATATATACGATTTCCCTTGAAGACGTTGGCGATAATTGCTCTCCATGATTTCCTGTCCTTCGTGGCTTTTAGTGAATCGTCCCTTTGTGTTAGCTCTCGTAAATTTCACCCCCAGTGTCACGCCAGACTATTAAATGAAGTGCATCAGTTTGTTAACTTGAAAGATGATTTCCTGCCCGCTTGGTTCAGATGTGCAGGCCAGATGCTAGTCGATGTCCCCGACATGTTAACATGTGATAGACCCTGATGTGCCTAAGATAAGAATTAATGGAAAAATAAACCGTATAACACCGTATATGTAAACACCGACACAAGTAGTCTTTTGCGCCATCGCGAAGAGAAACAATGACATTCTTTGAACGACCAAAGGAAACGCATAAAAAATACACACAAGCAAAATCACCGTCGGACATATTAATCGAATTATTTTTAGTTATTTATTCTTTGGTTAATTTTACTCGGTAAGACATTTAATATTACACCATTTAAAGTTGGTTACAGGAGAGCGAACGTTTAGAAAACTGATGAAGAAATTATAAATAGTTGTATTGTGTCAGTGGTTTTTCTAGCATTTACCTCGAGGAACACTCATCAAACCTTTAACCACTATTCAATATACATGGAAAAGAATCTGATATGACTTTATGCAGAATGTAGGGGGAAATACTTATAAACATGCCAATGAAATTCTTATGAGAGATTAAGAATTATCTTAATCCAGATTAGAACACGATTGATTTATTTCCGTCTGTTCTAAGAAGGGGGAAACAACAAAGCACCACTTGTTTACAAGTGAGGTGGACATGATAATCGTCTGTTTAGAAGTTGTATGATTTACAAGCAGACTACTGTTGCCAAATAAGTTCTAGCTATCAGTAATACCCGGTGTATGTTAATAAGTGGTACCTAGAAGGAATCTCGAACTGAACACTTAATTTAATGTAGATGAGGAGATTGTTTACATTCCAAGGTCTATGAATACGTAGATCTCTCCTTGTAGTTATTTTAGTGTTGCTCAGTTATTTTTCGCCCATTTCCATTAAAGCTCAAATGCACACTTCCCGTACTAGTGATTGAACTCACAATCACATCGGCACCAAATTCACGAACCATTACGTTAATCCACTAGTCTATTTTTCGTTGGGACATTCATTTAGAAATTTCAGATTTATACATACTCGATGAACGTGCAGTTAATGTAAGTTTTAATAGTTGACAAGACAGGCCTGGGATTGACGATAAACTCCATCCTCTTCCTGGGTAAGAGGATAAACTACGTCCAACTGATCAGAAGGTCATGAGGATCGTGGAACCACCTCTTAATTGCTGGCGTTCCCAGGTCCAGCCTGACCCGGGATGGTAGCACCTGTTAGGGTCCAAGCTATGGGTAAATAGTTGACACCCAAGCTTTTGTAAAAATAGGATTTAATACCAGAAATGTTTTGTAATAAAAAAATATTACCAGCAAATTTTTTGAAGGAAAAATTATTATCAGCAATACTTTAAAAAAATGTACCAGCAATACAAAAAGCTATACATTCTTTGAAAAAAAATAATATCAGCTATAGATTTCTTCAAGGAAAAATATTCGCAGAAATAGATTTTTGAAGAAAAGAATTACCAGAAATAAAATTTAAAAAATTGTCGGCATTAAATAGCCCGTTGAGGTTGATATGCCGTAAAGCAAACCAAACCAAACTAAACCAAACCAGTAAATTGGGAAAACAATTTTTATTTGTGGCTAAGCACGTTACAGATATTTACGTGAAATGCAGTTACGAACGGTAGGAAGTTCCCCCTGCAGTTATGTGTTTAATGCTGTTCTAGACTGTGATTTCTATTTTGTGTGCAACTAATATAAGAAAACAGTAAATTCCAAACCTGTAAAGAGAAGAGAAAATTCAAAACGAGGTTGAAGACGGCTGGGCTCCATCAGACCAAACAACCTCAACTGGAAAGCCTGTTGTAGATGTATTTCGGCAACACCGCAAACGATTGAAGAGGTACGTTAATAATGTGTGCATACACGGAAAATTATCAATAAACTGGCTGACACTTGTCTTTAGTAGATGGAATTGTACTTAACTCATCCAGTGTATAGTAACTTAACCGTTATCATCAAAATAACAGAAATAAAAAATGGATGGCACATGTAACTCATAGGATATATAATGACGTGATTAATAAGTTACAAATTCCACACCCCTTCAAACAGATGTTTAGGAAGATTACTAAATCAACAGTTGAAAAAGCGATTACAGTTACTTAACTGGATAAACCTATTTTCCTGAAAAATCTTTTAAATAGTAATATTGTATAAACTTCATCCGATCGTGGCACTGAATACGCCGTCAATGAATGTCACAATTACCTTATTAGCAAACATATAATATCGCCGTTACCATCAACATTACCATATGTAATGGTTGTACTCGTAAGGTAAATACATTTTTCGGCATTGTACTAAGTATATAAAGACGTACCAATGTGATGAAATCGCTGGTTATTCTTTGATGTCTAATAGTAATTTCCTTATAAATCGTTTTATGAAGATAAAGCATACGTAATTAAATATGTGACAAATAACATTCGAAACAAGGAACGGGTTTGAAAATTTCAACTTTTGACTTGACCAAGTCTAGAGATTTCCCAGCTGTTTTTATGTCAATTTTCGCTAGTTTATCATGTTAGATATAACATTTACCACAGCTCCAATTATTTTCTCACACAACTTAAGAAATGTGTGGATATGTATACCTCAATGTATCATTGTTTATTTCTTCAGATCCGTTATATAATTTATTATTAGTCAATTTTATTTCCGTTCTGAATGTGTACACTGCGTATTTTGAAAAGCCCCTATCGCAAGAAAGATAGTATTCAGCAAGTGTCTTTATTTTAGAGAGATTTTGCTTAATAGTTTTTGCATGAATTGAAGCATTAATTTTAGAGACCTTAAGTTACCTCAGTGGGCAACTGACTACAAATGTTGCTATCGTTCCTATTCCATTTCCTTCAATATGTGAGTTTTTTTTCTGTTTTACTAGCGTTCTGTATTTTTATCCTTTCTTCGTACCTCTTTTATTGTGAATAAGATGATTATATTTCACAGAAAATTAATAATCAATGAAACTATCTGACACCAACACCATGTATTGGTGCTGAAACGTTCTCTGTCGACACAAGGACAATGACATTGGAATCTTAAATGACAAGGAAGACGCTGCTCTGAGTCGTGCCAGATAATATTTCAAATTAGAATCTAACTTGTACATTTATAAATCTACAATTAGTCAGGAGATTAGCTTAGCTGGCAAATCCGGTCTGGTACTCCTACTATGTAACTCGAAATTCTTGACAAAATTCAAAGAAAGATCTTTAATGTAATCGATCCTGACCTGGCATCTCAACTTAAGTCCCTTTCTCATCGACATGATTTAATTTCCATCTCACTTTTCTACAAATATTTAAAGGTAACTGTTTTTCCTTGTTACCTCGACAGCATGATTTTAAAAGTGCTACTAGATTGGCAAGTAGGACTAAGCGTTTTTAATGTTGAACTAGACAGATATAAGCACATGTTCTATTAAAATGGTTTCATAAATTCAAACACAAAACATGTCCTCACTGTAAATAAAATATTTATCGAATAAAACTGATGCGGCTTACCAACATTGAGCTGTTGTGGGGTTCACCAACCGTGGTACTATGTATAGCTGCTTGGAATAAGGAATCGGAGTGCTTACTTCTAATTATTGAATATTTCGTCATATACACTTAAGCGTAAATAGAATTGGGTAATATGTGAATCCATCTCCCTCCATCTGTTATGGTTAAATAGACAGATTCTTATAGCACTGTTGGACAATCTGCCTAGAAGAAAGAAAACCTCTAAATTTAACCCAGCTTGGAGAGAGGTAAGATGTGTCTGGTTACCTTGACCAAGACACATCACTGCCGCTACAGCCATAGTACAATAAGAGCCCCAAAGACATTCGCGGTTTACGGGACTACCGATCGTAATCGTGAATGTCAAAATTCATTTTTAAGGTAAAACATTTCATGATTCGTTGCGGATTCTGCATATAAGGTTCATTCCTTCTGGGCCCATTCACTAGAATGTGGTTATCAATCCCAACTGTTGATAAATGTCAGCATAAGATAACGTTCCCGTTGTCATGACATCAAACTTATACTATTCAATCCCACCACGCCAAAAGATAAACAAACGGAATCTCATGATACTTAGTAAAATATAGAAGTAACTATTTTGTCTCTGGCTTAGAGTATTGGTTTTCGCCATATACCCGTCTTGTATAAAAATTTATTCCGCTGTCTGCAGATATATTCTAATACCAGTGTAATTCAAGATGGAAAATATATCCTAGTTAGATTTATTTGAAATGACATTGAAGACCCCGATAAAATTTCTTGTCATCATTGGTTGTTTCCCGTTCTATTCGGTTGGTGCAAAAATAATGACGGTTTTTGACGTATTTTTTAACATCAAAAACCGTCATTATTTTTGCACCAACCTAATATATACTTTCTCAAGCATGGTATAATTTTGAATTTATTTATGACAAAATTAAAAGCCACACTCTGTGCGTATTTGGAAACTAGTCCCTCTGGAGCGATAATTGAAACTCTGAACGAAAAGTAAATGGACCTCTGGTCAAGGTTAGAATGCTGCAATGATATTTCTGAAGAAATATATTTTGATTCCTCAATTCAGTCTGTGGAACTTTAAAACCGCAGGTTAAATCTGATTTGGGCTATAAGTCTAATTCCAGCCATACGACCGAGCTGGACAGAACGTCCGATTTGGGCCGAAATTCCAATTCCGTTCCCACATTGAGTTCTGCAAATAACAAACTTCGTGGAACTTCAAGCGAATTGAATTCGTCAAATCAAAAACTCTGCGAAACATTAAATCTCACCTTACGAAACGGCTTACTCTAATTCGTATCCCTTGTCATTTTGAAGAAATATATTTGATGTTCTCAATTCACAAATTAGAGATATTTAAACGAAATTAGTAAGTAAATAAATAAATAAATTCACAAAGACCTTGTGTTACCTTAAACTCAATATAAATTAAAAAAAATAAAATGTCTATTTTTTCAGTTATTTTAAAATTCGATAATTTAACTGTTCCGTCCTCATTCGGATACAACACTGAAATTCTGGATATTCATTTACCAGCTGAAGGAAATCTTCTTAATCCCTGGATCATTCTGATTCTAAAAACTTATATGTCGATGTAGAGCAAGTGTGGCCCGATTTAGATGGTTTCAGACAGACTGACGGACAGAAAGATTTTTCCTTTTATTTTTAAATGTTTTGAACTGAATGAATGATAATCTGAATATTTTATTCATTAAGGATTTCCTCTCACTGTGACAATAGTTAAAAATTGATCCTCACTAACCTCCTTACTTTTAACCATGACAATTGATTTCGTTCTGGAAAAAAATGTGAAAATGAGACCCTCTATTTTAGTCCATATTTAAAATTAATGGATATAACGTGACTGTACTGAAGTAGCCAACTTTTAAAAGATGTGGAGATTTCTCTAACATAAATTTCATATATGATCCACACCACAAAAATGTCAGATATTTGGAATCGTGTTCTTTTTCCATAAAGAAGATTTATTTTGAGAGAAGTTCAGCGGAATTACCCACAATATATATTGGTCTCCAACTACGAGGTACAAAATTAGACACTTCCTTCTGTGTCATATCAGAGAATCAAAGTTATGTGTATCAGAGTTAATATGGAATGAAAATTCATCAAAGGCAAATTCGTGCATGGCTAGCTATCAGTGTTTTCCCGCCGTAATAAAACATGAAAATAAGTGACCGACACAACAGTTATAAAATCCGGATATAAGGAGGTTATATAAGGGCACAACTCATGACACCAGAATTATTTTCTATCAAAACGGGAAGACGATACACGTTTGAGAGAGCTCCACTGCCAGAAACGTCAATATTGGTTGACGAAAACCGCAGTAAAATGAATAAGATTTAACGTATGAGATTTTGTCTTGAATTCATATTCGTCATTACAGCGACATCTTATGGATGAGAAAGTTATTTACATAACTTCCTATCATCCATTTCATTTCCAGAAGATAATTAATAGTCTTAAACATTTATTCTCATCAATTTATATTCTTTTTCCTTCACTGAAACAAACGTTTCCATGTAAAAATTGTGAGCAAGAAGCTTTTGTTTGCTTAGAGGTACATTTAGCCTTATATACTCGCGTATGAGTTTCTAAAAATGTCTGTATACTGTCAATATTATATTTGGTATATTCTGCCTTCTGAAATTTGGAATTGTTTTTTATATATATATATTTCTGAGAATTTTATATTAAGATTACCTTCATTTATTCCAATTTCATTGGTTATACAGCAGTAAAATAACATGACGTACTTATATGTTCGTTTGCCGCTAGCACTTGCTTTCCGTACTTCGTTATTGTATATGAAATAATTATGGTGGTGATTTTTTCGCTTCAACAAGTAGATATATTTCGTTGCAAATCTGTAGGTTTATGAAGTAAATACTCGCACGTCTAACTTATTATAGTGATGTATAAATAACAAGTTATATGGTTGCATTTATTGGTTGACGTTATATATGTTTAACTTCGAATTAACAGATATAATTTGAGGTAGGACTCTGCAACTGATGGTTATTGAAAAACCTTTTCTGGTATCCTCTGCTTCATGTATTTCCTCCGATGCCTTATTGATATTAAATTCAATCCATAACTCTGGCATTTCAAAAACTCTACAAAATACTCTCTCCCTCTCTTTCCCTATATATAAACAGGATTAGTTCGTTCATTTAACTGTTCAAACAGAAAACCTTATCAGAAGAATGAGATGGGAAGCTTACTTTTTTCTTCATGAAGAGGACCATTTTTATGAACAGGAAAATTGTGGTTATAGAAGTTTAAATACAGCGCCAATAATTAAGGAATTGTCTGGTTTTGAAAATGACATACTGGAAATCGTCAAAGTATTAAACTTCCATAAAAGTAAAAGATTTTTTTCAAAAATTCTTGATGTTATTGTTAAGGATATTAATAAATCCGGTGATATTTATGACAAATCCGATAAAACGACGAACTTTTATAAGTTATCCCCTAAGTATTATGATACCTTAGTTAAAAATAGTCTGAAACAAAGCTACAAGAAAACTGACACTAATAATTTTAACCACATAGATAGGATTAACTGCGTCAGTAAATCCATTACTGATAAACTACGGAAATCGTGTCAGTAAACTGCAAACTAAGGAAGCTTATCTTTTGTTAAAAGTAAGCCACCAACTAGGCTTATTAACCCTACTAGACGAGAAATCGGTAGAATCACTAAAACCATCTTGGAAAGAACCAACCACTCCATAAAAAACACCCTTGGTCTTTACAGTGGATTAACACAGCTGAGGATATCAACTTGTTTACTAACATAGAAAATAAGGACAACTGCACTTTCATACATTTCGACATTATTGACTATTATCCCTCCATATCGAAGGATCTGTTCACTTTGTCCTTGGAGTTCAATCGGGAATACTCCAATATTTCTGTGAGTGAAGTGGATATAATCATGAAATGCCGAAATACTGTTCTGGTCTACAATGAAGAACAGTGGACCAAAAATTCTTGCAGTGATAATTTTGACAATTCAATGTGTTTTTGGGATTCTGCAGAAGGCTTTGACTTAGTTGGATTATATCTTTTATACAATTTAAGTGCATTTGAATGACTAGATTCTGGTCGTGTAGGATTATATAGAGATGATAGCTTATTAGTTGGTCAAAACTCTACTAAAATTAAGATAGGCCGGATTAGAAAATTGATCTATAGCGAATTTAAGGATTTAGGTCTTAGGACTATAGTTACAACTAACATAAACAAGTAGATTTTCTGGACTTATCCTAGACCTTACTCGCAACACTTTCCAACCTTATGTGAAGGTTAATTCCAACCCAGTATATGTGCATCCCAATTCCAACCACCCCTCTTCGGTTATCAAGCACATACCCTCCTACATTCAAATTAGGATTAGTACTAACTCTTCTAACAATTTTTTTAGCATTTTACCCTTTAATATCGTGGATAAAAGGGTACTTCTATTCAATATAGAAACCTATCAATTATAACCATAATAAGAAAAGAACATCAAGAAAGATCATTATTTTACTCCCCCTTTCAATATAATGGTTAAAACTAAATTAGGACGTATATTTCTAAACTTCATGAAGAAACGTTTCCCCGACACAAAAACTAACACACTTAGTGAAATATTCAATCCTAATACCCTTAAATTAAGCATTAGTTGTGCGGATAACCTAGGGGAAATAATTAAAAAATTAAAAAACATAATATCAAAAAATTGACATTGGAAACACTGAATTAATTCAAGGTACGTTGGCGAGGATATATGCAGTCTTTTGACAGCAGTAATTATAAGTACAAGACTTTCTTATCCAAGTAATTTTAGAATCTAAAAGCAAAGAATGAAACACCTACTGTTAAATGAAAATTAATCAAGAGAACCGGAACTTGTAACTCCTTATATGCCCCTTGTTATCTATGACTTAACGAAAAAATTGAAATAATTAGATTTAAAAATAAGTCCCATCTCTTAAGTCAGAGAAATGAACTAATTAACTATAAACACCGATATAAATTTAACTTACTATAGCGTTTGTAATAATTTCAACGATAATATGTCAGTGAAAGTTTAGTAGATTATTGCTTTTATTAGTTATAGAACTTTGAAAATTTAATAGTATATATATATATATATATATATATATATATATATATATATATATATATATATGTGTGTGTGTGTGTGTGTTTGTGTGTGTGTACGTATTTTTTAATAAAAAGAAAGAAGGTAAAAATGAAAAAGTAGGAGAAAAAGAGACGAGGGAAATATATATATATATATATATATATATATATATATATATATATATATATATATATATGTGTGTGTGTGTGTGTGTGAGTATGTGTGTGTGTGTGTGTGTGTGTTTGTTTCGTTGATTAGGGCTAACATGGGTAATTTGATAACTTTTTTGTGTTTTTTCTAATATTCTTAAATTTTGCCATTAGTTGGTGTAAGGGCCTTTAAAAATTATCTTTGTCTCTATAGGCCCATGCGTTTTCTGCCCATTCTTGGCTCATTTTCAAAGGATTTGTTTGAAATTCTTCTTAAGGAAAATTATTAAAGAAGTGGCCGAATGCGGCTGAAACTATTTACTCTACGGACAATTTTTGCATATATATATATATATATATATATATATATATATATATATATATATATATATATATATATATATATATATATATATGTGTGTATATATATATATATATATATATATATATATATATATATATATATATATATATATATATAAGGTAGGATGGGGGTGTTTGTAACGAATGCACGGCCGCAATTTTCGATGGGTTTGCACCGAAATGTACATGCATATGCTCCAAGTTAGCGGGAAGCCCAACACAGTCGTTGCATTTCCCAACTCCCATCGATAGTGGAAATAATCGATTTTTCATGCTTTTACGACACTTTTCATATAGTTTGCGGCGATTTTATTCTGACAAGAATGAAAGCCAATGGCTGGCTGCCACGAATAAGGCATGAAGAATCTATTGACTAGCGTGCGAGCCAACAGCTGACTGATACGAATGTTAACTAGCATGCTAGCATGCAAAAAAATAGCTGCATTCGGCACAAGTGGGAAAAATTTAAATCTGCATGTCACTGGACCTAAATTTTCCTTTTATGTTTTGATCAACAATGCTCGTTTAAATATTTCCAATAAGTTTCGTTGAAATTGATCTGTTATTTTTTGAGATATGTAAGAAAAACCAATTTGTTAAATACTTTTGCTACCCACTGTATGTATATATATATATATATATATATATATATATATCTTAGGGAAATTGCATGACAAATTGGAAAATGTCTTACTTCTGACGCGTTTCGAACTTCAGGACTTTATCGGATTTAATTTGTTGTGTTCTTATAACTGCAGATGCTCATAAAGAAGAAGTGTTTGTGATTTTATATTTTTTTTCTTTTCTATAGAATGTTTTTGTCTTATTTTGAATATCTTGACGAGTTTTTTCTTTCGAATCAACAGAATACACGCAGACTCTAAATAAAATCGGCTATATATATATATATATATATATATATATATATATATATATATATATACAATAATAATAATAATTGCAAAATAAGCAACATACCGCGCCCGTGTTTTGTCGTACCATCATTACAAACATAGTCCGATGAAGACCTGAAAGAAAGAAATGCCTCACAATAAACTTTTCCACTTCGGCAGACAATTTTCCCAATATTGTTCTTGATATACAAAATAGATATCGTTACCACACACACACATACACACACACACACACACACACATATATATATATATATATATATATATATATATATATATATATATGATCGATTCCTTTATCCATACTTTCGTTTTGCACACCGTAGCCTTTAATGATTATTATACGTAGAAATCTATAGTCATCAAGTATGTAGGAATGCTAGACACATATGTGATAATATAGTATATTTATTTGTAAATGGGCCAATCATATTGGAAGATTCATTGTACATATCCGAACACTTGGCTTGCCAAATCCAGTTCATGTTAACTTCGATAAAAGCAATACTCTTCTGCCTTTGTCCGTTTCTATTCAGACTCTCACAATTGGATATTAACCAAGAGCAGCACAACAATCCTAGTTAAGTTTGGAAAGCTGACAACTTCTTATGAACTGTGTTTGTTTTCGTTCATAATGGATTCGATTTGCATGCCATCTTGCTTAAGTTGCCTTTGGACAACATCAGCCATATTTCTCTGATGGCCGGTCAACTTGATATGATTCCGTTGACTCATATCAGGTTAGAATGGAAGTCGTGTCCGATTTTATCTCTTATATTACAAATGAATATACTAATGTTCATATACATATTTAATCATCAATATATATTCCATGGATTCCTAAATCCGCATTCCATCTCTGAACATTTTTTTATATGATACTTCAATATATTCTCTTATGTTTAGTTGTAAAATATAAGGTGACCTTATGTTCAGCCTGTTGATGTCATCATTATACCATAAAAAGTGTAGTGCAACCTTATGTGACACAAGTACTTCTGCAACCTTCCGACATACAATTCGTTCTGCAAACCTCTAAACATGTTATAATCAAAAACAATAAAGACTATAAAATATGAAAATTAACATTTTTCCGTGACGAGTTCATCTCAGATATGCTTAGTGAGGGGATCGATGTAAGGAGATTATCGTGATAGAGGATTACTCACTTTCTGTTGTTTAAGGATGGGTGTTATCTGCCCGAAGCCGCTATCGGACGACGAAGATGTTTTCTGTAAAAATCAGCATAATCGTGTAATTATTTCCTAACTGTTGATAATGGATGATTCCTTCCATATCCTACTATACACTCAAAATAGTTTTCTTTGTGTAAAGTTCTCTTCATGGTTGCTCAGCAAGTCTATTTTCTCAATTGATTCGTTGATGGCAGCACTTAACATTATGATAAACGTCTCTTTTCTAATTAACAATAAGAAGTCGATCCAAAAAGGTCATTTGAAGTTGCAAAAATTGACATGATGTTTCTAGATTCCCTGGAAATGGCCAGTGTGGGACTTATTTTCTTAACACTGAAATCTTTTCAATCCTTTTCAATTTATATAGGACTGAGATATGACAAGTATTACATTTCTCAAAAAATAAACCAACAAATTCATAAATCATGAAAATATATTTTGAAGTTCAATAATCTGCAAAATGTTGATAAACCATAAAAACAAATCAACCAAATAATGCCATACTAAAGAAAATGATGATGAAATAAAACGCAATTTGAAAGCGATATTATAAAACATAAAACTAGTAAAAATTTACTTTATTTTTTTATTACTTATTATTTTATAGCTATTAGACAATGCATGTCGTCCTGTTCTTTTTTGGTCACTCGAGTTTTCATGTTTTTATATTTTCTGCGACATTGCTATAAATTATGTTTGAATGAACCCACTAAATTATCTAAAATCAAATTAGATTCTTATTTGCTTGTGTGTAAACACATAAGAAATATGCAAATACACAAAAATACGAAAGTACACATATACTCAATATTTTTGTTAGTAAGTAATAAATTAAAGTGAAAGATATGAAAATAATGACTTGTATTTCGTAAACCCTCTTGATAAATTCTTATTAACATTGTAATCACTTGCGTATAATACATTATTATTCATAATCACTAGCGAATAATACGTTATTATTCATAATAATTTAAATAAAATTCTGGTATTAAGTTTAGGATCATAAAATCCATTCATTAATGTTTACAAAAATGCAAGATCAATTAAAAGTTTATAAAAATCCTACATTCTTTACAGTTTCATACAAATCATTTATCAATTATCGGATCATAATTATTAATACATCAATGTCTACTGTCATATTTTGTGAGACGATAACATTAGTCGGTTAACTTGAACAATACGTATTCAATATATATATATATATATATATATATATATATATATATATATATATATATATATATATTATGATTATCCGTTAATAATAAAAAATAAATGTATTTTAAATATATTTTTTGATTTTGATTTATTTGATGTGATAATGACTTTTAAATCTGAATAAAAATAATTCCTACTTTAATCATCAGTTTACCAAAAATAATATTTCATAATAATGATGAAGATAATAATAAAAATATTTTTTAAATTATTTATCCCAGTGGTGTTGAAAGAAAAGTATCATTACATTGAAAAATAACTTATAAAAGTACACCCGCTTTAGCAATAACTGTTATTCCATATTAAGAGCAATTAATCAGTACATTTGAAAAGATTAAGGAAATATTTAACTGTAGGATGAAGTATCTTTTTTCTATGTGTCTTTAAAAGGTAGGTGATCATGGTTCTCTACAATTTCCTCTACTTTGTAGATCTTAGTAAATTGAATCATTTAGCTATTTGTCCTTAGCCTTGTTCTGCCAACTTTTTTCAAAAGTTCGTGATGTAGATTATGAGCTGCTTTCCTCTGTCGCTCTTGCTTTCATTATTTTATCTGTGTGCCTTCCAAGTCGTATTTCTCCATTATGTTTCCGTTTTCTCTAAAGCATCGTTGTTGCTCACATGTATAGTCCATTTTACTCTGTGCATTCTCTTGGAGAGTCAAATTTTTACTGCTTCCTGTCTCTTCTTCCGTTTTGGTGAGATTACATAAGATTAGTGCAATTAGTGT
Source organism: Acanthosepion lycidas (assembly GCA_963932145.1). NCBI lineage: Eukaryota > Metazoa > Mollusca > Cephalopoda > Sepiida > Sepiidae > Acanthosepion > Acanthosepion lycidas. The sequence goes on from OZ010579.1 coordinate 42,434,004, forward strand.
CGGTTCTAACAGTTTATCATGCTGAGCATAAATATCACATTACTTATTTCGGCGCCTTATTCTTGGTTTAATTCCAATGAGTGTTCTCTTCTTCAGGATTCGGATAAAATGTCTTGTTATGTCGATAAAACTAGTATTACGACTGAAAAGAAATCTCATCACCAGTCATATCACAAATCATATCACCAGTCACATCACATATCAGATCACCAGTCACATCACAAATCAGATCACCAATCACATCACAAATCAGATCATCAGTCACATAAAAAATCAGGTCGCCAGTCACATCACAAATCAGATCACCAGTCACATCACAAATCAGATCATCAGTCACATAACAAATCAGATCGCCAGTCACATCACAAATCACATCACCAGTCACATCACAAATCAAATCACATCACCAATCACATCACAAATCACATCACCAGTCACATCACAAATCACATCAACAGTCACATCACAAATGAGATCATCAGATCACCAGTCACATCACAAATCAGATCACCAGTCACATCACAAATCAGATCACCAGTCACATCACAAATCGCATCACAAATCACATCACAAATCACATCACAAATCCGATCACCAGCTGTGCAGGAAAGTGTTTTATCACAATCTGTATATTCTTTCATTTCATTCTTTACATTCAATAGTTTTCCAGCTAATTAATGTTAGGAGTATGTTGTGGCATATTTTTTACAATAATTACATGAGTAGTTGTAGTAGTATTAATAATATTAATAATACTGTGGTGGTAGTAGTAGTAATATTGTAGTAGTAGTAATAATAATGTTTTGTAGTAGTAGTTGTAAATATTTTGTAGTAGTAATAATGTAGTACTAATAATATTGTAGTTGTAGTAGTAATAGTAGTAGTTTTCCTGTTTAGTTTTTTGTTATCATCCACATAGAGTCATACTCGAGGGGGTACCGAAGATTCTTGATGAGCGGCAGCAATGGCAGCAGCACTAAACCCAACTGTCCATTGGGACATCAGTAATATTCTGAGAATAAATATAACATTCATTTTTCAAGTGTCTTCGAAGGAGCCGCAAATATATTGTCTTATTTCCGGTCTAATTCTGCTACAAGCTACTTGCTACTTCAACGGTTGTGTAAGCAAATGAGACTCCTCCTCGGAAAAAAAGTTGTTTTTTCTTGATTTTTTTTTTTTTTTTTTAAATGTAAGTTATTTTGGGTTAATCTTGTTCACAAATCACCAAATTAAGAGCTTCTTTTTTAACGATATTTAAATAAAAATGTCTATTTTTATTTATTTATTGATTTTTATTTGTCTTTGATATTTAAATAAGGTTCTTATCAATTGACGAAAGGTGACACAAGATGCTGTTGATTGATAACAGGACGAAGTTCAAATTCTTAATTTTTGACTGAAAAATAAGTCAAAATATCTACGTCAAAATTTACGGGTGCAACATGGAAAACTGTAAGAACGCTCTTAAAACTAATGAAAATCTAAATCTTCCTTGTTTGTTATATTTAACGAAATATGTTTAAAAGAAGGCTGCATATATATATATATATATATATATATATATATATATATATATATATATATATATATATATATATATATATATATATATATTATATTTATATATATGTGTGTGTGCGTGTGTGTGTTTTAATCATGAACATAGTTATGTTAGTTTAATTTAAGGCATTTTATATGCTTAAAAAATATGTACAAAGTTCATTTATATCTCCGAGGCTTTAGCTTCCCGAATCCACTTCTTTGTTTAGGCATGCAACTGCAGTTGAATATTTTCCTGAAAAGGAGAACGACTTCAAACTTATTCTTAGTATCTCTCACCTCATTGCTACCCCATTGAATTATGTCGTTCAAGCGCAGAGATA
>OZ010579.1:42440889-42470889 GCA_963932145.1 Acanthosepion lycidas
TCAAAACCATACTATATGGGATATTGGCGGTGCAGCACATAGACGCATTTCTTCAATCAAATAAACAGTAGATAGGGGTTGCCTGCATAATATTTTGCTAAAAATAGACAATCATGTCTTATTTAGAATCTATATCGCCTTCAAATGCATACCGTCTTTTAACCGTTCAGTATCTTACGGTACACATTGGACAAAAGCCAAATATATTAATAATAGTAGTAATTCTATGTATATTTCTATGGTTCGATTACTCCTTTTGTTTACTCTTGTTGAAAAATGCAATCCAGGAAATCAGAAATCAGTGACTTGCCCATGTACTTGCCTCAAACTATGATCGCAAAACTGCTTAAAATATACTGAGCAGATAGCTGAATTCATCCCTACGTTTAAAGAATAGGTTCGACAATATACAGAGTAAACGATTTAAATTCCGTACCCTTTGCTAAAAACAAAATATATATTCGTGATATATTCGCGCTCTGTATTATACATTTTGTCAGCATGGGGAGTAGATACGAAGACCAGATTTCGTTCTCAAATATGGTCACTTGAAGTTTTACATTGTAGAAATGTATTTCCAAAAAAGCAAGAATCCAGTTCAAAGAGTGTTCTATCTTTTGGGCATTTATTTAACAAGCTGCTTCATCATTGGTATACAAGTACGTTTAACCGCAAATATGACTTTCTCTTTGGAGAAACAAAAATCCATAGTAAAATATATACATGCAAATTTAGTAGTAAACATAATATTAACGACCTATTTTGCATGCTCTAGTCACAAAGAACGTTCTTCTGTATGGTTCGAGACATATACATATGTTTGTAATAAGCAATACGTGTCTCCTTACCATTTCTGCTAGTCCTTGTGCCGTCAATATAGTAAAAGTAGTTAAATTAATCGATCTTTCTTTTCCTTTGTATTTAACTAATAAATATATTTTATTTTATATTTTCGCTTTACATTGTCCAGCAATATTAATTTATTCTAAGTATAATTTTCATTTTTAATTGCATATAATTAAAAATTCTACGTTGCTGATACGTTCCGACTATGGAATCCTTATTATTTTAGAACGACATCTGTGGTGATCATGTCACGTATTAATCATTAAGGATAATTTCAAAATGTGCACTCATATAGGAGGATTTTTTTTATTCTATTATAGTTCAGCTTACTTTTTTTCTTTACAGCAGAATTTTCCTATTGCCTAATAATTTGCTAATATTTTGGTCAGCATTTTCTCTATTTAAATGTACGTCGCGACACATTTTCTATAATCTCTTAGTGGTAACAAAGATGCAAACTAGATTATATGTATTAATATAATTCAATCGAATGTTGGAAATTATTATTTAATTTTTTTAAACGATATATATATATATATATATATATATATATATATATATATATATATACATAAATATATAAATATATATATATATATATATATATATATATATATATGTATGTATGTATGTATATATATATATGTGTGTGTGTGTGTGAAAATATATAGAAAATAGGAAAGAAATGGTTAGGTAAATAATCCAACGTTCTTTAGTATTTTTGTTATTATTTTTAAAAAATAGAGCTCGATACAAAAGTAGAGCATAAATATATTTATTTTTTAAATGAATAATTACATATATATATATATATATATATATATATATGATTAGAATATGTGTATATATATATATATATATATATATATATCCGATGCAATGAGAACGAAAGTAACATATAAATTCCAACGTTCACAGCATTAATCCTAAAGATGTCTCAATACCCATCGTAGAGCTATAATTATCCCTTTATTATAATTTTAACTTATAGACAAAAGCATCTTACTCACTACAAAGATGCAATTTGGTTTCAGGTTATTTTAACTACACTTCAACCGGTGAGAATCGAAAACGGTTATGAATAATCCTGCTTGTAGGCAAGCCATATGTGAAACGTTACTTCTTTTTTTCTATTTGTTTTAGAAGAAAATTTTCTATGTCTAAAGACTTTTTCGAAACAGCCTTGGAGTTTGCTGAATTTTGATCTGATATTTCTAAGGATGAATCGACAACATCCTAAATTGCAGGAAATCAATTATGATACACAACAACGAACAATGGATGAAAAGGTTTGTTGAAAACTTTGATGTATTGATGGTATCACTGGATTCTGCTGAATCAACGGACTTGGGCGGACTGTTTATTCTATACAATCTCAAAGTTCACAATGAATTTAGTCTAAATAATATAGGGATTTATAGAGACCATGGTTTGATGGTAGTGAATAATTCTAAGCAAAGTTGACAAGTTGATGAAATGGATTCATACAGTGTTTAAATCTTTACGCCTCAAAGTTAAAATTAATTCTAACATAAACAAGTAGACTTCTTAGATGTAACCTTAAACTTAAACTTAAATAATTTCCAACCCTTCTTGAAAAATAATGCTAACACCATTTATATTAACCCTAATTCCAATCACCCAACGCCCGTTATTAAACATATCCCATCATCCGTTGAACGTCGTATAAAGAAGCACTCTTCTAGCAAAGAAATATTACATAAACACAATATTATCTATAATAAAATCCTTGCCGACATTGTTTACAGATCTTCAGAAATTAAATATAGAGAAAATTGTAGTTATTCTGAAAAAAAAAAAAAACAATAGAGGAAGGGGAATAATTCGGTATACACCTCCCTTCAACAAATTACTCTGTACCAAATTAGGACACAAATTCTTAATTCTAATTAACAAACACTTCCCTACGGAGAGTAAATTAAGCCAAATTTTCAACTGCAATACCTTAAAAATTAGTTACAGCTGTTCTAGAAATCTAGATAAAATTATTAAATCGTATAACAATAGAATACTTCATAATTCATAGAGTTAATAAACGCAACCTAAATACAAGTTTTAATACACCCAAGGAATAAAAAATGCAATGTAATTGTAGAATCCCCGACCAATGTCCATTATTAAACAGGTGCTTAACCAAATTCATAGTGTATATGTGCTATATCTCATCAAATGAGAACCCCAGAGATATTAGGCTGTATGTTGGGTCAACTAGCAGACATTTTAAGGATAGATATTACAATCACATGAACTTCTTTACAAATACGGCCAAACGAAACATGACATCACTTTCGAAATATTTTTGGAAACTCAAAGAAGAAGGAAAAACACCTATGGTTAAATGGAAAATGCTAAGACAAGCCAGAACCTGTAATTCGCTGAGCGAACCATGCTTCTTATGTTTACAGGAGAAAATATGTATAATTAAACTCTTGAATAACACCCAATTATTAAATCAAAGATATGAAACAACCCTTTTCTGTAGACATACTTAGGATCTAACAGAACAATCTTGTTAAATTCTTAATTCCATAACTATAAACGTTTTAGAATTACAAATCACCTCCGATATATTCCCTTCACTCTTATGTACCTCTCCACTAATTATTAGGTTGGTGCAAAAATAATGACGGTTTTTGACGTATTTTTTAATGTCAAAAACCGTCATTATTTTTGCACCAACCTAATAAATTATGATTTTAATTTTTTTTTCATATGTATTATTGGTAATATTTTTAGATAAATCGTTTTTACACCCAGACTTATTCTACACGCTACACGGTCCAGGAATATTTCATAATTTGATTAAAAAAGGTTATATTAACATCACTTATTTTTTTAGAGGAAATCATCACCTTTAAGATTTAATCCACAAACACGTTAATGATTACAGAATTAGTAGTGATAACCACAACATAAATACATGCAATTCAGCTCTAGGATTTTTTAGTAAACCAACAATAATATTCCCAAATACTACCAGAAGTATCGCTACAATCTTTACCTATTTAAACATAATACTATCCCCTATCTCCATATTTCCTCCCCTACCTCTAACTCTTAGGATGCTTGTGAGATGACATGCCTGGATTTTTGACCGGTATTTACCAGAAGGAAAATTTCCACAGACCAGTCAATATTAAACACCCAATCCATGCATCACCAAACTGCTATCAACAAACACTATTGTTTCAATCCGTTCTCAAACAAATGGAAAAAAGGAAGTGAGGTTTCACACACGGCTTGCCTACAAGCAGAATTTTTCATAACCATTTTCGATTCTCACCGGTCGAAGTGCAGTTGAAATACCCTGAAACCATGTTGCATCTTTGTAGTGAGGAAAATGGTTTTGTCTATATGATAACATTATAATATACTAGCAGCATTGCCTGGCATTGCCCGTGCTTGATTCAAAAATCGCACGAATCATACAGAAATGGCTATCACTTGACTTAAAATATTTTTACCCTTCCTTGCCTTTAAAGGAGTGCCCTTTGCCGTGCCGATATTGCTACATGCCCTACTTCTTGCCTATCTCACACTGCGAATTTTTTCTAAGCTCTATACTAAACATTAAATCTGTTACGAAAAAAGAACTAAACAAAATGAACAAAAAATGATCAGCTTTAAAAAAGGACTCGTATCTGGAAAAACCGAATGAAAAAAGAATGCTAGCAAATACTTTTTCCCACCCAATATCAGTTCGTCGGAATCAGAATCCATGTTGAGTTTAAGCAAGTTATTGATCCAAATGGAGTAAAGAGCCATGTAGATTTAAATTTTTCCCACTTGTGACGAATGCAGCTATCGACTTTTTTTTGCATGCTAGCATGCTACTTAACATTCGTGTCAGTTAGCTGTTGGCTCTCACGCTGGCCAAATGAATTTTCCTGCCTATTCGTAGCAGCCAGCTATAGGCCCTCACTCTAGCCAGTACAAAATGACCGCAAACTACATGAAACCTGCCGTAGAAGCATGAAAAATCGATTATTTCCAATTCCGATGGGAGATGGGAAATGCAAAGTCGGCCTTGGCCTTCCCGCTAACTTGGAGCATATGCATGTAAATTTTGGTGCAAATCCGTCGAAAATTGCGGCCGTGCATTCGTTACACACACACATTATATATATATATATATATATATATATATATATATATATATATATATATATATATATATATATTTGCATAATTCTAATATATGACATATCTTAGTAGATAACACCGAAAAATTATATATGGCACAATGCAAAAACGAAAAAATTAAAAAATAAAAAATAAAATAAATAAAAATAAAAAATAAAATAAAACGACTTAAAACGTTAATATTAAAGAAGTTATCTTTTTTACATAGGTGGGCCGTAAGGTGAAGCGTGTTTAAGAAAAAAATAAAATTAAAATGATCGTAAATATACAGTTTGACCTTTTAAATGACGTCGACTTGAGTTACTTGAAATTTCTTCTTGCAAAATTGAGACGTCGTTATTGACCAAAACCAGTTACATAAACATACAAAAAAAAATCTTAAATACGAATTTTGCAACATTCGATAGTACCTGGGAAAAATAATATAAAATAAAAATGAATATGTACATTGGTAAATTTACTGATTATATGAAAATATTATTTCATAAATTTGAAAAACATCTTTAAAAAAAAAGACTAACAGAACTTGTCGTTATTATTCAAAGTGGAGACTGAAATAACTAATAAATCAGTTTATTCTCACTCCAGAAATTGATAAAATATTCAAATCTCTCTTTTTCCTAGATTTGCTAATGCAAACATTTAGTGAAGTGAAAAATATGAAATCAAACCACTGCCAAAGATTGTTCGCCCACCGTTAACAGTTGAATCATTTTGTTCTCGATTTCGGAATAAAAATTTTAGACGTTCTGGTATTGTAGATACATGAAAAAAAAAAAAATATATATATATATATATATATATATATATATATATATATATATAAGTGTTTCTTAAGATGGGTCTCGTAAAAAATTGATATAGGTTAAAATAACAACCTCCAGAGATTCCTTTAAGAATACAGGTCAGATAGTCTGTCTCGGTTCAAACATGTACTCTTTAACAATTTCAGATATTGTCAAACATATGTAAGTAGGTACATTTTTCATAGTAATATATAATATTTTGCGCAAATTCGTAAACTTGAAATTATGTTGCCGATATTACTCTTGCTTCATTATTATAGAATTTTTTTTGCAAAAAGTGGATATAGTCTGAATGAAAGTTGAAAGTATCTTTCAAGCGTTAATGTCTTCGCATCTCATGTTCTTTTTCAATTGCTTTATAAGTTTTCAAATAAATATATGAAAATTAATTGACCCTTACGTTTTGTGATGTTCAATTTGTCTATGCTAGCATTAATATATCCCTGAGATCATTAGACAATAATTTAACGGAATATTATTACGTAACTTTAAGCAAATTTCTCAAAACTATTAAAAAAAGTTAAAAATTAAAAATAAGTATGTAACTTAAACGAGTTAAACCTTAAATAAATATTAACACGTATGAAAATGAATATACTCTTAGCCGTATAATAAAGGAAATATATTTCTTAGGCATTCTCATTACAAAAGGTAACCAGAATATACATGTCGTATTTGGTTTATTATAAAACAAGGTGTACAGCAAATTTGACATACTGCTGCCCCTCAAATTATTCTCCATTCGACTGGACATTTTTAAAACCTTCCTCCAGGGTCGCAATGCCATGGTGGTATATAACATGTGTATCGAACGCAAAGACGTCTCTGATTGCCTCACGCATGTCTGCATCATTTGTCAAGAATTTCCAACGAAGTTTGTTGTTCAGAGAATTGAAGTTGGCAATCTGTTGGCGCAAGGTTCGGGGAATATGACGAATAGGACAGTGTCACCAACCCAAAATGTTTGGGGACACTGTTAACCCTGACAACACATGCTACATAGAACTGTCATTGTAATGGGGGAAGAGTACAACCCTGCCATTAACTAATGCTTTAGTGCCTGATGCACAAGTTCAATCTACTGTGAGTAAAGATGATCAGTGATAGTTTGACCTGTTGTTAGCTGCTCATAATGCAATACATGTCAAATACGCCACCAGATAGAGAGTATGATTGTAACAACCAATAACTGGCACACTTGGAAGAGTCATACATGCCCCACCCTTCGTCACTAGTAAGCACTCGTTCAAATATAGGTAAGGGCCGGTTTCAATTGTTGGCTTCGAACTGTGTGAGGATTACACATATGCTCAACTTGCACGCCTTCTTTAAGTGGCACCGTTGAAGTCTGACTGTTTCAACAGGAATTTGTTGATGTTAAGCAAGCTCATCACAATTTCGTCTGTTGTTCTCTTTTATAACCGCCTTCAAAGATTTGTCATCCAGGCCCATTGAAGGATTTGTCACCGCATTATCAAAAAGACTTGACGTATTCGACAACTTGATGCGGTTGTGGACAAACCCACCTTAATATCATAAAGGAGACAACCCGTACTAGATGCTTCGACACCGCCATTTTTCCTCGTCGCTGCTCGAGCTATGTCGGGTGTCTGCGTGCGCAATGCACCTGCATTGGTCAAGAGCAATGCCTCACACAAAAACATCCGCTCTTCTACTATACAGGAAGGAATCATTTTGGGTATCTTCTTCACACAAGAGATAAAAAGCAACAAGGGTATTTTTGGCTACCTTATATTATCATTCCACAATTTAAAAAAAAACTTCAATAGAATATATTAATCTTGTAGCTCAAAAACGTATTCATTGATATTCATAGACAGATATTTTTTATATATAAAAGGAAATGTAGTTGTGTCTTTTTAACAATTAAGGCTGAGTTGTGTTTTCGGTATAAGAGAAATAATAATCGGCTGGCTATTTTCGAATTCTGATTAGGTCTGAACATTTTACATTCTCTACGATATTTGGAAAATACTTTATTATATAATACTGCTATTTGTGACATCGCCATAAAAAATAACGAAAATCATTTTCCTTTATATAATAGGTAGTTTGAAGAGAAGTAAGTGTAGTCCGCTGACTACTATGAAACATGAATATCTGTTCATATTATCAAATATAATAGCCTGAAAACATTGACATCGGATAGTATATTTGATAATTTATCAATTGGAAAGGTGCTGAATTGTCTATAAAAATAAACAGAATGAATATAAATGTTGCGGAGAGAGATAGGTGCAATGATTAATAAACAGAATGATATAAATACAAGACACTTTTGACTCCTACTCAAAGTAAACCTTTCAAGTAAACCTCACCAAATTTCATAATCATATTTTTTATTTTGTAATATATATATATATATATATATATATATATATGTGTGTGTGTGTGTGTGTGTGTGTGTAGGTGTCCGTTTGTGTATGCTTAGGTTTACTGAAAAGAAACTTAAAACCTACTCAAGTAACTAAACATCATATTTTAATGTGTAAGATATTATTTTCGTATGGATAAATTTATTCGTTTCTTGTACACACACAAAACACATATGCACACATTCGCACACGCAAAATCATACACATCCGTAGAAGAGACTTAACATAAATAAACTCACAAATATACAGACACATTCACACACACACACACACATATATATATATATATATATATATATATATATATATATATATATATATATATATATATATATATGCGTGTGTATGTGTGCGCGCGCGCTCGCACGTGTGTGTAGATGTGTGGATGTGTGTTAATTATGTAATAGGAAAGAGAAGTTTGATTAATGATCCAATTTTCTTTAGTATTATTTTTAAATTTTACAAAACAGTGCTCGATACAGAAGTAGAGCTTAAATTAATATACAAAATAATATAAATCTGTAGGATTAAATATATTATGCAATGATAACTAAGCATCCCTTTAAGAAACCATCAAGGAAAAAGAACATGAATACACTGAAAAAAAAGACTGTAACTCGAACATTAATCCGTATGTTTCAGGAAATAGTAATACAATCTAGACAGCCTGGGAAAAAAAGGACAAGATTCCCTCATCCCAACCTTACCAGACTCCAAAGATTTGACAAATAATAATCATTCATACTTCCATCAGACTAGATACCCCCCTTGATAACGAAAGAAAAATAAATTACACCTCCACCTCCAACCAATAAATGAGTAAAACAATTCTTCAGTTAGTTATTCTAAATATCTCTTGAGAATGAATCTGTGCTCCAAATTTTGATTTCAATATTAAAATTAAACTTTATAAATTGAGTCAGTTTCGAAACATAGTAATTTCTGTGTCGCGACCGAATCAAATTTAAAAAAATAATTACATATATATATATATATATATATATATATATATATATATATATATATATATATATATATATATATATATATGAAACAGAAAAATAATAGCCGGGTGGCTATTTTCAAATTCTGATTAGGTCTGAACATGTTATATTCTCCACGCTATTTGGAAAATACGTCATTATACAATCCTGCAACTTTTGACTTAACCAGAAAACTTAACAGCCACATCAGGTTTTTTATCGTTTTAATTCATCCGACATACTCTGTTGTAATTTTTGTACAACCCTCGTGGAAAATCGTCCAAACACGATATGATTACAGTTACTTTTTTACCTTCGGTCTTGAATGATTTGGATAAGAGGCAATTTGGGATAAAAAATAAAATACCTGAACCAATTTCAAGAGTCTATTTTAGTGGACTTTCGCGGAGTTCAAGCACTGCGGGAAATTCTTGCTTAATAATAAAGGATATAGGATGCATGAATGATAAGTACAGAAAGGTTAAGCGGTGGGAAAAGCAAGTGAAAAAAAAAAAAAAAAAACCTTTCCCGAGTGTTTCGCCTCAACAGCGTCCTTGATGATTCCCAATTATGTGGAGCCCTTGAGGACGAGAAGTTTTATTTATGATAGAAGCTGAAAAAAGTAACTAGATTCTGGCGACACAAAAGTAAATCGATAACTATCCTCGAGAGGGATTCGGATTGGAATATGGTCCCATAAAGGAACTTCTTGAAAGATTTTTCAAATGCAAAATGCAATTCCATACGTTTTTTTTTTCTTTTTCGTCTTCTATTGTACACATTCCGTAGTTTCTCTTTTTCTATTTCTCTAGTTTTATTTCGCACCCTCTTTCTCTTTCTCTTTGTGTGTGTCTCACCCCCTCTCTCTCTCTCTCTCACTCATTCACTCACTCACTTACTCACTCACTCACTCACACTCCTTATCTCTGAGTTTCTCACCAATAAAATATATATTGCAATAGATTGTATCTTCGGCATCTAGAAAAGCAAGGATTCGTGCAATTACATGTTTGCACATATTTTAGATAACATATTAACAAATCCTAAAAGTGATGTTGTAAGAAAAAATATAGCTGTTTAAATTATTTTCTCCTGTAGATTTACCTATAGTACTGCTTCTTTTATTTATTAATCTTTAAAGCCCAAGAAAGCAAATACAGCCACTAAGACGCAATGGATTCACTGAGTGTGAGAATATATGAGAAAAAGCAAAGACATCTGGTTACTATAAATAAGAAAGTACAGAAATTAAGAAAACAGAAGATAACAATTGACAAGGTATTTAAATTTCTGAAGATCAAAGTTGATTGCAAAGCGAGAAGCAGGAAGAGATTTCCACCATCGAGAAATGCGATTGAATAACTGTAAGCATATAGCATATGGGTATATCTAGGCATCTTATGCGTTGAATTATGTAATCTTTCCGCCAAATTAGTAATGTGCTTATATTTATAAAGTCTAGGTACCAGAGAGAAAAAGTTCAGCAGAAAAATTGCCATGGAAACAATTATATAAAAGAATTAAACTACGTTACAACGGCGGGAAAATGACTAAAGATGAAACGCCAGGTCATGACCAATAACATTGCAGATACTTCTTTGTATTTTATCAAAAATCATTAAATATATATTAGAAGCACTAGACCAGATGTGGCAGCGATATTTAATGAATAGTTGAAGGTTAGGTTTAAAGATATGCAGGATAGGTTTTGGCCAGAAGAATTGTTTACCACGACACAGTGGATCAAATTTGCTGGCAACAACATTGCAATTGATTCAATAAAATCTTTCCACTTCATGTCAACGGAAAAGTTTATTTCCTGAAGACGCAATCAATCACTCTTCTGTGTGGCTAGTAAATTCTGAAGGAACATTCAAATGTAGAGTCATCAATTTTGAAAATGTACCACAGAGATTTGATGCAAATTACCATATTTTACATCAGTTCGAATTTATTCATCAGTAGAATGGGTTTATTTATAAACTAATAGAATCTATTCTAATTCATCTTTTATTCAACCTGCTTTGGTAGTGACAATTTTATATCACCTGTAATCACATCGACTATGTAGTATGTTGTTAATATAATCGTAACAGCTAATCAACTTCCGAAAAATTTTCTCTTTCATTTTCTTTCTAGACAATAATGATTATATTATATTTAATAATTAGTTTCTAGTTATATTGAAATTATTAGATAATTTTATTAATTAATGTTAAATTATTAAAGAATTAGTTTGTACTGTTTAATAAAAATCGCTTTGATATTAACACATTTAACACGATACACCTCAATGAACTTCAGTTATCGGCTTGTCATTTCACATATCTATATCGATTATATTTAACTATTAACTTAAGTTTGATGTTAAATCGAATTTTAAATCAGTCAGAAATATCCAGTAGGTAAAGTTACATTAAATCCCGTTGATTTGAGATGAAAAATCTACGCATATGTGGTGCTACCGTTGTTCTCTTGTTCTATCTTCAGTTACTTTCCCGCCGCTGTATTCTATCTCACATGTACGTTTTCTATAAATATTTCCATTGCGATTATTGTGAGGATCATTCCTATGTGGGAGCACGATTTTAAGAATAAGAACAGTACTTGATTGGCGGTTGTGTCTTGTATTTTACAGTTTAAATTGTTAGATGTAGCGAAAATCTCTATGTTATATGTTTTTATTCTCTCGACTTTGTACCTTACGGAACTCTCTTACAGCTCCTTGCTTTCCAGTCCAATTTAATGTTTAAAAACTTAAAAGCAATTTCAATTGTCAACGTCTGTCTACTTGAACCATGTATTTTACTCTTCTCAGTTTTTATTAATGATTTTATTCCCAGAATCTTTCAATCTCATTAACGCCCTAGGTCTTAGTGGCTTCATCACCTTCCTCTCAGCTGAAATAAATAAAAAAAATTGTGTTCCAAATCAGGTGAAAGAATTAGCAGGTGGAAAATAATAATTGCCATGACTCTCTGCATTTTTATTTATTTTATTGTTTTTATTTGCTTATTATATCTCTTACATTTTTAGGATGTCACTTCTTACTTCTTCTGATATTCATTCGGTCGGACTCATCAATTAGATTGCTTGCTTCTCTTGCCTTCGGTATATCTTGTCAGTAATTTATTCCCTAAGCTTTAATTCCACCTTAAGAGTATCAAAATATCCAACAGTTTTTTTTTCTGATTGTTAGCTGCAAATTCTTTGCAGTTACTATTCTCCTTAAAACTTCCGCGTTTTTCACAGTATTAGCCTTAATATGTTTTATAGAGGACGCAATGGCGTTCGATAATGTACGCAAGAAAGATCTGCTAGTACTGTTCAGCAACATTGATATATTTGTTTGTTGTTTTTATTTTAGCGACATATCAAAAAATATGAGTTAATTAATGGCGAATCTAACTATTTTTTTACCTAATTTTTATACTTTCAACTACATATATTTTTCATATAGATTTATACTTTCAGGTAAATGAATGATGTTTTAATATATAGTCTGTAGATCATAAAATGTATTAATGTTAATTTTAATATAAATATGATTTTTTTTATATTTCTAGTGTTGCCTTGATTTTCATTTTGCTAAAGAAAAAATGTTGCTCATTTTATTTTAAAAATATACTGATGCAATTACTTTGAGAGTTTCATTGTATCAGTAGAGATAACCCTAAAAGGTTCTACCACCCCACGTCATGTTGGACCTGGGAACAAACGCAATACTGCTGTGGTTCGAAGTTCCCTAATGCCGTCAATCTCTTGATCAGAAGCCTTGCTGCAGGAGGTAGTTTATTGTCATACGTAGAGAAGGATTTATTGGGTAAAGGTATTAGGGTAATCAAAAACCTATACTAGCAGCTAACTGTCTTCATAGAGTTAGAAAAGGAGTTCAGCCGGTATTGAAAAATAGAAACTGGTGAAAGACGAGGACGTGTCTTCTCACCGGTTTATTCAACCTGTAGAACTAAGTGATTCGGAGCGAACTACAATTGACTTTAGAATCCAATATTGGCCACTACATGTTAAAAACATGTGGTATTCAGATGATATATTGTTGGTAGCAGTCTCAGAAAGAACGCTACAAAATCTCCTACATATGGCAGGGAATGAGAGTGGGAAAATGTGATTAAACATCAACTGCAAGAAAACAGAATTCATGGTGGTTTATAAAACGATGATCTCAAAGTACGAATTGCAAGTGCGCGTATTTACATAACAGGATAGGAGAAGTGTGACACTTAAATTCGAGGGTGGATTGGATTAGCCAAGAAAGCATCCCTAAAACTAATCAGAATTTTAAGAAATAGAAACATTTCGCTAGAAACAAGGAGAATTGTACTAAAATCTGTTCTCCTGTATGTTAGTAAGTGCTGGGCGATCTCCTCAAATATGATGAGAAGACTTGAAGCAATATAAATGCGATTCAACAGAAGGATACTGGGAATATCATGGACCGAACATGTGAGCAAAAAAGGAAGCTTTAGAGAAACTTGAAACAAAAAGAAAACTAAAACTTAACGTCAAGAGACATTTGAGGTTTCTAGAGGAAATAATGTGGACATGATGGGGAAACAGGACTACTTTGAATATACGCTCTTTTAGCGCTAGATGGCGTCGTCAGTGATGTTCTAGAAAAGGATCATTGGGCAGTTTCGGGTCTTTCAAACATCATACTGACCTCACCAAATCGACCCCCTTCAGAGCTGATCAGACTCTGAAGCGCCCTCTAAAAAATGCTTGTTAACACTGACTTTTATAAATACCCCGTAGTCACACATTTGATTGGAGATTGACCAACAGCCAATCACAGCGAAGCAAATTCTTTATAAGCTGTTCACGGGTAATTTCATTTTTTTTAATTTTTTTTTTCTCCTTCTCTCTACTTCCCTCCTTGGTGGACACCCCCTCATCGGATACTTAGAAGGTAATGAGAGATACGGTACAGAATGTCAAGAAGGAGGGAGAGAAACAACAAATATACTTAGTGAGCTTGAAGAAATGGATGGCAATTTATTAAGAAGTGCAAGGGACAGAAAATTGTGGAGAGCAATAATCGCCTACTTACTGAGTGAACACGCCACATATAAAAGAATGCATTATCTGAAAATATATGAAACAATGCTCAGGTTCGATTGGATTATTTAAAAGATTTCACATTGTGACCAAAACACAGGCTAGTTTGAATTTTTATTGTGTCATAGATACTAGTATACTATATTTATTTTTTCTAAAATATCTAATTAAATGCGACTAATAGATATACTTCAGTAGCCATTTCTAATCAGTGAATGCGATCTTTATTGGGTCAGAAATTATCAAATGTGTCCGCATTAAATACAAGCTAGAAAATGTATCAACGATTTTCGTACGATTAAAAAATTCTAAAAAATATATTAACATTTGTGATTTTCTGAAAATGAAAAAGTGATATTTAAAAAATTGATGATTAAAATTTAATTTTCATATTTAAGATGAATTTAAAACGGCAATCCCCAACAGGAATAATTATCAACGATGATATGACGCTGATTTTTAGTCACAGATACTAGCACACGCACACACATACACTCCCCCACGTAAGTGTCTGTGTGTCTACATGGGTGCGTGTGCATCCGCGTGTGTAGGCGTGTGTGTTTATGAAAGAGTGTGTGTGTGAGTGAGAAAGAGAGATCATTGTTTGAAATTAATATATATTTATGAGTGGATAGTGCTGAATATCGCAGATTGGGTCTAGGCAGATTTAAGCTGTGTTAACATAGAATCAAGACTATGAGTTGATGAGATTTTAAAGTTTCAAAGGGACAGACAATATATATGGTTAGTTTTCTGACCAAATTTTCCATTGTGTAATTTTATCTTGTTATATGTTCCACCTACTATTTAAAGCAAATACACATCGTTTACTTCTTTAGAAATTTTCGATTTTTTTTCCTAAAATAATACAAGCGAGAAAAGATAACTAACTTTCTGAGGATAAAAAAATTCAGAAAAATATTTCAAAGTTTATTTTCCGAAATTTAAAAAAAACAAAAAAACATAGTGATATCTAGGTAATCTGTAATTGAAATTGCTAAACTTCAACATTTAAAATAAAGTTGGAAACCGAAATACTCCCAAATAGTTGTAAGAATGATATGGTCTAATTAAATGTCTCTTACAACTCACACACATTATCGTGGATAGAATCTACGTAGATATAAACAGTATTTAAAAAAGAAATCGATAACGTGTGATTTGATGATCTTTTGAGGCGCAAAACAATCATTATAGAGTGTGCATTTTTCTCTCCACAATTTCATTGGGTAATTTCGCCTTAGTCAACTTCAAAATACTGTTTGAAGTTGTCGTTTTATTATCCGTAAAACTTGAATGCCTCAGACCTAAATGCAATATCATATTTCGAGATCACACTCGCCTGCAATGAGTCATTCTTCTAAATGCTATCCACATTCGAATATACTCTCCCTTTCTTCAGTAATTTTACTATGGTATAGGAGCAGTGGCGCCCAAAGTAAAACACTGTTCTGTATGAAGATGGAATGATTTGAGTTATACGATAGATATCAGGAATATACTGCACGGGGTTAAAGAATTTGAGGCGCATTTGCATAATGAAACTACCAATTGTTTTCCTATTGTCTTCTTCCTTGCTGTCTTATTCTCTCTCTCATCTTTCCTCGGGCTCTGATGTAGTTCGATGTATTGATTTTTATTTAATGTCTGGCTTAAAATAGTGTTGTATGAACAAGAACAATATACTAAAAATAAAATGGAATTTACTTTAAATTAATTAGAGTTGAAGTAATTTTTTTCCAGTCATCTGACAAAATGAGACAGGCAAATTCGTCTAAGAAGTTTACGATTTTGCTTCAGGGTAATAACGCAGACTAATAATTTATGTCAGGTTAAGAGCTTGCTAGAATCATTATAAGGAATTTCTAGAATTTGAGTGAAAAAATATATTTGTTACATTAGGAAGCGCACTAAAAAAATTACATTCCCCCCACACAGATTATCAGCCATGTTATTCGATCAAAATATCTTATAGATTAGTAAATAAAATCACCATGCCCTGTAGTCCATGTATGCTCTCTCTCTCTCTCTCCCTCCCTCTCTCTCTCTCTCTCTCTCTGTATGCATGCGTGCGTGTGGGGCGGGAGGTTCCGACCTTAAGAGCCGCGTTCGAATATCTGCTTACTAGATTTGTCAGGTAGACGATTTTTTTTTAATTTTCAGGCTAAGGTAACTATCCCAAAGTGCAGCAGATTTTGAAGATAACATCGCATAGACCAAGACAGTAGTGGGAATAGATGGAAGGAACTGTTGATGTGTCCTCGACGATTGCGTTAGAAATAATCGACAACCTATCGTGATCATGTATTCGATTTTATTGGCGTAGGTCCTACCAGATGATTCGCTTCCTCACAGAAACTGCAACAAATGCCCACTCCAACTAGCTGGAGTATAAAACACAAGCGGGCTTTCTTTTTCTTTTTTTTTTTCTTTTTTAATGAATAGACATTTACAAAGCTTATAGTTGCTGGTTGATAGGGCCGTAAAAAACACCGGAGACAAGACGAGAGAAGAAGACTTTAATCACACGAAAATATGTATTGAGAATACAGTAGTTCAGTGCTACATTTCTGGAAACTAAACCAACATTTTGCCACTCTTCCAGAAGCTGGAACTCTACTCATAGCTGAAGATTGAATCCATGTTTCAGTAATAAATGCAGAGAATTAGGATAGTATTTCTACAGAACACATATGTATGGTTTACTAGGCGTCCGTGACTGGGATTGATTAACGACCGAATAAAGCTGGTGTACACGGAAACATTTATCCGGTCAATATATATATATATATATATATATATATATATATATATATATATATATATATATATATATATAGATAGATAGATAGATAGATAGATATGAAGCATGTCTTCATTCGGATATGTTTCATTGAAAAATATAGACATATTATTTCTGTTTATTTTTCTAATAATTCTTCTTCGCTCGCTAATAATCCTAGAGTTGCTTTCTTCGTAATTCATCTGAGAATGATCCGGCGGCGATGGACATTACATGGGTAAGGGAAAACTACGGCAGCTTCCTTACCAAAATCAAACTTAACATCAAAAGGCTAAATAGAGAAATGGAAATGATTATAATAAAAATAAATAAACATAATATGCCTATATTATTCAGTGAAATATATATATATATATATATATATATATATATATATATATATATATATATATATATATATATGTATATATATATATATATATATATGCGGGAATACATAATACATAGACAAATACGCATTTCTTCTACGTAATTCAATTATAATTTTAAGTTGATTTTGACAGAAGACCTGTGTGAATTTGGCTTCGTATTCAACTATAAATTTGAGAAAAACCTAAATCTTTCGGGCATTCTGTGGTTACTTAAATAGTGTGCTTTCCGTTTAAAATAAATTGGAAATACCAATAATTTTTTTTTCTTGATGGTGGTGCAAATATTCCTTGTAACAATCTGGGCTTTCCTAATGTACCAATCTATATCTTGATCATTACAAATTACACCATGTAAAATGGTGCATACATCGATTTTTCTCTGATCATTCTACGTTCTTTTTTTACTTTCGTGTTCAACTTCCATTTCTTACGTAATCTAACTTACAGAATGAACCTTTGTACTTTTCTAAAGCTATGAAAAATAAATAAGTATGTGATATTTCATGGTGTGTTCAGGAAGATTTGATTTCTCTTGCTTCCAAGGTTGTAAGTGCTCTCTATCTATGCTGGTCTCTTTTTATAGGTTAGTTCCCTTCATTAATCTTATGTAGAAAGCGCTGTTTTGTGGATTATAGCCTTTGGTGACGCGCGATTAAATCGTATATCGGTTGAAGAACATTCTATTTACTTACTTCCATGTTTCCTTTATTCTTTTCTTTAACATCGCTTTGAATTATTTCCTCGCATTTTTCACCACCTTGCCGGCGATACAGAGAGGAACCTAAATATCGAGAAGCCTAATTTGACGGATACCCGTGAAAGATGCTATCAGCATGGATCCTTTCTTATGGGGGGAAAAGAAAAATGTTATCAATACAAGCATGTGATGCTTCCACCTTCACTAATATTAACTTTATTCGGCCGAAGGTAGGTAGAAATACGGTTTCGACAAAGATACATGTCTAGAAAATCGCCAATCAAATTTTTGTTTTTCTAGGTTCGAATGGCAAATTCTAGTTGCCAACATATAAGCATTTCTACCACAGATTTTAAAGATATATTCTAATTTATATACAGTACTGCGCAAAAAGTTGACTCAACCATAGAAATAGATGAGGCCTTCTGCTAAAATACCTTAGGTCTAGCCTTCATATCCCAATACAATAAGCATACTGCTTTAAATAATAAACGTTATCTTGAGAGGAATTGCGTAGAGGGTAGATTTCAACTCTTCCAGTGGCCTAGTCAGAGTCCTGGACTTAGTCCATTTGAAATCATTTGAGCGATAATGGACAAAGGTGCCTGTAATTGGAAATTTAACAATTTTTTTTTTTTTTCATGAATTAAAGGAATGCTGGAAAAATCTGGCGAAGGAAGTTGACTTATTAAAGAATTTAGTCTATAGCACGCCACTTAGTATTAGGGTCGTTATTAAAGTAAAAGTTTACTGTTGTGCCCTTGTTAGGAACAAAAATAAAGACACAAGGGAGGAATTGTGTTAAATAATTATATTAGCAGAAACAGTAATGTAAGCATATACAAACGTGAGTGTTGCAGCAAGAATATTCGGACTGACTGTCAGAACTTACTTCTGGAAAACCTCCCTCTCCAAAAGGCAGTACCTACTCCTATTTTTAGTCGGGAGAGTTCATACGTGCGTGGATTAATTACCATCGTTACCTAAGCAATTAATAAATAATTGTGGACTTGTATAATATACATGTGTAAACATGCGTTAATACACTTTATTAATAAAGAAGTCTATTACTCACTTGCCTTAGTATAAATACAGAAATTAAATTTCTATGGGTGCGTACAATTTTTTAGTCCTGGTACTGTATAATCTCATTCATCCGGTATGATGCTAATCTCCAGGAGAGCAACCCATTGCAACGTCTTTCTCCCGGTTCAATATGTAAGTCTAGCGAATTCTTTTCGTCAGAATCTTGCACAATTATATTATCATTCAACTGTGCATCGATCATTGGTGCTGCATCTCATAAGGTTCTTTTGAAACATATTTCTAAATACTTGACAAAATCCTAAGAATATTCTGCACATTCATCTTTACCGACCTGTCTTCTGGGAACCAGTGCCAACGTCTTAACGTGCCATGCCGATGACCCTTCTATAAATATTTTCACGCTAATTGTCTAGATGAGCTTTCTTCGTGATTACTTTGATTACACGAAACTAGTTCAGTAATATATTGGTTGGTATGATACAGAGTTTCACTTTTGAAATTGCTCGCCATGCCTGTCTTCAGAATAACTCATATATTAATAGATTCTTCTACAATTCTTGCTTGTGAAACTCTATTCATGTTTCTTGCATTTTCATCAATTTCTCTGTGTATCATTTCAAGACATATGCAAGCATGGCACTCAATAATTTCTTGAAATTTGTAGCTCTTAATATTTTTTGTCTTTTTGTTATCTCTCCTAAGCCTTGAGCCGCCATCAGCTATCCAAACTATTTACGTACTTCATAAGCTGCTTTCCTCTATCCCTCTCTGTGACACTATTTACGTCGCTAGAAAGAAAGAAGAAAAAAAAGAAAGGCGAGAATTAAATTTGGGTGATAAGAAGCCATCACGAAAAGGACACTAAGCGGTGTTATTTTTCTGACAGGGAAAGTGGTAAGATTTTTATTACCATTGTCGAGAAGGTGAAACACAGAATTTAATCTGATTTATGTTATGGTGCGGAGAGTAAGATATGTCCAAACTTCCCATCGCAATGGTAAAGGGAATTTTCAAGTTGGACAAGTTACCTCCCGCAGAATTCTAAACAGATAAAAATAAAAATTAATTAAGCACGCACTGTCCGAGAAAAACAAAAGTGTCCGCTGACCACCATGAAGGAAAGGTTAAGTCTTTGTCTATATGCAGAATATCATTGAGAGGAGCATCTGTTTATCGTCAGGGCTGGCTATGATAGCGAAACTATTATATCGGATCAGAAATTGGCACCAAGAATGCATTAACGTCGAAATGGCCACCAACTTGATGCTGGCGAAAATCTGATTGACGAATTTCAGGTGATTCGGTTAAGATAAGAGTCTAGGGTGTGAGGTCTCTTCGAAGAAAAGAAAGAAAAGAAAAAAAAGGGGAAGATGATTTTTTTTCTTTGAGCAAGATTTTTTAAACCGAGGCTATTCTGGCCACACCCACGCTGCTGAGCGCCCATTGGCTGAATGGTGGCATGAGCGTTAAGCGGAGGTAATAATATGAAACCCGTTGACACCCTCTGAGGGCATGGTGAGATACCAGTATGAGAACAGAAGAAGGTGGGAAGACGAAAGACTTCCAAAAATGGAAAATAATAACATTTTCCTGACCGAAAACAAAGAAGTGGATTGTGGGCTTAGAATTATCAAGTAACCTCAAACCCCGACAACCCCACCCCGGTTTTGGTTGGCGTCCATATAAGCAGAGTCGCAGCGAGTGAAAACCAGTTCAGTTCGAGTTCGCGTGAAGTTCGCAGTTGGAGTTACACCCGCCTCGCAGATAGCTGATTTGAAAGATTCCACGCAAATCACGACTCAATTTCTAACCAAGAACAATTTATTTTTGAAGAACGACTTAGACTCAAACTACCAAAACAAGTTTTACGAATATCACCTGAAGATACACCAAAAATCAGTTTCTTAAAGAACAAACAACTTAAGATGTTAAGACTCGCCTAACAAAAACAAAGTGTCACGAATCCATATAGCGGGTTGGGAAGAAAACTCAGTCCTGTATTCAGCAACTATATATAAAATATTGTTATCCTTTTTTAACACATTTGAACTTTTCGAGTTATTATTTCATTTTCTTTTTCATATACTTGTGCGGTGTTGCCCTTGATCGAACTCGGCTTGCATTACGACCCGGCGACTGATTGATTTCGTCTGCCTAAGATCAATTCACAACGTGGGTAGGTTAGACTGGAAATCAAAAAAGTTACTTCGGTAACCAGACGTTGGAGGCGAGCTGGGAACGACAAGGCTGATACCGAAACTAACCAGATTCCCATCCGAATCACCAAAAGGTTAGAACGTCACATTTGGTGCCGCTACCAATACGAGGCCAGTTGGTCGTCACAGGACAGGATAGCACGATTGAGGCGGCTACGCAACGTCACATTTGGTGCAGCGACACCGGGGGGACGTCACATCGGCATTCAATATATCCTGTGAGTATCAAATGTTTCAACAGAACTTTCCTCAATATGTGCCCTAGAAATGCTTTTTCCTGTTGTTGAGGATGAGTTTTTTTTTTCCATGTTATATAAATCATCGACGTTGCTCATATTTTCAGTTCATTTTCTTCTATAGCATACATCCCCAGAATTATATATCTGCTTATACATATCGCTTTATCTCTGTGGAGATTGGCCAGTATTCACTGGCATCAATGAGAACTGATATTTTATTTACTTTTCGATACACTTTTCTTTGTTTCTAACGTTATTTCTCTTTCGTAATACTTTGTTTAGCTTCTGAAAGTTAAATTTTGCTATACCAATCAATGTTCGGCTTTCAAACTACGAACTCCAAAGGAATAAACACGGTTTCAAACTGCGTCGTTTTCCTAATTTTTCATACATTTTTCTAAACATTTCTTTACAGTTATATAAAATCATACAAAACTATATATATATATATATATATATATATATATATATATATATATATATATATATATATATATATATATATATATATATATATATGGATAAAATTGATTTTGTAATAGCATGTACCTCCAGAACGTGGCCAAGCAAGTATCTCCATGGATCCCTTTTCTTTATTATCCGTGCTATTTCCATTGATTGATGGGAAAGAAAATAACAGATTTTCCTGTTATAATAATTACAGTTTGGAATATAGAGTTTTCTTTCTCTCAGGCTGGTTGGTACCCAAGGTTAGGGAGTTCAATCTACCATATTATTTAAGACGTAGGTGGGAAAAGGAGCTGATGAATTATAGTATTTCCCAATAATGCATGCGCAAAATTGAAAACTACCGACTAGAACTGTATTAGAACTTGACTCGCCGTTTCCATTTTTTTGAACGTATACCTAACACCACCGATATATTTTCTGCCAGACTCATTCTATTTTTCATATAGAGTTATTGATGTTTTTTTTAGGTTTTAATTTGTGAAATCTTAGTGGGCATGTGTTGCAGGTTGTGTCTTCTTATATGCAGGGAAAGAGAAGAAAATGTCGATTGACTTTTAGAATTGCGTAAAACATGAGAAAAGCGAAACTGCCAAATATCTCAGGAATAAATGATACGTTCCCAATTTCAAGCAAGGAGACTAATATCCTTTTAGAATATTACAGCTGATAACATTTATATTTTCTTTTCTTTTTAACGTCCTGGGTATGACGGTAAACTACATCCGCGTCCTGGGTATGACGGTAAACTACATCCGCGTCCTGGGTATGGCGATAAACTGCATCCAACAGCAAGGTCTCATATAATGTTTTCAGAAAAATAATGTTGCCAGCTCTAAGTTTTTGAAACAATAATGTTGCCAGCTCTAAGTTTTTTTTTGTAAAAGGAATAATGTTGCCAGCTCTAAGTTTTTTTGTAAAAAGAATAATGTTGCCAGCTCTAAGTTTTTTTTGTAAAAGGAATAATGTTGCCACCTTTAAGTTTTTTTTATAAAAGGAATAATGTTGCCAGCTCTAAGTTTTTTTTT
Organism: Acanthosepion lycidas; assembly: GCA_963932145.1. Classification (NCBI taxonomy): domain Eukaryota; kingdom Metazoa; phylum Mollusca; class Cephalopoda; order Sepiida; family Sepiidae; genus Acanthosepion; species Acanthosepion lycidas. The sequence continues at coordinate 42,464,030 of OZ010579.1, forward strand.
GTAAAAGGAATAATGTTGCCAGCTCTAAGTTTTTTATTCCATACAAAATAGGCATTTAAAATTCATATAAACTGGATTTGGCATTAAATAACACACACCATAAAACCCAACCAACCAACCAACCAAAATTTTATTTTTATTTTTTTATTTAGTCAAAATTACCGTTAAATTTTATACTCATTTACTGGATTATATTTTAATGTGTTACAAAAATTGCAAACTGGGTGTTTCATAGCATTACGTACTGTTTCGTCTGCAGTGGAAGTTTTAACATATGATTAGAAACGGAAAATATATTCTCATCTTATGAAGCGAATAATTTTCTTTGAGATCTTAATTTTGATCTTCCTGGGTATCAAGATAAATTACACCTGGCGGAAATGCCTACGATCGCGAAATTGGAGATTTAGAGAACCGTGGAACAATCTCTTAATTGCTGTTGCTCCCAGATACATTTTGAGCAGAGGTGGCAGCACCTATTATGTGTTCCTGCTAAGGGCAAATAATGATCCCCATGGCAAAAATCAACAGTGAATTTTTACAATGAATTGAGCAACAGTATAATTTCATAGCAAAATGATAAACAATGTAAATAAAAATATACAATTTTATAGTACAATTACCAACAATATATTTTATCATCGTTAAAATATATATTAAAAAAAAAATATAACTTTATTCTGAAAGTATAAACCAATGTAAAAAAAATATCTGTGATGGAAAGCATAAAATTACGTACAGTATATATAAATCTCGGCATTAAATAACACATTGAAAATAAATCTGATTCAACTTAATGATTGCCTGGTCATTTTTAAGAGACTTCTCAAAATGATATGCACAAAGAATTGAACTTATTACAAACGCTATAATTAAGTGTTTTGATTTATTTCGTGAAGAAGTGTTCTACTAAATTCAAACACGAGGAAATTAAATAAACATTATTAAGTTAAGCTCTTATTTATAGTTTCATTTCACAATATATGTGGGTTTTACATACCAAAATATATAAGAAAATGCATGTCAGCACTGAAACTTTGGTAAATGATGTCGACAACGATAAAAATATACAGGAATTTGAATGCCGAAAATGTGTACTGGATATCGGAACACATTTGTGTGGTTAATACAAAACAAGATTTTTTGTATAATATTATAATATTATATTCAATTTATCTTTATACATATAAAGATAAATTTAGCAAAATAATGTAGCAAGCATTTAATCATTCCTGAAAGGAGTTATTGTATTCACTAGCAATCATTCTGTGTTTGCTGAGAAATTAAATGTTTTAATAAACAGCCGTAATTATTGTAAAATCTAATTAGATAGATTGTCACGATTTCCGATAGAAATTGATTGTTGAATCAGATAACCAACGATATAATTTCATGTTATGTGTGCCGGGTATAGAAATTGTAATAATTCAATATATATATATATATATATATATATATATATATATATATATATATATATATATATATATATATATATATGTTTCTGTGTGTGTGTGTATCTGTACAAAAGAAAAAAAGAAAACTAAAAATGTAAGATACGTCTCCCTGTCTGACTGTGTGTTAGGTCATAGTAATAAAAAATTGGAAAGGGTGACGTAGAAATCTATTAGCATAACTTGTAAGAAATACAATCTTATATCTTTCACTCGAAATATTTCCAGACAGTGTTTGATAAAAGAAACACATTTACTAATTTGCTTCTTTTATAGAACAAGCGTGAACTTGCAAACCTTGAAAGTCTGAACTTACTGACCTTAGATAATGTGTTTATTAATAGTTTCTACAATGAGTCCGCGTAGCATTTTTTATCTATTATGTGATGAATCTTTTTTGCGAAGAAACGATTCGAATATTTGTATCTCATTATACAAAAGAGGTGAAATAAGTACGACTATTTTATATTACCGTTTATTAGATTAAACCTACAAAATTACCCAACAAATATATACAAAGATATAAGCAATGTGGGACAGTAAGAATTGATAAATTTAAATGAATCAGTGAAAAAAATAGGGAAAGATGAAAATTCACCTATAGCTCATCAGTGAAAATAGAAAAAAAATAGAGTAATGCAGAGGGTGGGAATGGTTAAATTGTCGCCATTTTATTTTTAATTTCGCGCATGCGCGTTGTGTTTTTTTTTTTTTTTTTTTTTGACGATTATACATATTCTTAGTGTCAGTTAGGCACCGTCTGGGCGTACCATGATGCAAAACACTCAATCAGAAATTTAGAAATGGCATTAAGCACTGCTTGTCATTCGCACCAGTAGCTCCAATAGAAACATTTCAGATTGTTTGAGGAAAGGTCAGAGTATTCGAAAAAAGTTGGATGAGGCTGATGGCGTTTAAAATGCTATTCGGAGTGATCACAACTTACGGTAAACTTATACCTCCATTCATCTACCCACTTGGCTTCAAACTCAACGCGGTGACCCACACAAAGTGCTTGAGAAGGTAGTGCTTCCCTGGATTAAGAGGTTGGCTGCTGAAAGATCATATGTATGGCTACACATTTTGCAACATGCCATACAACCAGGATTACACAGTCATGGCTTTCAGACAATTTCTACGGCCACATCACCATATATATCTGGGCACCTACCTCCCCAGAAAGCAAACACTTATGTTATTGTATATGGGACGCAGTTTAGTGAGAGCCCAGAAAAACTCCTTGTAACACCAAAGATTTACTAAAGGAATGGATTATGGCACCATACACTAAAATAAACAATGAGACCACCCAGAAGATTTGCAGGAGATCCCCAAATCATCTGGAGGTCGAGGTTATAGCCAATGGTGATTTTATTGAAAAAATTTACTCCTTATTATTTAAGATATTTTCTGTAATTTTGGTAAATATATCTGCTAAAGTGTCATTGTTGCTTTCATTTTTTTGCGTAATTTACAATATATATATATATATATATATATATATATATATATATATATATATATATATATATATGCAAGCACGAAATTATTCGGATGCCATCAATTTTGAATATTTTCATCCATTTCGAAGAATCTAATGCCCGTATGACGCCACGTTTTTTTATATGGTAATAAGAAAAAAAGAAATATAAAACTCAATTTTCAGATCAGTAGGTTAAATGCAACAATTTGACAGACGAATTATGCAAAATAGCAAAACACAAAATTATTCCTACAGTAGAAAATATTGTCTTAAATTGATTGATTCGTGTAAATATAAGTATTTTGCATACTTATATTGTCAGTAAAGCCATCCAATTTATTTATTCTGAAAAATATTTGTGATAATTCTAGCAAATAAGATCACGTGGTGCATAGAATGCCACCATTGTTATTCTTAGTTTAACAGCACGGTGAGGAAAAAACAACCATAGCTCTGACTTGATACAAGGAATTAATTATATCCACAAGTTGGGAATTAGTTACAGCATTATTTCAAACTGGTTAGGTATGCTTGTATATACAGGATAGTCCATTATGAAATACTTTAAACAGATTCGCATGACAGAGAATTTGGCTGGGCGTGGAAGAATACCCCAAATGCCACCGAGACCTTCATGAAAACTTTGTCGCGAGGTTAATATAAACCCAAGTGATGTTTCGAAAGACATCTCGAAAAGTTTGGATACGATGTGTATCAGCGTATGTACTCGCACATTACAATGGTGTTTAAATAGAAATGTGTTGTATGAAAACCGACCACGATAAATACATTTTCACGAAACATGTCACATTGTTGATCAGTTTAATTTTGCCAATATATTGTGGGACAAATAATAATATTTTGGGAGCAAATATTATGGAATGATAAAACAAAACTTTAACATTTTGGAAATAATAATGTACAGAAATTTCGTGAAAGAAAGGTGAGTAGAGATGTTTTTAATTTCCGAATACGGTTAGCACATAATTAATATTATTAAGAGTTGGACCATCCATTATCAAGTATAATTCAACGCTTAGCATTATTAACTACAAACGAAGCCACAATTTCCGTATTTGGAAATTAAAAAAAATCTACAACATGCTAAAACATGCACGTAAAGCACACACCGAATTAAGCTGAAAAACTGAATCATCCTTAATAATGGCTAAAGGTATAGTCGAATGCGCTCGGAACGATAAAACATTTAGACAGTTTTTACACACTCTTTGTCCAGAAAGCTCCTGTTTGAACACAAGAAAATAAAAATAAACAGCTTAACTGTAGTACGATCACTATCGTTTTTAATGAAGCATGCATATGCATATGCATATATATATATATATATATATATATATATATATATATATATAACGTAGGTATTTGTAAGGGAATATTTTATATGGAAAATTGCTGGAGGATTACGCGCTTGATAATAATGGCATACATCTTCTTGTCAACAAGTAACGTACGTCAATATCATTTAGACTTAGCGTGGTGTGTCTTTCAATAATGTAAACATAATTGATTAGCAAATAAGACCATAAAAACCTAAACATCCATCACTGTCTTCCGTATTTATTCGTAAAACAATACACAATCCCACTATATTCATTTCTAACTCGAATGTGAAATGTTTGTGTTCTTCAAATTCTGTTTCAGTTATTCTCTGTTCAGTATTTATTAAATACATATATTTAAACAGCTTACTTCTTGATGATTAAATATTTCACTTTCTTCGTTTCATTCTCATCTCGTGGGTAACGGTATCTCTTCGCTGTAATAAAAGACACATCTGTTGCATCAACTACGTATTTTCTTTCTTTTATTCTACTATGAATTAGTTTATGTCTTTGTTCGTCAGCTGGTTGCTTTTTTCAGAATGTTTCCAATATATGTTTCTAACGTCTTTGAAGTTGCGTCAAGAAAAACTATTCTATACATTTGTTTATTCTCTGTGTAAGATAAACGTATTCCGCCCGCCTCTCATGCTGTACAACGGATGGTAAGATTTTTTTTTCTTTCGTATACGACCAATGAATAAACATGCACATGTCTTTCTCCTTCTTAATTCTTTTTAACATTCTTTTCTATTTGTTCTTATTTACTGCAAATTATATATTTAATTTTCTATTATACAATGTTTCCATTGGGTTCCATTTTTAATCTCCTTTCTTTCTTTCTTTTTCTTCAAGTTTTTTTTTCTTCGCTATTTATCCGCTTTCGTCCATATGTCTTTCATTCCCTGCGACTTTTAGGCTTCTTTGATATTTTCTTTTTCCCCTTCTTGTTATCTTCACCGTCATCCACTCCACTCTTACTCACTTTCAAATTCTTATTTTTATACTTTTGGATTTATTTTCTTGTTTATCTTGGATTCACTTTAATGGAAGAATTTGGTACTTTCATTTATTCGTTCGCGTTCGTTGCTACAAACTTAAAAATCTTTGTTCTCAGTTTTATAGTTTTTTATAATTTTTCATTAGAAGTTTGTTTCTTCACTAAGTCAGACATTCACTTGCATTTTGTTCTTTTCAACTTATTTTATTGGTTTCTGTGTTCTCTTCTGTTATATAGAAATAAAGTGTCACTGCCGAAACTGAGGTTTGAACATAGATCACCAGAGAACAAACAGAGGTGATGACATTTTGAATAACCAGATCAAGAGATTGTAAAGGTAATGTATATATGGGAATAATCGCGGGGTCTATGTAATCATTCTCCGGGTTACTTCGGATGTGTGCAGGTTAAACTCTATGCCTCGAGGCAGAGATGATCCCGGGACGAGGCTATGTCGAAGGGCAGAGTCCCATCTCGGGTGACAGCTACTTCACCCCGTTTTTTATGGGGTGTACGATAAATTTTTGGCCGAGCCTGCGGGTTCAGATAATCTATAATAAACTCCGCTTTGTGCCACATCCGACCGGGTGGGGTGGTTAGTGAATATCATCGTTTATACAAATTACTATTCGGATAATTATTTGGTGGTAACTTTTCGAGCGAGTATTATCCAGCAAGTATTATTAGTGCGAGTGATACTCGAAGTCGTCTGACATCACTATTGTTCAACGGCGTATAATAGCTGTATCTGCGATTACAAAGTCTGTACTGCAACGAGCCTTACGAAAGTGACTCCGATTATCCGTTGATATTAAAAAGTAGCAAAGAGTGTTCGTTGGCATCATGAAATCAATCTTCGTCGATATAAAAACAATGTCGTTTTCTCACATATGTTACTATGTGAGAAAACGACATTATTTTTGCACCAGCCTAACACTTCTGTATTTCTTCTATTCTTGTTCTGGTTCATTTCTTCCCCATTTTCTTTCTTCACCTTCGTGGCCTTTTTATTAGGCTGGTGCAAAAATAATGTCGTTTTCTCACATAGTAACAAATGTGAGAAAACGACATTACTTTTGCACCAACCCAATACTTCGTACATCATTATAATACAGTGTAAACCCGGATATAAGATACTCGGTTATAAGAGAAACCCGGATATAAAAGAGATTGTCTCTGATCCCAAATTAGAGCCATACTTACCTAAACAAAATAGACCAAACCCGGATATAAGAGAAACCCGGATATAAGAGACTTAATCTCCAGCCCCGACAAATCTCTTATATCCGGGTTACACTGTACATTTTACGTTACTTTTATTTGTATTTAATCTCCATCTTTTCCCAATTATTCTGCTTTCTTCACTTTTCATTATCTTTCCTTCATTTTAATTTCTACTTCATGGTCATCATCACGTTTTTTTTTTCGTTTCAGATTATTACCTTTCAAAATACATTCTATTTATTCTTTTATAACGCATTTCATTTGGTTCCGTCCATTCCTTCTTTTGACAATTTCTGGCATACATTTATATTCATCTTATCGTCTTCATAATCATCATTTTATATCCTTCGTTTCATGAC
>OZ010579.1:42475889-42503389 GCA_963932145.1 Acanthosepion lycidas
TTTGTAACATATTCGCAAGCACTTAACAACAGTTGTTACTCGACAACTGAGCGCAAACGCTATTTCATAAACTAGTTAACTTTGCACAAAACCAATGAAAGGGGGAAAATGGTAAATGATTAGCATGAATAACCTGTTTAACATTGTACACAAAACAACACCTGTGTTGAATTTAATTTTTAAATTTTTTTGTGTCTTTCCTTAGATTATTTCATCAAAAATGATTTGCGTTTTCCAGATAATAAAATTTATATGTTAAGAATAGGTACACCATCATGCTTTTTGAAAACTTCCATCGAAGGGCAATGAGAGAATGGATTCTGAAACTGCTCAAAACAGCACATCAAATGTCTCTCATTCTACGGGCAGTAAAAGTTAACATATTATAAGGCTATTCATTACAAAAAGGAAAAAAAATCCAAACAGGAAATGAGCCAAACAAATATGTTACCGCAAATTGGTAGTAGGGAAATATAAATTATGTAACGATGAGGAATTTTAACATTATTACAAATCTGTCTCTCTTACGATTAATTAAACACTTATTATAAACTATTTAATTCACTACTAATCGTTTTATCAGTTTAAGTTTAAAGATTTTCCCACTTTATTCAAAACGAAATAGTAATTCTTTAGCCGATTTTATAAAAGCATATTCTAAAATAATTTCACCTTATCAAATGGCAAAATATACACATGTAAAGTAATAAATGGTTTCGATTATTTTCAGGCAAATATCCTTTCCTATTCATATGTGCCGTCAGATATTTTTGACATATTTTCACCGTCTCTTTCAACAGTAACTTGATAGTTACTTTGTACCTGCTAGATTTCTACATCCTAATAACTTGAACTGTCTGTTATACTTGCAAACATATATTTTGTCTTTATTTGGCCGATCCGTGTCCATAATTGCCGATTATGTCATATCATTCTTCCGTTCATATATTTGCATTTATATCCACCAAGATGCAAATAATTTTGGCATTATCTAGTATCTATTTTACGCCTCTGCATTGTGACGTTGGTGTATATAGAGCATTGATGTCTATATCTGCTTGTGAAGGAGGCATGGTAATATTAAATGCTTCGCTTAAATTTTACTAGAACAATTCTAACAAGAAGTATCCCAAGACATATTTCCTCTTTTGTTTATATAATATTAGAAATACACATTTATTTCTTTTTTTGTATGCCTGCATATACTATACTGTAGCTAACGCGTTGAAACCCCCATTCGTCTAGGTTCATTAATAAAGAACCAAACCAAATACAATGCTAATTTGACCTGCTTTTGTGTTAGTGTATTTATGTTTCTCACATATAATAGGGGAGCTTCGGGTTCATCGACATGGTCTAATAGTGAGAATGTTAGTCTCTAAAGATTATGACTAAGTGTGGAACTGCCCGACAACTTCGATATATTCGGTAGGGATATCAGAATAGCCAAGAACTTATACGGGCAGCAAACAGCATGCATGCGCATAGGGAAGGAGTTCAGTGAATACACAAAAATAGAAGGAGGCCTAAGGCAATTCTGCGTTTCTCACCCGGCCTGTTCAACCTAAACTGTGAGGCAATCCTGAGAGAATTGGAAACCGTACCGGAATTTAGCATTGGCGGCCACAAACTTAACAACGTAATATCCGCAGTGACACAGTACTGATAACAGACACGGAAATGAAATTAGAATATCTCGTATAGAAGTTAGCGACGGAGAGTGAGAAGAAGGGACTAAACATAAACAACAAGAAGACGGAGTGCATGATCGTCAGTATGAGGATAAGCCCGAAATACGATCTGAAGTCAGGAAACGCTAGAATCAAGCAAACGTTGAAGGTTAAATACCTAGGAAGCGTCTTTACAGATAACGGAAAGTGCGACACTGAATCTGTGAGTACTGGGACGGCTAAAGACACTATCCAAAAGTTGGACAGAGTTCTGCGAGACAGGAGGATATTTTTGGTAAAAAAGAAAATAATACTGAACTCTTACGTGACATCTGTCCTTCTTTACGCAGCGAATGTTGAAGGATTTACTCAAAGATGAAGAAGAGACTCGAGGCGACGGAGATGTGTTTCTACAGAAAGATGCTAAGGATATCATGGACCGAACGTGTGAGCAAAGATGAGATGTTAGAGAGGTTGCAAACAAGGAGGAGGCTTATACTTAATATCAGCAAGAGGCAGCTGAAGTTTCTGGGACACATAATGAGGAAAGAGGGCCTGGAGAATTTGATACCCACGGGTCGAATAGAGGGAAAGCGAGACGTGGGAAAACAACGCGTGATATACCTGGCGGACTTAAGCAGATGGATGACAGAATATGATCTGGGAGAGGAAGCAGACAGAATGAACTTTTTGAGAGCTGCAAGTGATAGAGGGAGGTGGAGAGCCATGATCACCTAAGTCCGGAAATGTCATGGCGCATAAAAAATAAGAATGTGAGTTCGATCCTCGATGACTGTCTCATCCTTTTTGCTATGTGTCACATCTAAGCTATGCTTAGGAAATCACATCAGGCATTTCGACGTGATGTAATGGTGAACAAGATAGTCTCTCTGATCCTTTAAGACTGAGTAGTGATTTCGATCCTTACAGTGTGCCCGTTTTATCCAACCTTGTGTCTCTTCTAAGCTAAGCGTAAACATCTCCATATAACGCGGGAGTTATTTAGCAGAAAAATATAATTAGATTTTAGATGTAATTGGTACTTTTTTTAATCAAACGTGAAAGATTCTTCTTATTCCTTCGACTTGAAGTGTTTTCATAGTTGTAATAAATATTACGATTAATGAAATCTGTGCTATTAAGATAATATATATATAAAAATGTATATATTAGACGGTTAATCAATCCAAATGCATCGCCATTAAATGATTTTCCGAATCAAATATAAATTTAACAAAACGATATAGGATTTGAAAAAAATCATTTTTTTTTCTTTAATTCTTTTTTTTAAATATATCCCGTTTATTTATAATGTTTATATTACAGGAATATAAACAGTAACCTTACTCTTCCTTAGGTAATATCAGTCCTCCTATATGGCAGTGAATGCTGGACAATTGCCTGACAGATGGAGTGAGATGAGGCAACATAATTATGGTTCTATAATAGTATTCTGAGGATGCCATAGACCGAACATGTGAGAAACGACGAAGTTTTACAGAAAATGAAAACAAAAATTAAACTTGAAATTAACACAAGGACAAAGAGAGAAGGACGAGGAAGTTGAAAATTCATGGGTACGTAATGAGGAAGGATGACTTTGAAAATCTGATACTTAAAGTACATATAGAAGGCAAGAGAGACAGAGGAAAACAGCGCGTAACATACTTAATGAACTTGAGTAAATGAATAGTAGAACAGGGTTTGAGAGAAATCGCACAAAGACAAAACTTATTAAGATGTAAAAAGGAAAGGAGAATATGGATGAGTTTCAACGTCTACGCCGCGAAGGGACACGGCATATAGAAGAAATATTTAAATTTGTACTGTTAAGCTGGGTGTGAGGCATTTAGTGCAACTAATAACAGGATATTTTTCATGATCAACGTGGGATATGTTAGGTCTACATTTTTCATAATTGGAAGAAGTTTAGTTCCCGATAGTTATTTATTAGCAGGGTTTTTTTTATAGGTTCGTGTCAAAGAAAGAAAGTTAAGAACATGCTATAATTTCGTAATAACCTCAGAAACCATATTTCAGATTTTTGAAATATAGTTTGATCGATATATCAAAAGAAATATAGCTAGGTCGATATATGAAAAGAAATACAGTTGTCCCTTTCAAATTGGGCGTATTTCTCGCCCGCAATTCCAATCGTCTTTTAAAACACTTCATTCAACAACTTCCATTCCTCACTATTTTTTGACTTTATAACATGTCAGTGTGCCGCTATGATTTTTTCAATTATTACACAACGTTTTTTAAACCAAAATTTAATTGCGTGTAAAATGGCTCTTAAAATTAAATATGATAATACTTATTAAGAATTTGTAGCCTAATCAGGCTTAAGTTTGGGCGTAGATATATCATTCGGAATAAACTATCTATTTAAATAGCAAAAGCCAACACAAAAAAAATATCTCTTAAAATATATAGTATATTATTTGTATGAACCATGCCTCTTTTTCATCAGTTTAAATAATTAGTATAAATATCAGCCATCTGCAAAATATGTATAATGTTACAGGTTCATTTTCTGGTTTCCGGCAATTTATTTTTGATTATATCATAAGTTACACACGTAGAACCTGAAGAATAGATATATTCTATTCTAAAGATGAAAATATCAGATGCAAAAATGTTTTTCTTTTAAATTATGACCTTGTCTATTTACTTCTTAATACAGTGCTACTGAATGGATAAGATACCTGTCATAGTCTTCACTTCGTAATGTAAAAACAGAGTATGGATCTCAATGGTTGTCTCTACTATTATATATTTTACTTGTTTCAGATTATGTTTTTTTCTAGATAAATAGATACTGATGATTAAAAGCTAACATGTTTACTCACCTAACACTGCATATTTAACTGCGAATCACAAAATGTTAAACCTAACAGTAAAACCAGATATTTTATGTGTTGGTTTGAACAGGTTTAGAATCTACTTTCTCATTTGGCTTTTCCGGCGGCTTGAGCATTCGTTGTTTTCTCCAAGGTGAAAGCAACAATTTCGAACTTTGATTGACATTAAAGACTGGCCCGCCCCAATAGCAATGTTGTCAGGATTTCCCTTTTCAGAGTTCCCCACACTTTTGGCCCAGCATGGGACTAAACTAAGCTTAGTATATATCAGTCATCAGATTGTATAATTGACATCTTTTTTTTCAAGGGATCAAATCGAATTTTTTTCTGTCAATTCTTCCTTAGTCATATAACCCACGGGATGTGACCTCAGTCTGTCCGATCGGAATTGAATTCTCTGATATATCCCAAGAGAGCAACAGTAGAAGCGAAAAAATTCAAAAAGACATAAAACAAAATAAAACAAAGTAAGAATATATATATATATATATATATATATATATATATATATATATATATATATATATATATATATATATATATATATATATATTATTGTTGGTTATATAAATATTTTTGTTTAAATTTAGAAATTGAACTCGCTATTTTCTATCATTATTGTCTAGCTCAAAATTAGGGGCTGATTTTTATTTACATACATATAACATACTAGTAAATAAATGAAATGATTTGCGAGATTTAGTTTCTTTACCCGGTACAGCAATTCTTCCATTAACGTGGGAGATAGTTTGAGCTCCTCCGAAAATGCCGAGGATGATTTGCCTTTTATGATATCGGTCAGTGCAAATAAATAATTTTTATTCTCTTGCCTGGTTATTGCATTATTAATATTTAGACATTTCCTTATAAGGGAAAATTCTGTATTGCTTTCTTTCGGGATATATATTCTTTATTTCTTTCTATGGAAATCGTTGATTGGGATAAGGATTTTAAAGCGAATATTAATGTTATTTTTTATGTGGTCCTCACGGACCGCGTTAAATCCATATATTTGGGTTTTTTCAAATGTTTCTCTTAAAACATTTTTTCAGAGAAAAAGGTTTATCAAGTCTATTAGCTGTTATCACAATTCTAGTAATGTTCGTTATTCACTTACATTTTATTTGAAGTGGTGTGCAAATTCGAGGTCGTGATTCTGCCATTATTTGCACATCGTGTTACAAATTCTACAAATTTAAGTTTTTGCTTTTGTTGAAAGGCCTCGTATGATACAGTCTCTGTTATTTGGTACATATTTTAGTTCGTGGTTAAGAGCTACGATCGTCATTTCTTCGAAAACAGATTTACCAGTTGCATACATCTGAACAGTTATGGTAACATGCATGGCATCCCTGTTAAATGCATTATCTCACGTAACTATATAAGAGAACCACAAGTGAATTTTTTTACGTTAATGTTTCGGATTTGAGGCATTTGTGAAGTCGAGCGAAGCTCTACATAGAACAGCAATGTCTGTGTTCACATTCTTCATACTATTTTTTATGACTAATCTATTCTCCGAGGTACATGAAATATTATGATTGGTAGGAACAGTATCGCTAATTTGGGTGGAATTCATTTCTATCGAATCGAGGACACATAAAAAAATATAAACTTGTCCACACCCATAAAATGTTAATACACTAACAGAATCTCTTGAGAAAAAAAAAATCCATTTTTGACACATCTGTTCGCACAAAAATGCTTTAGTTTAGGAGACCTAAGTATTGTACCAAATGGTTAAAATAACGAAAGAATCTGGGGCCATTTATAATCTAACATAAAGCAACATTCAGCAAGCAAGTTCAGAAAAATAGCCTGCATACAACCATTATAGTTCAGGCATTGAATCCCACTCGAAATGAATTGAAGAAGTAAATGATTAAACAATACATATTATTTAACTCTTCCTGCCCCCAGGGATAATTACAACCGCGAAAAGCATCTGCTGACAAATTCTCACTAGGGAACGTTTGCATATTCACCTGCTGTATTATCGGTTATAGTAAGTCAACGTTTTAGAATTCAACCTTATTTATTGCTATAACAGCAGCCATGATAATTCTATCTTACAAGAAATCTCATTCACGTATTAACCAAATATTTGTTCATAAAATGTTATGTATAATTTATATTCTCTTTTCCGATTATCTTTCTTAACTTTTAGATGAGTAATATTGTTTTATTTACAATGCAACCTCTTTAAGCTATTGTCCGAAAACTTTTTCGATCTGGCATCTTTTTGAATCAGCCACCATTAGCTTGAGCGGCTATGAGGCCAGCAGCGCATGTTGTTTACAACTTTCCGCAGCAGTCGACAGAAGCCGTGTGTTTTCGTGACAAGATCTTGCTCATTTCTCATATATAGCAGGATATATACCAATATAGCATTGTAAGGATATATTTTTCTTTTGGTTTTAGTCTCATTAGCATTTGTAATGCAATAAACAATAAACAAATCGTGTTTCGAAGCATTTATGGTTGTTTTGTTTCTTGTCTTAATGTTAGTTCTGCTTTTGATAAGACAGCAATATAAAAAGTGTCTTAAAAACGTAACCAAATTCCAAATAAATTTAGTGTTTATTGCAAACAAAATTAATGGTTAAAATTAAGAAATATTGTTTATTGACTGACAAAAAAATATAAACTGTTTAAATTACAAGTTAAATGTATGAATCAAGAAAAAGAACACATTCGAGGATTTATAGGAAGTAAAAGTATAAATACCTTTTGTAATCATCCTGTACCTATGTAGAGGGACCTGGAAAAAACTATATTTGCATAGATACTATTTTAAATAGTGGTTTCGGTTTGTTCAAATGAGTAAAGGATTAAAAACTGCATTTAATTGTTCGTATTCAGATACAGTAACCCCCCCCCCACCAATAAAACCTGGATAGATGAAAATGCACATATTTACTAATTCCCTTGCCGATATACTATACAGCTGATATATACCCGGTGAACCACATTTCAGTCATATATTTTTAAAACAATGTTCAAAACATATGGTGAAATAACTTTTTTGTCATTGCATTTACACCTGCGTCTTTCCAGATGATTTAAATTGAAAAATATTGAACTATAAAATTTTCTGGAAATGCCGGTTCCCGTGTACGCTAAAGCTGCAATAGTCTAAACGCTGAGTATTTATTACATTAAAAGTCTTACAGTATGAACGAAACTAATAAGTCTGGAGCGTCTTTGAAACTGCGTTTATCATACAGAAGTTTACATTTGAACTAATACATATGACAGCTGCAATGCACCAAAGACAGCTTGATAAGGCGTGAAGAAAATATTAATTAAATTTCACATGTCCTTTCTTACCCTAGAGCTTCTCACAACTTGTAAATTGTTAATTATATTATTGTATTCATATTGAGCGGCGAGGGAAAGTGAAGCACAGTGTATGTTAACTAACGTCCCAACGGTTGTCTACTTAATAAAATAGATCGGAATATGCGCTTGATTAATCAAGTATCTCAAAGTGAATCTCTTGTCGGCTCAGTTGTGTTTCTTCGAAGCAAATTTCAAGTGATCTGAACCTTTTATCACGAGAATTCCAGGAACAAAAATACAGAGATTGTAAAAGACAAAAAAATAAATAAACAGATAGTGACAATTTAATAAAATTAAAGATGGCTAAATATCCGTAATGTGTGTACACAGAGTATAAATAGGTATTTAAATATTTTGTTGAGACGTTTGGATTAAGCTGTAATGCAGTGAATCCCAGAAGATCCGGATATAAGTAAAACATCTATTTTCAGCCTCTTCCTATACTTCCTTTTAAAGGTCTTTTTAGGATGTGGACTGTCATGATTTTCTACTACATATGTCATTTACAGCTATTAGCGTTTACACTATTGAAATTTTTCAGAAAGTTTACTCACTTTTCTTGTCATATTCATCATGTTTCTCCGTTGGTATTACAACGACTGAAATATCGTAAGTATGACAATACAGATGGGGACAACAGTGTGAACATTGTAAATAGTAGCAATAACTCATCTCAAAAATATAGCTAACTACGACCCTACCCTCAGTTCAGCCATTCATTTTGACAAGTTCGTCACGTAGTTTACATGGCGTTGCCGTCTGACTCATATATAATCCTATAATAAAGGTTAATTTATATATTAGACAAAGAGAGCTACATTCCTATTATTAAAATGTGTTATGTAATAATTTATAAATTTTTGCTAAACGAGATAACAGGATATATAATCCGAGAAAAATTGTAGAAATCTAACAAAGTGAAAAAGCTTTCATTTATTTACAACTTTAACAAACTTAGCAAACAGGCATTGACTATTTTAATATAAAACAAAAACAGTTTGTCGTTCCTCGTGTCCTGATAATACTGTTTAACTTCAAAATGAAGTTGAAATGTAATATATTATTAGTTGTGAGATCAATACCTGGCAAGAGCCGAGGTGAAGAAAAGACTTGAAGATTTGAGTTAAAGGGAGATAACTGAACGGAGGAGGTATGACTTTGAGAAATAGAACAATCAACACATGTATAGGAATTAAAATGTTTCGATGTGAAATTCACCTGAATAGAGCGAACGTTCAGCGACCGAAACATCCTGAATATGGCAACAAAGATGAGAGCAACAGTCTGCACATTGTAAATCATGTAAACGAATATAAAGACTTTTCATTTTTGTTTAATTTCTTCACATTTATACTATATATATATATATATATATATATATATATATATATATATATATATATATATATATATATATAAATTTGTCCATACCGTCCAGCATTTTTCGTATATGATGACATTTAAGGATATGAAGAACGATAATTTGTCACAAAGTGTTTTTTTTTTCGTGCTAAATAAAAATTCCCTTTTACCATTCTCCTAGTCATCGTTCTGCTTAAAGAGTTAAATGCATTATTTAATGCTTGTCCTGCCTTTTGTATCTTCAGTATTTCTATATGTGTACATTGATGTCTACACCGAGTGTTTAAACAATTTTCCGGCCATAAAGTTCGCGATCAAGCTCGTAACAGATTGTCCTCTCGATGAAATATAATTTTCACACTCACACACGCGCGTGCACACACATACAGACGCGCGCTCGCGCAAAAACACACATGCACAAAGACAGACAGACAGACACACACACACACACACACACACACACACATATATATATATATATATATATATATATATATATATATATATATATATATATATATATATATATAAATAAAATGATTTTTTTTTTAAATTTTCAACTGCATATTTTAGTTAGGTCAGTTGGAAAACGATTGTGAGAACCGTGACGCAATTTCCTCTGCCAGAAATTTTGAAACGGCATACTGTACTGCTTGTAATTCGAGCCTATAGAGTCTTTTGGTGTCATTCTCAGAGCAGTAAAGAGCATTCAGAAAGAGTTCTTGAGTCTAATGGTGATTACGAATTTACTACAGCTTGAAAAACACAATCTGATAGGTCTGATAAGAAAATGACTCCCTAATTTGTTAGTGCGATCCAGGACATGATTGCCAACGATTTCTCCATTCGCTCAGGTCCATAACCAGCGTCACAGGAATGTCTGAGTTACTTATGCGGCAGCTAGGGCATGAAGATATTCAGTATTTCTCATACAATATGATAAATTGTCAAATCTTCTCAAAGACCATGAAATACAAGAGGAAAGATAGCGCTAGAAAGCTTTTGAATAAACTCAAGCATCCCCTCCTACTGAACATCGCTTGGTTTTTCTCAGAGGAGAAAAATTTCTGCTAGGATAGGATGGTGAATTCACAGTGCAAACGTTGCCTTGCTGTGTTCCAATAGTGTATCGAGTCCGATGAAAAGCAAGCAACCCGTTAAAATCATGGTTTTTGAAGTTATCACTAGTTGTAGTGACGTTATACCTCCATTCATCTTCCTACAACACCAAAGACACAACACAAAGGCTCAATCCAAATACATTAAGGAGGTTATACTGACCTGTGTTAAGAGGAAGGCTTCTTGAAGAAAATATATCTGACAAAAGAACTCAGCAAAAGGCCACACAACCAGAAGAACGCAGACATGGCTGCCAGATAATGTATTCGACCATATCACACCTTACATCTTGCCACGTAACTCCTCTGTCTTCAATCACCTTGATTATTATATGTGGGGCGCATTTGACCGAGTGACATCCTGAAGATAAACTGAATTCTAAGATTATGGCAGCATTCACCAACTTAAACAAGGAGACTGTCAAGAAGAGATGACGGAGATTACAAAGACGTTGTTTGAGGTCAATGGCATTTTATTGTATAAATTTGCTCTTTAGCATTTCAAGATAAATTTGTGAAATTTTAGTAAATATGTATGTTAAAATAAGATGTCATTGTTATTTTCATTTCTCCGTAATATAGACCATATTTTATCCATCATAATACCCCACTCTCTCTCTCTCTCTCTCTCTATATATATATATATATATATATATATCTATCTATCTATCTATCTATCTATCTATCTATATATATATATATATTTATATATATATAGATACATATATATATATATATATATATATATATATATATATAGATAGATAGATAAATCGATAGATCTATCTATCTCTCTCTCTCTATATATATATATATATATATATATATATATATATAGTGAAATAGATAGATAGATAGATAGATATTACCTGCATTATTATTATATACAACACAGACTTGTTAACAGTTCGTTAATGATTACAAAAAGCATTAGTGCTTAAATACTTTAATGTATTCTTTCAATTATGACCATAACACAATATTTCTTCTATCTTTACGTTGTAACTTATGAAGATGCAAATTGCTAAATTTAGAATAATTTTGTAACTTTTAAGATTCTACCAGGCATAAAATTGGCTTCACTAAACAATATAAAACCGCCTACAACATTTCCGAAATAGAATTAGATTGATCAGGATTGGGAAATCAAGATTAATTAAAAGTGTTGTATTTTCGAATATCTTCATTAACATCTATATTTACTGATTGAAAAAGTATTCGAATATTGTCAAGTAAAAAAAAACAACGTAAATATTTGTTTTATTTTCTCCGGCGTAATTCCTGGCAATATTTCTTCAAATGTTCTTCTTTTCGTTACAATTTATTCTAATATTTAAATGTCGATTCCTAAAAAAGAAAAAGAAAACAGAATAATCACTTCTTAGTTTGGAATATATACAGGCACACGCAGATTGCAATCTGCTGTTATTGCTAACGAATCTAATTTAGTTATATTTTCTTTACAGGAATTTAATTACGGGCGACACTATTTTAGTGTTTTATGAATATAACAATTAATACGACTGTCCAAGCAGCCATAGGTCGATGGAAATTAATTAAATTCAGAACGTAACGTATATTTATTCTATTTCATGATATTTCTATATTTTTTTAGTCACAAAAGACAGGTTGCTATTTAAATGCACATTAACAGTCACTCATATATAATCAAGTGGCCCACCACAGCGTTTGTAAATTTAGAAACTAGTTTTGTAGTGACTCGTGCTAGCATTTACACATTGAATACAGACGTTTTCAAGGCTGCCAAAAAATTATAATCCTTTTTACTACGACACACAAAAAGATGCCAACAGGCTTTATTCAAGATTCTAATAATATTTAATGTAATGAACAGTTTAATTCTTAGATAATTTTGTGTAAAATTATTTGAATTTATTGGATGAGGCTTTTTGGGTAGAGGATCAAAGTATTGGTTCAGGATTTTAATGGTATGGACATTTTGAATTCAGTTGTGTGGACAATTTAAATTCAGTAATATGGACATTTGGAATCCAGTGGTATGGACATTTTGAAATCAGTGGTATGCATATTTTGAATTCACTGGTATGGATATTTTGAATTAAGTGATATGGGCATTTTGAATTCAGTGGTATGGACATGTTAAATTAAATTTTTGGTACATTTTAAATTCAGATGTATAGACATTTTGAATTCATTTGTATTGAAAATTTGAATTAAATTCTTGAGATTATCTATCTATCTATCTTTCTATCTATCTATCTATCTATCTATCTATATATATATATATATATATATATATATATATATATATATATATATGAATAAGAAAGTATTCTTTGTAGCGAAATCACTTTGTAAATCACGTTTCATAAACACTTTACGCAAAGAGAGTTTCTGTCGAGCGACAATTATATTGTTAGTGTTATTTCCGTCAATAAAGAATTGTGGATAATATTTATTCTCTACATACCCAGTTTCCTAGTTTTATCTCTGTAAATATTTTTTATCAATATTTTGGATTCGTAGATATACATATATGTTTTTTTAAATATTTTTTGTTAATAAAATCTGTTTTATCGCTATTATCTCCTGTTTTTCTTGGTTTTGTTTTACGGCAATGGATTATTTATTGCCGACAAGATACGATATGCAATTTGATGCCATTTTATATTTTAATTTAACACATGCTCGTTGTTTGTTTTTGATTTTGTCAACTCCATAATATAGTTAGGTCATTTGGACACCGATTCTGAGCACCGTGACGCAAGTTCCTCTGCCAGATACATGGAAACGGAATGCTCTACTGCATGGAATTCAAGCCGACAGCTATGCTATAAGCATTTCAAGTGTCACTCTCAAAACAGTAAATAGGTTTCGGAAAGAGTTGTTCAGTCAAATGGTGATTACAATGGTACGGCAGGTTGGAAACTCACTTTGATAGGTCTGATAAGAAAATGCCTCTCTTATTTGTTAGTGCGATCCAAGCCATGATTGACAACGATCCCTCTATATCATTCAGGTCCTTAAACAGTGTTACAGAAGTAACTTCAGCATATTTCCTTTGCTCCAGTATCTCCTTCTATGTCCCGTGACTATTTATGACATAGGCGATAATGGTTCTCTTCAATTTCCTTTCTTTTGTAGCCTTTAACAATGTTCGACTTTTTACTAATATCTCGAGTCACAGTTCTGCCAGTCATATACGCCAGCTCGTTAGGTAGAGTTAGCCATCTTTCTCTTTGATCTTCTAAACACCATTATATCATGAGAGTGGGAACATTTTCACGCCATCATTCTTCATTTAGCTTTCTATACATTTCAACTATCTCTTAATATTTTTAAGTATATGCCTAAATTCTGTTTTCATTTTCCTTAACCATTACTCACATACACCGTGCATGGCATTATCAGCATCCTTCTTAGAATCAATAGTCTCAAGTCTTCACTTCATTTATGATGATATTTTACAAGTTTCAATGTCATATAGGAGGACTGATATCACATAACAAATATGCAATCATTTCTTTTATAACGGATTATTCCAGTTTATTATTTTCCTCAGTTTCTGAAATATATTCTTGTAATTCTGATGTCAGTATTCAGAACTGATACAATACATCCTAAATCTACGTATGTATTCTCCAAGTTATATTCGATTGAACTTAATTAAAAGGTGCCCATGTTTTAATCATCCGTTCTGGATTAGTGAATCTGTGGAAAAAATGGTCGTCGGGTTGACTGTGATAAACAAATTTCCAAAATCAGATAGTTACCTAATTTCAAATTTAGACTCTAAGAATTGATCTCATTATGTGGACTTGAAATTCAACAAGAGATTCTTAGGTAGGATATACTATTATGTCAGCCAATGTAAAGGCGAAACCGGGAAAAATTTGTGTTTTCAGTGCAAGCTTCATATTTTCGGTTTATTAAAGCGATTCTCGTGTTTTTATTCTTCCTCAAAAATTTAAACTATTTTCCAATCTGAGAGACACGCGAGATATCCATCACTATTATTATTATTATTATTATTATTATTATTATTATTATTATTATTATTATTATTATTATATTCTCTAACTCTCAACCAGAGAACTAAGGTTAGAAATGTTTACATGACATCCACTGATCGGTTTTGTAAAAATACTAAGATCACAAAAAATGTAAATAGATAGATTCCTTCGTAATATGTGATCTGTAATTGTGAGTTCATTTTTTTTTAAATTTCTTTAAGGCTTCGGCTGCTAGGAATCGCTTCAATAAGTCTATCGGAACCTTTGACAATCCATCCGTGGATTCGAAATACATGTGGAATTATTGATGTCTTCATATGCCACACGGTTTTGATGTCCATTTCAAAATCGTAGTATCGCGTTAGTTTTTTGGTATTTTTTTAAATATCTTCATATTTATATTACACTCTGTAGTGAATGTCATGTCAATAAGGAAGCACATTCTATTTATGTGGTCTTTAGTCACGATGTATGGGCGATTAGTTTGATTGTTCTGGCTGTGTCTAATGTAAAATACTATAAAATTTTTAGAGGTCCGGTCGCTGTGACCCGGTAGGGGGGATGTTCATACAAGTTTCTTGCAGTTTCCTTCCGCTAAACGTAGCACAAATTCCAGTGCAAATAATGGTCCACTTTATCATGCCGCCGAGTTTTATATTCAGTGGGTGCTAACACCGCTCAACCTCATACAGTATGGTCAATTTTATCTGGATGTTTACCATATTTTGGTTAAAACAATTTTTCATTAAATCTCTTGTTAATCTCTACTTAAGAGTGAATGTTACTATTGCACATTTATCTAATCCGAAATCCATACCAATGAGAAAAATGGAACATTTTATTCTAATATGGATACCCTTCAACTCACTGTTGGCTTTGGCAATGAGATTGATATTCATATAAAAAATGTCTTATTTTACTTTGTATCCATAGTTTTTACAGTTTAGTTAATACGAAAGAAAATACAGAACAAAAGAGGCGACAGTGATTTTCTGAAACTACAATATACATTTTGCGACTGGAAACAGCATAAAATATAGTAAAATTTTCAGTAGCTTTTTGCATATATCCCATTATCATTTATGCGCTTAAACGAAACGTTGATTTTAGTATTTACAATATTAGCTCATTAATACATTCATTAACCAGGGTGTAATCTAGTTTTCATGTTCATTGTTTCCCTAACGACAATGCCTTTTGTCACTTCATTAGATCAGTCCAATAGAACCCTTCATTCATCTATAAATGTTTGTTTCCCTCTCTTTCTAAAATATATCACGTTTTACAATTCAATATTTATTTCACATTTCAATATTTATTTAAATCTAGTGAAAATGTTTTTATATCTTGAGCCACTTATCTAAATAGTCTACATTTTATTTATTTGTCGATTTTTGACACTGTCATTTTTTTTTTTATTTGGTTCGATTTTAAAATCTTTTTGAGATTATTTAGTATATAATATTATAAATAATCTTTAGTCATTTGTCGGGATCTGCGTACCCAGATTTTTGTTATCTGTGTTTCGGGATTTAACAACAAAAGCATAAATACATCTTTTAAAAGAAACATTAAAAATGTGGAAGTGGAATGTAACTTAAAATAACATTTACATAATTCTTTTCACAAATATAGAGTAACAGCCAAATTTTCAATTTTCCTTACAGTGAAATTTGTTTTTTCAAGTAATTATGTGTTCGATGTGATGTGTTTAGATATATCGACAGCCATACTTTATGATGGTAGACTTAATGTTTCTGTGCGTGCGTAGACAATATCTAAGTCGGCTATATATATATATATATATATATATATATATATATATATATATATATATATATGTATGTATTTATTTATATATATATATATATATATATATATATATATATATATATATGAGATAGATATGTGTTCATTGAAGTCTACACCGATAGTTTAAGGGAATTTTCGGGCCATAATGTTGGCGATCAAGCTTGAAACAGATTGTCCTCTGGATGAAATATAATTTCCACACTCATAAACAAGCACATACATACACAAGCACATACACACACATATATATAGTGTATGGAGACAGCAGATGATTATTGAAACATATATTTTAAATAAAAACAGAAAAAAACGTATATGTTATGTTTGATTAGGAGCCATTTTAATCTTAGTATATTGGCTTTATTTTTGGAAGAAAATAAAAACAATCACTGTCCAACATTTGGATATATTTCTATTATACTTTTTGTCGATCAAATATTTCGGCTCACATGAGCCATAATCAGAGTGATTATATGGATATTACAAGAGAGATTTTCACCATCAAAGATGACATCATGTTATGTTTTCAAAGAAGTTTGCTATGAGACGATAACTAGGTCATTTACGACATCATAGGAACCGTATTACAAATTAACGATGCGCATATGCTTTTCCGCGACCGTCATAAATAGCTATTAACTGTATATTAATAAATAAATAAGTATATATTAATAAATATACATATTAACTATCACCAATAGCACGAGTCAGAGTTTAATGCACAAATTAATAATCAGATGCTGGGTATAGATTGGCCATAACAAAATTTAAATTTTAAAAAATATATTTGTTTTTCTCAATGTTGGCACAGTTATATATTATACTGTGATTTCAGTTTTTTAAATAAAAAGTTATATTTTGGATTTAAAATAAATGGGATCTGGGTACATATGTAAGAAAAAAAATATTAAGTTTTTTTTTTTGTTTTTTTTTTTATGGGGAAAAGAACCCAAAACCGTACTCACATTTAAAATATGCCGCAATTTCTATTAAAAACTAATCTCGATCAAAGTATGGAAGCAGATATTTACTTTTGTGCCAGGAAGTGTGAACCGAGTTTCTCAGTAGCTGACCAAGCAATGGATTCGATATAGTCTTTCCATTTCATGTCAACTGAGAACGTTAGCTAGAGAAGGTGTAATGAGTCATTATCCTCGCCGACAGCAGCAAAAATGTTGATGGGATGCAGAGACAAGCCTCTCTGATGATTCATGGTGACAACTTTAGTTTTGGAGTCGTGAAAATTGACAGGTCATCTTTTGCACCACTTATCGACTGTCTTGAGGTCGTTTGGTGCATCACTTTTGATTTTGTTGGATTTGGCATCCTTAGTATCGAGACAGTGGTAAACTGTACCGTCATCAGCATAGATGCCAAGTAGTTAAGTGAACGTTCAGGAAAAAAAAATACATTTCACGATTTGATTGGAACAACTAGATCAACTCAAAAATGTGTCCGGAGATAGCATAACTTATCAGATTGTGTAGAATCCTTAATGCCAGAACCTTTCAAAATCTTCGAGCTATCCAAAGCTACAACTGGCAATTCGCCATTTTATTTTATCTAGAGCATGCTAGAGTGATTGGTAGTAAATCAGCAGTTGACCTGGAGAAACGAAAGTCATATTACTTTGTGATAAATGGGCAACCGATGATAGATGATGAATTAATTAAGGGCCACAAGGAATTTCCCCCCAAATAGGCTGATTCTTAAGAACTGGAACATCAGACTATGATAACCCAGCAGGCGCGAAGGCGTGTCAGCGCGGCATTTATTATAAAGTTTAGACCAAAAAGGAGACAGTTTTTAGAACACTCCTCAATGGCAATTACACGGATGCAATGGTGTTTATATGTTTTGCGGGGATCAGGGATATAGATGATAACAGAGAACATGGAAGGGGTTATATGCATAACATTTAGCAGAATATCAGTTCTAAGTGGGAAGTTAAGCAGGGATACTCCAGTTGAGTCCAGCGTAGAGTTTGAGGAGATTTACAGGCAAGGTATGCACCTGTACCAGCAGGTATGATAATACCTCACATCGATTGAAGATGGTGGAATAGAGACCTTGCACATATTTTGTACCTTTTTACAGCTACGCTTATAATCACGAGAGCAAAAGTTGTTAGAGCCAATGCGCTGTCTCATTCTTTCAGCAAACAGAGACTTTACTCCATTGAGCACTAACCTACATTTGTCATGATCACTAGCAAATAGGCACTTGTTATGACAAGAGCTGCCACACTTGGTTAGCCGGAAAGAGTGGTTCCTCTGTACTATGGATGCCAATCATGCTGGTGTGAACCATGCAGGGATGGTGCCGTTACCGTATATTTCCGAGAATGGATGAAGGTGTGTTGCCGGTTTTGACTCAGGAAAAATCTCAGTCACGTAATTTTCAATTGGGAGATTAGAGATACAATGTAACCCGGATATAAGAGAGTTGTCGGGACATGAGAAGAAGTCTCTTATATCCGGGTTTCTCTTATATCCGGTTGGGTCTAATTAATATACATTAACACAGGCTCTAATTTGGGACCAGAGAAAATCTCTCTTATATCCGGGTTACACTGTATCAGTCTATAAGGCGTCACGAAGAAAATCTCCGAATGAGGCCCAGTCAGCGTGCTCGTAACGGAAATAGGTCTTATAGTTAGGGGGTTCCTCTTTAATGGATGCTGGGAAATAGATATCAATAGCTACCAAATAGTGGTCCGAGTTATCAAGAGAGAAGTACTGCGAAGCTCGGGAAGAACCAGGACAGGGGGTAAGAAATAGATATATTAGGTTGTTGTAAAAATAATGTCGTTTTCTCACATAGTAACATATGTGAGAAAACGACATTATTTTTGCACCAACGTCATAGTAGAAAAGCCTGTTACTCGGTTTGGCTGCAGATACGATTTGAGAAATCAACGATTTGAGTGAAGGATTTGGATAAATGGAAAGAATGTGATTTTTGTATACCGGCAATATCACTATCTTTAGAATAGTTCAGCCACTTGTTATGCTGAGCATTAAAGTTACCGAAGACAAAGATGTTCAGAGATGGACGAAGAGAAAGGGCCTTTTCTATGCTGTCAGTTATTGCGTCTAATATACTGAAATTTTCTGAAGAGCAGGAGCGATAAATGCAAAGGAGATAATTGACAGCGAATGACGGAAGAACATGCAAGTGTAATGTCCAATTCTGGGAGACAGTTCAATGCCTATCGGAATATTACATCGGATATAAACTGCAAGGTCATGCATGTAAATACTGGAATATTTTCATCCCAAAAGGAGATTCCTTTAGAATTCAATTGTCGTAGTGGAAGAATCCAGGTTCGTTTCTCAAAAGTTAAAGATGTCTGGCGACCGTTCGAGAAGGAAAGTTTCTACGCTGCAGAAGTTGGAACGGATACCACAAATATGGGGAGGATATTGTGGGGAAGGAGAGGAGTATTTTTATGTTAGCTCTTTCAGTTTTATTTCTTTATCTTATTTCCATGAGATATGTTTTCAAATGAGAAATAACTGTCACTATCTGTCCTCAATATCAATACGGATCAAATAGTGCGCGGCTGAGAGCAGAGAATAATGTGGTCTCAGCGTTACCCACCGGAAATACATGAAATGATACCTAGCAATGCGCGACATATCTCTACAAATGCTCCAATATTATGTTACTGTTGATCGGAGCAGTTTCTATAGGCGCTTACAAATAGTTCGTACTCCTAACGAAGAGTCAGAAGCAGTAGCCAGCAAACTGCCAAAATCGTAACTTCACAATAGAAAGTCACAACCAGCGGTTAATCCGAATTTAAAAAAATTGAGGGTTATATCATTGTGTCCCTGGTAGAAGAAAACAGAAAACCGATAAACCATATCCTGATCAGGGAAATATGGACGAGCCTCTACTCATATTCAATATGCTTGGAAGAATATGGTATAAGCCTCCATTCAATCAATTAGTCCATACTAATTTGGAACATAAGTTTCTAAAATTAATTGATAAACATTTTCTTAAAGTAATTCATTAAATAAAATTTTAAATCGGAATACTCTAAAATTTAGCTATAGTAGTAGTAATAATTCATAGAAAATAATTAAATCACATAACAATAGAATATAAAATTATATAAAAATAATAACTGTGATGCAAATACTGATACTAATTAGTCACGTATAACTAACATATGTAAATATAGAAATTCTGACCAATTTCTTTATCTAACAAGTGATAAGGAAATCCTCTGTGTATATGGGCTGGGTTTCATCGATTGAAAATCACAAATCTGTTACAATATATATTGGAAGCTCAATGAATATCTTTAAAAAACGTTTTTACAATCATATGTCATACCTTACCAATACTGACAAACGCATCATGACATCCTTTCTAAATATTTTAGAAAATTAAAAGACGAAAAAAAAAAAAACCTAAAGTTATTTCGAAAATTCTTAAACAAGCCAAAATCAGAAAATCAGTGACAGAACCGTGTTTCTTTTGTATACAGGAGGAACATGCGATAATTAAACACTTTAATAGAAATTGTAGGCATATTAAGGAATTAAATTTGCTAAACATTATAACACAATAATCACTTCCCTTAGGTTATATTACTTTTATATAAACATTTTAATGTTATCCATAGTGATCTATTGTTGTTTAAGATATTACATAGGTAAGTAATCGTGAAGTACTAGTAGTATTATTACCCGTGAGTTGGCTTATAATTAATTTAATTTTGATGCTGTTTGATAATATTTTTTTTAATTGTTGTAAATATATAAATGTCGGAAAAATATTTAAAAATTGTAATAGAAAATATCATATATGTTTACAAATTATTATATAAAAGTTATATAAATGCGTAAAAATAATTTTAGTGTTTAATTGAAAGTAATTGTATAAATGTTTAAAATTTAATTTGTATTCTAATATATAATGGAAGCTGAGCTTCAGTAGTTGTTGTGTTTGACTGTTTTTTTTCTCCTTAAAGTGTCTTTTATTTGCCTACTATATATGATTTTATTGGAATATGTGATTTCAGGCAATATGTCATAAGGTTTGAATTAACACATTGTATCTAATGTGTTTGCTATCTGGTAGCGATATTACTCCGTTCAATTTTGAATTTTCTATCATAACGTGTCTTCATTGGCTAAATCTGATATCAACAAATTCTCATATCCATTTTATAATTTTCCTTTTCAATGCTATATGAAACATTTGGATATACTAGTGTCATTTTCTATTCTTTTTCCTCCCTTCTCTTTCTAGTAGGACTCATTTCTTATGCTTTGTTCAACCTTTCGTATTATCCACATTCTTTGTAGTGATTTTTTTCTTTCCCTTTTTTTTTTGCATTAATTTTTTTTTTTCTTTATTCTACTTTTATGGAATGAACCTTTTTTTAGCATATGTTACTTTGCCTTCTATGGCGAATTGTCAAGAATGTAAAAAGAAATGATGTTTCATAAATTGTATTTTTAAATAAAATCGTTTATTACCTCCATGGTTAACCGACACATGAGACGTCATTGGACGTCAAACAAATAGGCTTTTTTGTTACATTATCTTGCATGCTCTAAAGCAAAATTATATATATATATATATATATATATATATATATATATATATATATATATATATATACAGACAGATATATAATTTTTTTTAAAGCCACATAATTACACAGAAACGACCAAACAAAATGGTGCATGGGCCTTTACACACACACACACACACACACAAGTATATATACATGTATATATATATATATATATATATATATATATATATATATATATATATATATATATGGCTTGATAGATAGACAGATGTATATATGTATATATATGGATGCACAGAGATAAATATATATATATATATATATATATATATATAATTTATATATATATATAATTTATATATATATATATATATATATATATATATAATTTATATATATATATATATATATATATACATATATATATATATATATATATATATATATATATATATATATATATATATATATATATATATACACACACAAATAAACACACTTATATATAATCTCCTGTTTGCACATATATATTCACAATATAGTAGGAAAATCGGATCTAATGCAAAACATAACCACATTCTGATAAGGATTTTATAATTTATTTTCTCTCTTATCCTAAAAATCACAACGCATTTTCCTTGCCAACAGCTATGGCTTTTATTTCGACCTGAAGACGCCAAATCTAACGCACGTAGGCGAAAGACGCCATGATAATGCTTTCGCACTTCGTCCCATTGTCGTAAATTTGTAAATTTGTAGTTACAATTTAATCCGAAGATTATGTAATCTCTCAATCTATTGCAAGTCTTTTAATACTTTGAGAATATATGAACCGCTGATTATTGTTATCTGGATTTTCAAACAAATTAAGATCCTAGAGATGACAATGATGGATACGAAAACTTTCACACGGCTTTTCTTTGTAGACACGCGTAACAGTTTTATCCACTGGCGACGTGTAAGTATGAGTTTGCAAAAAAATATATTTGCTTAACTTTTGCTGAAAATGTTTTTGTTGTAAGATCAATGAATACATCCGATAAAAAATATATGAATATTTACACTGCTATTTGAAAACATTTTCATTATGTCTTTAAATAGTATATTTTATATTTGTATTTCCGCATACTGCAAAGCATACTCATATACATACATACATACATATATATATATATATATATATATATATATATATATATATATATATATATATATATATATATATATATATATATATATATATTGAGAGAGACAGAGAGAGATAGCCAAGGCAGAAAGAGTAAATTTAAAACAGGCTAACAAGTGATTTTCAAGAAAACGAAATGCAGATCTGGTCACTGGAGGAGAAACATATTTCGATGGTATAGGCCGACAATCCCATACAGCATTACCTTTATATATATATATATATATATATATATATATATATATATATATATATATATATATATATATATATATATATATATATATATATATATCAGAGTTTACCAAGTTCCTTATAACTTATATATATATAAGTTATAAGGAACTTGGTAAACCGAATTGGTAAATCCAAAGAGGATGAAATCCTGAGAGCTCAATGTGAGGACAGAGCTAGTATGTAATGAAAAACAAATCACTTTAAGGTACCATTACGATGATTTATTTCACCCAAAATCCTTTTTTAATTACACTACCCACCAATTTCTAATACCATTTTTTCTCTCAATTCGTTGTTGGAAGTTTTACCTGATGATCTTGAATCATTAAAAAAGGATTTGGGGTGAAATAAATTATCTTAAAGTGGTTTGTTTTTCATTATATATATATATATATATATATATATATATATATATATATATATATATATATATATATATATATACACTTTTTGAAGGGTCGAATACAGAGACTTGGTGCAACAACCTCCCGCAGGATTTGAATTCTCCTAGACCAGTTGCCATCAAAGGCTATAGAACCCAGACTGTCCTGCTATTTACACATACCTGGAGGGAGAAGAAAAGGATTCACACTGTTCCCAAGTGTATTAGCAACTTAAGTGAATGTAATGATTCGCCTGGAATTCGAACTCGGCACTCGGATTCCTCGCCGCTATCCATTACTCCACCGTATAATATCTTCACCTTTATATTCATATAGATTCTCAAGGAACGAAACACGTTGCGATGGAAATAGTTTCGCTTTTGCTTAACTTTTCTTTTTGTTTTGCTTTAAATTGTATATTTTATTCATATATTAATTTTTAAACACACACATAGAGAGTGACAGAGTGAGAGGGAGAGAGAGATAAAACTCCACACGTACTCGCATATATATATATATATATATATATATATATATATATATATATATATATATATATACACGCGAACACTCACACATAAACACACACACACGCATATATATGCCTGATGACAGGATATTCAAGATCCTAATGTACAGCAAGTTAGATCTGTCCATTATTATTATTATTATTATTATTATTATTTTATATATATATATATATATATATATATATATATATATATATATATATATATATGTATGTATGTATGTGTGTGTGTGTTTGTGTGTGTGTGTGTGTGTGTAATTTTTAGTTGGTGTGTTCGTTAAATTTCATCCACAACAATAATAAACAAATATTTAGAACAAGTCAAAAGAAAGACAAGCAAAATACACAACATTACGGTAATTTATATACAATTTAAATATATACAAGTGAGTTATGAATTGGTGATTTGTTGTATGTTGATGTAATAAGCCATGTAGTTTGTTGTTGAGGATGTTTGAATGCTTAAATCAGTGTTTTGATGATTTGTTGTATGAATTAAACAGTTTCCTGTTAAACGCACAAAAGTGTTCGATTTCAGAGTTCAAACGTTAGTGTGTGTACACGAGTGTTATGTAAAATATTCTTACGTTGTACGAAGTTGAGTACCTTGAACTGTTAATTGTTAAATGTTTTGTTTGTTACTGTTACTAATATGTAGTGAATATATATTTCACTTTCTCAAGTAAAGTAAATTAATTTTTGAGAATTTGCTTAAAAGAGAGAACAAATATGCCAAAATGTTGTTGAATCAGAGGTTAATTCGCGCGGGAAAGTCAAAGTTTAAACTGTCGTGGAATTGGTTGGCATCTCTCTCAGTGTGGAATTCTGACGATATTCAGTCACTCCCCCACGAGAGCGTCATGTGGCACAAGGCCTTTTTAATGTGGGCATTCCGAGCCCGTGGGCTCGGCCAAAAAATAGCCCATTTAACCCGTATCAACGGGTTCAGGGCCGGTCTACCTCCCCGAAGGAGACTCCGCCCTTCGGCGTAGCCTCCTTCGGGTTCCTCCCCGTCTGAAGGCGGAGAGTTCAACCGATCAGCAGGTCCACCGAGTGTGGAATTCTGACGATATTCAGTCACCCCCCCACGAGGGTGTCATGTGGCACAAGGCCTTTTTAACGTGGGTATTCCGAGCCCGTAGGCTCGGCAAAAAATAGCCCATTGAACCCGTATAAACGGGTTCAGGGCCGGTCTACCTCCCCGAAGGAGACTCAGCCCTTCGGCGTAGCCTCCTTCGGGTTCCTCCCCGTCTGAAGGCGGAGAGTTCAACCGATCAGTAGGTCCACCGAGTGTGGAATTCTGACTGGTAAGTTGGTCCAGATTTCTTTCTTTTATAGGTTCTGGAAAGCATAAATAGGCTCAAACACATTTGAGCGGCAAAGGAATTTTCACGTGCATACTTAGTTTTTTAAGGCTGTTAGCCAGTGAGAAATTGAGTTTGTCAGAACAAGTGTTTTGATTGGATAACAGGTGTGTAGATGTAATGGATTGTTCTGCAAAAGGGCGAAACGGTAACATGGATTATTCCACATACAGATACAGACATATATATGTTTGTCTGTGTGAATATATATATATATATATATATATATATATATATATATATATATATATATATATATATATATATATATATATATATTATAGGATATCTTATTAAATGGAAATTTGTGTGAGAGTTTTTAGGGATATTAAATTATATAATCAAATCCTACAAGAAGAGACAAAAAATAATTTATTTTCTTTATATATATTTTAGACTTTGGAGTCCGTTGTTTTTTTTATCACACCGCACCTAGCGAATTTTTACCCTTTTTCATAACGTATTATGCTACTATTACTAATATTATCGATTATATCAAATGTGGTACTTCTTACTGAATCCTTGTCTCTCCTGATCACACTTGTATTTATTAAGTCGATATTGTTGTCAGATATATTTATCTTGAAATACTACTTTAAACGTTTTATGCGGCATATCTCGGCATCGCCTCAACATCAACAGATTACACCCCCCACCCCCCCCCCACACATATATATATATATATATATATATATATATATATATATATATATACAGGATTGCTGTATACGGAATAGATTCGAATAACCAACAAATATAATTCTTAAAAAGCGCTCATTACATATAGAGCATATATAATTATTTCTTCGAAAATTATAACATAAATATGTTATAAAATCATTAAAAAAAGTAGACATTTTCTTTCAGCATTTCTGGTGTCTTATGATGTGATTGTGTTGAATATAGAATCCATATCACTTAATGAGGCACCAGAAGTGTTGGATCAGAATTTTTTATTTTCTGGTGATTTCATAACATATTTATGTTACAATTTTCGAATAAATCGTTACTAATTATTTAAATTTACGCATTATTGAAATTAAAATTACTCTGGTAACGGCTACAGCTATTATTTAAATAAGAGGCGTAAGGGTTGATAATTTGTATCAATATCTTAGTTACATTCAAAACGGAAAAGTCAGGGTAGGGTTGAGACGTCTAAATCTAAAGCTGAAGATGACATCGTCTAGTCTGTTTAGCCATTATGTGTCTATGGAGATTTATTTCTTTTTTTCTTTTCTGAAAGCGTTTTGCATATGTAAAACTGTCATAATTTGCTAACATTTGATTTTTTTTTCCGAATTCATAAATGTTTTTTTTTTTATGATTGGGTAGGACTTTTACATTTTTTATTTAGACTATGGCGTTTAAAATTTGTATTTATTATTTAATTGTTTGTTTGTTATTTATGCGAATTATTTAATGCGAAAATTTCATGATGTCGGCAAAAAACTGTTAACTCATGTCTATTGTTTAATACATTTTTATGATCAGAAACTTGATAATATGTAGTTTTTCATGTAGGCATAAATGCCATGGGTCATCTCAAGTTTTACAAGTTCTAGTTTTGTTTATAATTTTCCATTTTACTTTTGGTGTCTTATTCATTTCCTTCAAATGCCAAAAATATTTAGGTAGGGATGTCTGATTTCTATTATTAATATTGTTGAAGGAGCATTTATGCTGTCTCCATCTGGTTTTAAATTCATTCTTCGTAGAACCACTGTACATCATATTGGTGTTAGGACTCTCGATGGACGAAATTGTATATTGGTATACCACAGATTTTACGCGGCATATATTTTCCACTGGGCAGTCTTTGGGGTTTCTACAATGACATAATTTTTTATTATTTTTGTCTAATTTAAGTTTAGGGTTTTATTAATAATATTTTGGCATGGGGGTTTATTCATGATTTTATTATTTTGTTTTTTATTATATTTCTATATTTTCAGTGCAACTCTAACTTAATTTTATGGTGTTTTATTAATGATTTTACAAAGTCTGCGATTTATAGGAAAGAGTTTTCCAACTAAGTCTAGGAATTTATGTCCTAGCTTAATTCTAAATATTTGGTT
>OZ010579.1:42505889-42558389 GCA_963932145.1 Acanthosepion lycidas
ATGCAGTTCTCGATGCCCTAAAATTTACCTTGTTTGACAGCACTGCATGTAATGACCAACTTAACAAAACCGTAGGAAATTATCAATATGTTTCATAGAAAATACTAGTGAAATATTAAGTTGGTGCAAAAATAATAACGTAATAATGTCGTTTTTTGACGTTAAAAAATACGTCAAAAACGACATTATTACGTCATTATTTTTGCACTAACCTAATAATAATAATAATAATAACAACAACAATGATGATGCTAATAATATTAATAATAATGATTACAATAACAACAACAAAAACAATAATAATAATAATAATAACAACAATGATGATGCTAATAATATTAATAATAATGATTACAATAACAACAACAAAAGCAATAATAATAATAATAATAAGAACAACAACAACAATGATGATGCTAATAATATTAATAATAATGATTACAATAACAACAACAAAAACAATAATAACAATAATAATAATAATAATAATAATAATAATAATTATTATTATTATTATTATTATTATTATTATTATTATTATTATTATTATTTCCGGACTTTTACATTAAAATAATGTTGGAAAATATAAGAATAGGTTATGAACATAGGAAGAGGTACTAAAAATAATAATTGCATATTTTTAAAAGATCTGACAAAATTTACAATAATGCCGGCTTTTATGTGCTCTGCCATTTAACAACGTGAGCTTTAGTGATATTTTATTTAATCAATTCACTCTCTAGCGATGATGGCCCTAAAATGCAAGTGGGTACTGAGAGTGAAAGAGAATGGGAATCCATTAGAAAGAGACGGAGACCCAATCCTATACATATATATGTATTTGTGTGTGTGCGCGCGTTGGTGCGTGTATTTAAATGTATCGTCTTATATACTTCTATATGGATATGCGAATTATATTTCAGTGTATATGTGTTTTATATTGAAAATATGTATAGATTGTGTTTATATTTCGGGAATCAAGTTTCTATCTAATCTGGATTCTCACAAATCACGTGTACATGATTTTTTCGTTCTTTACATTATTCGGACTATTGTCCTCATCTTTGTCGCCATATTTATTTCAACATTTCAGCCGTTGTACGCTCCGGCCTTCTTCAGGTGGTTGGATTGTCGAACCGAACCCTTTATTTCGCTCACTAGGTAGACTATTCTAGTTCCACCTGCCACATTTAATGGATGTCAGTTATCAGTTATCTCCTGATAATTTCCATCAAGGACACATGGCACAGAGGTTAAAGGCATTAGTTAGATCCACTGACAGGACCCAAAGAGTGCGAGTTCAATACCCGGTTATGGTAATGGAGAATTTTAGAGGGGAATTAACAGGAGATAACCGATGACTGACATCCATTAAACATGGCACGTGGAACAAAAAATGTCTACCCCAGTGAGCGAAATAAAGTGTTCAGTTCGACTTTGTAACCAGCTGAGGAAGGCCGGAGCGTACAACGGCCGAAACGTTATAATAAATACGGTGACAAAGATGAGGACGATAGTCCGAATAATGTAAATAATGTACATAATAACTCATCTCAGATATATAGACAGATGATTTCTTCGCTTCAATATGCTTTAAGAAAACTGCACCAGACATGTCTCCTCCTTTTCTCTTAATAATCGAAAATAAATGCATTGGTGCTTCTCGCTTTCCTTCTTGTTTGAAATCCTCTTTTGTATTTTCCAGTTTTTGATGAAATCAAGCAAACGGTCTATAACGGTATATTTCTAAATACCAGCCTGTTAGCATATTATCCCTTTTCGGCAATGTACTAGAGGTTCATATCAACTCTAATTTGATTAAGCATCTTGCTTTCTACGTTCTTCTTTCCAATATGCCATTTTTTAAATCTTATCTAGTTTAACTGCTGGTGTATTAATGATTATTTCTCTCAAAATGACCTACCATCTGATGTTAAATGTGTCAAAGTATGACTTGTTAATTTTAAAGCCACTAAATGGAAATTGCTTTCTTTTAATAGTCTGAGAGAACCCAGTTTGCCTTCCATAAGTATGCCTAATACTAACTTTCGGAAGAATAAATAGTTGCGTCTTATATGACACAAGTTTTCCATTGCCATGTAATGAACAGATTATAGTGAATCTATTGCTAGATCTGTTGCTAGGAAAGTTTGTTCACTGTGTTGTGCTAGATAACGTTTTATGCCAGAAACTATCTCATATATTTAAAAGTTTACAATTCGCTCGTGCTGTGCTGCCACATCTGTTCTGCTATATATTTAGAGATTCTTAATAAAATCCAAAGAATAATCTGCAATGCTATTGGTTCTGACCTAGCATCTCGGCTTCTGTCATTTTCCCTTCACCGTAACGTAATTTTCATGTGCGTTTTCAATAAATAGTTTCTTGGTAATGTGTCTGACAAATTTTACTCTATAGTAAATAGACGTTATGAATGTAAGCTCAATAAACAATATAATCATTTAACAGTTGAATGCCAGGAGTTATATGCTTACAGTTTATTCTCTTGCTTCTCAGTAGTTTTGGTCATCATTTGACTTGATGTTGATTTTCTTTGTGTCCGTAATTATAACACCGATTGTCATGGATGTGGTGGAAAATATCCTAGCATTGTTGATAAATAATTTATTTTCGTGTTTATTAGAAAGTGTGTAATAGGGTAGGATTATGAATTTTCTGTTGCTATTTCGTGTGCAGGTGTCTATTTTTGTTTAAATTTGAGAATTTTGTAAGCTAGTTTTCTAGCTTTAAAAAGGAAATACAAATGCCGGTACTTATAAAATAAACAGTTTATATCGGAGATATATCAATCAGTTATGTGCCGAGCGTGATACAGGCTTAGGCAATCATGTATTTTTTCGATACATGACTAACTAGGCAAAATTATTTCCCGCAGTAGGTTGCCATTTCTTTCTGCGGTAAACTATTTGCCATCCAATGCTAGAGAACACGATCTGCTATTTACTCAGAGCTGTGGGTAGGGGAAAGCAAGATGATTTATATATTTCCCTAGGTTAATATCACGAAAGTGAATGTAATGGATTCGTGTGCAATTCGAACTCGGCCCTCCGATTCGTCAATCCGAGCCGGTATCCCTTAGTCCACGAGATCTAAAAGCCTGCATCTACGAAGACAAAATAAAATTAAGTTTTTCGTTATACACGGGATCAAAACTTACTATAACTTTGATTTTACTAATGACATTTTAACTAAAATAACAGAGTTTTTGCGACGAAAGTTGTTTCAGAGTCTGCTATTAACAGTATTACCAGCTATAAACACGCTTCAAAAATATTATATTACATTGCCAGCATCACTGAATTCATTCTTAAACAAACTAACGTATATTTATCTAAAAGTAACTGTCTGTAAGTTAAAAAATAAATTCCTAAATCAACATGCTAAAAACATAATGTCTGTTAGATACACATAAACATACCCGAATATACATTATTATCATATAGTGTTTCTCATCTGAGTCCATCCTTCAAATTTATAAATCAACCATCCGTCCTTACATTGAATATTGCTCTCATATATGGTCAGGTGAGCCCGCTGTAAGTCTTGAGGTCCTCGACAATATCCAGAGAGGATATGCAATGATAGAGGGCCGGATGTGGCATCTAGTCTACAGTCGCTTTCTCACAGACGAGCTGTGGCTTTCTTCTGTCTCTCTACAAGTATTTTCACGGTAACTATTCCTAGAAGTTGCTTTCTATTGTTATCAGCCTGCATGAATTTAAGCGAGCTACTAGATTGCCATCACGGCCCAGCAATTTCACTGGCGACACGGTTAAATGTTTCGCTCGTTTCTCCACAAAGAGACATTTTTTCACGCAATTCACGTCTGTGGAATTCTCTTCCACTTACTTGCTACCCTGATAACGATAATCTCCTATTATTCAAGTGTAATATCAATCGACATCTTCTGATACCTTAATCCTTCTCTCGTCCTTATCTTTATAACCACATACGTATGAATGGCACTTCAGCATTTCATGGGGTGATGCTTAAAAAAATGACAAATAGACAAACTAGAATGTCTTTATATATATATATATATATATATATATATATATATATATATATATATATATATATATACACGTGTGTGTGTGTGCTTGTGTGTGTTTGCGCGAGAGTGTGTGTACACATCATGAATAAATGGTCTATTCCACTATATTTACGGTAGGTTATAAATATCTATTTTCATATTTTTAACACTCGGTTTTGTATCCACAACACAATATGCTTCATACGGTTTTGTTAAGAAAACGAAAAGTTTTCCAATACATATATATATTTATAAAGATATTCTTCTCCCTAGGTTAGCGATTTGCAAAAAACAAACATAGTTTACAAATTCAAGTGCCCTTTGCGAGATTGTATCTCCAACGAATTAAATAATATTTATGCTGATCACACAACAAACTCGCTTTCACGATGCTTGACACTACATTTGAATGAAAAGTCTAATATTTTTAGGCATTTAAAACAACATGCCTTGCTGCGTACACAATTCTGTAAAATCCTTGTCGAAAACACAATGATATTAGGTTGGTGCAAAAAATAATGACGTAATAATGTCGTTTTTTGACCGATTTTTTAGCATCAAAAACGACATTATTACGTCATTATTTTTGCACCAACTTAATACTTAAACATGAAAACAATAAACCAAAAGTAAATATTCATGAGGCTATATACATAAAACAGTTGAAACCTAGCATGAACAAAATAAACTAGGAAATCTCCACAAATATTCTTAATATCTATAATTGGTAAAAGAAGCCACTGGTTTATACTAACGGCGTCCTATATTTAATACTTCTCGAGTTTACTCTCGCGTGGTCATGTGTGACGCCATGAGCTGCGGTGCGATTTTCTCTTCCAGCTTCTTATATGCACGTGCTTATCGTTGTTTGGAAATCATCCATGTAAACAAAAACAGACTATCATCACATTCTTGTCCATGTATTGCTTAATATATTGTACAGTAATTTTCATTTTTGATAATGGCTTATGTAAGACGAAACTTAGATTGGATTAAAAATATGTATCAATATTGTGATTTTCTTTCTTCGTTTAATGAAATGCTATTAAGCTTATCAGACGTTATGAAAACAATTTACATAAAATAAATAGAAAACACTTGTCTATATTATTTAATGAAACACACACACACACACACATATATATATATATATATATATATATATATATATATATATATAATGCATTTTATTTTTAAGCCGGGATTAATCTTAATTCAAAAGTTTTGGGAAATTATTCTATCAAGAAATCCCTCTTTATATTTAGTATCAGTTACGAGGCTCAGAACCTTTGGGAATCACACATTCTGAATGAGAAAAATATTCAGCTGCTATATTTTTTCAAAAAGACTTGTCGCTTTTCTGTTTGCAAATTTCTTCCAATTGCTATGCGTTTCCTGAAAACGTCTAGGCCCAACAAATTAATGAAATCTATTTTCTTAAGTATGGCTATATGTTAATATTTTGAAAAATATGTCTTTCTGAGAAATCTGCTTTTTTATTATTTAAGTTTCAGTCTATATTTCTGAGGTATTATGTACACTATTTACATTATTCGTATTATTGTCCTCATCTTTGTTGCCATATTTATCACAACGTTTGTGTTCACTACCTAGTTAAGGAAATTGGAGAGGTGAATTAACAGGAGATAACTGATAACTGATATCCATTAAAAAATGGCACGTGGAACAGCCTACGCCAGCGGACGAAATAAAGGGTTCATTTCAACATTCTAACCATCTGAAGATGGCCGGTGCGTACAACGACCGAAACTTTCTGATAAATATCGCAACAATGATGAAGACAATAGTCCGAGTTATTAAAGTTACATTTATTTTTATATATTTAAAATTATTTTGGTACATTCCTAGGGCTCCAATAATCATTGGAAAAACAATATTCTTTTTTTATAACCAGCATATTACATACATTAACACCCTCTTACACTTTTAGGCTGATGACCGCTAGCATCACCCAGTCTTATGAAAGAAATATTGTCTTTTTTCGTCTACAATTAAGGTTTGATTTAATAATTTACCTAAGCTGGATACTGAGTACTTTAGAATTCCAAAATTTATCCCGATCCCTGGAGCATTAAAAAGATATTACTTTTGAAGACAACGTTATTGTTTTACGTAAATGTTTTCACAATTGTCACGTATACAAACATTTCTCTAATTTCTAACTCCCCTTTGCGATTTATTGTATTAAACTCGTTTTCGATTGCAATATAAGGAATTCACTGAAGGAAATTAGATATTTATTTACCATTTACTATTTGTTTATCGACGGACAAGGAATTCAGAAAAAAAAAATACCTGGGGCGTTCTGAAATATATCAGCCTTCGTACTTTATTGAATCCTATTATTAGGTTGGTGCAAAAATAATGACGTAATAATGTCGTTTTTTGACGTATTTTTAACGTCAAAAACGACATTATCACGTCATTATTTTTGCACCAACATAATAATAACTTACACACAGGTCCCAAATGCAAAGCAGTTAACAGCTGTTGGAACCGTATCAATATCGAATATTAAAAACCTTGTTAGAAAACCATTTAACATATCAATATTTGAGCAATGAAAAAGTGGTCATATTAATAATGCTATTAGGTTGTTAGATACATTCGTTCGTCAATTATAATGCATTTAATGCATATTAAGTATTATTAGTTCTGATGAAACATTCAAAAATATATTTCAC
This sequence comes from Acanthosepion lycidas, assembly GCA_963932145.1. Taxonomy (NCBI): domain Eukaryota; kingdom Metazoa; phylum Mollusca; class Cephalopoda; order Sepiida; family Sepiidae; genus Acanthosepion; species Acanthosepion lycidas. The sequence continues at coordinate 42,512,649 of OZ010579.1, forward strand.
ATCATTATTGAAAACCTCCTGTCAACGATCGACATATTCTCCAATGCATCGAAAATATTAATAACTAGTTTCTTACTCGAAATTTAAGCTCTACATCGTTGTTGAACGAAACGCCCCTCAAATCATTGAGTGAAGAGGGCGAGAGACAGTAAGAAACTTTCCATCTGAGTCAATTTCCTATTTAAAGTCAATAGTTAACTATTGATCGACATATTCTCCAATGCATCGAAAATATTAATAACTAGTTTCTTACTCGAAATTTAAGCTCTACATCGTTGTTGAACGAAACGCCCCTCAAATCATTGAGTGAAGAGGACGAGAGACAGTAAGAAACTTTCCATCTGAGCCAATTTCCTAGTGGTCAGGAGTTGTTCTTATTTAATCGGCGCGAGCAATTGCTTCTCATCAAACTGAACATATCGGTTGTCAGAACATAAATAATCTGTGAGATTGCCCTTCCCCTTCTTGAAAGTGGAAATTCATTTCTGTGACTTTCTGTCGGTAATTAAGTCGTCTCCGTAAAGAGCACATATCTCTCGAGCATCTATTTTAGTATTGTGACCTTGGTTAAAAGAAAAGGGAAGGTGTCGAACATTCTCGTTCTGGTCTACTTGACATTCCATCTCAGAAGGGTGTTTAATCTGAAATAAAATTTCAATAACCTATGAGAACAGATTCAGAGACTGTTCAGAATTAATAACAAGCTAAAAATGACCCAATGATTATTGTTCAAGAACATTGGTAGAACATCATAAAAAAGAGAGAATACATGCAATGACCAAATATTACACATTTACTTATATGGAAATATCCGACTTTCATTGACCAGTGATGTGGTCGTTTGTAATTTATAAAGTATTTCTATTAAATGAAGGCCTCAGGGAACACTGACCCTTAAGTATAGTAACTTTCTTTCTAATACTGATGGGAAAACCCTCTTAAACTTTTGTCTGAACTAGTGTAGCGTGTCAGAATTTTCCTTCGGCTATTATTAACTCTTGGTTAATCGGTTGTTTTTGTTTAGCGGTATGTCAATATCTACATGTTATTTCTTGCTGAAATCTAAATATGTTGTACGCTATTATTATTATAACCATTATTATTATTATTATTGAGATAATAATGGTTTTGGCTAAAAAAATTCTTATTAATTAATCCATAGCTGGTAGGAGAGAGGAGGTTAGTGCATTCCATTCCCAAGGTTATTTGAGCGTAAGTGAATATAACGAACCTAACTGGAATTGGAACTTAGATTAACTATTCCGAGCCAGTATCCATTACACGACCCGCACATGGAATCTTGCACACCTGGTATTCACAAGCGATCGCCCATCTAGTATTGACAGGGCTCGACGTTGTGTGACTGCGCGTTAACCTGTGTTTCAACGTGATGTGGCCGTAAGCCATTTCTTCTTGGAAATACAATCCATTTTAGTTATGCTATCGATGCTGTTAGTAGTTTTCAAGTGATATGGTTTCATTTGTTTCGTAGTTTTTAACTATTAGTAATCAGGAGTAGAGTAGATAATCATTGAATTTAAATTTTCGCAAATTGATGTTGCGCTGAATTCACGTAACCGGAAGAGATTTCCATAAGCGAAAAGTGCAAGAAAACCTACTATTATCTTAGAATTTACGGGTGTTTTGACTGTGCTAAAATTCAAAGAGTCTATGCGCTATAGTGATGAGCTCATACGAACAATTAACATTAATGTCTGTCTATATTGCTGTGATGCCGTATTGTAAGCATTTACTTTATTTATCTTGTTCGGACTCATGTCATCATTTTTGTTTCCATATTATCGACTATTCGACCGTTGTACGCTCTGGTTTTCTTCAGTTGATTCAAATTTTGAACCGAATCTTTTATTTCGTGCATCGTCGTAGATTGTACTAGTTTCACGTGTTATGCCTCTTCCGGATATCTTGGTATCAGCCACCTCTCTTTTTGTGCAACCAGGTATTGAACTCACAACTCTTTGGGTTAGCTCACTGGATTCAACCAACACTTTTAACAAGTTGAATACATCAGTGTATGAATTTTTTGGAATTGTGAAACTAATGTTTCAGTAACAGTTTTTTACCAGACCGCTTATTACAATTTGGTGTTATTATTTTTTTCTAGCTCACTTTGTCACTGGTTCCAATATTGTATTCATATCTATGCTTGTTCTGCTTAGGAAATTTTTGTGGCTTAGGATATACACTGATTACGTATATTTTCGTATTTTTCAGTAATGTTCAACCCCAAGCCACAGCGGTCATTGACCGTCTAACCGTGCTCAATGTAAGGTCAGCTAAGCCTGATGTTTTTTTATTTCGCCCCAGCTTACGCCTTTACTGTATTCCTACATTCTTATCGTAGGCGGCGGCATGTTTCTCCTTTATATTTCTTACCACAGCTTCATGGGATGTCATACACACTGTCCTTAATCATGTTCTTCTCAGTGGGACGTATTAATCGGAAGAGATGCCTAAGAAGTATTGAACTACATTTAAACGTCACCCAGATGTTATATACACCACAGATCTTTTTTTTTCCCGACAATCTCTTCACATAGGGTATACAGTTCTAGGCTCAGATTTGTTATACTCTTGCACACTTCTATCCCAGTTTTTCGGAGCTGCTGTCATGTGCCCAGTGTAGTTTTTTAGGTTGTCGGGTACTGCTGACGATTTCATTTTTATATATCTCTGGGTCTCCATATTTGAAATATATGCTCGATGTTGTAAACAGCTGATCATACATTTCTTTACACTTTATAGATGGTGGATGTTGAACTTTGGGTTTTTCCGGTGACTTTTGGCTTCCTGTATACGGAGATCATGAACTCATGCTCTGTTCGAGATCTTAGTACATCCAGGAATGCTAGTTTCTTTTAGTTTTCTCTCCCCATTGTGTAATGTATCGATGATATTTTTGAGTTCACAATGTCCACTAGTAGCTAGACCTCGTCCTGGTGTGGCCAGGGTATGACAGTGTCTTCTACCTATCTCAGTCATAGTTTTGGCATTTGTGATGTGGATTCTAATGCCATATTATCGAAGTATTCCTTGTATATGGAAGTAAACCCATTGCTAAACCTTCATCCTGCCGATATATGCCTTATCTCATTCCGATATGAGTTGTTTATTTTTACAGGATTTATCTGCTCTATTTGTAAACTAGTACGTTCTGCTAGGGATGATTACAAGGTCAGTCTGCCCCTGACTAAAGGTAGTCCTACTTCCGAAGGTGACTTTCGCATTAATAGGTCAAATATATCCACAAAGAAGCGACTTAAAGGGCGCCACACCGTGTAGGCTAAAAATTGGCCTGAACGTAATACCATCTGTGACATTTGGGGAGTTCGTATATGTGTGGTAGCTTGCTGTAACGTTATGACAACTGCTTGTATGTCTTAGATGGGAAGTGGCCCTTGTTCTTGATTAAGATCTGCGTCAGGTTCCATTTTGTTTTCATTGTCGGATTGTTCTTTAATATAGCTAACATTTCTTATGAGGTCTTCCAGTTTTTCTGTATAGTCCGTTTTGGCCATCACTACAGTCGCATTAGCTTTGTCAGCTGTTAGTATGATGATGTTTTCATTCCTCTCTATAATTTGACTGCAAACCTCTGCAGTTTTCTGGTGTTTGTTTTGGGTGGCTTGTCTTTATCCAGTATCTCTCGCAATTTCCACCTTCTATTTTATCTGAGAAATGTACAAGGCTATTTCTACTATTCGGGCAATAAAGTCAAATGATAGCTGTTACGAAGTTTAGACCCATGTTAAGTACTTACACCTCGGAGGTACTCAACTGTTCTTGATTGATACTGATTACTTCCTTCACCGGGGGTCTGGAAATTGTGCTTCATCATCTGGTTAGTCAATCTGTTCAATTTTTGTACTTGGCAGGGCTTGACTACATCGAAATAATGTCTATCCAATCTTATTAAGATCTTCTTCATAGGTATTTCTGTTGGAGAAAGCCTCGAGCCTCTGAGAAATATCGGATTGCATTTTTTGTTTTATCTACCTGCTATAGGGTTTTATTTCTCGGACAAGGGAATATTCCGCTTTTTTCTGCAACAAGACGGATAGGTCGGAAATCTTGGGTCGAAGACTGAATGGACGAGTTTTAAGACTCTGCATCAATGGGGATGGTTCCGCATTCGCGCCAGCTTCTTGTGGGCGTTTTCTAATTGTTGTCTTCATCTTTCTTATTATATTCACAACGTTTCGACCGATGTACGCTCCCGCCTTCTTCAGTTAATTGGAATTTCGAACCGAACCCTTTATTTTGTCCACTGTTGTTGGTTGTTCTAGTTCCACGTGACATGCATCATCCAGATGTCTTATTATCAGTTATCTCACTTATAACTCTAACTTCTGCTAAAGCAAGGTATTGACCTCACAACATTTTGGGTCAACTCATTGAATTTAACCAACGCATTTACCAAGTTGCATGATTTCGAGGGAATTATAAACTTTTATTTTTTACCAGAGTTCATACTATTAGGTTGGTGCAAAAATAATGACGTAATAATGTCGTTTTTTGACGTAACGTCAAAAAACGACATTATTACGTCATTATTTTTGCACCAACCTAATATTTCTTATTATTAATGTTTTTCTCCAACACTCCATATTACCAGTTCCTGTATTGAATTCATGCCATTGTGCGATGAGATTAAAATAATAGACAGGGATAATCACTGGAAAATTGGAAAACTTAAAGAATCAGCGCATATGCTAGGCCGAAAAAATCCCCTAAGCCGGTCAAACATAGAACTGCCGAAGTTTTACAGAAATCAACTCGAAAAGGACACTTATACTCAGTATTAATTATATATTGTTGAAATTTCTAGGGTACATAATGAAGAAAGAGGGTTTAGAAAAATAATACTCGCAGGACATATTGAAGGCAAGAGGGAGGGAGGCGAAACAAGCATAAACTAGCAGATTAATGTTTATGAAAGATAAAAAAAAGGCAAACTTTATTGGAACTACAAAAGGTAGTAAAATGTGGAGATCCTGATCACTTACGTCTTGAAGACATATTACGTAGAAGAGGAACATATACAATATAGCCTAGGTATAGAATTTATCATTCTTTTATCATATCTCTTGCCAAATATTCCTGAATTGCTTTTAATATTTTGGGTCACTCATACTCTCGACAAAAATATTGATTTTTTAAATTTCATTTTTCGCATGTAATTTCTGTTCATTTTTTTTTCCTTAATATTACAGTTGTTGTCAGCTTTTATAAACAAATCTATGGTGTTTCTTTACTATTAGGCTAGTGCAAAAATAATGTCGTTTTCTCACATAGTAACGTATGTGAGAAAACGAAATTATTTTTGCACCAACCTAATATATCTATAATATTTCAAGTTTAGATAGACTTGATCTATCGGAATGACTCTCTCAAAATATTTTACACCTCATTTTCGCGTCTTCAGTGAACTCATGATTTTGGTTTATATGGTGAAAGCTTTTTCACTTGAAATATCTTAATTATATTAAAGCTGTGATTCAATTAATCCTACCATTCTTAAATTATCCACTTTGGGCCAGATTCTTATATTACCTGATAACATTGTTTAGAGACACTTCGTATGGGAAAAGAAATCTATATAATTTTTCTATTTGCATATATAATATAGGTTTTGACGAATTTGTTTTGAGGTCGGCTTGAGAAAAGACTGCATATATTTTTGCAAATAGACTCTAGCATTTCACACCCTCAGAATGTGATTTATTTCCTTAAAGATTAATGACAGCAAAGGATTAATACAGCTTTTTTCACATTTTTCATATGTTTTGCTTCTGGATCATGTGGGCGTATCTTCGGTAGTAATGATTTCTATCACTTAGGATATTAACTTTGAAGACAACAGTATGAAATCATTTTTCGTTGTTCACCGTTATAATCTTATTAATCTTCTCCTTTGAGATTTTATGTTCAGTGTCGCTTAAGGACGTAGGTGATCATGGTCCTCCCCATCTTCCTTTCTTTTTTAGCCCTTAATAAATTTGGTCTTTTTGTTATATCTCCCGAACCCTGTTCTACCATCCATTCATACAAGCTCAGCATGTATTAGGTTGGTGCAAAAATAATGTCGCTTTCTCACATATTTTACTATGTGAGAAAACGACATTTATTTTTTCACCAACCTAATATTTAGGCGCTACTTTTTTTTTCTGTCCTTCTTTCACTCTAACTGTCTTGTCATTATTTGGTTTTCCAAGACTTCTTCCTCAATACTTGCCCCAGAAATTTCAACTCCTTCTTTTTGGTTGCATTTTCTCCAAAACCTTGTTGTTGCTTATTTGTTCTGTCCAAGACATCCTCAGATGATTTCTATAGAACCATGTTTCTGTTGCTTCAAGTCTTTTGTTACCTCGACTATATGAAAGTATGCGTAGTAGTATATTGACAAGTTGGTCACGTTATTTTACTGATGAAATAACGAGATTTAAATGTAATAGTTTCTTTTCTCTCATTATTCGAAAACATTTGTCCTTGTTTCCTGATTTTATGTCGACAATGATTTCCATAAATTTTCATACAACATCCTTCACCGTCTTCTGACATTCTAATCTTTTTATATTATTCGTTATTTTCCCTAAAGTTTTCTCAATTTCTTTCACTCACAGCAACCACTTGTGATTTTAAGGCTTTAGTAAATTCTGAGGTTTGAAATGATTAGAAAAAGAAGTTCTATATTTTGTTCATGCCTCTTCCACTAATTTTTTTCTGTGCTCGTCTTGTGCAGATAATCTGTACAATATCAGAAAATATATGGTCCTTGTATTCGATGACACGGTTTTCATTACATTATTTATTTGAAATTTAAATTCACATTGATATTTCCATGTTGCTTATTTTCCGGCTCAGCATCCAGCATTTAATTATATCCGTGTGTTCTTTTTTTTTTTTTTTTTTTTTTTTTTAACAGAATTAACGTTTGTACAGTTATGTGTGACTTGTCATTCCTACCCAGTCACGCCTATTCGGGGAAGTGTACTAATCTAATATTGTGCGTTTGCTTGTTATGATTCAATATCTCATATCTATATCCGAATTTGTGACATGTATGAATTTCTGTTTTGTGTATATTTTCATTAATGTGATTGGAACTTGAATATATTTTCTGGGCTGTCTATAATACAGATTCAAATTATCTATGAAAATGTAGCCATATCTACATAATATCTTCTGCAATTCATTTTTTCTTTTAATATCAAATATAGCTGGCTTATTTTGCGCCTTTGAGTCGTAGTAAATTTCAAGACAGATATGTGTTCTATTATCATTTATACATTTGCTTCGGGTTGTTAGAGTCAGGCTTCTTCTAATCTCTCTTTCAGGATTCTAATCAACATATTCAATTGTTTACTCGTTTCTGCGAACTGTCCTCGTCATCTTAAAGGCTTTCTTTTATCTGCTTTGCCGAGAATACTGTATTCTTGTTTTGTAGATATGACCACCTTCTTATTTCTGTTATTCACTCATTATGTGCCGAAACCAGGAGCAACTAGTGGATTAAACTGGAGATTAACAGACGATGTGTCTCCAGTATAAAGCAGCCATCTTATTATACTTCCGCTCAGTAATGATTTTTTTTTTCTGGAGTGCTCCAACTCTACTTCAGATACGGCCTTCTTCGAGCATTCTGTTGGGCTTTTCAGACTATTACCTTTGCTACGATAATGAATGGCCTGATTAAAACTTTAATATTCTAAAATTTCTTAGCTTGATGGCTAGTTCGATATAATTAGCAAGGTTTTTCTTGTATATTTGACGTCTGCGTGAACAGCAACATATGTTACCTAGAATTATTCTGCATCAGGCAGACACGTGTTGAAGTCCTCACAGTTATTACGATTATTGACGTTATCGCGAAGAATTTTATCGAGATTAACAATCTCTGTTTCATTCAATTTCGCCAACCGATTCCTGATATTTGAATCAGCAGATTTGTTTGCAAAAGAACTTTGACAAACACCATAGTTGTTGGTTTAATAATTTCTTTAATGTAATTTAATTTTAAAGGATTTCCTGGAAAACAATAAGAGAATATTATTTTTTCCTTTTAAATTTTAACAGCTAATAATAAATTCCTAGGGATTATTGCTCTTCCCCATGCAACATACAGTGGGTGATTCTTAAACATTTCTTTCTGAAACAAAATACCAACTTTTTCAAGGTTATGGCCTTGTGATTTGCTTAAGATTCTCGCAAACGGAGCGCAAAATGGAAACTGGATTCTGGTATACATAAGAAATTAAAGGAAATATATTCAAAAGACAATACTGCATTTTTATTGAATAAGTATTTTCTTTTTTAATCATTAAATTGTTTGTTTTTAAATGGTGGGTGTATTTTTTATATTAAATAAAAAAAAATAAATAAATTAATGAAAAGTTTTTGTTCGAAGCTAGGCACGCTATTAAAACTCATTGTAATAATTTGTTCACCCTTACCAATTTGTTAATTTTCCTAAAGCTTGGTTTCCATCGTTCAATGAATGGATATTTTAGAGAGTGTGTCTAATGGCAGTCACATAATTTTATATATAGAGTGAAGATGACTAGTTATTTCTTTAAAATCCTTTCTTCTGGACCTTAACATAATATATATATATATATATATATATATATATATATATATATATATATATATATATATAAGAGAGAGAGAGAGAGGGAGAATTTTTCAAAATGTTTGGTATCGCTTGCTCTTCACCCTGAAGCGTACATAGTTGTGTGCTAAAATTTCTGTTTTAATTTCATTCTAGGTTTGCTGTATGATATTGAGTTTTTCTCTTTACAAACTTATGTTTGCAATTTATAAATTGTCGTATTCTCTTTCCTAGAAATATTTAAATAAGATTAAATTCTTTTAAAAATATATTAAATTCTAAAATTATTCGATCTTAAGGGGTATTTTCTGACCGCATTTAATGTTATTGCAGATTTCCTATTCAAATACATTCTTTGCGTAAACGTCTATGAATTCCCTATTGCAATTCGTTTGATTTTCTTTGCAAATATACAGGACGATTTTTACCTTCATCTGTTTTAATTTTTTTTTAAATTTTAATTCGCATCTCGTTGCAATTTTCCCATCTTAAGATTCTCTCGTTGTAATCGATACTTCATGCTCTGGCTTTCGTTAGCAACTTGCAATGTCTCCGACATGAATACACACTTCAGTTCTTTTGATATTATAGTAGAAAACAAATTCAGTATTTACGAAGGCTAATCCTGGCTAATCCTGGCTCCATCCTTAGATATAGATTATCCACAACGAATGTCAAATCATTAGTAATGGAAAATCGGTCGTGTACAGAGATTAGACATGCGTTATCGTGTTGTAGTCGACGTCATTTTAACGGCCACATTATCTGTGACATCTCATTTCTTTCGTATTTCTATTGTCAATGTTACTTAAATATTACTTCCTTCAGCAGACATAATTCTTTCTTCTTACATCTTTTATAAATGTTTCCCTTCATATATAATAATTATTTTTATTTACTTATTTATGTATTCATCTAATCATTTTGTGTTGAAAAGCGATTTGAAATTGAAGAATGATTTGTGCAAATGCATACATGTATACAGTTGAAGATAGAACATATCACCTGTAAAGATTTGGTGAAATCCTTGTCATCTGCTGCTCATGTGCTGAGGAAAACTAGAACACATCTGCTCAGATGTTACAATGATCTATGGAATGTTTGATGGCATGTAATATAATTTTTTTTCCATTACATCACAGTTCAAATATATAAATATACAGATAATATGTGATTTATCTTTCCACGTATATGTATGCATGTATGTATTGTACATTTAATAGATCTGTTGGAATATAATCTAGGTGAATACTAGTCATATCAGGTGTTAAAACTGATTCACAGAGAGAGCTCAATCTATTTACTATAACACAGTGTATATTTTATACAGCAAAACATCGAAAATTATCTCATGAATGTATGGTCTATTTCAGACCAGCACAACCATATGCCAGTACTCCTCAGCCCTAGACTGCCTTGGACCCTCGGATGACTTATATTGTTAATTAATATTTCTCTAAAACGGGAATATGTATCCTACGTTTTCTGGTCGCCGTGAAGCCAATATATATATTTACGTTTTTGCCAAAGATAGAATCTTCTAAGGGTCGTTTAAATTGGTATACAATGTGGGTGTTTTGCAAAACATAAGTTGACGGGGAAGAACTATAGCGTATGATTACCTTGGTTACATTAAATTTAGTACAGTGTAACCCGGATATAAGAGACCTTGATATAAGAGAAACCCGGATATAAGATACTTCTTCTCCGGTTCCGACAAGACTCTTAAATACGGGTTACACTGTATAGTATATAATTAGTCTTTTTTTTTACCTGCTTCATTAGTGGCTATATTAATACTTATTGGTTCTTTAAAGATTTTTTTCATTTTCTTTGTTGTTAGAACGTATCTGATTGCCGTAGAGAGGATTAATGTGTTTATGGTTATTTAAAGAATTTTTATGTTATTTTTGTTTATTTATCAACAATGTAATTAGGAAAGACATTATTAATGATAGTTTGATTATTTTTTTATTTCCATGTAGTAGATTATTCTCATAAATAAGTTGTTAAATCTGAACGAAAAAACAAAATCATAAGACGCTTAAAATCAATGCACATTTAAAATCGGTCCAAGTTATTGGAACACCTTTTATAAGCGTGCTGTTTTGCTGGTTGAACGCAAGCACATGACGGTCAAAGAGTGAATTGCAAATTCTCTACATTTCAGTACCATTGAAAACTTTTTTGGTTAACATTTTTTTTCCAATCAAAAAACACGAGACGATTTGGGGAGATTTTTTTTTTGTTTTTTTTTTTGCTAAAAGGTTACCTTAACTGGTGTTGATACTAATCAAAAACTCATCATTACGTAGTAGTTTTATGCAATGTATATTTCTGGTTCACCGATTTCTATCATGGACATTTGTTTTTCAGAAGGAAATAGCTCAAAGATTCACATTGATACGCGTTCGATTGACTTGCTTGAACACAAACGCATTATCTCTAAAGAGCGGCCTGAAATTCTCTCGATTTCAGTATCAACGAAAACGGGTTGGCGGTAACCGTTGTGCCAAGGTGACAGGGAAACCGTTTAAAAATAATATCGATTACTTGGAAAATTACACTTTAGTCAACAGTGAGAAACATGAGTAATATAGTATCTTTCCTAATTACACTTGGAAAATTGGAAAATTTGATACTAACAGGACTGATTGAAAGTAAGTGGGAGTAAGAAAAACAACACATAACCTACTTTGACAGCCTGAGTAAATGAATGTCGGAACAACGTTTAGGAACGATAAGAAAAAGAGCTACAAAGGACAGGAATTTGTGAACATCCATGATCACCAAAGTCTTGAAGGGGCACTGTATATAAATGAAGAATTAAAAAGGGAAGAGATTTATTAACGGTATCTTTGGATTTTATTTTAATTAATAATTGTTAATAGAAGGTTAAATGAATCCCAATATATTGTTTCAAATGTTTTCTTTAATTGTAACTCTTTATTAAAGCTTTCTAAAAAAATGACTTCATTTTAGACGGCATAGGTAGACTAGAGATAATATAAAATCTGTTGCTTATTAAATTTAGCTTAGATTTGACCCTGGTCAGAAAAGTGTTCTACGCAATGACGATCATGCTCAATAGTAGAACACGGCATATTTCTCAGGCTTCCAATTTTGCTGCAGATAAATATATATTTGCTTAGCGTCATTGCATTCCAATTATGAATTTTCAAAATGGGTCGCTTGAAATTACAACAGCTTTATTCTAATAATAGTCCGAATTAAAAAAAAAAATATAGATTTCTTCATGGTTAATCCTGTTGCAGTTAATTTTAAAATTAAACGTAGTTTCAGATATTTACAACATTCATTTTTTTTTCTTACTTTATTATTATTTATATTTTCTTTGATTTCTGGCGTTTACACATTTCTTTCCGGGTGCCGCCCAGGGACCTAAGGTTAGAATTGGTATCATGACACTTTCCAATGACAAAAAAAAAAAAAAAAATTACATAGATGAAGCCCTTCGTAAAGTGTGGACTGTACTTGTCAGAACAATTTTTTGTATCTCCTTGAGGCATGGACATCCAGGAATCCCTGCAATTAGTCTACTGCTATCTTTTCCAACCAGTCCTAGGGCTCCAACTACAACAGGGATTGTTGATGTTCCCATATGCCACCTTTTCGAGATTTAGCATTATTATTATTATTATTATTATTATTATTACAGTGTAATCCGGATATAAGAGAGTTGTCGGGACCGGAGAAGAAGTCTCTTATATCTGAATTTCTCTTATATCCGGGTCTGGTCTGTTTTGTTTAAATTAACACAGGCTCTAATTTTGGACCAGAGAAAATCTCTCTTATATCCGGGTTTATCTTATATCAGGGTCTCTTATATCCGGGTTACACTGTATTATTATTAGGTGTAGATGTTCATTCCTCAAGCAAATTGTTCAGTGGAAAATGTCATGATGACATTTTCGAACTTATGTCTCTGGTTGCGACCCGGAATGTTATGAGTACACATTAGAAATAAAAGAAAATAATAATAATAATAATTATAATAATAAATCTCGAAAATGTGGCATATGGGAACATCAACAATCCCTGTTGTAGTTGGAGCCCTAGGACTGGTTGGAAAAGATTCAGTAGAGTACGTCTCTGGTTCGTTCTCATACCATCTCTCAGTTGTCTCGATTTCATGCTTCTTGCATATTTTCAAGTTCGCATATGTTGCTACCTTATTATGTCTGTGGATATATGCATCTTTTTGCAAGTTCCGGGCATCCTCAGATAATATGGTCGACTGTTTCGTCATATTTTCCGCAGATCTTGTATTTTCGGTTAGTTCCGTCCTTGATTGTGTGAATGATAGGATTTGGTTGCGAGGGGTTGGTCCTGAGCTGCAATAATTAGGCCTTCTACCTCAGCCACTGATGTGATTTTCGTTAGTCAACCATTGCTTTCTTTCGTTCTTTTTAGGTATTTGTCATGTAGGGCCGTGGTCTTATAATTTCTTTTTGTAATTTTTTTTGGCAACTTTGTTTTGCTTTCTGTTTTACACTTTTGGTGTAAATGGAATTCACTTCGGTTTGCTGGTAGAGTTTCATGAATATTAAGCTCTTTCTTAAAGGGTGCAGATTCTTTGTTGATCGAGTGAATTTGGTGTTTCACTATTTGAATGAGAGGGTCATTTGTTTTTGTGAGTTAAGCATCTAATCTGATTGTTGTAAATTTTAGGTTTAGTTGAAACTGTATTAAAAATTGATCTCATAAAGCTCTTGGTAAGTACAACCTATTAACATCTGATTTCGTGTGGTACATCGTCATATGTGCATGCATTTTTCTGTCCTTGCCGTACAGTTTCTTTTAATGACATTCATTTGATAATTTTGAAGCTATATGGTATCACTCGTATAGCTATGGTGTTGATAGGTTTCATTCTATTGGCCACATTAAGTTCGCTTTCTAGTATCAAACACGCTCTCCTGTAATATTCTTTACGGATATTTTTGTGCATAACTGAATGTTGTATCCGACTCCTTCATTAATTCCTAATTATTTGTATGTAATATTTTGGTCAAGTTTTTTAATCTTCTTATTGATATCAAATGTATTATTATTATTATTATTATTATTATTATTATTATTATTGCAACTACTATTATTATTTTTTACTTTTATTTATACTATTATTATTGTCATTTTTAATATTATTGCTATTATTACTTTTACACTTTTTATTAATTTTTTCCTATTATTTTTCCTATTATTATTTTTAATATGATAATTATTTTAATATTATTATTATTATTATTATTTTGCTATTATTATTACTACTATTATTTTACTATTATTTTCATTATTATTTTTTATATTATTATTATTTTTACTATTATTATTTTTTTAATATTATCATTATTATTATTACAATTATTATTATTTCTACTACAATTATCACTTTTTAATATTATTTTACACTTATAATTGTTATTTTTAATATTATTGCTATTATCATTTTACTCTTATTATTATTATTTTACTATTATTTTACTATTATTATTACTATCTTAATATTATTATTATTTTACTATTATTATTATTACTATTATTATTAGTGTACTATTATTTTTATTATTATTATTATTATTATTATTTTAACTAATATTATTATAATTTTTATTATTATAATAATTAATATTTTTACAATTATTATTATTAATAGTAGTCATATTATTATTATTATTATTATTATTATTATTATTATTATTATTATTATTACACAAAATGAAATGTCTCCTCCCAGCAGGTGTTTGACTTTGACTCTCGCTAACGGTACACAACACCAAATATGAATGACTTAAATGTACATTACATTATGAATTTAAATAAACCTGTTATTTATATGTGTGATTCTTATGCTCAGTACATCTCATCAAATGTCTTTGTTCACTAGATTTCATTTCTGTGCAACTTATACACAAATTTCATATCATTATTTGTGGCCTTGAAAAAAAACTTGAATATAATTAATTAGAAAAAGTAGGATTCGTTCGTAACTGCTAAAACAATGAGGCAAAGGAAAATCAAGTTTGACAGATGCTGATGTATGGCATGCGCAAAATACAGCTAATGCAGTGTTAGCCATATTGAATTTGTCTGCTCACACTTCTGTTCATGCATTTATTTAAAATCTTTACATAAAGGCGATATTTTAAAACATATGAACCGAGCGGGGCGGCCTAGATTTTGATAAATGTTATGAATTCAACAACATATTTCAAAGGATATATATATATATATATATATATATATATATATATATATATATATATATATATATATATATATATATATATATATATAACTTCAACAGCGTAAATTTGAGTTTAGATTTATACAATTATTTTCATATCAAAATATTTTTAAAAGTAGTATATAATTCGTATATATATGCGTGCGTCCTTTTGTGTACGCGAGCGTGTTTATGTTTGTGGAAATTGAAATGGGTGGAACTGACAGCAACCGTAGAGTAATGATTCTTCTGCCCACTGCCGACATCTATAAACGCCGTATCTCCGATATTGAGCAATCACTAATAACTATAGCACATTTTTACAAAACTACATCTATTTAGAAAATATTTTTGAATAATACAGAATTTACCCTTGGGGCAATCGTGCTTCATGACGAAAGAAAATGAATTGAATAGCTAGGACAAAATAGAAATGAGCGTGAAAAAGACGTGTACTCTACCTTTGTCATATTTAACCGCTATAGCAACTCTATCCTAAGAGAAATGGAGAGACTACCAGTAATTATTATCAGTGGACGTGATCTTAGCAATAAAAGTTATGCAGATGATATTGTGTGAGTAATTAATTGGCAGAGAAAGGGTAGAGAAACATCAATATATGGTGATAGAAGAAGAGAGAAAAATAGACTAATGTGACATCAGAACCCGATCCAGAGTCTTATCCCGGTCACGGCGCCAAGTGCGACGTCGGCCACTCCCGTTCGTTCGTTCGTTCGTTCGTTCGGGTGGGAGTCGCTCCAAACGTGATGTCCGCCTGTCTGCGTCAGTCGTGCTATCCCGTCCTGTGACGACCATCTGGCTTGGTATTGGTTGCGGCACCCAAGTGTGACGTTCCAACCTTTTGGCGATTCGGATGGGAATCGGGTTAGATTCTATAACAGCCTCGTCGTTCCCAACTCGCCTCCAACGCCTGGTTACTGAAGTAACTACTTTGATTCCCAGTCTACCTACCCATGTTGTGAATTGATCTAGGCAGAGGAAATCAGTCAGTCGTCCGGGCCGTAATGCAAGCTGAGGTCGTATGAGGGTGGTATCAGACAAATTGATGTGAGAGAAAATAAAATGACAACTCGAAAAGTTCAAGTTATTTAAAAAAAAAGGATAATACTTTATATCTGTTGCTCGATACAGGGTCACGTCTATCTCCCAACCCGCTATGTGGATTCGTGACACGTTGTTTTTTTTTCTTAGGCGAGTCTTAACATCTAAGCTGTCTGTCCTTTAAGAAACTGGTTCTTGGTGTGTCTTCAGGCGAAATTCATAAAACTTATTTTGGTGGTATGAGTCTAAATCGTTCTTCAAAAAAATAAATTGTTCTTGGTTAGAAGATGAGTTCGGAATTTGCGCGAATCTTGGTCAGCACTTTTCTTCATATTTCTTCAGAGCTCTCAACTGGAACTCGGTCTCGAACTAACTGCAATTAAAAGCTCTCTCTCGAACTCTCTAACTGCTTTTCGCTCGCTGCGACTTTGCTTATATGGACGCCGACCCAAACCGAGGTGGTCTCGTCGGGGTTTGAGGTTCCTTGATAATTCTAAATCCATAGTCCACTTCTTTATTTTCGGTCAGGAATTTTCCACTCCTTTCCATTTTTGGAAGTCTTCTCTTACCCCCACCTTCTCTTATTCTATGGATATCTCACCATACCTCAGAGGGGCGTCAACGGTTTTCCCACTTCCTCGCAGCAACTTCTCATACCTACCTCTCAATGGGCGGCTTGCGTCACATGATCACCTCCGCCTGGATCTCGTTAACATTCAGCCAATGGCGTTCAACAGTGTGGGCGTGACCAGACTAGCCTTGTTCTTAAAAAAACATATATATTTTGCTCAAAAAAAAAAATTATCTTTTTCTTTTCCTTTTCTTTCTTTTGTTTCTCTCTTCTTCTCTGGTCGCCAAGAGGACAATACGAACCGTAGAGTGATAATCTCAATTCTTATCCTAACGTCACGGCATATGGAATTCTTCAATCAGATTTTCGCCAGCACCAAGAGGCTAGTCAACCAGACACACTCATTCTTCGGCGCCAACGAAATATTTTTTCGCTGTCATATTCAAATTCCAACACAGCCCAGACACCTCCCATCGACAAAGACCCAACCTAGAGCTGGCTCTCTTTGTGTGTGGTCAACAGATGACCTATTAAATTGTTTGCCACCATAACACAGTTAAATCTTTATCTATTTAAAACTCTGTAACCACCTGGTGTTTGTCAATTAGCTTTATGACAATGGCCATAAGAATTTTCACCATTTTTTCCATTATCAAAATAACATTGCCAAATGTCTCTGTCGTGGGTGGCTTCACTTTATCATATAAGTTAAGTCTCGCCTCTCTTTTTCTTTCTTTTCTTTCTCTTTTTTCTTTCCTTTTTTCCCTCTTTTTGTGCCCCTAAATGGTGTCACACTAACCACCTGTTGCAAGAAGGTAGAAAATTTGGCCAGCAGCAAGTGAAAGAACCCCAAGATGAGTGTTAAGAATTGGATATATAAACATCAAGTTAGTTCAGTTGTTTAGATGTATGGAAAACTTTTTAAAAGAGGTTAGCAAAGCGGCAGCGAGATCCGAACACGCATTGGAGTAGCAGAAGATGCATTTCAAAAGCTATGCAAGGTATTGAGAAATGGAAAAATTTCGTTATAAGCAAAGGAAAGAGTGCTGAATTGCTATGCGATAATCCATCATCTTATAAGTCACTCATTATATGGTAATCTCTCCATGGACGAGGAAAAATATAGAGTTAGTAGAAATGTTGTTTGACAGTGGACGCGTAAAAATTACACGGACGGAATGATTTCGCTGAACATAAACGGTAACAGGAATTAAACTGTAACAGAGAAATAGAAGAAAACAGCTGACAATCCTTGGAACGATAATGAACAAAGGAGGGCGTAGAAAAGTTAACGCTTACAGCATATTTATGTCCTAAAGAGTTGAGGGAAAACAGTTATCATTTACGCGATGTGATTTTGTGAATAGATAGGGAAACATTACGAACAGAAGAAAAAGCGCTTATAGGCGCACGAGAAGTAAAGTTGGGGAGAGTTATAATCGCCAATATCCCGAAGGGACTTGGCATATACAACGAATGTTTGTATATATATATATATATATATATATATATATATATATATATATATATATATATATATATATATATATATATAAGCGTCTAGAATTATACTGATAGTGGAAAGAAGAATGAAGGATATTTTTCTGACACTGCTTCTGTACAAAATTAAATGTTTGACAAAGAAGAATATCTTAAAGCCCTGCTTTTCGAAAGACTTGGAGATTGGTTAGCAGTTTATTGAAACATTTCTAGCAAAATTATTATATTAAGCCATGACCACAGGTATTCCAAGACATGATTAGTATAAGTGTATACAGGGGGCGATGGATAAATTGTCGTCTAAATGAAGCAAAAATAAAAGATAAATGTCATTTTACTAGATATATTTTCTAAAATTATACAATGAATATCTTGAAATAATAAAGACAAAATGTATTCAACTGGTTTCAACCAGGGCCTCCTGACGACTACGGAATCTCCTGCATCTCTTCTGTACTATCTCCTTGTTTAGATTGGTGAATGTCTTCAGTTCAACTTTGGTGTTATAATTGTTTTTTCTTTTTTTTTTTATTTACTCGATCAAATGCGCCACACACACGATAATCAAGGCGTTTGCAGTTTGCAGAGTTAATTAGCTAAATGTAACGGGTGATGTGGTCGCAGAAATTGTTTGAATGCCTTGACTCGATTCTCCTGCTTGTGTGGCATGGTGTAGATTTTTCTTACCGGGCACAGGTTCTTCCGGCAGCCACCCTATTGAACCAAGGCAGTAATAAGTCCTCAGGGTACATGATTTAGGTAAACATATATCTTCTTCGGAAGATGAATAGAGGCATATCGTAGGCATCACTAGCGATCACAACTTTGCCTTCAACGTTAGATCCATCCGACTCTTTCCGAATCCTCTGCATTCCCCTAAGATTGCCCACTTAAACATTATGAAATGTTAGTACTAGAGGTTGCGGCAAGAATGCCAGTCAGAACAACAAGCCGTTTCGAGTTTTATGCTGAGGAGAATTACGTCATGATTATTTTTTTCTCACAAACGGTGTCCAACTGATCCTACTATATTGTATATTCAGCAAAATAAAAAAGTGCATGCGTGAAGGTAACAATTTACACATCCAACTCTCTTTCATATATATATATATATATATATATATATATATATATGAAAGAGAGTTATAATGTTCATACGAAGGAGAAGTTTACATCTTATAGAGTAGATAATTTCCTTTACGTGGTACTGATTCAAATGATTTTCCAAGAAATCATTTGAATCAGTACCACAAAAAAAATTCATTTTCATAATATGTGTAAATCAGAAACCCGTGTAGCAGGAGCATGGAATATAGAGTATAATGTATATTTTAAAATAATATAAACCACATATCAACCTAAAATATTTGCAGTTTGCCTTCTTTTTAATATATACATATATATTTATATATATATATATATATGTATATATATATATATATATATATATATATATATATATATATATATATATATATATATATATATATATATATATATATGTGTGTGTGTGTGTGCTTGGAAGTGCTTTCGCACGAGGGCCATGTGTTCTTTTTATACGACTAATGGAGGATTCATATTTATTGGTTTTTAGAACTTAACGGGGTTATTTAAATTTTCAAACCATTCATGTGTGTATGTTTTTGGGGAGAAGCTTGCGAGATTATGGCCAGAAATTCCTTGATATATGAAATAAAATGAAAATCTAGACATTCTAAATATGACATCGTACCAAAAATTAGGAGACTATATATATTTTTTTTATCTTATGCTAGGCTTCTTGTATAACCTGACAAGCGAAATTGTGTCTGTGGATTCAAAATACAGGTTTCACTTCACCCTTATCACTCATTAAAAACCTTCCAAAAATCTCATTATTCCCCTAAGCAATCTTGGCTAATTGAGTCACAAGTGTAATCAGATGCAATCAGAAGGGAATAAGTGGATATCAATTTAATTTTCACCCAAGCCAACCATCACTGAGCATGCATATTATAAGAATATTAATGTCCACGTCTTGTTTACGATTCCAGATTACTCTCCTCATAAATATTGGCAAAAGTCTATCAATGACCTAGCGGCTGGTATTAGAGTTAGTGTGTCAGGATGGTACAAGGTATGCAAAGTTTACGCCCTTTGATCTACATTGAATAGACGGACCGACATTTGATTTAGTCGATTATAATGTAACTTTATTCGCCCTAAAACTATGAGAGCTTTCATAAATAGCCGGCGGATCATAGTGCTCTCCGTCCGCATAAACTCTGATCTCTCAGAATCAAAACTTGATGAAACTTCATCGTGCCATTACGAAAAGCAGAGGATTTGTGTTTAAGTTTCACAGGCATTGGAGAAAACGATGAGACAGGAAGCCGTTCAATTCAACACAAAATGAATGTGAAATGTACTTCCCTGCGGCTAAAAATATTTCACAAAGTATGTTTAGAATATAAATGGAAAACTTATTTAAGTACAGCCAACCTAATATTTTCATTTCTGTTTCTCGAGTAAACCAAACAAAATCTATTATTCATCATGATTATAAATTAATATCATAATATTTGATCATCATTTTTTTTTATCGGTAAGCATGATATCTCTAATATATAATGAAATGAATACATGTTTACGTTAAGTTGAAAAACTGAATTTAAACAAGGTGACACATGCAAACCCTAAACGCGAGGATCAACATCAAACGCACACTTCAAAATTATATTTCTTCTTCAAATATAACATCAGCTTCTCCTGGCAAAAATAGATGAGTCGAGGAGAAGTGATGGGAAGCCATCACGTAACATCAATGGTTTTGCGGAAAGAATTCAGAAGATCTGAGTTTCATTCAGCACGGCTGTATTCAGAAGTAGTTTGTACTTACGGGGAAGTAACGGTTGCATCAGGTTTAATACATACAAGAACATGACAAAAACGGCGTGCATTCTTTCACTTGAAATTATTGAAAAATACACACAGCTGAATCCAGCCACACCCAAACTATCATGTAATATCGAAAATTCGTAATTAGATAAAAAGAAATCAGGCATAGCTGATCATGTACGAAAGAAAATGAATGGTAAACAAACGCTGTATAAACAATGGAAAATATACAAAATGCTCTGGAGAACCATACATTTGAAGGCATGAGTTCATATGCTTCGCGCTTAGCGCTTCATCAGGTGTTCTCACTGATGAATAATATAATAAAAGAGCAATTGTTAAACTAAGATAGAGGAATAAAGATAGAGGTTTCAAAAGCAATATTAATAAATAAAAATTATCTGAAAACTACTATGATTACGAAGCAAGCAAACATTAGTAAATATTCATTTAGTTACAACAGTGTTAGCTGGGAAAGTTTAAAGCCATTTTATGCTTGCGCGTGAACCGCTTGGCTGCCAGCTTAGCAACCTAAGAAGAAGAATAGGTTAAAGTGTTACATTTAGGATTGACCCACCGGAAAATTCCCAAGTGGATTTAAGCACTGGTTCGTAAACACAATGACAGGGTAATGGTCAGTTGAACACATATTTCGGGTAATATAGTTCTAGTCTCAGTGGAAACAAGTCTAGCACTAACTGTGTAGTACTAAATAAGAACTGCCTTCACTTGGGGTATAACATCCGAAGAGAAGCCAAAGAAACGTGGAACAATCTAAACACGTAGATCAAATAAAGTGTTTACTTCGAAACTGCCCTGAAGTTTACCGGCTTAGACTAACTCCTGAAAAAGGACGTGATGCAAAAAGAACGCAACATTGTCATACGTACGTGCAAGGTAAGGAAATTAATTCGAATGTAAATATTGTAAATAGAATATTTCAAATATTTTTCAGAATACACACACACACACACGCAGACACACACACACGCATATATACATATTAAAAATGTCGGATACACAATCCTTTCATAGATTAAAATTACACATTTATTTCAATTGCCTGTTAAGATTTGTGTAAACAATGAAACTCAGCAAGGATAATTCATTTTCGATCATTCATTCATATATATATATATATATATATATATATATATATATATATATATATATATATATATATATATATAATATATATATATATATATATATATATATATATATATATATATATATATATATATATATATATATAACCTTGGTAAACATAACTTATATTTTTGAGAAATCAATGGTGTTCATAATTAGAATTTTAGAGAAAAAAAAACTTAATCGAACGTTCCTAGAAAACTCTTGCCTACACTCATGAAGTAATGTTAATAAGATAATACATTCCTTGTCGTAAATTCAAAGATATACTCGCGTTTTTATTACTTGACTTTTGTAGTTTAATTTAAGCGTATTTATTTTCAACGTATCGCAATGTCTGTTAAGCAATTCAGCAAGTCTTAGATAAACAATCAGGAATTAAGAGATAGTCGAAAATAACGATAAAAAGCAATGTTCCGATTATCACGAATCGCACTATTATCTTTTTTTAATTCAAAGTAACAATCGTGAAATTTGTAGTAAATACTAGAACAAAATTAAAACAAGTAACCAATTTATGCACAAGTATAAAATTTATTCGATTTTCACAAACTTATTAAATTTTGCTGAAGTTTTTATTTAATTACTTAAATAAATGTTTTATCATGCTTTTTTTTCATTTCTGAATCAAATACTAGTGTCTCTATTTTTACATGTTAATTAAATGTGCTTTCTTATATGCCTATATGCATTCGTGAACACCAATAAATTCATATTACTGAATGAAGTGATAATCCTGCACATCAATGGTTGTTCTTCGCTTGCATTTTTTAAGAAACGTGTGTTTTCGGATATTTGAAAAAATAATTACTAAAAAACTATAATCGTCAATAAAAATATTTTTCTACGTTATAGTCGCACAGAAATATAACTTGCTCATCATCCAACACTCGATAAAAACATGACGGGATCTAACAAAAGTATAAAGAAGAATAAATAAAATAATGGAAGTTTGTGTGACGGTATTCTATCGTGTTTATTGAGATCCTGCCTATTTTGAAGAACAGCATGTGGGATTCTGAAAACCTGAAACGCGTTTGGATTCCCTTAGAAAAAGAATAGTATATGTCGTCAAGATTAATATCGGTAAAATGTATTTTTATAAGCTTAAACGTGTTTGGAGTAAAGCTACTATAACTTAGGATATAATTCGCCTTTAATGTCTTATATTAAAATAGTTGTGGAGATTATTTTTTCCAAATGTGTTTTCGAGGAAAGAGTAGATAAAATAGAGTATTGTGAGCACTTGTAAAAAAAAATCCACTGACAGATAATATGTAGAGATTAAGGATCATACTTGTAATGAAAACAGGACAAGAGATTATGTCTAGTAATCTTTGCTCAGTATCCGAAGGCTCTTAAGGAAATGGTCCAATGTTTCGCCGGATTCTTGTCGGCGAGTCGCAAGTAGGTGTCTAGAAAATATCTCATTTTTGGGCTTTATGTATGTAGCGTTCAGTACATCGATTGCTTCTTCGTAGGTAACGCATATATAATTTCGAGATAATTTCGTTGACTGTGTGAGACAGGTAGTTGGTTAGTAGAGCACGCTTATTGATGGGACGTCCCGGTCTTTCTGAATGTAGAACCTCGATGAAATTTGTAAATGTTTCCCGGCAATGTTTCCAGCACTTGTCGACTGAATTGGTTTCTGGATCTGTAGTAAATCGATCCGGTCGCATAAATTGTTCCATTCTTAATTGCATAAATTGTAATGAAAACAGGACAAGAGATTCTGTCTAGTAATCTTTTATTCAATTAAGAATCTTACTACTTGACGGTATTTATCAATCCACCCACATGGCCGTTTTAATGTGGGTATCTCCGAGCCCGTAGCCTCGTCTAAAAATATGGCCTTTCTGAACCCGCCTAAACGGGTTCAGGCCCTGTCAACCTCCCAGGACGAAACCTTGCCCTTCGGCAAAGCCTCGTCCCGGTTCCTCTCTGCTAATGCAGAGTGTTCGACAGTCGCTGACGAATCTTACTACTCATCAGTATTTATCAATCCACCCACGAGGATAGAATGTGGCACAAACCCGGGTTAAAGTGGGTATCTCCGAGCCCGTAGGCTCGGCCAAAAACATAGCATTTTTGAACCCGCCTAGACGGTTTCAAGACCTGTCTACCTCCCCGGACGAAACCTTGCCCTTCGGCAAAGCCTCGTCTGGGTTCCTCTCTGCTAAAGCAGAGAGTTCGACACACGAACGGAAGATCGACTCGAATCTTACTACTCGTCTACTTGACAAGCGGAAATGTACAGCTTTTATAGCTTGGATTATCAAAGAGAAGATAATCCATATTCACAACAATACTTAAAACTTTCCGCTCTTCACCGAGACCCATCCATTTGTTAACTTCGGCTGCGTACAGCAAAAATATTAACATTTTTGTCCGAAAGGCATCATAAAATATATCCCAATAAAACGTATTAGCTTATAATTTCTGTTCTTCCTCGCCGAAATCTACCGTGATTACGAAACAAGCAAATATGAATAAACATCCATTTGCTTACAGCCATCTTAGATTTGGAGGTTGGGAGCCATTTCATTTCACGTGAACCTCTTGAAAATTTAACCAAGTGTAATTAACCTTTTAGGGGAAGAGAAAGTTTTATTGATTTTTTTTTTTTGTTATTTCACTCTCGCATCCGTTTTGATAAAAGCCTGCGAAATTAGAAAATGAGAGATTCTGAAAAGAAATATCAGCATTTGTTTCGAGTGGGAAATTAAAAAAAAATTCCCCTCGAGGTGAATACCATTAAAAATAATTTTCATAAGCTTAAATTAATCTTGAGTATCAATGAAGTAGTGCAACACCCAACGTGGTTTTGAAACATAATATTAATAATATATTTGGGGCTTATATTGGACATTTTTGGAAAAAAAAGTAAATAGCATGTAGGTATGAGATCGGCTTTAAATAGTGAATCATTTTACTTAAACGGCTTTGGTAATTCTAATGACAAAATAGAAAATAACCCATTGTAAGCGGTTTTGTGTTTCAAGGAAAATTTTTCAAAGAAAAACCTTTTACTCATTGAATCTTATATACATCGCTGGAGAAATTCAAAATATAATCAATAAAGGTCATTTGTTTTCGTTCCCTGATATTATTTCATCAATGGAAAAATATATTTATTCTGAAAAGGTATATTTTTATATTCGAAATACATTACATAGATTATTCGCATATTTTTCATTCAATTAACTCATTTTCTTATATATATATATATATATATATATATATATATATATATATATATATATATATATATTAACGTTAAATTACAACTTTGCTCTAACGAATGCCACGCGTATTACAAGAGAATTCAATTGCGTAGACGGAAACTTCTCGAGGTTGCCTTTTATCGAATTTTATCAAAATATAAATATGCGCCTCTCATTCATCGAGAACTTTTCAGTGAGGAAAAATCAAAGTGATATTTTCTTTTTACAATTATATTTAATTACATTTTAAATATAATTATACATTATAAAAAATATTACTATCTGATAAACTGCATCAGGAAATCCGATACATTTGCATATCAACAGCGAGAACTCCTGAACAAGGTCATCCTGGATTTGTTGCAGCAACAAGAGCCTACGATTTTCATTCGTTAACGCACGCCACCAAGATTGTTCACATTGGTTGGACATATCAGGGAAACATATCACCGACGACGTACATGATAGATATTACTTGCCCAAGATCGATCTAAGTGCATGACAAATATTAGCTCCTTTGCTGTGTAATGGCTGAGGGAACAAGTTAGGTGAGTAGGTAAACGGGATACAATGTAATATTTACTTAATACTACAATAGTCCACTGATTGAATGTGTCCATAATTATAGCTGCAGTCAGAATATGCGTTCATTCTTAGTATTCTATAATGACGTATTGACGTTATTAAATGTAAGACACACTGCTTAATCTAGTAAATTATTGCAGGTTTAATATTAAACTTTATCATAGAAGAGTAAGGGATAAAGTATTCATTAAATCTTAAATGGCATTTTTGTTTAAGAACTCAAAAAAATACGATTATTAAGTAAATTCAATCCAACTAATTGATATTCAAAATACATTTTTATATTTTATTCATTATATTAGGTTGCTATTAAATATAAGAATATCTTATAATTTAAATAATTCAAATGAATTAAAGAAACAAGAGAGTAGTTGTAAAAAAACAAAAGGACAACATAAATTTAAACAACCATATAATCTCTCGTAAAAAGAAAGAAGACCTGTAAAGAACACTTTTTCTATTTCATCTGTTAAATCGATTCGGATAGTGGGATGGTGATTGTGTATTATGACTATTTCCTAATACCGGTGATGCAATGGTCAGTTATTATAGAGATATACGCTCAACGGATATTGCAGCCTGAGCGGAAGTTGACTTAATCCAACCTTATGCTCTTCATGCAAGTTTTGAACGTAAAGCTCTCCTCTCATCTCTATACGTCAAAAATAACATTGGAAAATATCTGGACAATGTCTCGTTTTCTCAAAAGTAGATGCAAAAGGCTTCCTATTAAAAACAGTTCAAACAAGACATAGTCACTGGAGATCATTTTATGTTATTTTTCGGGTTAAATTTTGCACAGTAAAATAAACACACTGTCCAATCTATTCAGGAATTTTAAACAGAGTGCGCTAATGTTTATCGAAATAAATGAATATTTTATTTTGAAACATATTCGTTAATAAGATAAATGAATTTGAGTACAAACTTATTTGTATTGCATACCCATACAAATATGCAAATATCGGCAAACACAGAACATCGCGTATGTAAAAATACATCACTTTTAGATGCGCCAAATATGCCGATGTGTAAGTGTATGTTTTTTTGCGCGCGCATTATTTACCCATAGAAATAGATTCAAACATAATCTTGATCTAAAGAATGCCACACGTATTATTAGGAAAGATCATTTACTTAGACGAGAATTCCTCGACATTGCAGCAGTCGAATATTATCAAAATTTAAATCTGGGCCCCGGCTATTTCGATATCTTTATTCCTAAAAGAAATACTTCTTTGCAAAGCAAACATAGATAAACATTAGAAGGTTAAAAAGAAATGCATAAATACACGTTATTTAAAATTTTTAACAGATAATTTAATCACAAAAAAAAAAAAAAATAATGACTAATTTACATTAAAACCAAAATAAAATCAAGCACAACATTTAATCACTTCTATTTATCTGACATTGAATTGTATCACTTGGCATCCTCTATAGCTTGCCTAGACTTTTCGGCCAATGAAACATATTTTTGCATGAATGCTGTTAAATTATTAAAAGTTGTTAATTAGTATCAATTTTGCTCTTGTATATAAAAATTTATATAAATATAAAATACTTAAATGTGCCTTGATCAAATCTCTAAGACATTGAAACGTGGCCCCTACTATAGGATTTTCTTTTGTCAACAGACATATCATTATTTTTGCACCAACCTTATATATATATATATATATATATATATATATATATATATATATATATATATATATATATATATATATATGTATATATATATATGTATATATATATGTGTGTGTGCGCCCACGCGCAAACGCACGCAAGCAGAATAAGAGAGAAAATAGACTGAAAGATTTTGGTGAATATAAAATGCTCCTACTTTGTGGGGGCGTACGTTTATATCTGCTTACATGGGGGAAGGCGTGTGTGCATCCTTGTGTATGCAGGTGTGTGTGTTTGAATGTATGCATATACGTATATACATAATTATGAATGCATCTGTAAATATATAATTGTTAATTCTAATGATCCACACAGAATAGGAACCTAATGAATACATATAAATATTCAGCAATGAGTATTTAATGCCTTGTACTTTGGTGATTTTAGAAACATCTCATCGGTAATTTGGCGCCAACCAACAATTCCTGATTTAAAGTGATTTTGTGCATAAGGGGGAAACGTGTAGCCATTCTTGTAGCAGACTCCAAGATGGCAAAATGATAAGAAGACAAAATGAATCTGTCCAAAAGTAATATGGAGACATATTCACATATCTCAGCGCCCAACAATGCAACATAACGTCCTCTGTCGTTTGGGCTTAAAATAGGAAAAAAAAAACGCCTCATTCAAGCGTTGAATATATGAATGGCATCGGGGCCAGATTTTATCGTTAACAGTTGGCGGACAATCGTCTTTTCGAAGAAGTACCAGGACATGTTTATGCTAATAATGTCTTGCTTTTGTTGCGTACTGATATATCAGAAAAAACCATGCGAACGAAAAGGCTCCTTCCTGGCGAAATATATTTAAATTCTCTATCATTTTTCCATAGAGAATCTATATTAATTTTTTGGCTTTTGATTTTATTTTCTTATAATAAATATACATTTTTGTTTTATTTCTGAATTTTGACAGAACTTATTATCGTAATTCTACAGTTGTTTACCCGGAATTATTTTCCAAATGTGGTTGTTATAATCATAAGTTTCCAGCCGTCAAAACCTACCGCTAATTCAGGTGAATGCAGTTCTTAGTATCGGAATTACGAACAGATCCCTGTAATTTATCAAAGGAATCCATAGAAATGAACCGCATATCGCCGCCTTTAATTGGAAAAGTTAGAGCAAGATGCAGAAGACATAATAATTCCACCGTCTAATTACGTTACATGTAGTTTAAAGTCTTGCGCAGGAGTTCATTAGAAGAATTTATCAATCGACATTTATATACCCTGGTTCAGTTAAAGAGGTTGAAATGCAGCATTAGATTTAAAACACCAATTATCAAATTCTAATTATCCTATGGACACAGGGTGTAGTGAATAAAAACGAGGCTTAATAGGATTCTAGTCGCCTGAAGGTAATGCATACAATCCATAGGGCTTGGGGTGCAAGAAGCGTATATAACGTGTTTCATTCGAAGAGGTAATTGATTTAACTAGTTAAAATTAACTATAAATTTAAGTAACGAGATATTCTCTGGCATGAAAGAATTTGGGGGACACACCGGCCGAAATAAGCTATTATGATAGTATACAAACCAAGATTAGAGACTAGTAAGATTAAAACTGTAAAGTTTTTATCAAATATACATGTTTATGCAATTATTGATTTTATAACAGCATGTACGCAACACACACAGAGGCACACGCATAGATATATATATATATGCAACTGTTCTACACACCTGTTAAATGCGTTAATGCGCCTTGATTTCTTACACCAGCAAGTATATAATCATTCAAACACACCAATATATATATATATATATATATATATATATATATATATATATATATATATATATATATATATATATATATGTACACAAACACACACGCACACACACACACATGGAAACTATTTTCTCATCAAATGGCTGTACCTGCTTCTTTTTATAGCTGAGGGAGTCTATGCGTTCGTGGGTAAATTACCATAACACACACACATACACACACAGACACACACACACACACACATATATATATATATATATATATATATATATATATATATATATATATATATATATATATATATATAATCATCCACAGACACATTATTTCACTGTTACACCACTCATCAGTGCGGCCACACATGCGATCCCTTTAAGCCGGGCCCGAAACCCGACTGATTTGACATCACTCGGAGATTCCAACCCCTTGGCTATCGACGCCCGACAGAGAGA
Organism: Acanthosepion lycidas; assembly: GCA_963932145.1. Lineage (NCBI taxonomy): Eukaryota > Metazoa > Mollusca > Cephalopoda > Sepiida > Sepiidae > Acanthosepion > Acanthosepion lycidas. The sequence goes on from OZ010579.1 coordinate 42,542,375, forward strand.
AAGGCGACTTCTTACGTATATAGGTGTATATATATGTGTTTGTCCGTGTATTATACATTGTCTGTTAAAACACTTCCAGATATTTAAATTCTATATTTGCTTTATTTCCTCTATTAAATTCGCATCTTGGGCTTTTCTTCTTGTTGATAACGATACGTTATGCCTTCATGCAGTTTATAGTTATTCTTTTTTCTCGCTTATTGCATGATACTGTCTAGGAAGTCCGGTTCTTTTCTTTCCGTGTAAGCCATCCACACGATGTCATTTCCCAAAAACATACTCCACTCATTTACTGTAATATGAATCCTTACTTAGCCTTTATTTGCCTGATCGCCAAAGCGCGGAATTTTGTTTTCTGCAAAGCGTGAGTGTCAAAGACAATTTCTTGAACTTAAGATTTCATTTGCTAATTTACTGAAATAGTACTTGGAATATATATCAGCGTTGCAATAAATCTGTGGCAATACCAAAAATATCAAGTATAATTGACTACAACGTCCATCTAACAATAATCATAATAAACGACTAAATAAATTGTAGAAGATTTAGAATATGAATAGAGGTAGAACAAACGAGCTTTGTTTAAGTCACTAGACAAAAGAAATCTTTATAATCACAATACGATCATATCAAGTAATTCATATATACAATGCAATGTACTTATATTTGATTGATCGAAGACATTTAATATGGTAGGACACAAATACTTACTTGAAATACATGAAAGTAATTATTTAAACGGAAAAGATATTTGAAGGAGACGTAACCCAATCTTTGAACAAACAATCTCGTCTCGGATATAGAAACCGTTCATTGAATAATGGAATATGCAAAGAAGATTAACGCAAGGATTCATTGTGTTTACTGGATTTATCCGTTATATACAGTGAGATTATCCTACGAGCAGTAGAGAAAAACTGTCGAAATTTTTGATCAGTGAACAGAATCATAAGACTATGCCACATATGACGGTGTAATGATGATAGAATCAGCAAAAGAAAATGATTGAAAAACTAAAGAATGTATTAAATGAAAGAAAGAAAGATAGGACTGAATGTACTGGATATCAATTTCAAGAAGAGTTATACATGGTTGCCAGCAAAGGATACTACTTAGTTTTTGTAACTTATTCGGTACGTCAAAATGAAGCAAGTGCCGATTCAACTTAATGGGGAGGGACGAGTGAAAATATGCCACAGATTTCGAAATCATCCATACAGGAATAGTCAGAGATAACGCTGGGGAATTATGCAAAATGCGAAACTTAAAAGAGAATTCGTTAAAAACAGCGTTGTTCTGTGATGTAATATTTCCATTATAGCAATGAATGGTGAATAGATTTCCCCACCGATTGTGATGAAAGTGGAACTGACATAGATATAATCCGACTGGTGAATTCTTAGAATATCGCACAGAAAACAGAAATAACTAGAAAGTCTTGAAGTAAATACGAACAGCAAGGAAAGATGCCGCGATTAAAAAAGAGAAATGGTTCACATTTTTGGCACACATTGTGATGAAATATGGCCTAGTGAATTTTATACTCGCAGAAAATATTTAATGCATGAGAACTCGAACGACGTGTAAACTAATTAACGTGTTTTGTGAATGGAAGGAAGAATGAAGCGAAATATGGTAAAGTGATATATATTACTTAGAGCCAGAAAACATAGGTACTTAGGGTGGGCCATGGACACCCACATCCTGAAATTACTTGGCATATATTAAGTAGAGCTCACATATGTAAACAAGCCACACATTTAACTATTGAGTGAAACTTCGACGATTATCTGAACAAAACACGTCTTCTAAATCAATACATGCGATCTTTTTAGTTAAGTAATGTTTTCTCTATAATTTACAGATTTCCATTCATTCTCAGAATATGCCAACAAATAAATAAAATATTCAGGTCTCATGTAAATTTTTATTCTATGAAGATGAGTCATAATTAATTTCTGTGTTTGGAAACAAACTGCAATGTTGAAAGACTTATTATTATTAATAATCCTACATGGAAGTTAAGAAGGAATTTGAAATATTCCATTGAACCGTAATGTTTGCAGAGTAACAACAGCGTACACAGTGAATTAATGAGTAAATTATTTACATCTATATATAGAGGGACCCAAAATGCATTTACATCAAATAGTGTTATGGGAAATCAAGAAGAGAATAACGTCATGAAGAAATCTCGTAATATATATATATATATATATATATATATATATATATATATATATATATATATATATATATATATATATATATATATATTTATAGCCAATCAGTCAGAGCTGACATACTAGCCTGCAAAATTCTGTACTGGCAAAAAATCATTAGAAGATAAAATTAGAGAGGTGTATTCATTGAATTTTGATGAAGCTTTAAATTAATACTAGAAATCAATCAACGGTGAAATCAGGTCTTTGCAACGTTAAACAAATCACAATCTTTTGGCAGAATGCATTCTGCCTTCTATCAGCATGGATAGTGTTAACCTATATGAAAGTGACTCGTTGCACCTTCCTAATATTCTCGGCTGACATATCGTTGGAAAATTATATTGAATCAATTCCTAGGTTTGTTGATTGGAAAGAACGTTCATTGTGTTGTGCGCAGCAATTTCTTTACACGAATCTATATTGCATATTAATAAGTCTTCTATTTGTCCTTACTTAGAATGTTGTTACAGCATATTGTCTGGTGCTCCTGCTATCAATTAGAGAGTATTAATATTATCCAAAGAATAATATGCAATATTATTCGTCTGACCTGGTATCCAGATAATAATTTTATTTCCACCAACGTAACGTACCTTACCTGTGCTTTTTCTATGAATATGTTCATTGTAATTATCCAGCCGGACATTCCTCTATGATAGCTAAACTTTATGACTTTAAGCGCAGTAATTGATTAGCCGTTAAGATCTCATCAGTTATCAGTTGAATTTGTTATATGTAACATTAAGTTAGCCATTATTTCTGCCAACTATTAATGTCTTTTAGAACTGCTACTGGTAATTCATTGCATTTTTTTGCTCTGCAACTGTTCTGCACATCTGGTAAATGCGTTAATGCGCCTTGACTTCTTACAGCAGCAGGCATAGAATCAGTTTCTATACTTTTTCCTCTGACATTCGAATTTACCTCATACCATTATGACGACAACATTTTCTTGTAGGAACCTGATATATATTTGGATGTGGTATCGCGTATTTATTTTTATTTAAAGCATATCTTTATTTTCAGATTTTATTGAGTGAGTTATGCATATTTTTTCATGTTTAACTTCTATTTTTATTTTCTATCACACGACTGATTTCTACTTTCCTCCAGAGAATATTATTGAATATTCTTTTTAAATACATATATATATATATATATATATATATATATATATATATATATATATAGTGAGGTCTAGTGAAAGTGTATAGAAATTTGTTACGTAGATTAAAGCAGCTTGATTCATATGAACATTGAACTCTGTCGCGCATGCTCAGGAATGGATATCATTGTTGCTCATTTTCTTTCTTGATAGCAGTACTTGGACTTGAAATGGGTGGGGTCTCTCCGCACCACAGCCTCCATGGTTTGAATAGCAATTTTGATTAAGAATATTCCCATGTTCGTGAACCTCCATACTCCCCAGAACCCGCCAATTGCGACATTTACCAATTCAAATATCTAATCCCAATTGAAAGAGACAGGATTTCAATAAGTCGACGCAATAAAAAAATGCGAGATTCCGATGGAAACGATACAGGAAAATTGTGTGGCTTCAGAAGTGGGTAGCTATTAAAGAGAGTAAAGGCCGATGTGGTGTGTTATATTTCTGTCTTTTATTAACGCTAGTCCCGACTTATTTTAGTAAGACCGTGTTTCATTAAAGACAGCCGACAAGCCACTGTGATTAATGTTTTATTCTAATTATTCTTGTATTACTCTAAGTGATTTCCATTCTGGACATATACTATGTAAAAACTGTCCAAATGTTCTACATATCCGATCACATTCAGTTATTCCATTATCCATTTTCTAGTATGTGAAGATGTTTCTATCTGAAGTGATAGGAATATTTAAACTACCATCATTTATGCGCACAGCCGCGATGCGCTCTGCGTGCTTTGAAAATAATGATAAAACCTTCCTATCATTTGAGATGCATGACATCAACGCTAAAGTCTATCAGATTAGAGCAGAAAGAAATATAAGGAATTACATGACTATGAAGTCTGATTGTCATAAAAAATGGTATTGAATGGATGAGTTATTGTTAAACCCTAAAAAATCCTTATGAGGTATATTCGAATGTCATAGAGGAAAAAGTATAGAAACTCATCATATGCCTAACGCTGTAAGAAGTCAAGGCGCATTAACGCATTTAACAGATGTGCAGAAAGGTTGCCAAAACAACAGATGCAATGCATTATCAGGAGCAGTTTCAAAAGACATTAAGAGTTGGCAGAAATAATGGCTGATTTATACAAGTTGAAAATAGGATAATGATAACATTTCTATTCGTAGTGTTTGGGAAATGACAATGAAAAAAGAAAAGCTACACAATTTAGGAGTGTACACTGCCGCTCAAAAGAATTGATTGATTGATTTGTATGTCTGACGTCAAATCAACTCGTTTTGGGTCATTTAATACCGAAATTAAATTTTCATGGGAACGTTGAAGTAATAAAAACATATGCTCTTCTGCTTTCCTATTTTAATGAATAGATGTTATTCAGTGTTTGTGCATATACTTGTTTGTGTGGACATAATTGTTAGAGTCAGTGTTATGGCTGTTTTATGATGTAGGCTTGTTGAAGTTATATATTTTTGAACATAATTTGATTTTTATTTAAATTTTAGGATATTATATGAATTAATGTCATGATATAATTATTTAGTTTTAAAACACATTTTACTTTCATTCTTGTTACCATTACAATATCTGTGGTATTTACTAAACCTGAATTAATAATTACGTCTATTAATAAATAATAGTTATAACTTTTAGAGAATACAGTGGACAATTCTCAATATGAAGTCTGAAACCCAATTTCTTTTTCGATATACTTTCTTTCAAATTTAATATTACGTTTAAATCTTTGTTTAATTTAGTTTTCATTTCACAAGCCTATATCAATGCTAACTGTATTTCTGTAAGCGGTGATAAGTGTGTTTATATTCTAGTTTTGTTGAAGATATATTTTGCAATAGAGTTTGATACTTAAAGAAAGTCTAGGATATTATATGATTTAATGTAATAAAGTTCTTTCATGTTCGTTGTTTCCTTGAACGTTTTTTGCGGCATATCAAACTTATTTAAAGGGGAAAACTAAATATTTCAAACCCAGTTATATGATTCAACTAGAGATAATAAGTATTGATTATGATTTGACAATAAATATGTCATGTTGGTCCTTTTTTATGTAAAATATTTCTGGTATTTCTACTCTAAAAAAGTATCTTTATACTTTTATGGTATTGTTTTTTTTGTTTTTTTTTTGAGGGTCTCACAATTTTTTCAAAGATGACAGTTTATCAGATGCTACCATTCCAGGTTATGTTGGTCTTGGCATTTGCAACAATTAAGACGTGGTGCCACATTAACCGATCAGAGGCATCGCAACCGTTTGCAATTTTTGGCATATCCAAAAAAAAAAAATTGTCATGATTTAGTGTAATTACGAATTGAGGAGGCACGGTAAAGCAGTGAATATCGGTTATGACTTAGGAATCGAAGAGCCGAGTTCGAATTACGGTCGAATTCATTGGGAAAGTTATATTTTTCTTATGCGTAATAGCAGGACAGACCGGGTTCTATACGCTTTGATAGCAAATGGTCAACCGCAGAAAGAAATCGCAATCTACAGCGTGAAAAAATCTGCCTCTTCAGCTATATATGCAAAGATTCATGATCACCTATCATGTAATGGTAATTTACTGAAAACGTTTTCAATAAACAATAATACAAAAAATAGCAGGATAACAAAATACGAAGCAAAAAATATCTGTCTATATTTCTGAGATGAGGAATTATGTACACTATTTACATTATTCGGACTATTGTACTCATCTTTGTCGCCATGTGTATCTGTGCATGAATATCTGGGTATTATAAATTAAGTCTTCAGCCTACACTTTTTAACCAGAGCTCATATTGCAATTTTTGTTGTTATTATCGCTTTTCTCTGGCACTCCTTGTTACTGGTTCCCATATTGTATTAATTTCTATGATTTGTCGGCTCAGAAAATTTTTTTGGCCTAGCATATTTGCTGATCCCTTACGTTTACGAATTTTATAATGATATTCTGTGTCTATGATCTGAACTTGATCCCGCAGAGGACGGTGATCTCCCTTTTCTCTCCAAATGTGGTCAGCCACGCCTGATTTTTCCACTTCCACTCATGTTACATATTTCTGGTGTTCTTGACGCCTTACCTTAAGGGGGCATCCTGACTCCCCTTTATATTTCCTTCCGCAGTTGCACGGGATAGCGTACGCACGGTATTCAGTCATGCTCTCCTCCATGGGGGGGTCTTACTCGGGAGAGATATCTGAGAAGTGTCGTCCCGCTTTTGAAGGTCGTACCGATGTTATATAGACCGCATATGCTTAGTATTTTTGCTGATAACCCCTTCATATAAGGCAAGCAGAATGTTTTCCTAGTCTTGTTGTCCTCCACTTTTACTCGCCTAAACCAGTTTTTTGGAGCTGCTGCCATGTACCCAGGGTTGATGTTACCTCGTAGGGTACAACTTATACTGACCAATTCTTTTTCTAATATCTCTGGGTCGCACATTATGACTTTTGTTACATGTTGCAAGCAGCATACGAACCCCTTTCTTTCCGCTGTATGAATAGTGGGAGGTGAAATTGGGGTACTTTCCGGTGAATGTCGGTTTACGGTATACGGATGTCTTGAACTCCTAAACAAATTCACCACGTCCAAGCTCACCATGTTTGGATAGGATGGGAGCATCTTTGATTATTTCCAGGAAGTGGGCAGAGTTTAGGACATATGAAGGAAACTTTCCAATCAATGGGACAATTATATCTATAAGGAAGCGACACTGAGAGTGGCACACAGAGCCATGGCAACTAAAAATTAGCCTGAGCGGAATAGCGTCTTTGTAAATCGTATATATGAGGTAGCTTGGGGTAACACTGCGATAACTGCCTATACGTCTTAGGTGCGAAGTGATCCTAGTTCTTGATTATGATCTGTGACAGTTTGCGTTCCGTTTTCATTGTAGGATCCTTTTTTACTTTGCTGTAGCTAGCATTGCTAATAAGGTCTTCCCTCTTTCTTGCATAATCTTATTTGTCCATCACTACAGTTGCATTGCCTTTGTCAACCAGGAGTATGATGATGTTTCCGTTCGTCTGTAGGGATCCGATCGCCAGACTCTGCAGTTTCGTGATGTTTCAGCTGGGCTTCTTGACCCTCTTCAAGGACTGTCTCACCTCCCATCTTAGTTAATCCTCCTGAAAATGAGGGAAGTTCAAATCCACCTCCTTGAGTCAGGCAATGATGCCCAAGTATGGCACTCCCTGAATGGTTGTGGCGAAGTTGAAACCCCTATTTAATACTGATTCGTTAGAGACACTCAGCGAAATCAGTAATCAATATCAGCCAAAATCAGCTGAGTGTCTCTAACGAATCAGTATTAAATAGGGGTTTCAACTTCAAAGGCAAATAAATAACAATACGGAAACTATTAGAAAGAAAAAATGTTGTTATCAAATAAAATTGATATCCGGACAAGAAAGAATAAAAATATAGCGAGTGCGAACGAGAAGATGTAATTTTTAATGGTTAGGTAGAATGCATGTATTGGTTTGAAACTTTGGGTATCCAGACGCGACTGATGTTAACGAAAGTTTGAGACCAAGGTAACCGAATCAGTTGATCTCCAAATGTTATATATAAAAGATCTACTTGTTAATTTCATTTTACTTTTATTTTTTATACTTGCATTGAACACTTTTAGTACTACTGTTTCCTAGTCTAGTTATGTATCTAATCAGAAATTATTCTCATTTTTTTTCCAATTTTAATTCTCATTTGTCTTTGGTTTCTTTGGAGAGAATATTGAAATTAACCTATCGAATACACTAGAACAATAATCAATTCATAATTCTATGAATACTGATAAGATATATATTTACTTTTTTAAGACATTTCTGTGTGTGAACAAATTATCTAATTTGGGTTTAGTGTATGTAGAAATTTGTCAAGAGAAAATATCTTTTACGAAATGTTCTTTAGAGTGCCGCTATAAAGTATTGTGAAAATGTTAAACTGCATCTTTAGTTGTTTTTTTATAAATATATGCTTACCTTAAGGGAACACTCCTTTTAAAAACCAACATACATAATCATAATCATTTTAAAAAATTGTGAGGACATGGTTAAACAATATCTATTCTCCTAAATAAATATATAAATAATGTATCACAATAAAAAGAAATATTAAATAATAAATTTTATTAATATAAAAAAAATAATTAAATACATCAATCAATTATAAAATAATTTTTCAATAATTACAACATTTATTCACTTTGGTTTATTAGGCATCAAGTTACATCACATAACATCCTATATAGTTTATCTTTCTTATTATTTATCCGTTAGAATATTTTGTCCATTCTTTAATATAAACATTTTAAAATCTAAATGTAGCACATTTCGGCAAATTGAAGCAAATTTAAATTTTAAAATTTGAACGAGGGAAGCAGCTCGCGTATGACAAAAATGATGATCAAAAATGCAATTACCGTATAGGGACTATCTGTTCTACGAATGACAAATGTATGTATAAATGAGTTATCTATAAGGCATAATGACCCCATTAAATTTATTTCGAGTCAACAGCAAAATAATATTTTATCATTTGGAAAATGAATCTTAACAACGCAAATGCTACAGCACTCAAAGCTTTACTGGGGAAAACTAATATCTACACAAGTGCAGAAAACTGGGGATTTGTCTTTAAAATTAATTTTCAGGGTGTAGGGGTGCTGCGAGGAAATTGTGTTTACTAGACAAGAAATTCATCCTAGAAATATTAAGGACTGTAATGAGCTTATGTGTAGTTGTATGTATAGAAAGATGTTTCTTTTAAAATATTGCAATCCTGAATAGTTTACTTTTGTTTAAGTTTAATTTTCTCTTCGCCTTTATTTTAGGGCATACATCGATTAACTCCCTTTAGCCATTCAAACAACACTTTCCGAGGTGCGTCCCCCATTCAAATTTTAAATTTTAAATTTATGTAAACAATAAGCTATATCTTGTGCCCGACGAGTTGGGTAACAAACGAAACTTAAGACGGACAAACAACGCAGGTATATATATATATATATATATATATATATATATATATATATATATATATATATATATATATAACGAATCTATTATATAAGCGACATAAACAAATAAAAAAAAAACTAATAAACGACTTCCGGCAAAATAATCACAAAAATACTTCTCACAATGCACCTCTGACTCGTATATTTAAATAACCGAGATAAAATAAACAACACTCGTGGCCTGACGATTGCGTCTAGAATGAAAAAGCCCGTTGCTTCTAAGTGTTGACTTCTATGTTCACTTTTATATTTACATACTCTCTATCTCTAATATTGAGCATTTTATCCCATAAATATAGCACACCTTAAGACTATATTTCTTCATATATATATATATATATATATATATATATATATATATATATATATATATATATATATATATATATATATATATGAGCGTGTGCCTGTGTGTGATATCGAGAACCGGAAGGAGGTAAGTAGTATGGAACTGTAAGATCTTTCAAAATATTAAATCTCAAATATGATCCTTTGCTTCACGTTTTGGGAAGTACTTTTTTCACGAGAAGTTTTCAACATTGGCATTATGTGCATGTGTGTACCATTCCCTGTGAGGCAGAGACTGTGTCATTGGGGGAAATTTTAGTGTACTTGTGTATACGTAACTGTTCCTAACCAACTGCAAACAAGGCCACGTATAAAGCACTCTATTCATTACGGACAATAGGTATTTTCGCAACAAAGAGAGCTTTTTTGCTTTCAAATTTCCTTTCTTTAATCTCTATATTTACTTTATATCTTCATATGTGGTCAGCCCGGAAAGAATCCCACCATTCTCCCCTAATGCAGATATACGTTAACTTGGGCAAAGGTGCCTTTATGATCAAATTACTCCCCTTGAAGATTGACTCGCCTATCACAATATCTCATAGATTTCCAAACTGTTTGGATTTGGAATGTTATTCTTAGGTATATTCGTTATCTATGTTATTATGTTTTAATTCATCTTCTCCAAAGAAGTGAAATTTGCTCTCTTTTAACGGCTAACTTAATTCATAAAAAGTGAGATGCCCCAAGTTTATTGTAAGAATAGCCGACAAAAATGTTGATCCAATTGTTTTGTGATTTAGAAAAGTTATCTAAAATATCCCAGCGCAGCTATCAATAGCCAGTTTTATTTTTAATTCAAAATGCATCTGTCGACATTTTGGAAGGTCTACAACGAAAATTGTTTTAATTAAAAGTGACTGCATCAAATTTCCTTGATATATCGTCTTTGAGATATTACTACAATCCTCCTAAATCGCCTGAATATTTTCCCATGCAATCAAATGTGGAGTTTGCAAAAAATCGTTTCGAACTATGCAAAACTCACACAAAGAGAGTTCAATGACGACGGGGCAACTTTATCGGACAGTCTTGTTCGAAAAATGACATAACGGGTCCATTTTTATGAGGCTCATTTATATGAAAACCGCCTTAAAATGAAGACTAATTAAATAGAGTTATATATGCCGAAAAATTTAATCAAATTAACCCAAACAAACGCACGTGCACACACACACACTAAGAAACACACACATATACAGCTTCATTTTTCTAGTTGTTTCTCTTTTCTCTGAGAGGAAAATATAATCATAGTTTTTCGAAACTCTGGTAGCACATCCATTCTTGTAATGAAGATTGTGTATTGATACATAACGACACGAGAATTAATGATCAATGAAATGTACAATGTTTGTATATGCCCCTAAATGTACGCCTGTAAAAACTATATACTTTTCTGATTTTCTGTGACATTCTGACACATTATGTATTCGATTACTCACCAAAACGTGTACACACGAGCTGTAGATTAAGAAGATTTTATATATTTTAGACGAAAACAACATCGGTAGTCGTCCAACTTAATCTGAAATGCATTCTACAGACGATAAAATTGCAAGAATGATTAGGAATTCGTATTTAATAAAAGCGTTGTGAATCGCTTATACATCGCGAGCCAGGCTCTCTCAGATTTTTTGCCCGGGCGCAGAGCCACACAATGTGCAACGTTCAATTTCAGTAGTAACATCGACTGACATATATATATATATATATATATATATATATATATATATATATATATATATATATATATATATGTGTGTGTGTGTGTGTGTTACTACTGTAAATGTGTGTGCGTGTGTGTGTTAGTGAAATTTCTAGTGTGCAATGAGCGATTGCGACTAAGTTTCATCTGTTTTCACCTAGAGAGTAATTTCAAAATATGATTCTGTTGTATTTTTTTTTTATTGTTAAGATCTTATTTTTGTCAAAATAAGATCAAGAACATTGTGTTACGTTCAGTTTCAGTAGTAACACCGACTGATCTATATCTATCTATCTATCTATCTATCTATCTATCTATCTATCTATCTATATATATATATATATATATATATATATATGTTAGCGAATTTTCTATTTATCAAATTAATATCAGGAACACTGTAGTTACTGAAATTTTATCTCATAATTTAGAATAATATAAAAATATCTAATTCAGCGTATTTTTTTTAAAGAAATGCAGGATGTCCGCAAACTTTTGCACTATGCGTTTATATATACATACATATATATATATATATATATATATATATATATATATATATGTGTGTGTGTGTGTGTGTGTGTGTGTGTGTGTGTGTGTGTGTGTGTGTGTGTGTTTGTGTGTGTCTGTGAAAATATATAGAAAAATAGTAAAGTAGGGTTAGGTTAATAATCCAAATTTCTTTAGTATTTTTTTTTATTTAAAAAAAACAAAAAAAAAAACTGTTCTCCATACGTAAGTGGAACTTAAATTATCATTATTATTTAAAAATCTGATTCCATCGCTACACCAGCTCTATTTCATCCTAAAGTGAATTTTTGAACGAAAATTTGCATGTGGATGAAACAGAGCTGATTTTTTAGCTTCTACTTTTGAAACATGAGAACTCTTATGTAGCGATGGAATCATATTTTTGAATATATATATATATATATATATATATATATAGAGAGAGAGAGACAGAGACAGAGAGACAGAGAGAGAGACAGAGACAGAGAGAGACAGAGAGAGGTGTGAGCCTATTTGTGTACGTTATCGCACGCGTGTGTGAGTGAATTAATTGAATGTCTCGTGAGTATTATATCTAATATTTGTCATTTAAATTTTGATGCCAGATATATGCACTTATTACACGCGCTCACACTTCCAAATTATTTGTTCTATATGATCTGTATATCAATCAAATTTTATTTATATGTTATTATATTTTATCGACAACTTTCGAATGTTGCTACATTCGTTATCAAGGATTCCGCTTTGTGTATGTTTCTGTAACTGCTTTTTTGTTAATTCCGACCTTCTCATATTTGCTGGTATCTTTTTCATGTTACTTAATATGACGTCTGTTAAACGGTCACACTTGCTTTACATGCGCATTAAAATTTTATTCTTTTATGAACACACTTAAATATGCGATACGCTATGATGAAAGATACCACCAAAGTGGCAGACAATATCAAATAACGTATGTATTTTAAAAGCTAAGCAATGTATTAAGAAAAAGGATAATTTCTTTAAAAACAAAGAAAAAATAGTGAACTGTTATATAATTTCGGTCCACCTGTATGACAGTTAATGCTGGAAAATCTACACACACCGTAAAAAAGATAATTGAAGCAGCATAAATGTAGTACTACAGTAGGATGATGAGAATTGCATAAACCAAAACTGTGTGCTAAGACGAAGATTTAAAGAAAATAAAAATGTCTCTTATAAGAGTAAAAAACAACTGAAATATTGGTGTCACATAATTAGTAAAGAATGCTTGGGAATTGTCATGCTCTTATCGAAGACAGAAGTTAATTATAACAAACGCATAATATACCTAATCAGTATCTATTTATAGTTCTGAAATGAGGTATTCTAATTATTTACATTGTTCAAACTGTTGTCCTCATCTTTGTTGCAATAGTCACGACACACACCAGTGGATAAAACTTTGGTTGAATCCAATGAGTTCAACTCCGGCCTCAAGACGACTTCGAAATCTTTTCTGGACGGTCTTTCTGTTTAAGATGCTGAATGCTGCCATAATCATTGACTTCGGTTCCCCTTCCGTGTTACAAGGAGCTTTTCTGCTATCTCGCTCAACTGCGCTTCGCACATAACAAGCAAATGTGATGCAGTCATTTCAGTTTGGTGGCCAGATGAAGGTGGGTGATGGTGATGTGATCACAGAAATTGGCTGAGATACATGATTGGGTTCTCTAGCTTGTGTGGCATGGTACAAGAGATTTAGGCTCTTCCAGCAGCCACCCTCTTGAAGCATGGCAGCACACCCTCCTTCAAGCAGTTGATGTAAACCTCCGTGTTGAATCTGATGCCCTGTGGGATGTTGAATGGTGGCATAAAGTCGCCCTCAGTAGCGATCACTCTAAACACCTTGTGAATCACTATTAGACTGAACCATTCTCAGATCGACACCCAAACACTGATATTTTTGTATTGGTGATTCCCGAACGAATGGCAAGCAATACGGCATGACGTTTCCAAATGGCGTGATGCTGCTCTTTTCCTCAAAGACGATATCCAATCGGTCCTACTATAAAAAGCACACGAAAAAGTCAATAACAAACAACGCATATGCGCGAACTTAAAAATATATCATGGCGACAATTTACCCATGGCAGCCTGTATATCAGGACGTCACCAAGTAACCTATAAAACTGGAAATAATGAAGCTTACCAAAAGCACTATAATGGCTGACACCTATATAAAATCTTCAGAGAAACTAATTATGGAAATTTAATTTAACATAATTGTGCACGTTTTGCATAATTAGAGACGTTTGAAATGAATTGGACTTCGGTCCTTTTGCTGGTAATCGATATATATTTTCAATATTGGTGAAACGAACATTCCTATAAGTTATGATCGGTAACGTAATACTGATAGTCACCAAGAGATGCGCATTATCAGGACATCAACATCAAGCGACAAGACGTCTCCAGCCCAAATCAGAGCAATTATAACGATAGGAGTATCAATATGGATTGTTGAGAAAATCAAGAACGACGCCGACCACGCATGCTGTTAAAAAGAATTTGCAGCGTGTTGTATGTCTCCAGTAGTGTCGAAAATATATCCTCTGAATGATCGAACGTCGTTCTCTAGCATACACTGATGAGAGAAGTTTCTATGTTTAGAAAAGTGGTAATCGAGTGCCTGCGTGATATAGCCAGGTGAGCCAGAACATCCAGAATGTATTCACCACGACACGCAGGCAGAATATCTGATGTCATGGTGTCGGCTTTCATTAGCTGAAATTCCTGTTCGCCATTTTGTTTTCTGCTGAAAGGATTTTAAGCAGCTTACGTTTATTAGAATATTCAACTCGTTATGCTTCCATTCCTGCAATACCAAATCCTATTTTCTCTACTGTCACATAGCCAACGACAGAATGCCTATGTTACTAAAAAAAAAGTTCTGAAAAATATTTGACAATTTTCTGTGACGGCAACTTAGTTCTTTGCAATTATGATTCATATAGGTTAGAATCTAATTTTTAATTTAGCCCAAACAAACTCAGGTTTTTTTTCCGACAACAGATACAAGAGTCGGAAATAATGTATTGTTAAAATACAGCTTTGTTTGCGGTTTTATATACATGAGGGATAAAATCTTTGTCTTAATGACCAAAGATTATATACGTGATATTAGTATGGGTTTTTAGTACCATTAATATATAAGTTATGTTAATAATTGACCACATAATTAAATGCGTCTTAAATGTTGAACATACTAAAAAAAAAGCTTAATAGTTTCCAGTACTGTGTGGGGGGTGCTTTTGGAGGTGTCATTTGGAATATATTTAGCGAAATGTATGTGTTAATCCGAAATGCTGTATGTGCGTGACTAGCTATCGATACCTCGACATTCAAGATAAAAGACAAAAGCGAGTATCGGCGAATTTCGCGCAAATTATAGCTCGAGAACGACAGATAAGTAAAAAGCTTTGATACATAATCTGCAAATTACTTGAGAGAGGCGAAAAATTGTCGCTAACATCCCAGTGCTGATTCATATATCAGCACTGTATGCACACACACACGCACACACACGCGCGCTCGCACACACACACACAAACACACACAGATATATATAATATGACATGTGTTTTTATGATTTTCTTTCTTTTGAAATCATAAATTGTATAGACGTAATATTGACCTAATATTTTATGTATCAAAGCAATTTCAGCTATGTATTTAGACATTATCAAAGATGAATTTTATTTTAAGTTTAACTGAATATATGCAGTGTTCATGTATCTTAAATTGTAGGGATGTTCTATTTCCCAAACACGGACAACACATTCTGGCCGTGTTCACACTTGGTATTATTGTATGTAGAATATTTCCGTATTATTAATAATGCTTCACTTATTGATAGCTAATTTTTGCATGCGGATGATGCTATTATATTTGTATTATCAACGAGAATGTTGCAGATGGAGATTGTTATGTCCTCATGGATATTTAAATCAGTCCTAAATGAGATGTGATGAGAGAGATATAATGTGATTCTTCTTGTTAATGTGATTCTTCTTGAAATCCGTATATAGAACAGCTTGTCCTATAT
>OZ010579.1:42560889-42565889 GCA_963932145.1 Acanthosepion lycidas
TAAGTCATTGTTTACACATCAGAATTTTTTCTTAATTGCTTCCGAGGTTAGATAAAAAAAAAGTAATCTCACCCCTCCACAACTATATTATTATTATTATTACTTATATAATAATAATAATAATAATAATTATTATTATTTTCTTTGATTTCTGTTTTTTACACATTTCTTTCCGATAAAGCCCTTCATAAAGTGTGGGCTGTACTTGTCAGAACATTTTTTTGTATCTCGTGAGGCATGGGCTTCCAGGAATCCCTTCAATCCCTGCAATCTTTTCCAACCAGTCCTAGGGCTCCAACTACAACAGAGATTGTTGATTTTCCCATATGCCACATTTTCGAGATTTCTATTTCAAATTCCTTGTATTTTGACAACTTTTTGAATATCTTCACAGATTTATTGCAGTCAACAGGGACTGCCATATAAATAAGGAGGCACTTTTTTGCTTGTGTTCTTTAATAACAATTTCTGGGCTGTTGGCTTTGTTTGTTCTGTCAGTGTGTATTGTGTAGTCTCATAGGATTGTATCAGCTCCTACGTCCGTAACCGGATCTGGGTGGTGTTCATACCAGTTTCTTTCAGTTTCCTTCCCGTAGAAGTTGTAGATTTTCCAGTGCAGATATTGGCCCACTCTGTCATGCCGGGTTGTATACTCAGTGGGTACCAATGTCGTGCGAACGGATACAAGGTTATCAATCGTTTCTGGATATTTATCACAGAATCTGCATTTGTGGCTTGCACAATTTTTTAGTATATGTGCTTGATAATTCCTAGTTAGAAGGCATTGGTCCTGTGCAGCAATGATAAAACCTTCAGTTTCAGCTTTCAACCCTGTACTATGTAGCCACTGATGGGTACGGATTTTGTCTACGACTGCTTGTTTGGTACGGACAGAGTATTGGCCATGAAGCGGTTTATCTTGCCATCGCTTCTGTATCTAGTCGGTTGCATTCGTCTTTGCTGTCTTTTTTTAAGTATTTTGCAGTTTAAGCTGGTGTATTCTGCTGTACTTGCAACTCTACGCCCATTTGAAACTCCATTTTGAATTTGTTTGCTCCCTTTATTACGGAGTAAAGACGCTACTACTTTCATGTTCCTTAACGCATAACATCATCCAGTTTTCTGTAGTTTCCAAGTATCTTTGGAGGCCAATTGTTGTAGTTTGTAGTACAATTCTAGTTGAAATAATCCTCTGCCTCCTTCGGATCTGGGAACATACAGACGATCAACATCAGCTTTGGCATGATGCATGCGGTAGCAATTGAGAAGCTTTCTCGTTTTGGCGTCCATTCGCTTAATTTTGGCTATGGTCGAGTTAAGGATATTAAAGCTGTATTGCACCACAGGGACAGCCAATGTGTTTATGGCTGATATTCTGTTTTTTGAGTTTTGCTTAGTATTTAGTAGCAGGCATACAGGCCTGTATTACTCTTTTCTTGTTTTTGACATCATTTTTTTTGGGGGGGGGTTGTTGTATGCCATCTCCTTCGCTAATTCCTAGATACTTATAAGCTTCATCATGCTCCAGTTCCCTAATCTTTGTGACAAAATCTAAATCTATTAAGGATGTTTCTGTAATTCTACCTTTCCTTAATGTTCCTTTTTCATATTTATCTAATCCGAAGTCCATACCTATATCGTCACTGAAGTATTTTACAATATTGAGGAGGCCTTTCAACTCATTGTCGTCTTTGGCAAAGAGTGTTAGATCATCCATGTAGAGTAGGTGATTGAATATTTTCTTATTAATTTTGTAACCATACCTACTCTTGTTTAGTTCATGTGTAATAGGGATTAGGGATAAACAAAACAGAAGGGGTGACAGAGAGTCTCCTTGAAAGATTCCGCGTCGGATATTCAGAAGGTTGGATATGGCAGTTCCCCCGGTGTTACTAACATATAATTTGGTGTTCCACATTCCCATGCTGTGCTTAAGGAAATTTAATAGCACAGGGGAGACTTTGTACATGTCCAAAGTCTTAAGGATCCCAGAATGTGGAACACTATCAAATGCTTTACGATAATCAATCCACGCTGCACTAAGATTTCTACCTCGTCTCCTGCAATTTTCCAGGATCATTTTATTTATCAGTAGTTAATCTTTGCAGCCATATGAACCTCTTCTACATCCCTTCTGTTCCAACGGAAGAACGCTGTTTGTTTCGAAAAAGGAATAAGTAAGGTTCGTCAGTACAGACGTGATCAACTTATACGTTGTTGAGAGACATGTTATCGGTCTATATCGGGTCGTCTGTTTCAGTTGTTTTTGTTATGAGGTATGTAATACATTCAGTAATCCATTCAGGGATTTTATTGGGAATATTTACAAGCGTTGATAATGTCTTTGCAAATATTTCATGGATAGATGAGAGATGATAAAGCCAGAAATTGGGCAACTTGTCAGTTCCTGGGGATTTCCATTTTGGGGATTTCGTTAGAGCTTGCTTAACATCATCTGTGGATATATTTTCCCATTCTTGCAGAAGTGTATCCAGGATTCGTTCTTCTTCACGCCAGATCCATTCTGCATTTGCGTTATATTCCTCTGGGCTGCTCCAAATATTTTCCCCAAATATCTATACATTATCAATCGATGGTGGCCTTTCGACATGTATAGGTATTTTTCCAATTTACCTGTAAAATTTCTTAAGATCCGTTCGGAATATTTTATTTTGGCGATAGAACCTACAAAGTTTTTCGTATCGTCTTGTTCTCTGTGCCTTTAGCTGAAGTTTCTGCTTTTCCTTGATTGATGGAATGTCAATTAGGGATTTAATGTTATATTTCCGCTTGATCTTTTTGCACATGCGTGTGGAAGTATTAGGGTTTCTGGTGAGCTCATCTAATATAGAAAGCTCACATATGATTTGTTTTATTTCTCGTATCAGTTTTGATTTCCAAGCTGGTTCTCTGTGCCTGTTAATTTTATTTATTGTCCTGACCCCTAGCTTCCGAGTCGCTGCTAGAGCTGTTGCGTATATGACCTTGTTAACTTCTGTGATGTTTCCCGGTGGTTTATCTGTTAACAGTGTTTCCAGCGCAGCATTGTATATTTTCACGATGTGCTTGATGGAATTCGTCAAATTGATTTTGGGGAGCTGGTCTCTGTCTGACAATTGTATGAAAGTTACTCTGCTGAGTACTTGGATGACGTCATTTTTCGCTTCGGTGATTTCAGCTTCATGCTTTTCAAGGAATTCTATCTTATTGTCACTGAAGATGACTCCAGGTACATTGTCTAGAGAACTGCAGGTTGTGTTTAAGGTAGATTCTTGGATTTCATTTCCTGAGGGTTTATTTCGTTTTTCATTCACTTCAGCCTCCACCTCATCCTCTGTCACATTCCTTATTTCTACATTCGTCTCATTACAGACAAGCAATATGGTTTCCGCTTTGCCCAATTTACAGGTGATGTGCTTACGGCCATCACAGAAACTGTCTACCAAGGTCTTTAAAATAACGGGGAAGCTAGTGCCGTGTCCCGAGATATCTCTAAAGCGTTTGATAGGGTTTGGCATGCCGGCCTTCTTCGCAACCTCCATAGTTATGACATTACGGGTCGATTTTTTGACCTAATACAATAATTCCTGTCCAACCATGAATGGAAGGTCGTTCTATATGGATTCTCCTCCAGTTCCTATCACACGAACGCAGGTGTTCCTCAAGGCTCCATCCTAGGCCCCACTCTATTCCTTATCTACATAAATGACATTCCTGACGCAATAAATTCCCAAGTTGGCATCTACGCGGATGACACCACAATTTATTCCTGCCTCAAAAACAAATCTAGTGTCACTGGCAAAAATAACCTGGCCGTGCATCTCGAAAAGGACCTCCAATCGGTTGTGAACTGGGGCAGGAATTGGCTGGTCAACTTTAACGCTTCAAAAACAAAACTATTAGTCACCACAGATATCCTTCCCTACCCTCCATTAGAATGTCTGACGCTCTTCTTCTCAGGAGCACCTCTATGCGGCTGCTCGGTCTCACGTTGACTGCTTACCTGAGATGGAACAAATAGATTGAGCCATTTGCTTCGTCCACCCCAAGGAAAGTTGGCTCCCTGTGCCGTGCCAGGAAATTTTTCTCCCCGGAATCGATCCCCCAGATCTACAAATCAACAATTCGCTCTTGCAAGGAATATATCTGCCATATATGGGCTGTTTGCCTCGTAGTTCTTGATAAGATCCAGAGGCGGATATGCAATATAATTGGCCCTGTTCTGGCATCTCGTCTACAGTCACTTTCTCAGAGATGCGCCGTCGCCTCTCTCTGTCTGTTTTACAAATACTTACATGACAATTGCTCAGACGAGCGGCATTCGCTTGTTCCCAGACTACATGAGTTCAAGCGTCCTACGAGGCTGGCATCCCGCTCTCACCTTTTCAATGTCGAAACTATTAAATGTATCCGTCTCTTCTCCTCCAATAGCTTCATACCTCGCACCTCTCGCCTGTGGAACTCCCTTCCTTATTTTAGTTTCTCTGAGAGCTATAATCTCCAAATATCCAAATGTAATGTCAATCGACATCTCTAGTTGCTTTGATATATCTACTACACTCCTCATTCTTTCTTCTATCATTCCTATCTGATCTTGCTCTAAATTTTCTGGAACCCCTTGCGTCCTAGTGGCTTCTCGCCTTGCTTGGGGTGAAGTTTGAGTGATAGGTCATAGTATTTTGTTTTATATCTATTTTTTTCTTATCTATTTCTGTCTTTGAGAGTCTGTTGTTTCACATGATATCACTACGGACATTGGCAAGTATGTTTGGATTGAGGTTAGGTCTTATATCATTTGCCACCATACTTCTCCATATTTGGTATGTTTGATTGGTGGTGTTCTTTGCTGGGTTTTCGAGTGCAGTGAAGAAGGATGTCATGACTTGTCGATACTCTTCGCGGGTTCAGTTCGTTCGTTTACATTTTATTAGTCGATTTGGTATTGAGTCACTTGGTCCAAGGTTGGCAATAATCCGGGTTTGGTGACCTAGCGTCTCTTC
>OZ010579.1:42573389-42670889 GCA_963932145.1 Acanthosepion lycidas
TCTCTTATTTTTCTCTTTTGGCCTAAGTTAGGTTAAGGTTGGAGGAGTTGTTTTCACTGGGAGGTTTTTTGGAGTTATAGATTTTTCAAGCGTTGCTTAGATGTGGCGCAAGGCCGAAAGTATGGGACATCCAGTGAGGTTCGACCTCACTTTTCAGTAGTAACTGATCTAGAAAAATAAGCTTGCTAACCATTACACCACGCCGAGGTGCCCAGTGATTTTCTAAACCCGGCTTAGATGTGGCACAAGGCAAAAAGTAATGGCACCCAGTGAGAATCGAACTCAATATTAAGTCGCTATTGATCTGGCACGATAAGCTTTCTAATCATAGCACCTCGTCGAGGAGCCCATTTTTTTTTCTTTGGAGTTAGTAGGCTGGAATATATATCTGCTTTTGTTATGTTTGTTTGTTGGGATTATTATTATTATTATTATTATTATTATTATTATTATTATTATTATTATTTGCGAATTTGTGTATTTCTTCTCTGTATATATGTGTATCCATGTGTGATTTGTGTGTGTGTGTGTGTGTGATTTTTTTGTGTATGTGTGTGTGTATATGTGTGTGTGTTTCAGGGAATTAACTAAGTGCCAATGACAATGAATTGGGTAATATATTTATCACTGGATGAAATTTTTCGTAATTTGCTAAGAGTGTAAATATATATCAGCTGTGCTTCGGTTTCATAATAGAGCAGATTTTTTTTTCCGAAATTAAAAACCCAGGAACTTTCTGTAAAAGTGAACGCAATCAACATCTTTAGCTCGATGTGCACACATTTGGCATTAATCTGTTTCTTCTTTATTACGAAAGGGTCCAAACTCTATGAGGGAACAGACTAAAAATATGTGGAAGAAATACAAATCAACATGAAATGTTTCTATAACGACAGATAGACAAAAATAATTCTGCAGAATTGGCATCAAATTTCAGAGAAAATATATATTCCACGTAAAGAAGAATTTACTTGCTGGATCCAGAAAAGGTAAATATAGCGTTTTTGTAAAGTAAGTGAGAGAGATTCTACGGAAAACCTTGTGAAATTCGTATAACTAAAGCCTGGGCTGCCATTAATAAAAGGGATATAATCTGAAAATTTATTCTACCAGACAAACTTAAGCGGATAATCTTTCGAGCCACTGCAGAAGATGGGTTTAATATGTGGTGACACTGCTTGTACATTAAATAAAATTCAAGAGTCTAACCTTGATTAACCCTACACACGTATACTGAGAGCAATATTTTAACATCTCCTGAAGACAAAAAATAACTAAATCACAGATCTATGACACCGTTGCTGATATTCCTACAATCTTCCGCGAACCAGAATGCACATTGTAGGATAACGTTCTCGAGCAAAACAAGAGCTTGCTTATGATTTACTACTCTGGACAACTAGCCATGGGGCAAGACGGGTTGGTCGCCCAGTAACCACATACATTAACTAGCTATGTTACAGTATGTGACGTTAACAACATTGATTCAAGACCGTAGGCTTGGGATGATAGGCTCATGAATGTCCGATTGAATAATAATATGAAATATAATTATGTTCGGATATGTTGTAATAAATTTCATATTTTTAGTAATTGTTTGTGAACGTCGATGCGAACTTGACTATAGAGTAAATTGCATATTTAAACATGAACTCAAACATCACCCTAAATATTGTAATGTCAATACCAAAAAAGAACTCATGTTCTATGAATGCGTGCGAATACACAGACACGCGCGCTCGCGCGTACACACACACATATATATATTATTCTCCCTCAGAGATTGAGCTTGCTATCTTGGCCCATGGTCTAGATTTTAGCATTCCTGTTACTTCTATCAGTAGGGAGAATATTTTTTCTGAATTCGAAGTATTTTATGCTCAACTCTCGAAGCTTCAACCTGTGTCTAGTGATAAATCCAGCGACTTTCGAGCTAAATTGAATGATTTGGCTCATTCTTATGCTAGTTCTCCTATTTCTTTCTCTGAATCGAAATGGAGAAGTGAACACCATAAGGTTATTAAATCCCTTAAGAATAACCATTCTTTGGTTATTACGAAACCGGATAAAGGATCGGGTGTTGTCCTTATGGACCGCCATGATTACATTAACAAAATGTTAAGTATATAGAATGATCCTTCCAAGTTTCAACGCCTTGGTTCCAGTGATACTCACGATTCTACGTTGACTTCTGAAATTCGATTTCAGAAATGTCTTTTCAAGTGGGTAAAAAGTGGTGTTCTTTCATCTGAAATGGCGGAGCAATTGAGACAGCTTGGCTCTATTCGTCCCCGTCTTTATGGATTACCCAAGGTTCATAAGAAGGGTGTCCCGTTGAGACCCATTTTATCGATGATTGGGTCTTCACAGCATAAAGTCGCAAAGTGGCTTGCTATATTGTTGCAACCAGTGTTGCAGCATTACAGTGCCTTTTGTATTAAAGATTCGTTTTCTTTTTCCAAATTCATTCGGAATTGTGATGCCACAGATGGATTTATGTGTTCATTTGACATCTGCAGCCTCTTCACGTGTGTGCCTTTATCGGAGACTATTGATATTTGCAGCGATATGTTATATCGTAGTAATTTGACTCCTCCTAATATACCTGAAGAAGTGTTCGTTGAACTCATGAAATTTGCCACCATGTTCGTCGATTTTAGTTTCGACAATATCATGTATCGTCAGATCGATGGTGTAGCGATGTATTACCCCTTGGGTCCCGTGTTGGCTAATATCATTGTGGGTTTTTATGAAGAAAGCCTTATGTTAAGTTCTGCCCGACCCAAGGTTTACTTTCGGTATGTGGATGACACTTTTTGTGTGTTCAGCCACGAATCGGAAGTGGATCAATTTTTTCCCTACTCAACAGTGTTCATCCTGCCCTTAAATTCACAGTAGATAAGGAGGTCAATGGTTCATTGCCCTTCTTAGATGTTCTTGTTCAAAGAACTCCTTCCTCGTTTATCACATCAGTTTACAGGAAGTCTACATTTACTGGATTATATACTCGATGGGACTCCTTTTGTCCTCAACGACAAAAGATTAATTTGATTAGGACCCTGACACATAGGATCCTAATGATTTGTTCGGATGACACTTTGAAACATGAAATCAGTTTTTTAACTGAGATTTTTGTGAACAATGGTTATCCGTTGAACATTGTTCACTCAGTTATTCGAGATGAAACTGCCAGGTTTAACAAAATGAAACCTGTTTCAGTGGGTAAATGTTCGGTCTATCTTCGTTTGCCGTGGTTGGGTAGCATTAGTGAATCCTTCGCCAAGCGTATTTCATGGAGTTCACGTCAGTGTTATTTTGCAGCCAATGTTCGTGTTGTCTTTCAAACTAAGTCCGTACTTTCATCTATGTGTAAAGACGTTCTACCCACCCACCATATTAACTCTGTTATTTACCATTTCAAATGTAGTTGTGGATGCGACTACATAGGTAGAACGACACAGCGGTTGGACGTTAGAATTAAACAACACGTACCTGCTATAATACTGAATAAAAAATTTTCTTTGGGTGATACCATTCGTAACACGTATGGGTCTTCGATTGCGGATCACTTTATAAAGTATCCTACTTGTGCGTTGAATTTCAGTGTGAACTGGTTTTCTGTTTTGGCCAGTTCGCACTCGCTATTCCATCTTAAAGTGTTAGAGACGCTTTACATCAGGTTCAGGCAACCTACTCTTTGTAAACAAAGAGATTGCTTGCTTGGACTTGCTGTGCTGCGTTTCTAGCATCTTGGTTGGTATAACTTTTATAATAATTTATTTCTTCCTGTCCAATCATTCATGTCATGCATAACAGACTTCTTTTTCTTTTCCTCATAATTTCCCCGTTAACAGTTCTGATGAGAGGGGACGAAACCGGTCGACTGGTGTTTGTTTTATTTTAAATCTATCATGGTCCATAATATAAAATTTCTTTTTTTTAATGCCTTAATATATATATATATATATATATATATATATATATATATATATATATATATGGGGAGATATATAAAATGAGAGAGAGATAGAGAGAGGGTGAAACTATTACTAAAATTTGTCACTTAACTGACTAATGCAATCTTAGGCTTCCCGACTCCACTGTTTCGTTGACAGAGGAGTCGGCCCACTCTTCACGTTTATCGTGTTATTAGAAATTTACTGCATGTATTCTGCGATTTTTAGTTTTTCTTTTTCGATATACATACATACATATATATATATATATATATATATATATATATATATATATATATATATATATATGAAGAAAAATATACGGAAAAAACAAAAAAAATCATTGTATGCAATTATGCTGTTTTAATGTTAATATAATAATTGTATATAAGGATTTTTGTTTGTTTTTTCCGTATATTTTTCTTCATACATTCGGATCTATATCCATATATTTGCTTATATATATATATATATATATATATATATATATATATATATATATATGTGTGTGTGTGTGTGTGTGTGTGTGTGTGTGTGTGTGTGTGGTAACGCTTTTTTTAAAATTGCTGGTGTTTGTCAAATTGTTTTGAACAATAAATATCAAAGTTGCAGAAATAAGTAATTTTTTTTTTGTTTTTGTTATTTTTGTCAGTATCTCCTTTGTATTGGATTATTTTTATGCCATTGTCTTAACGTCGTCGATAAAATGATAAATACACTTGTGGTTACTAAATTTATTTTCTATGTATATTTCTAATTCTGTTAAATATTTGGGGATTCAGATTTATAGTAATTTTGACTAGAATCGTATAATTATTCCAGATTTTACGATGTTGTTGTGGTGAACTTAAAATTAAATAAGTTCTGTCGTATTGGAAGATTTCCTGGAAATCTCAAAATGAAGGCGATTATTAGTTCTATGTTGCATGATATCAAGGAATGAAAAAGTTTTGTTATTCCAACATTCAAACTTTTGTCTTTGTTATATATTTAATAATGCTAGTAAAAATATGTTATATAGATATATTACTGTCTATTTATCTAAAATAAAAAGAAATTATTGGTAAGTTATTTTTGAAAGGAAACATTCTAGAAATTCTAAATTTTGCTAAGAATGGGACATATCGATAAACCAAGGTTTTCTCTAACAAAGTAATGTCGAACATCAAAATTCCTTGACTAGTGATTAATACCTATATTTCATGATTTACATGAGGAAGTCTTAACTATATTTTTCTTTCAGTTTGATAAGATTTTAGAAAAATTAAGCAATTTTACGGGAACATTTGGAAATAATGAATTTATATATTAACAAGCCATTTATATATATTTATGTATTTGTTATTTTTGTAAAAAAAAAAATTTATCATATGTTCCGAACCAAAAGCAATATGCATATGTTTAGAATAAACCAGATCCATGACAATATATATATATATATATATATATATATATATATATATATATATATATATATAAGTTTAAAGAAGAACAGACCACTTTAAAGTTGCATTGTAATAGCTTATTTCAACAGAGATCTTTTAAAGGACGCTGTATCATCAGACATCATTCCAAAAGGTGAAACGAAAAATGAAATGAAAATTTACCCTTTTGACGGGTAGTATTAAGTTTATGTAATTTTACAGAGAGGGTAGCGAGGAGTGGTGTTAGAGACATGGTCGAGTTTAGATAGTGTTTATTTTTATATTTCTTTCTATCATAGTTCGTATTGAGAAAGGAGGGACCAGACCTTGTCCTATTTAATCGGTTAACTTAACGGAAATGATATTTTGAAATGTAAGAAGAGAGAAAAAAGAGAAAAAAAAAAAAAAAAAAAAAGAAAGAAGTGGGAAGTAAAGAGAAAGAAGATGTAATTAAGGTTTGCGGGGGGAAAAGATGGGTGTTATAGTTTAAGCAATTTAGATAAAAAAAAAGGAAACGTTTAATAGTAACTTAAACGTTTAATAATCCACAAAGAAATTAATTTGATGCGTGTTAGCAATATAAATATTTATCTCTTTTCCACATAATTTAGGGATTAAATATGAGATAAATACTTCATTTAAAAACATATTAATAAAACATCATGAAAAATATTTAAAATATAAACGTTTAATGATAGTAAAATTTTAATATTATAAATGACTGTTAAGGTAACATCTTTATCAGTTTTAGTCTAATTCATGAATGTAATTTGTAACTATTTTTGGATGATGTAATTTTTCTGACTTAAAGTTTAGGTTTCAAATTAAGATGGAGTAATGTGTGAATGTAATATTAAAAACAATGTCTTTCCATATATATAACACATATAGATTTATGTAAATCTCACATATACATACGTTTATTTACATGTGCAATTACACACATAGGCACACACATAGTTATCGATATACACAGGTTCCTATGCATATTCATATATAAATACTTACACATAGATTTACAAATATTTACACATATTTATATTTATATCTATTTAAATTTTCTTTAATTTCCCAGTTAATACTTAACGTTAGGTGGTGACTTAAGTGTTTAGATATATAAAAAAAATTCTAATATTAATAATTTTACTATCAATACTGATAGTTAAAAAGTAATAAATTTAAATAATTATCAATTTAAAATGAAATTACTTCCAGATGATAAAAGATTTCAATTTCATAATTCTAACTAGAGAATATTTAAAGAGAAAATAAGATTAAACATTAATAAAATAATTTTCTGCCCTTCCATTAAAATACTCTCTCTCTCTCTCTATATATATATATATATGTAACTGTAGAAACCCTCATAACTGTCCAATACAAAATAAATGTTGCAAGGAATAATTAGTATACCAATGCAATATGTCATCTATCGAGAATCCCGAAAACATAAAAATCTATACAGGTTGCACAAGCCATGATTTCAAAAAGAGATGTAATCAAAATAAAACGTATTTAGAATAAGTAATTACAGAAAGCAGAAACCCCTTTCAAAATACTTCTGACACTTAAAAAAATCCAACAAAACACCTACAGTAAAATGGAAATTATTAAGAAAAGCTAGAATTTGTAAGTCATTAAATGACCCATGTCCTTTATGCATACATGAGAATCTATATATTACTAAGTTTATAAAATGTAAAAACCTACAAAATCAGATAAATGGAATAGCTATTTTGGTCGTCATTGTCAAAAACTTTTCTTAAATAATATTTAAAAATAAAATTAAAATATGGGAGTTTATAATATATATATATATATATATATATATATATATATATATATATATATATATATATATATATATATATATATGTGTGTGTGTGTGTGTGTATGTATATTTATATATATGTGTGTGTGTGTGTGTGCCTTTTTAATTAAAAACGAGAGACAAAGTAATAATGTTTAACTTTTTATTTAATTTTTCTTGTGTTCTAACATGAGCTTTCTTTTCTGGACAAAGAGTGTGTAAAATTGTCCAAATGTTTTATAGTTCCGAGCGCTTTCGGCTATAGCTTTAGCCATTATCAAGGATAAATCAATTCTTCAGCTTCATTGAGTATGTGCATTTATGTAAGTTTTAGTGTGTTGTAGAAATATTCTTAATTTCCGATTACGGTTAGCACATTGTGGCCTTGTTCGTAGTTAATATTGTTAAGAGTTGGCTTTTTCTTTTTTATTATTAACGTATAAATACTTGAAAACATTTTCCATGTAGTAAGGTGGAACTGCTTGAGCTGAACCTATTCTTGGCAAATATTCTGCACCCAGACAGGAGAGAATCGAATATTTTTCTCAGAGATTTGTCCCCTGTCGGTGAGCTATCAAACCAGAGGAAAGAGTAAATCTGCCCTAAAGCAATATATCTGCCAGTTGATAACAATGACAACATAATGCCATTGGATCCTCCTGTGGAAGAATACCCCAATAGTGACGATTTAGAGGTCAAATCCAGAATAGCTTCCCCAACCGAGAGCATACTATCTGATAATCAGCTTTCAGTATCAGAGCTTCCCACTCGAAGGAGGATACAATCTATTTGTGAGAAAATGCTTCTGGCTGACAGTTTCCGTAAAACAGATCAGCAGCCATGGACATGGTACCAGAGAACTGTCAATAGACCTAGTCACCTAGATGATTTTGTGTCGGACTAGGAGAAAACAAAAGCGGAGAGAATGTAATATGACAACGCAAATACTTCCTCTGTATTATGATTTGTACAAATAAAATACGCAATCTTAGCCAAAAGGAGAAGACTCTTCAGTTTTATTCAATAAAGCTCATTAAGTTGAACTAGACTCCAAGTTTTCATTACATAGGAAAATACATCTTATTCCCACAGATTTTTTTTTTATCGAAACCCTACAGCCGCTTATTTTCGAATCAAAAACGTAAAGAAAGCAATTTCTAAAGGAGGAAGGTTAAGAATTTATTTTGAATTCGTTATTGTTAATGATTCAAAAGTTATTTCAGTGGATATGCGTGTTTGAAATAGACATCTCATATTTAATTTGTTGCCACCACATAATAAAGCATGAGAATACCGAATAAATTATGGACTAATCCATTTTCATCGGGAGGAAGAACGGAGAAAAGAAATCAGAAATTTCGTTTTTTTTTTTCACTGAGAAAAAGAAAGAAATTATGAAAAGGAATATAGACGAGATGCTTAGGTTTTGCCGTTTGGTTCATTGAAAAGGAAAATAATCATTAATGGTAAATATTTGCATTTCTGCCCTCTTTCTACTTTAAACAATGACAGACATTCTTATGTACGTTTGTTTTTGCAATATTTTCTTAAAAAAAATAATATCAAATATTTAATAAGAGGAAATTCCACAGCTATTTTATAATCGTTGATCTCGCACGCAACTTATTCCCTCATTTATTTAAGAGATAACTTAAATAGGATAACCATAACACCTTTTAGGTATTTCTAGTATAGCATAATTTTGGAAACTGCGTTGATGCATCAAAAAATGTCTGACATTGGATGTATAGCAAAGAAAAAAGAAACCTGAAGAGGTAGAGCTTTTAAAAGCACATAAAAATAGCAAACGAAAACTATAACCATCATACCAAAAACGAAAGTAAAAAAAAAAAAAAAAATGATGAGTATAATAATAATAATAAGATCAGAATTATTTCTTAAACAAATTCACCATAGACTATGAACGACTCAACGCTATATGCAGTGCTTCTCGATACGTATGGGTTTCAAACAGCCAGATAAACGTATTACAACTATCTAACTTCCTGGGTATGACGATGAACTACATCCGGCAGCAAGTCCTCTGATCGTGAGGTTTTGAAGAGCATGGAAGCATCTCTTAATTGTTGTTGTCTCCAGATCCACCTTAGCCCGTGATGGTATCACCTGTTAGTGTCCCAGCTATTGCCAAATAGTTAAAGCCCAAACTGGGGCCAAAACACTATGAAAGTGTAGAAATACAATTTTATAGTAAAGGTGCTAGTAATCCATTATCATAATAAGAAAAATTACCAGGAATACATTTTTGTCTAATAAATTGCTGATATCCACAAGAATATTAAAGTTATGCATGAAATGACACGCAAGATGTCGATATGCCGCTAAATAAATCAAATAAAACGATCATCAAATCTCTGAAGAAGGAAATAACATATGTTCATCAGCAGGTTTATTGAAAGCTCAAGGGACAAGATATGACGCTTTAGTTTGTGAGTAGAATTAAGAGCATAAAACGTAGAAAATGTGTGCCTTGTATCTGTGGATTATTCTCCCGGTTCCTAGACAGGAAGTGGTCAATACAATGACTAATTCAATCTGTTTTTCAATTGAAAAAAAACAAAAAAAAACAAAGAAGGGGAAATAAAATAATATAATTATTCACAGAATATGCAAAAGACAACGATTGTTATGATATCGTACTACACACACAGATGCCAAAGTCTGCGCTCCTGTTTCGTGAGCGATTTCTCTCCTCAGCGTATCAATCCACGCGCAAATGAATATAGTTTATAAGAAGGCAGAACTTGCTCTTATCATTGAGCATTGTAGAGTATCCTTTGATCTCTTTCTTGGCACTAATGGAGTTTAGAGCTATATGCTATATTTTGTTGTAAATGGGAAAAATTGTAGCATTCTACGCAGTTTATGAGTATTATAGATCGATCTCTCCTTCTGACATGTGTATAGAACTACTAAAGTGTAATACCACTGCAATTATAAGGATACGATAGTGGTAAGTGCCTGTAGTATATATTTTCTTCACTTCATTGTACACTGGTAGAAGAAATTTCATTTAAATTTTGTTGTCATCATGGGACGCCCGGCATTGGATCAATCACGGTGCATCCCTCGCACACTAACTTTGCTAAAACTAACGCCATATCCTCTTGAAGACACTCACAATAATAGCATTCAAAACATTCAAATGAATAAAATGGACACAGTGTCATTACCCTGATATGACGAATGGTTTTCTGGAAGTTTATTTTAAAGCATGTGACATACGACAACACACCTCACTAAAAAAATTGAGCTTCGATGTACCAAAATATTAATGAGTTTGTGTATTTTTCCATAAATACTGAATATACCGTTCTTTCTTCTCTGTGAGCATCATAAAATTCCGACAAATATTTTATATTCTAAATTGAAACAACAAATTAATCAAGAAATGTTAAGAATATACGGTGCGTTTTACGAATGTTACCAATGTTGGTGACGATTAATAAGAATCATTTACCAAGTTGATGTAAAGGAGATATCTCACCGATTGGCAGTGGACATTCAAGTCAGACCGACTATGGTGATGAAAACAAGTAAAAATATAGCCGATATCTTTAAACATTTTAACATCATAATTCCACCTTTCATGCACATAAAATACGAGCATATAAAAGTGCATATTCGGATAGAATATTTTGGTACAATGGACAAAATTGGCAAAGTCCAACAAAGTGTTGCAACTGTTGTCGCTTCGGTGGATGAAATTTTGAGGCACATATACGTCACTCAATAGGTCCTGTTTCTCACGAGTAACGAAACTTTTAATTCTACTAAGAGTTCTTTACCAGATATTGTAGGTTGTCACAAAAATGGAGATTATTAGAATGGTGAATCCGGCATTCTGGTAATGTAATATTAAGAACATATTGAACCTTTATGAAAACAGACGGACTCATGAGTAAAAGTGGATGTTAGGTAATTGTGCATAAATTTGTATCACGTATAACTATTTACTGCTATTTTCAATTATCTTATTGCACATTTTAATATTTCGGTAGTCATTAGACAGCAAATTAATGCAGATAATAATAATAATAATAATAATAATAATAATAATAATAATAATACCATGCACACGGCCTGAAAAATTGTCTTAACACGAAATCTGAAAGATGTTGCATATGTGAAATTACAGAAGATTGGATAATGATTTGGGTGAAACAACAAGAAATATATTCAGTAATAAAGGAAGAAAAACTAATTCAAAATGGAATTTAAATTAGATGAAGAAGTAAATAAACAGCAATACAATACACAAACTGTTGTCGCAAAGAAACTGAAACTAAAAGTAAATGCAAAAGTAATACATCAAATTCAGAAACGATCAATATCCAGCCCTTGCTATAAAAGATGATGGAAACAAACGAGGTACCTATAAATGTTTCCATAGCTCGGGATTAAAAACTGAAACAGGAGTTTTGTTCTTCCTTCAGAGAACCAATGTTTGGTAACTAGATATTACCAAGTACACACCCGGAAAATTTGTCTTAACAGGAATTACAGATTCTGTGATAAATATGACATAGTGGTCTAATAACTTCATTGGATAATCTGCAACTTTACGGAAAGGAAACTGCAAGAAATTGGATTGAACATCATCCAGAACCGGTTACAGAGATTGGACCTGAAAAAAGTTATGGGAATTTATAACACACACAAGCAGAACCATCAAATCTAATCGCCTAGAATTTGTGATCAGAGGCCGCAGAAACAAAATGTGATTCGTATTCGCATGTCAGTTCCCTCAGATAGTAATTTATCTTTGAAGATCTTTAAATGCTACCAAAATAGAAATACCTTGAAATCAAAATTTTAAAAATGTGGGACATGAAGACATCAATAATTCTAGTTGTACTTGCTGCCCTCTGATTGATTGGAAAAGATACCGATAGACTCAGTGAAACGATTCCTGATAGACCAATCCTTAAAGCAATAAAAACACTGTTCTCAGAAGTACATCTCACATTTCAAAAATGGCATTATCTTTTTAAAATATGTGTGATATGTGTTTTTTTTTCTCAAAAATGCTTAGTGGAATATGCCATTAATCCTTTTCTGATATCACGTCTCTGGTCGGGATCATGTATTACATGAGTAGTACGGAAAAGGCAGGTGAAATTTCTGGGAACCGTGATGAGAAAGGATGGTCTGGAGAATCAGATATTCACGGGACGAATAGACAGAAAATGAGGCAAGAGAAAGCAGCGCATGGCATACATGGCGGGTTTGGGCAGGTGGATGGCACACTGTTCTCTGTTGGCGGTGGCAGAATCACAAATCCTGTTGAGAGCCACGTGAGATAGGGGAAGTGGAGGGCCATGATCCCCTACGTCCTCAAAGGACACGGAAAATTAAAAGAAATAACACCAGAAAACAAAGGAAATAATAATAATAATAATAATAATAATAATAATAATAATCATAATAATAATAATAATAATAATAATAATAATAATAATAATGTGACGTCTGTCTATCAAACATGGCACGTGGAACTAGAACAGTCTAACACAGTGAGCGAAATAAAGGGTTCAGTTCGAAATTCCAACCTCCTGAAGAAGGCCGGAGCGTACAACGGCCGAAACGTTGTGATACATATGGCGACAAGGATTAGGACAATAGTCCGAATAATATTAATAATGTAAATAATGTGACGTGCATATACTAATCTGTCTTAGCATCATTACAGATATATTGAGCTTGGTGTATTTTCATCCTATTGTCACTATGTATAATGGCGTGATTTTTCCTCACTCGTTTGTATTAAAACTAGTATACTGAAATCGGAAAGTGTATACATGTAGCAAACTTTGAATAACAGATACAGAGAAAAACATTAAGGAATGAGAAAAAACATTAGAAAGAAGATAAAATCATGATCTCTCGTGTAATATATCACCTACAATTTAGTCATTAATATTGGATTATTCGTCACAAATAGTTGTAAACAAAGATACGTAAATTTATCAAACGTGGATTCCACGCTTAGAACAGAAAACAATACTTTCAGAAAAAGAGAATGCATTTTGGCAAATACCAAAATTGCGAAAAAAATGAAAGACTGCGGAAGTTACATTCATACAATTATTTATTTTCGTCTCTGAATTTTCGCAAAAAAACGACTAGGAAATCAATTCCACAAACTGGAATTTCCATAAAAATTTGAGACCATTTTAGTGGCAGTATGACTGAAAAGAGAATACAGAACAGACATCATTTGTAAGCCACCAGTTAATAGTGATGTGAACATTCAATAAGTAACTAAGAAAAAAATAATATCGAAAATAACGAAACCGATAACACCTTTTTTATCAGAAGCATTGTGATTATACCTTCCGGTGAACGTAAATTAAAGTCATTCTACATCCGTGGAGACGTTTCCCACCTATAAATGTAGTTAGGTGAATGGTTCTACGCTACGTTGCCGCCTAAAGATTAGGTGTATATTAATTTTGCTTTCTGTACGAAATGAACCAATTTTTCAGCATTAATATTGCATTTGGATAAACTGGGGATTTCTTCGAAGTCAGCTTCGTTCAAAACTCTCCTCATAGGTTGGAGGCAAAATCAATCAAGTTAAATTTTCCCTCAAAGATGAGACAACCTATCAGAAAAATAATTGGACGTATAGTTTAGTAGTTGTGGCTTTCGAATGAGACATCGGCAGTTTGTTAACATGCTTGTTTTAAAAGTTGCCTATTTTCCAAAAAAATTATTGGAGCCATCGTTCGAGCTTATTCGAGAAGTAGGACGTCAAATACGGGTATTTAATCTGTTTTGTTGTTACCATAACATTTCGGTTTTTGTTCTCTCCGGCCTTCTTCACGTGTATATTACTCTGTTTAACCTATAGGGAATTCTGATTGAACTCTTTATTCAATGTAGGAGGGTAGACTGTTCTCATTACACTGCTCATGTCTAAATATATAGTTTAGTCTTATTTCCTTTATTACTCTTCAGTTATTACTCGCCCGTTTCTACTGAGTGAATGTTCACGCTGCCCGATTTATTGATTGCATTCACAATCACTATATCACCAAATTAAGACAAAACACACGACGCAACATGGACAAGAAAGGCCGGAGGAAACAACGGTTGAAAAACCAGCAAAAATTAAGTTGAATAAAGTTTAATTATAAATAGTATAAATAATTATTAATTCCTCGTCCTGGAAATTCGAACAGAAATAACAAGTATTTAATATTCTCCTTTGGACACCATTTGAAATAATATTCTATGACAATGTTCTTAAAATATTTCGCTTTTTTCTCCTGACGTGTTCAAGCATAATTTTTCTTTTTAATATATTTGGTGTTAATGCTTGACATAATAGCCAAGTTTGATGTGTCCGTTAAATTTCGATTCTAAACACTGACTCAAAATTCATCCTTAAACGCAGTTACCAGGAATTTAAATGAGCCATTTTAAAGGGAAATTAGTAATTTTCACCTTTGACAACAGCTCTCCAGTGTACTTTTTAAATTATTTGCATAATATCAAACAGTCAGGAAAACCGGACTCGGTTAAATTAATATTGACAAGCCAATTTATTCCCTGTGTCTGCAAATGAAAATAAAACGCATCAGAGTATAGCAAAAGGACAACGTGAGGCGAATTACACAAGAGATTAAGTGATGTTATTTTAATGGCATTCTTTTAACAATTAGTATGTAATGCTCGGCTCAAAAGACCCTCAATTTACAGGGATACTGAATAATGTTTTTCTATGGGCGTATGGATATATCATAAGAAATGCAGTTTATGAGTTTACCGAAGAAGAGATAACGGTTAACACTAGACCTGAAGTGTTTAACATTGTAACAATCGGAGAAACATACCATTGGAAGATATTTTCCTCAATGTAACTGAACTTAATCAGAAACAGTGAAAGTGGAGCGTGCATCTTACCAATGGAATACGATGTCTGTGATTAGACCCACTTTATGTGGCATGGCGATTCTTAGCCTCGAAGACCAGGAATGGTGGATCAAGGAATATATATCTTCAGCACATTTGTTATGTAAGTAGCAATAGATTAATTACATCCTGACGTTATATCGACTGGAAGAAACGGCTTGTAGGGTGGAAAATGTCTCAGTACCCACAATGGCGTCTAGACGTTTTGAAGACTACCGAAAATGCCATGGCTAAACTGGGTAGTTCTGGCCCAGATTTATTTGGTCTGATTTGGCTTTTGTAAAATTCGAGAGTCACAGAGGGAGTCAGATACTGGAAAGGTACAAGGCAATGTACTAATTTCGAAGCATCATTACCGCTAGACCGTATATAAGAGTTCCACTTGGTATTTCAAGTCCAATGATGTGACACGTGGTCACTTCACATGCTTAATATGTTCCCTATTTAAACTCTTACGTAACGCCATTCCTCCTCCCCGGTAATTAATGTTAGTTTCTTTATAAATGGAGAAGAGACATGAATCCACAGAAAACTGATACTAGAGAACGATATTAAGAATCCCATAGACTGCGAATATTGAGAAAGGACACTCAATGGATATATTAAAGCCAAAAGAAAAGAAAAAAGTAGGGCGCGGTAACCTACATAAAGAGTAGTTTCCAGTAACCTACATAAAGAGCTTATATGTCAGCAAAGAAATCTGGATAGATATGGAAAAATCAAAATTTATATTTAGTTACAAATAAGAAATGTTTAAAGTCTTTATGAAGGGACACTTCACAGAGAATAATGTCTCACTCTCACTATATCTATATATCCATCGATAAATTTATCCGTTTGCCATTGAATTGAATACATTGAAAATGACACTTGTCTATTTAAATAAATAAACGGCAACTTATGTATGTACGTCCGTATGACTGAAACCCCTCTAACTCGGACCACACATACTCTACATAGACATATTATACATTTGTGGAATCGGGATGATACCGGGATTAAAATTCCGCCCTCCACCTGGTGGTTGAACATCCATCATTTCGATTTCGTCCGGATGAGCTGGGAAGAGGTAAAAATTTTAATATGAAAATAACTGAAAAAGTAGTGATTTGAAAAGTGCTTAATTAATATTGAGTTGAAAGTAAAGCAAAAACTTTGTGAATTTAAATGTTTTTGTTTTTAATAAAGTTTAAAATATCTCCAAAGCTTTGTGAAATGAGAAAATACATTTTATTTCTTCAAAATGCCAAGGAATCTGAGTTAAAATGAACGGTTTCCTGGCATAAGTTTTGAAGTTCCACAGTTATTTTTTCTTTGAATAACTCAGCTCATTTGAAGTCACACGAAGTGTGTGATTTGAAGAACTTAATTTACGGCTTGAAATGGAATTTCGGATGAAATCGTTTGTTGGGCCCAATCGGATTTTGTCTCCAGTATTTTGGACGGAACTATACTTACAGATAGAATCAGAATGAAGTGAGGTTTTGTAGTTCCATGGAATGAATTGAGGAATTCAAAGTTATTTATTCATAATTATTACTGCAGTTTTCTAAGGTTGACAAGAGGTCCCATTAGTTTGTAGATGGATGCCCAATTAGCCTTTCACAGTATCTAGCTTAAAAGACCACAGGAAATTCGGCTTTAAATTTTGGTATGTAATAAAACAATCCGATTATTGGTGTATTTTCAATCACAGGTAATCACAGACACCTACTACCTCTCTTTCTCCATCTACCACTCTATAACACGCACACACAAAAATATAGACTCGTCCACACACAGACTTACACACACGGAAATTTGCATTTTCTTGTTATTTAACGAATGTATTTTTGTATCTTAAATTGATTGAAAACAGTGTGTCAGTAGACGTGTATGAACGAGTTTTATATCTCAGTTGCCAGTTTCAATGTACGGCTCTCCTAAACGCCATTCTATTTTTTAGCCCTTTTACCGTCTCGTGCCCGCCTAAGGTTTTATTTTCTTCGCGGCTTCCAGCTGTTTTCCAGACGGCTAAATGTGCGAATTTCCAAATGTGAAACATTTTATTTGACTTCGTGACATTAAACAATGAGTTTATTTTGAGAGCCTCTTGTTTATACAAACGATCACTTGCCGCAAATGGATAAACAAAACCACCAAACGCCGGCTGTGTTCATTTATGTACATGCCAACGATTCTTTACTAATCTCGTGTACCTTACCGTTCGACTAGTCACCTATGGTTATGTGAATTAATTAAAATCAGTAATCTTCTACTTCATCTTCTTCGTAACATTTCCCTCCAGGCACTAACTACGTTTCTCCACATATTCCTACGCTTTGTAGCTCTGAGAAAGTTTTTTTTTTTTTTTTTTTTTTTTACAGAGTCATCCACAGACACGCTGTTTTATCGTCCATATACCCAACGTCGATAACTCTTTGTTGTCCTATTGATTTCATTATGCTATATGTGTCAAATTCTACAAGTCGTTTTCCTAATTATGTATTCGAAAACCTCAAAGTCTCTTTCTAATTGTAATTATAAGGGCCCGCTTTGCTTCCATTTTATTTCAAACGTCCAGGTTATTCACACGATCAGGCTATTGTATTCCCAACATACTTCTGCTTTCTTTTGACTTTTTGAAGGGTTTGTCATATTAAAGGATATCATATAAATAAACTAACCCAAAATATTTACATATAATAGTATGCGTATGAAGATGACGTACATCGAAACAGAGTTTGATAAATTTGAAAATTGTAAAATATAATTATTGACATGATTATGGATTTCTCCGTCGTAGGCTCCCTTATATAAGAACAAAATAAATATATAGGCGTGTCTTTGTGCGTCAGCGTCAATATTAAATCGTTAATACGTTTTCGCTAATCGGGCGTCATTCTTCATGAGGGAAAAACAAATCTGTGCGAATTTCGTATAAAAGCCGGTATTTTAATGTATGCTCTTTTCTATTCTTTTTAATTCACTTGTTTTATCGAAAAGTGATTTGTCTTCTACAAGCATTTCGGCATTGACTTCAGGTAAATCCTTTTGCGATTTTTCAGAACATGTTCAAAGTAAAAAAAATCACACTGCCTACCTGCATTGAATTTACATCCTCATATATTTTACAGTATGTGGTGAATGTAAAAGATTCATATGACATAGGTCTTATAAATTTAGAACAATATATATATATATATATATATATATATATAAAGAAATAACAGTAAGATATATAATCCGGTGTTCTTATAGATATTTTTATTTTTTACAAAATAGTGCTCAATGTAAATTTACAGAGCATTAATATTATAAATTGATTTATTTAAATATGTTTTTTTTCGCTACACAGTTATAACCATGTTTCAAAAATGGAAGCTAAAAGCTACGAATTTAATTTTGTAATTAATTTAAAGACATTAGTTCCATTTCATCCTCACGCGAATTTTGGAGTAATTTTTTAAAATTACCAATTAAAATTAATTTTAAAAAGTTACAAATTACAAATTAAAATTAATTTTAAAATGTTACTCCAAAATTCGCTTAAGGATGAAAATTACAAATTACAAATTAAAATTAATTAAAGTGCTTGCATATACATTTAACAGGATTGAGATTAGTAGTGATAACAAAAATATAAAGACTAATAAGACAAAGTACATGAAGTTGTTTGGTTTACCTTCGTTTGTTTTACGGCATATCAACATCAATCTTTTTATTTAATGCCGACATGATTTTTATTGCTGCTAATATTTTCCCACAAAATGTATTCCTGGTAATATTTCTTTTTTTCAAAATGGAATTACTGGAAATATTTTTTGCTAAAAGTACTGCTGGTAAATAATTATTTCTTCGAAGATTTAGTGCTGGTAATATATTTTTACCAAAAAATATTGCTGGTATCAAAATCTATTTTTACACGTTTTGACCCCAATTTGATTGTTAACTATTTTCCCATATCTCGGACATTGACCAGGGCAACCACTCCGGATCAAGGTGAACTTCGGAACACCAAAAGTTAAGTGGTAGTTCCACGCTCCTCAAAATATCCTGACCAGTGGCTTTGGTGTAGGATATAGTTAATCAATTTACCCAGAACGCTGATATAGTTTATGACGGCCGTGAAGTTGTGGAGAATCATAAGCGTGCAAGTTCTGAAGAGACTCGTCACATAGACAGAGAAGAATGCATTCATATGTGATATTCAAATATAATAATAATAATAACAATAATAATAATAATGATAATAATAATAATAATAATAATAATAATAATAATAATAATAATAACAACAACAA
Organism: Acanthosepion lycidas; assembly: GCA_963932145.1. Taxonomy (NCBI): domain Eukaryota; kingdom Metazoa; phylum Mollusca; class Cephalopoda; order Sepiida; family Sepiidae; genus Acanthosepion; species Acanthosepion lycidas. The sequence continues at coordinate 42,592,804 of OZ010579.1, forward strand.
AAATGTTATTTAAAAAAAGTGTTCCACCCTTCCAGCGGAAATTACCACACACACATGGATACACATTGATAAGTATCTTATTGCCTGATTACCTATTTTAACTTTTTTTCTTAGTGTGATAAGCCAGCAATGTTCTTAATCTTGACGAATTTTTTGAGGTAGAATCTTACTCTTTAGATTTCCGTTTTATGAAGAGGCTGATAAATTATAGTAAACGCAAAATCTATAGTGTTCTTTTTTTCCTTTTCTTAATGGCTTGCTTAGTGACCCTGCCAATAACCCGTAGTGCATTCGGGGTGATCTACTCTATAAAATTTGCTTATTATCCCTTTTTGGGGCGTCGACAAGTCGAACATTTTAACTGCTGGCCGCTGACATTCTATGATCTAGTTTTAATATATAAGTTTCTACTTTTAAAATTATCTTTTAAATCTTTCTGAATTAATTGATTTATTTTTTCAATTTAATTTTTAATCCTGATTTTTTTTTTCCACATTTCCAGCGGAAGTTTCCGTAACTAAATTGCACTCTTTTAACTATTGAAACCGTGCGGCACGAGTGAGAAAAATACGTGAAGTAAAAGTTAAATCAAAAATCCAGTATGTCGCTTCCAGTGGATAAACAGGGTACCTCGTCCTTCACGAGGAAACAAAGCTCAGGTCAAAAAATCTGCTATAAGAAGAAACTCCTACACAAATGATGCATCTTCAGGTCAACACAATCGGGGATAATCTCAATGATGAACCTGCGAAATCTCCAACTAGATCCACAAACATTCTTTTAAGGAAACAAAGATAAAATGGTCTGGCGAGGAGTACAAACTTGTTATAACTGCATTCTATGAAGTGTTGCGCAAACCTCATCACCATTCGCCAAACTTTTGACATTTGGCCAGAAAATATTGGACAAAATATTCAGAAATTATATTAATGAAAATAATCTAACAATATAAGAATGTGAATCATGAGAATTAGCACATTGACAGAAGTTGAAATTAAAAAAATCTAAAAAAAAGATCTGCAATCAGAATAGGTAAATGAAGAGAAAATGAAAGGGAACCAGAAATGGCCATAAAATGTACTAACATTACAAAATCCACTGATCATAATGAAGAAAGTTACACACCAAAAAACGGGGTGGGGAATGTTGAAAGTTTAGAAGATTTGGAATATTCTGATGTTAGTCGCTTCTAAGCCTGCACTAACATGAGTAAGAAACACATTAAACTGAATTAAATTAAGGAAAAATTAAATAGCATACAAGAAGTTAAGGAAGAAATCGTGAATCATGCAAGAAAGAGAAAAAAAGTGAATTGGAGAAACGAGTAGATATACGAAAATTACAATCAACGAAGCAAAAGATCAAAATTATTTAACTCTAGAATGTAGCACTCAATGTAATTCTGGATGAAGTAGATCCCCATATAAGTCTGAACAAAGCAATATATGCATCAGCAAAAATACCAACTTAAAAACGAACATAAAAGCAAAGAAAAAAAATGATGTCTCACAAACATAAATATCGAACTTGGAAGTGAAAAATAGAGAAATAAATTGAACAACTTAGATGTGATGTATCAGTACTCGATGACATGGTAGCAGGAATAAATGTAAGGACTAGAAAAGTCAGAGCCACATAAAGAAAATACAAAATTAGGAATAAAATGAAGCCCTCTCAGATATGAAAAATAAATAAAGTTTTTACAAAGAGAAGAAGATCTTTCAAACCGATGCGAAGTAATTTTACAGAGAAAAAGGAAAAAAAAAATATTGAAGTCACAATGTGGCAATAAAAAATGGAAGAGGTTATACAGTTATGTGGAAATGTAGCCTTTCCCTAAAAACATGACAATGAAGCAGATTGGATTACGCAAGTGGTAGAATGGATGAAGGACAAACAAGAACAAGAATAGACAGGAATCACAGAAGAGGATATTGAATGGAGACTGAAAAAATCACATAACTGGAAATCTCCAGGAATCGATAAGATTACTAAATCTTGGCTCTGTTATTTAAATAAAGCACAGAAAAAATAAGCAAAAATTTCAAGAAATGGTCAATATTCCTACTAGAATTCCGGGATGGGTAACTAAAGAAACTATCTTACATCTACCCAAGAATGGTGACGCAAAATTCCCCAAAACGAAGGACCAATTACATGTTTCCCGATTACTTACAAACTGATGATCTCCATTCCGACAAAACAGATACATTCTTTCTTAGAATAAAATGACATATTACCTGTTGAACAAAAAGGGTGAAAACGTGGCTGTTACGGATGTAAAGGCCAATTGCTACTTAATAGAATGAATTTGGAAAAGTGCTTCAGTACAATGAATAATCTCAGTACTTCATCGATAGTTTACCATTCCTGGATCTTAAAGGTTTTAAATATATATGAATCGTGGTTATGAATTTTATCAAACAAAGTATGTCAATATTGAAAAGAACTCTTCACCTCAACCATATAAATTCTGGTGATATAAACATCAACAGAGTAATATTTCAAGGTGATTATTTGTCACCCTTAATATTTGGTATATCAATAATAGTATTAGCCAGCGAACCTAATATGAGTAAATATGGCTATAAGCTATCTCCAATTAAATTAAGCCATTTAATTTACATGGATGAATTATGGATTTATGGGAGGAATTATAGTGATCTAGAAAGTCTCCTGAAAAAGTATAATGTTTAATGTTGAGAGTGTAATGGAATTCAGTTTGGAAAAAAGTGCTAAAGCCATAATTTTATGAGGATTACTGCAATAAACCTCCTTTATTAGCTTAGACTTGGGGTATCAATCAAAGAAGCTTATACATAGCTTGGTGTAAATGAGGGTCAAGGAATTCCCCATAAAAATGAAAGAAATAATGTGGAAAGATTACTATAGTAATGTGCTACTGATATCAAGAAATGAAATGAATTCTCAGAAGAGAATAATGGCCATTAATAACGTTGCCATCCAAGTGGTTCAATATAGTTTCAACTTCGTGAACTGGACATGAAATGTTATCAGACGAATGAACTTCTTTCTAAGTCTAACATGCATCATCCAAATGCTGATATAGACTGTCTTTACTTACCAACATGAAAGTGAGAGAGGTCTTATACATTTAGAATTTTCATAGAAGACAACAACTATTGGCGTACTAACATAAATGGCAGCAACATATGACTGGATAATACAATTAGTCAAACAAGATGAAAACAAAAAGAATATATTCAATCATGAAACAAGCTTGTAAATACAAACACAATTTACATTTAATAAATTCTGTAGAAAACCAAAACATAACCCAAGAACCAATTGTAGCATCAACAAATTATTAAAACGTATGATCTTGAATATATGAAAGAAACGCTGGTAGTACAAACTTCTGCATGGTCAATATCCAGAACGTGCTAATAAAGCTCATGCTGATAAAGTTAACACTCATCGATGGTTAAAAGTATCAGGATTAAAGGCTGAAACGGAAGTCTTTATTCTTGCAGCACAAGACCAGATTCTATTCACTCGAAACTTTCAAGCAAATATCGTGATTAATACTGTTGATTCAGAATGCAGGTTTTGTGACAAATATCAGGAAACAATAGACCATCTAATCTCAGGATGTTCGGTGCGTGCGCCGAATGAATATAAAAATCGTAACGATAGATTAGACAATACTTACACTGTACAATGTATAAACAATTTAGAAAAAATCTCAAACGATACTGGTATGATCATCAACCAGCACCGGTTACACAAATGGAAATAAAATTACAATTCTATGGGATTACAGCAAATTTAGAGACAAGAATATTGAAGCAAATAGGCCCGGCATAATTGACAAAAATCACAGAGAACTTGCCTACTAATTGATATGGCTTGTTCAGCAGAATTTAACATAGCAATCAAGGAATTTGAAATAATATCGAAGCATAAAATATGGATATCGAAATCGAGAAATATGTGGAAATTGAAATAAAGAATAGGATCAGCCGTCGTAGATGCGCTTGTCGAAATAAAATTGGAACGCAAAAACACACTGTAAAATTCCGGAAGATTCCAGCTGAAGAGAAATAAAAAATATCCCTGATATTTACAGCCTAAAAACTAAGGACTTTGACTATGTAACGCTAACGATGTTATGGAAGTTGAAATAGCAAATCATGAAATATAGCCATAACAACACACCTATACCTGCCTTAGGTCTTCCCGAAGACTAGGTTGGTAGAAATGGTCATAGCGGAAATTAAATATAATAATAATAATAATAATAATAATAATAATAATAATAATAATAATAATAATAATACCACCACAAAAACAGAATATGCTTTTTTGACGCAGCAGTCGCTGCAGATTGTAATGTATGTTTGAACATCTTCAAAAATATATCAAAATACAAGGATGTTGAATTGGAATCTAAAAGATGTGGAGGACATCGATAATTCCAGTTCCAGCTCTAGTTTTAATTCGAAAAGTTTACTAAAAACCTATTGAAGAGATTCCTGATTGTACTTAAAGGAATAAATATTTGTAATTATCTCATACATTAAGAAGAGCTATACCTATGCGATCTTAGTGTTTATGTTAATGATCAGTGGAAAATCTCATGAAAACATTTCTGACCTTCGATATCTGGTAGGGAACTGGAAGGTCATATATATGCAATAGATATCAAAGAAAAACACTACTTCTAATACTTTTTTAAGCGTTTCACTCCAAGCAAGGCTGGTTACAGAAAATTTGGAGCAAGATCAGATAGGAGTGGTAGAAGAAAGGAAGTGGAAAAGGGTAGTGGATAGATCAAGGCAACTGGAGATGTCGATTGACATTACATTTGAATATTTGGAGATTATAGCTCTCAGGGAAACTTGAATAGGGAAAGATTTTCTACAGGCGAGAGGTGCGAGACATGAAGCTATTGGAGTAGAAGAGGCTGCTACATTTAGGAGTTTAAATAGTGAAGGGGTGAGAGCGGAATACCAGCCTCGTAGGGCGCTTGAACTCATGAAGTCTGGGAAGAAGCGAATGCAGCAATTGCCATGTAAGTATTTGTAAAACAGAGAGGGGCGACGGCGCGTCTGTTAGAAAGTGACTGTAGACGAGATGCTAGATCAGGGCCAATTATATTGCATATCCGCCTCTGGAGCCTATCAAGAACCCCGAGGCAAGCAGAAGGGCCCCCAGACTATATATGGCAGCAATCTACTACTACAAATAATAATAATAATAATAATAATTATTATTATTATTATTATTATTATTATTATTATTATTATTATTATTATGTTAGAAATCTCAAACATGGAACATCATTATTTCCAGTTGTATTTAGTTTTCGCTGATTGATCGATAGACTCACTGAAGGGATCTCCGTATTGTCTATGACCTAAAGAAATACAGAAAATTTTGCTCAGACGACCAGGTCACACATTATGTAGTGTTGTATATAAGTAAAATTTGTTTAAACTTCGATTGCTTTTCTGATTTTGCTTTTTTTACACGAAGGTTCAATGGAAAAATCATGTTACTAATTCTGATTGATAAGTTGTCTGGTTGAAATTCGGAAGGAAATCAATAAAAATCAGAGATAATAATAATAATAATAATAATAATAATAATAATAATAATAATAATAATAAGCCGCAGCCTCTTGTGGATAAATTAATATACCTATAACAAAAGTGAATTTTTAAAACCGACATATCAAAACAAAAAAAAAAAAACATAGGTGTCAGCAATAATACAACATTGAGAGACATTGGAGATAGACGGCATGTATACCGTTCACGTAGCTATTTATATAATGTCTTAAAATCTTTAAATGAACATGCCGGGAAAAAAAATCATGCCCATGATGTGATAGTAAACTTTTTACGAAACTAAAATACATTAAACTATTTTTTTATTTAAATGGGGGACATCAAACCTCTCTTGCTAGTTGTACTTCTCAAAATTTCGAAACGTTAAATATCTATCTCTCCGATATTCTTTTAGCACAGTACATTTACAGTAATATGAAAAATAAGATTTATACTAAAGCTTGCTCAATAGAAGATTAGAGAACAATTGAATGGAAAGGACTATTCATCAAAATGCCCATGTTGAATGGTGATGAAAATTCTACGAATAATGACATTTAACTTGAATATAACACTTCTTGAAAAAAAAAGCTGAGTGGAATTTACATTTTACTATGAACTTACGATAGAAACTACAATTTATCTCTGTAGAAAAATCAAGACGTTTCCGAGCTTGGAATGTTTGTATTGGTGAAATTAATGAATGTAATGAATATCTGCCATGGGAATTGCGATTTGGTAGCGAGTGTCTTGCAACAAGTTGTAAAATATTTGAAGTCTATCAACCCCGGAAATTGAGGGCTGCGCAGCTCAAACATATATAGACGCAATTTTCGGTCTAATGATACTCTTGTGAAACTCAACCGTAACAGAATGATTGAGATCCTCCCTACAGGGATTGTTATTTACAATATATTTCAGGTTAAGTTGTGACTGGTATATGTTTTCTGTGAGAGATCTATCGTGTTCGATACAAATACTTCAGTAGGATATAGAGGTACCTCGTGGATAAGAAAAGAAATTAGCAGGAAGAATACCAGGCATTGAACATGCAACATTTTTTTTTCTCTGAAATCATAGGTCGAACATGATACAAATCACTTTTATTCACTCCATCATCCGGGGAACCCTTTATTTCAAATCCTGAATCGATTACACTACAACGAAACGCACGGCGTATAGCGAAAGAAAAATTAGTCAGGTTTATTTTACGACTGTTCATTTACGACATCATAAAACATTGCGTCCATAGATTTATTCTGGCTTAGCAATTAGTTTTCTCTATATCTCTGACTCTTTCTCTGTTTTTGTCGCTGTCCCTCTTTCTCTGTCTTTTCTTCTGTCTCTCTATTTATCTATCTCACGCTGCATGTGGTGATTCTGTCCTCTCTATCTCTACAGCCCAGTACTAATACAAGTTTTTACATTTCCAGTAATGCAACTAACAAGGAGTAATTAATTCACATATTTATGTTGAAGTTGAACTCACTATCAACATTCTCAGTGATCTATCTATCTATCTATTGATCACTGTGTTTATTTGAGACATCTTTTCTGTCTTTGTCTCTATACCACAGTATTAATTATTAACAGATTTTTCCTTTCGAGTAGCGCACCCCCCCATATAATTATTAATTAATTCTCTTTTTTATCAACACAAAGATAAATAATTAATGAGTAATTTCTTAATAACGTTATACTGAATTTGAAGTCAATATCACCATTCTCAGTGATCTATCTATCTATCTATCTATATCTATCTATCTATCTATCTATCGATTGATCACTGTGTTTATTTGAGACATCTTTTCTGTCTTTGTCACAGTATTAAGTATTAACAGATTTTTCCTTTCGAGTAGCGCACCCCCCCCTAGAATTATTAATTAATTCTCATTTTTATCAACATAAAGATAAATAATTAATGAGTAATTTCTTAATATCATTATACTGAATTTGAAGTCAATATCAAAATTTCCCATGCTGTATGTGTTATTCATAATGACGGTCGTCTTCGAGTAGAGAATCCGGAGGTTAGCAGTGAATATTTCGAAGTCAGTAGGAAAGCGTTGTTCAGGTTAGCTGTGGATATTTTGGTAAAAAGTAGCAGAGCATAGTGCGTCCTTCTGTTTCTCTTCGCCTGACAAGCTGAACTGGACATTCGGGTAGAGTGAACAAAATGGCCGCCTTTATACACGACGGATTGAATGTTCTACGTCTTCTGATTGGTTAACCTTCTATTGGTGGACTATAAAGGGAGTTAAGTCTTTTGAGCTAACTCACTAGTTACATATACATAAAAAAAAACTGTAACAGTATATTGTTTGGGACAAATTTTGACCTAAGATACTAGATCCCAAATTGTAATTTTTCTGTTCTTACAAATTTGGGAATTACAAAGCAATGGAAAATTTGAGGTAAAATGATAAAAAAGACTTAATATATTTTCCACAAGCACACAGTTTGCCACATAAAGCTGGTTCTAAAATTAAAAACTCTCATTTTTTCTACGATCAGTGATTCTGCGATTTGCCAATATCATCAAGAGAAAGAGGTAGAAATCGTTGCCTTTTTTTTGTTTATATATATATATATATATATATATATATATATATATATATATATATATATATATCGGTATCAACCTAAGCAAGGCAGTACAGCCACTATCACGAAAGGGAATACAGGGTGTGAATGAATTAGGAATACCCACTTTTCTAAACAAAAAAAAAAAAAAAAACAGAAAAATCGATATTGTTATATCTTGGATGATTTAAATTTTACAAAGACCCTTACTGAGTGACAAGTGCGTTCCTACTTCGTACATTAAATCATATATATATATATATATATATATATATATATATATATATATATATATATGATATACGTTAAACTTATCATTGACTCAATGCGTGATGATATGGTAATCAAGAATGTTGTTCGTGTATACATATGATGATTATCTTATAGAAATTATCATTGTGATTGTGACAAGTCATTTTAGCGTTTTTCAGCACTTTTTTCAATTGCCGCTGAACCTTGAATATGTCTTCGTATTAAGTTGAGATTACTTTAATTGTTTCTGACATTCAATGTCAATTCTCACTAAAATTATAAAATGCCATGTAAGATTAGAGAATTGGAAAAAAAATGGTTTCGAGATTGTATCTTAGCTTAAATGAAGAAGTGTTATTTTCGTCTTGCATAGAAGACATGTATTACGAGTCAATGCGTGTCAAAATTACAGTCGGAATAATGTTTGTTGATTTCGAGTGTGTTTTGTTCTTTCATGTTTTTTGATTTTTTTACTGATTATTTCGTTTTGCACACATTTAATCTCGCTGGCTTTCTCTATGGATTTGTGTATGTGACTCTAGGTCTGTGCGTAAAATTGATGCATTCCATTTCAAAAGACTTCGTTCCTATTTACGTTTTTCCTATTTGCATTTCGCTTCAATCCATCTTCATTGTCCTTAAAATTATCAACCGTTCTAAACTGATCCCACTTTCTGACAACTGATCAATGATGCCATGACACTGATGATGGACCAGGAAAGAATTCAATTGTTTTTTTTTGTGTTTTTATTTGCAAATGTGACTTTTTTTTTCGCTGAATTCTACAGGGTAGCAAAATGTCACACATCGATACTCAGTTCCCCTTTTGCTTAACAGAATTACTATACTTGATGACATAAGACACACAGTTTTAATTAACTCTCATTCTAAATATCTCTGGAGTGTTTTATTCTTTGTTTCTAAATATTGTATGTTATTAGTGTGGTGCAAAAATAATGTCGTTTTCTCACATATCTAACATATGTGAGAAAACGACATTATTTTTGCACGAACCTAATAATTTTATCAACAATATTCAGTTGTGTATGATGGAAACATAGCAGAAACTCACCAGTTTTTCCCCAGTCTCACTACATTATATTAGTAAATGCGTAAACGATTTTATTGTTATTATTATTATTGTTGTTGTTGTTAAAATTATTGTTGTTGTTGTTGTTTTCGTTGATTTCTGTTGTAGCCAGGGTGAGATGGGTAAACCCTCACCATTTTACATTTCTTTTTTCACGGATAGGCGTCGTATATTTTTCATTTTGTCGACTGCTCAGTAGAGTAGGGTCAGTTAGCCACCGTCTGTGAGCTTCAATCCGAATATTTCAGATCGCTTGCCTGTCAAGTGCAGAGGATTCGGAAAGAGTTGGATGATATGTCCCGTCAAAATTATGGTGTTAGGAGTGATCCTTAGCAATGCAGATGTTATATCTCCATTCATCTTCTCACAAGGCTTCAGACTAAAGAGGAAGGCCTACATCAAGTGTATTGATGATTAGTGTTGCCCGGCTTCAAGGTGGTGCCTACTGGAAGAACCTATGCCTGGAAGCGGGACTCTGTAACATAACACACAAGCAGGAGACACCAGTCATGAATATCAGACAATTTCTGCGACCACATCTCCCCTCATATATGGCTATCTAACTCCACAGTCTACACCATTTGTTTATTAATTGTGGGGAAAATTTGTGCGACAGACCAACATAAATCCGCGTAGCACCAAATATGTACTGAAGACAATGATTATGGCAGCATCTATCAAATTAAACAAGCAGACAGTCTAGAACGCTTGCAGGAGATTCCGAAGTCGTCTGGAGGCCAATGACGATTTTATTGAATACATTTACTCTTGTAATGTTTCAAGAGATTTGGGGGCAATATTGGAGTTACAAGAAGTTTTGTTGGACTCTCGCTAAACTGCGCCACGCAAAAAATATTCAAGTTGGATACAGTTTGAGGAGTTACGTGGCCAGATGTAAGGAGCGAGGCGGTGGCGGAAATTGTCTGTAAGCCATGATTGGGTCTCCTGCTAGTATGGCATGGAGCAGACTCCTGTTGCTAAAGTTCCAGCTGCCACTCGCTTGAGTGTGATGCTCTATGGGAATATGAATGGGTGTATAACGTCGCTATCACTAATGAATATTTCAAACACCTTCGTAATCACCCCTAAGCACATCCATCTCTTTGCGAATCCTCTACAATGTTCACAGTTTGATACCTAAACACTCTGATATGCTGTATTGCAGCCCCCGGCGTGAATGCCAAACAATACTGCATTCAGTTACGAAATTTCTGGCGGAGTGAATTACGTCATGATGCCCTTTTTCTTACAGACGTTATCCAACTGAGCCTAATATAATCTGAAGTAGAGAAGAGTAAACAAAGCGCATGCGCGAAATTGAAAATATAAAATGGCGACACTTTACCCCTGGCATACACTATAAGCTACACAATATAGAAAGAAAAAAAAACATAAATATTTGAAAATAAAGGCAATATGCTGAACTAAATCGTAATTTCTATCTACCTCTATGAGAATGTTTACATGAAAATTTCTACACAGTTACTGAAGAGAATTGAGGCAAGGAAGCTCTGGTTAAAATTAAGAATACTTTGAATATCATGGACGGTATATATCAGCAACAAATCATAATTTCAAGGAAAGCTGAACAAAATGTACGTTTTACTTATAATCATTAAGATATATTTGAAATTTGTATCACAAGAAAATATAAATTGTAAAATTTGTTACTCGCATCACGTAAACTACCAAATTTTTGAAAATGGATTCATCAAGATAAAATATGTGTTAGAAAGGACACAATTGTCAATGAGTTTTAATATATATAAAGAATGTAGTAAACCATGATCACACAGGCGTTGGAGTTTGACAGGGTTATTATTCTATGATGGTAAACGTTATTTAGAGCCAATGTATATAAACTAATATGGGGTGCAATGATAACTCAGTTCCTAAAAGAAAACCCCAGATAAATGATGAAGAAATACTTTAGAAACTGTGTACTATATATTATTGTCGTGCATTTGTAAGTTTGTAATAATCGTTATTCGACATTTAATTTCAGAATCAATTTTGGCGTAAATAATTCTTAATAATTTTGTCTTTATTTATAGACTTGCCAGCTTCAGATCAGTTAAAGGTCATTCCGGGTAGTTTTATCTGAATATTATTTTGATTATAGAATCAACATATTACAGTTCACTCACCTTGAGATAATTAGTAATAAAATATACTTGGCACATATAAGACACGTTATTAGCTTTGTGTAATAACACGGCAATTTGGTTTCACGAAACATATTTTAAATTAATATTGCGTATTAATGACGTAATGTTCATTGAAAGTTCATCAGAAATTACATAATTGCTTAAAGTTGAGGTAAATGCTAAACAATCATATTGTAATTTATATTTCAAATCGCAGTAAAAACCATAATAATATCATTCAGTAGATAAATATGTCTGCTTGCTTGCCTTCAAAAGTATCAAGAGTTCTTCAAACGAATTGTCAACCAAACTGAAAATGATTACAAACTGTCTTCAAGAAATAAATCCTAAATTGGCAGAAGAAAATTAATTTGTTTGTCAGCAGTCGATTCTAAACTGTTGGTGCATGAATAGAGGAAACAAGGTTCTAAATATTAAATATGCCTGTATAACAAGGAAGACTTCAAATCATCAGGATATAACATCAAATAAAAATACCTTGAAAAGAGTAATGACATGAGATAAGAGGAGCAAACCAAAGCCGAGTTTCAATGAGAAGTAGAAACAACTTGATGATTTACAGACAGAAACCTCAAGAAAAAAGCGGCATTAACACCTAAACAGTCGAAAACAAACTTACTTACGACTACAAAAAAGCAAGCCTCGAAAGTGAATGACAGGATGATGAATCGGCAATTTTATTACCCAAGGCAAAGATTGTGGAATTCTTTCTGGTACTGTTTAAAAAAAAACAAATGCGAGAAAAAAAACAAAACAAAACAAGAACTGCTTCATTTCAATCGCGAAAATATACACGTTATTATGGCTTGCCTGTCAGGCAAAGAACAAGGAAACGGTGTACTGATTAGCTCCAATGTCAATTCGCAGACATACATTTAATTTCTGGACATATTTCACAATCGATTGACAGTAAATAGGTTCACTACAACGACATAGTAAATCTAGGAGATTTACTAGGATTTATTATTGACAAGCACAATATTAGCAACTAAAGTTGCACAGTCAAAAATATGTTGATGGCAGTCACAGCATAAAAAATTACAGGCAATCTTCGAGCAGATATTTCAGGAAAGTGAGAATAGAATATATAATTTAAATAACATAGAATATAGGATCTTTGGCAAGGACAGATCATTACGGGAGCTAGAAATTTGAGATGTCAGAAATTAGGAAATATATAAATTTACCTATCTGTGAGGTGTTAGAAAAGACGACGTAAATGCTGGCATTAAAAGCTTAAGGCTCTTCTGAATTTAAAGAAAAAAAAACGATGGTTTCCAATAGATAAATTCCTATCGAGACAAAAGAAAAATCTTTAGAAAATAATGGAGTAAGTGCTGAGATAACATGCATTGTATTCATATGCAATTCTCTACCACATAAAGGGCAGCTGATACAGCTGGAGGATAAATTAATCCTAAGCTTGAAAATGAAACTACTAGAGAAATAGTAGAGGATATTTTTAAGTAAATTTATTTTTAAAAACTGGCTTTTTATTTCCTTCCTAATGCTCCTCTTCTCTAGAGTATCTTCGTGGAATATCACACCATATTCTAATCTAAAATATCATGCATTATCATTCTGTCTATATGTCCGTGAATGTTGGACAAATTCCCCACAGATTAAGAGGAAACTGAGTGGCAACTTGGTTAAACGGAATTATGTTAAATGGTCAGAGCTCGTAAAAAACGATACAAATATTTAAATCAAATGGAACAAAGTGCTCGAACACTAAGTATCAGGTAAATAGTGCCATCTGGGATATATTACAAGGTATGTCGGTTTAAAAAATCTGAAACGCAGGGGAGATTGTGAAAACAAGGGAAGCATAGGAAATCATTGACCAATCTACCTAAGACACATGTTGAAAAAAAATTACGGATGACGGAACGAAAGATTATTATAGGTACAAATATTGCCTAGAGATAAAATGGATGTGAAGTTGTGTAGAACCATCAAGAGGGCGATAATCTGAAGAGAATATATAAGAGAGGTAGAAATCATGTATTAGTGTAGATAATTCTTTCTATTTTAGAGTAATTTAAATCTAAGATTTAGCATTCGATCTGAAAAAAAATAGAAAGCATGTTGTTCGTGGAAAGTATTCAGATATAGTGAATTTCTTGACTTCAGTAACTCATGCCGACTTAAATACAAAGGTACACGAACAATGTGTCATATACTGTATTGTATTTATCGTTTCCTTTTTATATAATCAAGGGTCAGCGTATACTTAATTATGCATACATAAACGATGTATATATGTATAATTATACATAGATGTATATATGTATATATTATACATACATAAAAGATATATATGTGCGTATTTTTGTATATGTACGTATATATACAATATGTATATGTGTGTGTGATTACTGAGCATCAAACAATTAAAACTCATTAAAATAAAAACAGAGGATCTATTCAATGTTCTATTGTGTAAATTCTTTAGGGAGTTGGGTGAGTGACCCGTAACTTTATGGACATATTAGTTTGTGGCGATGAGTGAACAATGTCAAGTTTTTAGTGGTTTCTCACAGAATTTAAGTCTTGCCTGGACAAATAGCTTTATCCATTATGTAGTCGAGCATGGCAGTCCAAGTCCCTCTCTTCCTTGCAGCACTCAACAAGATTCTTCCCTTATCTACGAAAAGAAACAATATATAAAGTTAAGCTATATTGATTCTATATCTTTCTGCTATGAAACCTGAAGCAAGGACGTTTATTTTATGTTAAGTAAGATTTAATATTTTAGCTTTTATGCATTTTGCGAATTTGTTTTGAATGGGAATGAAAATAGGATGAAATGCGTCTTCCTGTCGTGATCCCACTGACAATTGTCATATATATATATATAATATATATATATATATATATATATATATATATATATATATATATATATATATATATATATATATATATATATATATATGTGTGTATATATATATATATATATATATATATATATATATATTATCATTATTATTAATTTTATTATTGATTCGTGATTCCACTGACAAATATATATATATATATATATATATATATATATATATATATATATATATATATATATATATATATATTATTATTATTATTATTAATTTTATTATTGATTACTGAGCATCAAAGATTTAAAATTCAATAAAATACAAACAGAGGATCTTTTCCAGGTTTTATTGTGTTAATTCTTTAGGCATTTGGGTGAGTGACCTGTAAATTTATGGACATGTGAGGTTGTGGGGAGGAGTGAATAATGTTAAGTTTTTAGTGGTTTCTCACAGAATTTACGTCTCTGACTGGACTTATTTTGATATACTGATCACTTAAATTTCTAAATAAGTGGGGGAGAAAATTTAGATTTAAGGAGAAAGAAAGAATTATATTTTATTAATCTTGAGAAGTTTGCAGAAGGCTGGTTTGAACGATATTACTTTCCCTGTTCATTTGTTCAGAATTTACGTAACTAAGACTTAGTAATGCAAATGAGCCAATTGGAGTAAAGTGCCATGCAGATTTAAATTTTTCCCACTTGTGATGAATGCAGCTATCGATATTTTTTGCATGCTAGCATGCTGGTTAACATTCGTGTCAGTCAGCTGTTGACTCTCACGCTGGCCAATAGAATCTTCCTGCCTATTCCTGGCAGTCAGATATAGGCTCTCACTCTGGCCAGTAGTAAATGGCCGCAAACTACATGAAAACTGCCTTAGAATCATGAAAAAATCGTTTTTTCCACTATCGATGGGAATTGGGAAATGCAAGATCGGTATCAGCCTTCCCACCAACTTGGAGCATGTGCTTGTAAATTTTGGTGCAAATCCGTCGAAAATTGCGGCCGTGCATTCATTACACACACACGCACATACATATCCGGCCTTTTATAGATAGTGATTCTTAATGTAATTTTGAGATATACACGGAAAGAGTAATTCTGGTCCCATTCTTTGAAAATTAAATTAAAAGACATTCATCTCATATTAAATATTATTATATACACCTAGGTTAAGGAAGCTTAGAACTAATTTTGTTAAATACTAGACAATTAACTCTGAACCCCTTAATTTCATTTTAATCTCATTCGGGTTAAATTGGCTTTCAATCATATTAAACATTAATAAATGCATCCAGGTTAAGGGATTTTAAGACTAATGCCTAATATATTTATAATAAATTGTATAGACTATTGTCTCTGAACAATTAATGAATAAATCCAAACCTCATGGGAAATTTAATTTAAAATTTTTACGTTATTACAATAAGAATATAAACTCTAAATCTTTCGCTAAATTCAGAATTCCTTCTAATGTCCTGAACCATACATTTTGGAATATTCCTAATATAAAATTATAAATGATTTGTTAATAAGAATAAATAAAACCTTGACCGGTAGGGACCAGAAAATATAATTCATCGTTTCTCCCTTAATCTAACATCTCCTCCCCCACTTACGTAGAAATTTAAATCTGAGTGCTGTACATTAAAATGCTCACCCAAGCTTTAAATTCAGTGAGAAACTCTTAAAAACTTAACATTATTCACTCATCACGATAATGATTACTTCCAGTGATTTGCATAGTTAGCAGACCTTTGACTCAGTGAAGTACCTCCGCGCTTAGGGCTTCTTTTTCGTCCTACTGGTCTGCTAACGAGCCGCGTCACTCGGAACTCGGAGTTCGGTAGTGGGTTTAGTTGACGTCATTTCGATTGGAATACTTACCGAAACGGGAGAGAAGCAACAACAACAACAAAATAATTGTTGTTTTTTTTATTTATTCTATTTTGTTTTTTTCGTAATTAGGTTTTAAGATTTAACTTAGTATAATTCCTGCTGTCCCTTACTAAAATAGCATTTTTAGTAAGGGACAGCAGGGAAAATTAATACCTAAGTTGAAATCTTAAAACCTAATTACGAAAAAAACAAAATAGAAATAAACTAAAAAAAAGGGAAGAGAAAGAGGAGAAAAAGTTCCCTATATTTGCACCCAAGACCAAGGGAGGGAGAGGGTAGTCTGAGCGTTTACATCGAAAGAAAAGGAAATAAATAAAAATCACTTCACGGCTGTGTCCAGGCGATTCTTCTCGGCCAATTTATATACAAACTTAATAGAAAACTTAGAACGAGGTGGATTAACTTCAGTAACATTAGAATAAGGACAGTTATAAAGACTAAACTAAAACAAGTAGGAATAACGAAGGAACAGATTAATACTTAAGTATATTAGTAATTTGGAAACAAAATACATAGAAAAAACTACAGGAGGTAATTAGTGTTTCTGAAGGGAGGGAAACATTGTAGTTTTAATTTGATTTTTTATCATTAATTTTGGTCATTATTTGTGCTGGTCATCGGCATCTTTGAAGTTTTTTCAGATAGAAGATGGCAGATTCCTGACTAACAATTCCTACTTTGTTCATTTTGACATATTTATTAGATGCTTCGAATATGATGTGTGTGTTATGTGTATGTTATATTTTAATACTTTGAACGTGTGTATGATGTGTGTGTTATGTGTATGTTATATTTTAATTCTTTGAAAGTGTGTATGATGTGTGTGTTATGTGTATGTTATATTTTAATTCTTTGAAAGTGTGTATGGTGTGTGTGTTATGTGTATGTTATATTTTAATTCTTTGAAAGTGTGTATGATGTGTGTGTTATGTGTATGTTATATTTTAATTCTTTGAAAGTGTGTATGATGTGTGTGTTATGTGTATGTTATATTTTAATTCTTTGAAAGTGTGTATGATGTGTGTGTTATGTGTATGTTATATTTTAATTCTTTGAAAGTGTGTATGATGTGTGTGTTATGTGTATGTTATATTTTAATTCTTTGAAAGTGTGTATGATGTGTGTGTTATGTGTATGTTATATTTTAATTCTTTGAAAGTGTGTATGATGTGTGTGTTATGTGTATGTTATATTTTAATTCTTCGAAAGTGTGTATGATGTGTGTATATATTAGTGTGAGTTTGTGTATAAGTGTGAGAACTCAACACCACTGAAGCGTGTCTGTCTTATGTGGGTGAGACATGTGGTTAGGGATTGATTTATGGGGTTATATACTAATTCGAACTACGTTGTTAAGTTTTTGCTTCAGCCCATTTGTACTATGTGTTTTGAGGTGAAAAATTCATTTGTCTTCCTGTTCCGCTATTATTTTTCTAATGTCATCTTTCCACTGTCTGTCTGTCTGTCTGTTTGTCTCTGTCTCTGTCTCTCTCTCTCTGTCTCTCTCTGTCTCTCTCTCTCTCTCTCTATATATATATATATATATATATATATATATATACACGCACACACACGAGGATATTTCTTGCTATATTAAATGAAACTATATATATATATATATATATATATATATATATATATATATATATATATATATATATATATATATATATATATATATATAACGGAGAAATTTCGGGTTATAATATGGAGTGTTTTAGTAGAAATACTATGTTTATTCTTCATATTTCTGCAACACGTGTTTTCAGTCTCGTGATTTTCTTCAGGCAAATTAAAAGGAATTTTTTTTTTAAAACGGAATAAATTTTTTAAACTTTTGACAAGAGTCCATAAAGGTGTTCAAGGCTCACTAATAAATACAGAAACGAGTATTGATACAGTAAAACAACATGAAGAAAATTTGGTCATTTTATAAAATTATTCCTTTTATTTGCCTGAAGAATGTCACCAAACCGTACACAGGTATACCAGGAACATTAAAAATAAAATATTATAATTAAACTAATCCATATTTTAAAGAAAAATGTTTTCATTTTCTATCTTTTTTAAAATATACATTTTTTATTCTCGTTAGAACAACTATAACCTGTAACCTATACATATATATATATATATATATATATATATATATATATATATATATATATATATATATATATATATAAATACATTTTCAATGTTTTTTTTTTAATTGTTACGCTGGCTCAAACGAAATATTATGTTAAATGACTTTGTATATATATTCTTCTTAAGCCAGATCGATTAGAAACAGTTTCACCAAGTCAAACGCAAACATAAATTATACTTTCCAGCTCCATATCCATTTTCAAATAAATCTCCAACGTTGGACTTATTGAATTATATTTTGAATGTTATAAATAACCGCGAGCAACCCTTGAGGCGCAGGAGTCAAGAAAGGCTGCTTCCTTATGGTCGTTGTTTCACGGGATGTTGCCTTTTGCCTATTCATCATTTTGTGTTAGCTTTACAATACCTATCAGAAATTGTTCCCTGATGTGCTACTCACGTACCATCCAGCATTCCTTAAATGCTTCCTGATGATTAGTAGCTACATTCATTACCGTTAAAACACAGCAGGGAACTGGATAGGTTTCAGTGATTAGAAGTTTGCAACTCAATAAAACATTTAGAAAGTTAAGGATTTTCAAAAGCAAAAGCAAATTTCTGTCTATATTAAGGATACGAATATGGCAGCAAAGATAAGAAACAGTGCGAACAATGTAAATAAAAACAAATTTGTCTTCATTTGCGATCATCTGATTATTCCTGAGTAAAGTCAGATTAATTGATATGTGTACTACACACACACACACAAACACACAGGCATGTCTGTGGTTGTGTATTTGCTCGTGGGTGTGTCGATGATACTACTATATATAACAGAGATTTCATTTAAAATGTAATATTAATATATATTTACCCACGCCTCTACACGCACACACACACTAAGACTATATATATATATATATATATATATATATATATATATATATATATGAATAAATATAAAAGTAAACATTGAAGTCAATATTCAGAGGCGACACCCTGTTTCATGCTGGACACAATCGTCCGGCCGTGAATTAATTCGCCGCCTTACGATTCCGTTCACTTATATATTTATATACGCTCTATCTCACATATTGAATACTTTATCCCATAAATATAGCACACCTTAAAAGTATATTTCTTCATATATATATATATATATATATATATATATATATATATATATATATATATATAAATGAACATTGAAGTGAACACTTAGAGGCGATAGGAAACGCATTGCAATGGGAAGAAATTTGCAAACAGAAAAGCGACAAGTCTTTTTGAAAAAATATAGCAGCTGAATATTTTCGTTAATTTGCCGTTCTCATTCAGAATGTGATTCCTAAAGGTTCTGAGTCTCGTAACTGATACTAAATATGAAGAGGGATTTCTTGATAGAATTATTCCGAGAAACTTTTGAATTAAGATTAATCTCGGCTTAAAAATAAAATGCATTAAATGCAATGAACATTGAAGTGAACACCTAGAGGCGACAGTCTGTTTCATGCTAGACACAATCATCGGGCCACGAGTGCAGTTTTTTTTTGTTTTGTTTTTTTTGTCTTGGACCAAAATATTCGACTATAAAAACAAAAATCGGACGAAAAACATAGCTATAACTGTTATATAACGATAAAAACAACTACGTTATTTAAAAATCGAAAAGAATAAATAAAAATATATAGTATGACAAATAAATAATAAAAAAAAATTAAAATAAAATATTCTAAATTGATCCAAATAATTAAACAATCGAATAAACCGTTCCCGCTAATTTAACCGTTAGCAAAAACAAATAAAGACAACCAGTCCAAAATAAATTCATGAAGTAATAAACAAATTAAAAACTGCTCCCGCTAAGTTAATAGTTAGAATAAACCTCAACAATCGACGCCAAAATTGAATAAATAGCGTTAATTATATTACCAAATCAAAACAAAACTATTAAATAAGCGATATAAACAAAATTTTATTACGTTAATAAAAACATCGATTAAAATAAAATAAAAAAAATATAAATATATAATATAAGAAAAAAAATAATGACAGAAAATAATTTGGCCCAAATGATTAATTGACTAAATAAACAAATAAGGGACATGCGGCCAAAATAAACTACCCACAATGCACCAATGTCCATATATATATAAATAGCCGAAAAAAAACACACTTAGCCTGACGATTGTATCTAGTATGAAACAGACTGTCGCCTCTAAGTGTTCACTTCAATGTTCACTTTTATATTTACACACGTTCTATCTCTGATACTTAGCACTTTATCCCATAAGTATAGCACACATTAAGGCTATATATATATATATATATATATATATATATATATATATATATATATATATATATATATATATACGCGTGCACAAACGCAAAGTCCCACCACACTAATCCGGAGTAATCGGTGAGTTACAATGGAAAGGGATTGGCATTTTCGAACTCATCTGGCCCCGTAACATTATTATATTTAGTTTGAATATGAATATCACGTTTTTTCATTACACTCTAGGGACGAATTTTGCCCTGCATTTCCTATCCTCTGTGACGTCACCACGGCCTCTCTCCGAGCCCAACGCCCTGCTATCCTGTGACGACCAATGTGACTTGGTATTGGTCGCGGCACCAAATGTGACGTTCTAAGCTTTTGCTGATCCGGATGGGAATCTGGTTAGATTCGGTATCAGCGTTGTCGTTCCTATCTCGCCTCCAACGTCTGGTTACCGAAGTAACTGCTCTGATTTCTAGTCTAACCTACCCACGTTGTGATTTGATCTTAGGTAGACGAAATCAATCAGTCGCCAGGCCGCAATGCAAGCCAAGTCCGAACAAAGGTAACACCACACAAGTATATGTAAAAGAAAATAAAGTAACAACTCGAAAAGTTCAAATGTGTTAAAAAAAGAATAACAAATATTTTTATATCTGGTTGTTGAATACAGGATTGCGTCTTTCTCCCGAACCGCTAATATGGATTCGTGACACCTTGCGTTTGTTAGGCGAGTCTTAACATCTTAAGTAGTTTGTTTTAGGAAACTAGTTTTTGGTGCATCTTCAGGCGATATTCGTAAAATTAGTTTTGGTGGTGTGAGTCTAAGTCGTTCTTCAAAAATAATTTATTCTTGGTTAGAAGTTGTAGTGAGGATTGCGTGGGATCATTCAGTCAGCTTTCTGCGAGGTGGGTCTCAGAGTTCACAGTTCAACTCTGTCTGCGTCTGCCAACTGCGTTTGTGTTACTCACTGCCGTCTACTCGCTGCGACTCTGCTTATATGGACGCCGACCAAAACCGGGGTGGGCTTGTCCGGGTTTGAGGTTCCTTGATAATTCTAAATCCACAATAAGGATTTTCTTTGTTCTCGGACAGGAAAATTTATTATTTTCCATTTTTGCATATCCTTTCTTTCTACTTAAAGGGAATCGTCCTCCCAAATTCTTCCTTTCACATATTGGTATCTCACACCAATCCCCTCAGAGGGCGTCAACAGTTTCCCCTCTCACAGTGGCATCTCCCATCAATCCCTTCAGGGGGCGTCAACAGGCCTTCCCTCCTTCTTCATAGTTTACCTTCGCCTACCGCTCACGCCACCCTTCAGTCAATGAACGCTCAGCAGCGTGGGTGTTTGCAATTTCGCTCAAAGAAAAAAAAAAATTTTTTTTCTTTCTTTTCTTCTTCCCGACGACAAACCACCACGACTCTTATCTTAACCTAACATCGTCTGGAATTCGAAAACGAGTTTTCGCCAAATGATTATCGAGGTGGCCAGTGAATCTCCGCACTCTGTCGCCAATTATCTGTTCCGATAAAAAAAAAAATTATCTTGGCCATGTCTGAAATAAACAGGTGTTTTTCCCAAATGATATCTCCGAAGATAGTTAATGGTTTAATCTTTCCTTCTTTTTAACTTATGGGTGGTCCAGCTGACATTTTCCTCGGTCAGTGCGTGACCTGATTAATATTAAATTTTAGCATTCTGTTTTGTAGGCCACTTGACCAATTTGAAATTTTCATTATTGCCATGGGCAGACGGCTATCTTTTATTTGCTCCGTTGTAACTTAAATCGAATTAAATCCAACAGATCCGAGATCTTACTTTATTCGCTAATGAAAAAAAAATCTTTACCACTTTTCTTTGTTAGAAAAAATTACATCACTCGGTGTCTTTTCGTGATAGCTTCTTATCACCTTAATTAATTCTCGCCACCTTTTTTTTTTTTTACGCAACCCTAAATAGTGTCACACTCTAAACTTATGTTTGTTTCTCAAAATGTTGTACTCGACTGTAGGGTCTGGCCCCCAGGCTTCTTTTTTAGCCAATTGAATGTGGAAATTTGTGAAAATGTCTTGACATTTTTCAATTTTCCATTGACTAGGTTGAAATTATTTTGTGTCATCAAATGTCCTATGGAAAAATCTGGGCACACCCGTTGGCTAGAGCAGCATTAAATTCATTTCGTAGAGGCTTGCTCAGACACAATTTGGGATTGTTTAACACGTTGGCTTTACAATAAATTTGATATCACCATCTGGGGTTCATTCTAGAACTGTTCTATGCGAACATTATTTAGAGGGCCTCATAATCTAAAATGTTCACCAGTTTGAACGTTGCCAGTCCACTGAACCCCATCGTCTATATCAATCGTAGCATAAAAACAAGAACATCGACAGACGGCTGCGTTCAGTATCACAACTTGTTTTCTAAACACATTCTAAACATGCCGCACGCTGGAATCGTATTCTCACTCCGATCTCGCCTAGAAATTATCTTTCTGACAAATCGAAAAGTGGAAGTTATAATAAGTCCCACTAACACACACTCACGCACGCACATACACAACCACGCACACACATAAATTATTTTATATACAATAGAAATGAAAATTACCTCGTTGTCACATGTCAACTTACAGATTGAGTTCACCTGATTGAGATTTTCAAAACGATCAAGATAATAAGATAAAACAAAATGAAAACATATAAAAACGTATTATATATATATATATATATATATATATATATATATATATATATATATATATATATATATATATAGATAACTCTTTATCCTATAGGCTAAATCATCCCTTGATATAACACCAGAAGTGTTGTAACAAAATGGTTATTTTTCTAGCGATTTTATAATATATTTATATTATATTTTTCGAATTATATATGTATACACGCACACACACGCAGACAGCACCCAACACACACACACACACACACACACACACATATATATATATATATATATATATATATATATATATATATATATATATATATGGAGAAATATAGTTTTAATTTGTGCTATATTTATGGGATAAAATGCTCAATATCAGTGATAGAGCATATGTGAATATAAAAGTAAACCTTGAAAGCAATACTGAGAGGCGACAGGTTGTTTCATGCGTTCAGGTCTGAAACCGACTGTCGCCTCTGTCTGTTGACTTCAATAATCAATTTATACATACACACACTCACGCACATACATACATACATACATACATATATATATATATATATATATATATATATATATATATATATATGCGTTTGTTTATTTTCAAAAATATAGAGGCGTACATGCATATATAGCTGGTCACTATTTTTAATGGTATTTAAGGTAAATGTAGTAAATCTGAGAGCTGACATATACAGAATTCACTGTATCAAAACTCAGTATGCGAGGACGTAAAGAATTAATGAATGCCTTTGTAAACAAATGGTAGATATTTGTACGCTATTTACATCGTTCGGACTGTTGTCCTCACCTTTTTGATATATTTACGACGGTTCGGCCACTGTACATTTCCGTCTTCTTCAAGTGGGATAAATTGAAATTTTCAACCGAACCAATTATTACGCACTTACAATATCCCATCTCAAGAATATATTAGGTTGGTGCAAAAATAATTTCGTTTTCTAACATATGTTACTATGTGAGAAAACGAAATTATTTTTGCACCAACCTAATATATTGTGCATTACTTAAAAAAAATGTCGCATGAAATTATTTAAAATACATTGAATGATGTTTCCAGATAGATACTGCAGAGACACGTATTTCAAGACGTTATACGTTGTTCATCTTATTCTATGTACGGGCTCCTTTCAGGGTATTCATTACTCTCCAAAATTTTCTGTCATTTGCCGGACTTAATACTCCCTATTATTTATCTCTCCTAAATTTCTTACTCTTACAATTTACTTGTCATGCGTTGTCTTCCTTTGTCTCACATGCCTTCACTTTGCCCTGTGAGTGTCATGTTTTCCAAGCTCTCTTTTTTCATTATGCGACCTGGAAATGACCACTGTCTCTTTCTGATTTTAAATATATGTGACAATTATATTTCCAAATAAATATAATTATAGATTAGTTTGTCTCGAAATACCGTTATATTAAATTATATAAAACAGGGAAGGTGATGATTAGAAGATCCAGAGAATTTTTTATAAATCTTAAAGTTAAACAATTCATATATAAATATCCAGGGAATATATACTTTCTGCTATCACTAAATATCCGTGCAGCCGACATCAGGAACTTTGAAGCTTAAATTTGTACGTCATCAGCAACTCTGCGGCCCTGGCGTAGAGATACATGACACGTGGATACGGTTAGAATCTAGTTTTCAAAACTTTTAACATTACACCTTGCAGCTGCTGTCCATATACTGCGATGTGGTATTAACTAGAGACGGTTAGAATATAGCGAAAATGGTGCTGGATAATTTATTTAAAGCAAACATTGAGCGTAGTCTGAATAAACACAATACACACACACACACACACACACATATATATATATATATATATGAATATATATATATATATGAATACACAAATAAACACACACACACACACACACATATATATATATATATATATATATATATATATATATATATATATATATATGCACTCAGACATACGCACATATACGCTTACGTGTGTATGCATATTTATATAATATTGTATTCCATAATTCCGCCATTGATGTACAAATTAAAATGCATCTCAGTTAAATTAATAATACATCAAACAAAACTGATAATATTAACAATATTTGCAACCATAATAGTGTACGGCAAAATAATCATAATATTATTAATTTATACCACTGTAACCAAATGCATAATAATTAAAAAACAAACAAACGATGAAACAACACGCAAAAAACATAACAGGTAGAAATGTCAAATCAATTAATACTAATAAAAAAGAGAATCAACTTACATGCCGGTTCAGAGATTGTATGTCTGATAATAATAATAAACCCACTAAATATATTGCTTTTTTTTTTACTACAACCACGTTTCCCTGTAGACTGACCTGTCACCTTTCTGATCCTTCTTAAATTAAACAACATTTCATAGAAAAAATCATGGCCATATACACAATATTAGACATATATTAGTTGATAACAAAATAATACACACACACACGGACACACATATTGGATGCCATCTACATTAAACCAGAGCAACATACACTAAACAAGATTACATTTAATACAATTGACTTAAACACAGTTCTGTTTATAATGCTTCTTTCTCTCACGTGGTAATGTATGACGTCATAGAGCCGTATTACGAATTTACAACCTGCTATTTCGTGACCGTTATCTTCGTATAACAAACTCATATGGACACATAGCAGGATGTCATCAGATATATATACCGATATATAACACACACGCACACACACGAACACACGCACACATGTACATACACACAAAAACACCCCCCATATATATGTGTGTGTGTGCGCGTGTGTGTTATCAGTAGCAATTACGATATCTATTAGGAATTAGAAAGGAAATTACCAGGAAATCTTTAGAATTACCAATATTCCCACTATTATCCTTGTCACCTAAATCTCATGGTATAATCTATTCTTTTTTGTATGCCATGTTCTTTCAGGATGTAGTCAAGAATGGCAGTCCAAGTCCCTCTCTTCCTTGCAGCACTCAAAAAAAACCTTCCCTCTGCTATACTCAGCAGACCACGTTCTGCCATTCACTATCTCAAGCCCGCCAGGAATGTCAAGAGTTTGTTTCCCTTGACACTTTCCTTATATTTGACTCGTGAGTATCAGATTCTCAAGGCCACCCTTCCACATTGTTTGTCACTGAAACTTCAGTTGCCTTTTCCTGATATTAAGCATGATTCTCCTTGTCTGCATCCTCCCCAAGATCGCATTGTTGATAACACGCCCGCTTCCCGAAATCCTTATCATCCTTCTTCAGAAGCACATCTTCGTTGCCTGGAGTCTCTACTTCATCCTTGTGGAAATTGTTTGCTGCTGTAAAGAATCACAGACGTCACGCAACCGTACAATATCTTTTTTTTGTTACAAAAGATGTCCTCCTTTATCGCAATTCTCTGTCCAACAGAATAGACGAATATTTTAGGGTTTAGACGTTGTCCACTTATTTAATATATAATCACGGAACATTGGTACGAAAGTAACTTACACTGAGAGGTTATATATATATATATATATATATATATATATATATATATATATATATATATATATATATATATATGTGTGTGTGTGTGTGTCTCTGTGTATGTGTGAGTGTGTGTCTGTGAAGAGAGATAGATAGATAGAGATACCGATAGAGAGAGATAATGATAGAGAGATAGATAGATAGTGAGGGAGAGAGTGAGACTTAATGAATGTATTAAGACATAAGTGGAATATTTATTCCATATCACACAACTATATGTTCTATTATATATATATATATTTATATATATATATATATATATGTGTGTGTGTGTGTGTGTCTGTGTCTCTGTGTATGTGTGAGTGTGTGTCTGTGAAGAGAGATAGATAGATAGAGATACCGATAGAGAGAGAGAGAGAGAGAGATAATGATAGAGAGATAGATAGATAGTGAGGGAGAGAGTGAGACTTAATGAATGTATTAAGACATAAGTGGAATATTTATTCCATATCACACAACTATATGTTCTATTATATATATATATATATATATATTACGAAATGGACAAAGTCCGACAATTTATTTATTAAAGATATTTTTATGTTTAACGTTATAGATACAAGTATTTAAGTAAATGCTCTGTTTATAATAAACAGTATTAAATAACATTTACCGGCCTGAATGTCCGAGAAATTTTCATAGAAAATATTCGTTCTTTGACAGGATTCGAACCTGCATCCTATACGGAACCGTCATTTACGCTGACGTGCCTTACCGTTAGGCTACAAAGAAGCGTTCGGTAGACAAGGTCGAGTTTACTGCTTATAAACTCAATCTTCCATGAATCTCGAATATTCATAACTGCTCATGGCGTATCAAACGTAAACAAATGACGTCATATATTACGAAATGGACAAAGTCCGACAATTTATTTATTAAAGATATTTTTATGTTTAACGTTATAGATACAAGTATTTAAGTAAATGCTCTGTTTATAATAAACAGTATTAAATAACATTTACATTTATCTATAACGTTAAACATAAAAATATCTTTAATATATATATATATATATATATATATATATATATATGTGTGTGTGTGTGTGTGTGTTTGCGTGTGTGTGTAAGGCCATCAGGTTTTTCCTACTGTCTATTTTTTTTTTCTTTTCAATTTCATTCATGTAAACAAGGAGAAAGTATTAAAGAAATTGGAAACTAAATCGACACTTACACTCAGAATCAGAAAGATAAATTTCTGGAAATGATGTGGTAGAATATTTTGACAAAATTGGCATTGACGGGACATATCGAAATCAAAATGAACAGAGGAGACAACAGTCCAATGACGTGAAATTCTTCTGCAAATGAATTTCAGGACACCTCGTGAAAGGGATCGTAAAAATTACTATCGCATACAAAGAATAGCACGTGTTGAACTCCCGTTATCCCCAGTCTCTTGAATGTACACTTTACATAATGTTAATGATGTTTCTAAGAATCTCTCAGAATAATTCAAGATCTTTCTCAGAATTTCTATAGAAATTAACTAAGTTAAGGATGTTAATAATATCAGGCACTGATTTTATTTCATTATCAAATTAACATATTTATTAATCTGTAACCAAAAGAAAAAAAAATAATTATGATATACAGTTGTCCCGACCATTGCTAACGGAGCTAAACTGTTTATGTATTTCTATGTTAAGCGTATTTTCGCGCCATCTCTCTATTTTTCGACTCGAAAATTAGTAGTAGACTTCAATATAAATATTGCGCACAATGATAAAATACTTTTCATAAAATCGTTTTTTTTTAAGTCTAAATAGGTTTATTTTAAAAGACGTCCCCTCCTTGGAGAAAATATCTGATTTCTACAAAAATATTACTGATCTTCACAAACAACATCGGCTAACAGAAATATATACATGATTGATGTTAATAAAAAATAAACTCACCAGAATTTTACCAAATTTGAAGAAAAGTTATAAAGTCAGAGGGGATGCGAGGCAACAACATGGTCTAACCCAGTAGACTCCCTAATCTATTCCTTATAATAGGAAATTGAGGAGATGAAGACCCTAGAAATTTATATGCGGTCATTGCTAATGAAGTGAAAAAATATGTTCCGTTTACAACAAGCATACCTACTCGTTACCTGAGAGACGACAGCGTAGGAAACTGATATAAAATTCACATCAGAATTAGGCTTAATGCGCAAGAAATAAAAATAACAATTCCTTTTTTAACGCCATATTATTAACGTCAGGTGATATACAAATCAGACAGTATGATTTTTATGACTTCCCACGAGTTTGACGACGATGTGTTACGCAAGGAAAAATGTTAAACCTCAAAACTTATGCATGGTAGTTATTCTCTCTTGTTGTCTTATGCGTCTTCTGAGTTGCATTTCATTAATGTAATCATCCAGGCTGAGTGTTATGTAAAATAAAATAACTAAGTGTAATTTTGCAACATCGGAGATGCTACAAAACCAAGCATTAACCTAAGAACTTGAGTCTTCTTACTCTCCTAAACACGCATGTGGATGTTATACATGGCACTCAAAAAGTTAAGAAAACTCTTATGGTAATATGTGGCATTTATCTACAAGGAAATATTTGTCATTCATTGGACGGAAAGATAGTATTACTCCCATTTGAAATTCATAAAATCATTCGCTTAATCAATTTTTTCTCAAGAAGAAAAGCTTTCTCAATTTTTTCTCAAGAAGTAAAGCTTTCTCAATTCCAGTCGCTATTTTTGTTCTTTACAATATTAATGCGGGTTTCCTAATTAATATTTTATTTGTTGTTCTGTGGGTCGTAAATATTAATATATTAACCCGAAATAAAACGAATATGAAGGGCCACATTGTCCATCACAGAAATTCCCATAGCTATTTATGTGCCCTTGCAAGTAATCGTCACAACTGTTTTAATGATCATCTGTAGCGTGAAACTGGAAATTACCGTAAATCTAGTTTGCTTTCTCCATGACTGCGTACTTTCACTCATAAAAAAGAAATATTTTAAATAATATATTTTTGTTATCTTATACATTCGTAATTTTTTAGGTTTGAATACGCATACAAGGTGATGACTAAATGTCGGGGTCAGCCGAATATTTCTTGTTAATCGAATGCAGTATTATTTATTGCTACACTTTATGATAGTTCTCCCAACTTGGATTTCATATGGCACAACTCTGAAAATTTGGTGCACCCAGTGACGATCGAACTCACTATTCAGTCGTAATAATTCTAGCGAGAGAATCTTGCTAACCATTACACTCCGTCGCCCTTCCTGCAATTTTATGATCCGAAAGTTTCATTTACATTTTTGACGGTTTAGCAACCCATTTGTGAAATATTTAAAGCTGGAACGTATTGCTGTTGTAACAGCGATTCTTCGTCATTTTTTCGAGAGAATATTTCTGTAACCATTTCTGGGTCGATAATGATTTTTTTCCAGTTAAATTCCTAGTATATAACTTGCCCAATAACATTGACGCGCATGTGAATAAAACGATGTCGCTGACTCACTTCGGATACAGTTTTCCTCTTTCTCATCCCGTGCAATCATTCATAACATCTACAGAACATGCCTTTGATATAGTAATACGCATATTTGCGATAAGCAAATTATTTCATTGATATCCTGGTATCATTATTTATAATATTCTCTTAAAAGTTGGTACCATATTAATTAAAAGCTGCTTAGAGGCGTGACACTGTTACTATACAAATGTTTCTTATTCAGGCTCTGCTGAAATGATAGTTCGAAAATGTTTATCTTACTCTAATGTAGACGTCTTGTAAGATTACTTTAGAAGAAGATACATACCATCTGCAGATGAATCACATTATCCAAGCAATGAACAACGAAATTAGTCTAGAATAAATCAGACAATGTCCGACACC
This sequence comes from Acanthosepion lycidas, assembly GCA_963932145.1. Taxonomy (NCBI): domain Eukaryota; kingdom Metazoa; phylum Mollusca; class Cephalopoda; order Sepiida; family Sepiidae; genus Acanthosepion; species Acanthosepion lycidas. The sequence goes on from OZ010579.1 coordinate 42,623,689, forward strand.
TATATAATTGCCGAGTAAGGTCTGTTTAATTTAGCTGAGGTGATAATTGAGCTTAGTACAATAGCAATAGTAAAAATTACTCGGTTCTTAATCTTGGATATAGAACAGACGATTATCTTGCTGATCCTCCTATTAAGTCTGCAACCTTTCCCTATCAATTTACACGCGCACTCACATAATTGTCCCTTTATTTCTAACAATATATTATATATATATATATATATATATATATATATATATATATATATATATATATATATAATTGTCTCTTTATTTCTAACAATATATATATATATAATTGTCTCTTTATTTCTAACAATATATATATATATATATATATATATATATATATATATATATATATATATATTAATCGAGTTCCCCATATGCAAGGCTGTAAATCCATGAAGATAAAAATAGTTACTGTGTGTGATATAATTAGAAAACCGAAATATTATTTAATTGCGAGAAAATCAGAAAAGTCATCAGAAATATATTGGATAGCGATTGACGTTGATATTCAAAGTTTTAAATACAAAAATAGATGGAAAAACTTGGTGCGGGAAGAGTGTTCCACAATCAGGAAGTAGAAGAGGCAAAACTGTTAGCATAGAACTTCGACTGACATCTTGTCAATATCATTCTGAATTGATGAGACCTTCTTATTAAACTAGGACTGTGTGACGTCCCCACTCTCTTCGATCGCTCGTTCGGGTGTCGCCCCTCCAAACGTGACCTCCGCCTGTCTGCGTCAGTCGTGCTATCCCGTCCTGTGACGACCAACTGGCTTGTTATTGGTCCCGGCACCCAAATGTGACGTTCTAAACTTTTGGTGATTCGGATAGGAATCGGGTTAGATCCGATAACAGCCTCGTCGTTCCCAACTCGCCTCCAACGCCTGGTTACCGAAGTAACTACTTTGATTTCCAGTCTGCCTACACACGTTGTGAATTGATCTTAGGCAGACGAAATCATACAGTAGTCGGGGCCGTAATGCAAGTCGAGTTCGAATAAGGGTGGTATCGCACAAATAGATGTAAAAGAAAAGAAAATAACAACTCGAAAAGTTCAAAGGTATCAAAAAAAGGATAACAATATTTTATATCTGGTTCCTGGATACAGGACTACGTCTATCTCCCAACCCGCTATATGGATTCGTGACACGTTGTTTTTGTTAGGCGAGTCTTAACATCTCAAGTTGTTTGTTCTTTTAAGAAACTGGTTCTTGGTATGTCTTCAGGCGAAATTCGTAAAACTTGTTTTGGTGGTGTGAGTCTAAGACGTTCTTCAAAGATAATTGTTCTTGATTAGAAGATGAGTTCGGAATTTGCGCGAATCTTAGTCAACTCTGCGAGGGTCTGCCCGAACTAGAAACTCACTGGAACTAAACTCGAACTGAACTGGAACCAAACTGATTTTCGATCACTGCGACTTTGCTTATATGGACGCCGACCAAAACCGGGGTGGGCTCGTCGGGGTTTGAGGTTCCTTGATAATTACAAATCCACAGTCCACCTCTTTATATTCGGTCAGGAATTTTCCACTCCCTTCCATTTTTGGAAGTCTTCTCCTACTTCCACCTTCTTCAGTTCTCATATGGGTATCTCACCATACCCTCAGAGGGCGTCAACGGTTTTCCCACTCTCTCACAGTAACATCTCATACCTATCGACTCATTGGGTGGTAGCAGGCATCACATGATCACCTCCGCCTGGCTCTCGTTAACATTCAGCCAATGGGCGCTCAACATTGTGGGTGTGACCAGACTAGCCTTGTTTTTTAAAAAAAATATCTTGCTCAAAGAAAAAAAAATATCTCCTCTTTTTCTTTTTCTATTTCTTTTCTTTCTTTTCTTTCTCTCTTTTTCTCTGGCTGCCAACAGAACAATACGACCCGTAGTGAGATAATCTCAATTCTTATCCCAATGTCACTTTCATATGGAACTCGTCAATCACATTTTCGCCAGCATCAAGTGGGTGGTCAACCAGACACACTCACTCTCCGGCGCCAACCACTGATACGATAACATCATTTCGCCAATTCACAGCCGAATTCATATGAAAGTCGTCAACGAAATTTTAACCATTTTCTGATAATATTGATTCGCTGTCATAGTCAAATTCCCAGATGTCTGTTTTCAATGACACCCTCCCATCGACAAAGTCTTAACCTATGGTTGGGTTCTCTTTGTTTTCGCAACTCGTGTGTGGTCAACGGATATTCTTATTTCTCGGTCAACGGATGACCTATTAAATGTTTTCCCGATAGTATAAGTTCGCCGCCATGACACAGTTAATTTTTATCTATTTAAAATTCTGTATATGGTTATTTGGCCAACCTGGAATTCGTCAATTAGCTTTTCGACAATGGCCATAAAATTTTTCACCATTCTTCCTTGTCTAAATAGCATCGCTAAATGTCCCTTTCGTGATGGCTTTCCTTTATCATCTAAATTTAACTCTCGCCTTTCTTTTTCTTTCTTTTCTTTCTCTTTTCCCTTCCCTTTTCCTTTCTCCTTCTAGCAGCCCTAAATGGTGTCACAACTGCACTGAAAGTCATAAAATGACACAATGAAAGAAATGACACATAATAAAGAAAGACGTTAGAAAATGACACATAATGAAAGAAGTTAGGAAATGATATATATATAATAATGAAAGAAAGTTAGAAAATGGCACGTAATGAAAGAAGTTAGAAAATGACACATAATGAAAGAAGTTAAGAATTTATATATATAATAATGAAAGAAGTTAGAAAATGACACATAATGAAAGAAGTTAGGAAATGACATATAATAATGAAAGAAGTTAGAAAATGACACATAGTGAAAGAAGTTAGGAAATGACACATAATGAAAGAAGTTAGGAAATGACATATAATAATGAAAGAAGTTAGAAAATGACACATAATGAAAGGAGTTAGAAAATGACATATAATACGGAAAGTGGCCTCATATGCACCAAGATTTTAGAGGAGTAGTGATCTGAGAACTGCTTATATTTGTGGATGGGTTCAAAAATCTGACAAGGCTGATATTGATGTCGTGCCAAGCCATGATTGCCCATGTACTGAAGAGTTATATCACATCAGGAAAGAAGGCGTGATTCATGTCAGGAAATAACTTATATTCCGAATCGAATATATAAACAAACTTTTCTTTCTGGGATAAGTTGATCTGCCCTAGCCATATTATGCACTGGATCCACCATACACCGTGCTAAATGCAGGTTACACTCAGTTAAGCTCGAGGTTCAGAGAAGACAAGGAAATATCTATCAGGTTACATCGCAACTGAAATCTCAGAGATTATGTCCACGTCACCAGGTGTAAATCCGTTCTTAAATAAATATTGTGATGGTTTTGTTTTGTCAAAGAACACTCGTTTGATACTTTTATGATGTCAAAGAATATACGTTGTCACTTTCGTAATGTTCCGTGTATGGGAGACTTTGTAATCGCTGATACAACTATATTACGCCGTTGAACAATACTGGTGTCAGACTACTTGGAATAACCCTCGCACTAATAGTAGTTGCTCGATAATACTCACTCGAAGAGTAATCCGTATAGTGATCCGAATAGAGTATAATCAGTAGAGTAGATAATTGCGTCCAGTGTATTAATAGAGGTTAAAGTAGAAAGACACATCCTTTAAACGTCACGTGAATTCCTATATATGTGTTTCATCTATGGTCACGTGATCTAATTTATTTCATATCGGGGTCACCTGCATCTGTTCACTGGCGATCTACGTTCAAAATTAAGTATCTGCAACGACACTTTATTCCTATAAAAAAATAATAGTCGATTACGCTTGTGATGCGAACTTTAACGATGAAATTTGAAAGTGATGAAGTAAAACATCATTATTTCTTGAAGTATATATATATATATATATATATATATATATATATATATATATATATAAAGAAAGAACAGTAAGATATATAATCCGGTGTTCTTATAGATATTTTTATTTTTTAAAAATAGTGCTGAATGTAAATTTACAGAGCATTAATATTATAAATGCATTTATTTAAAATATTTTTTTCGCTACACAGTTCTAACCATGTTTCAAAAATGGAAGCTAAAAGATACGAATTTAATTTTGTAATTAAATTAAAGACATTAGTTCCATTTCATCCTCAAGCGAATTTTGGAGTAACTTTTAAAATTAGTGGGTTTTAAAGACACAACTAAAATCATAATTCACGTTTCCAAGGTTACAGATAAATCTACTTCAACTGGACAAGGGGTGTCTGGCTGTTCATTATGCCTGTATTATTGTCTCCGTTATTAGCTATGTTTTGGTAACGGGTAGGGATGTATTTTTCAATGAAATCTAACACCGTTGAATGCATGTCGTCTGGATTTTTTTTTAATTTATTGTTAACGGCCAAAAATTCTTACGGAATTTTTTCTATTTGTAAATTTAAAGATTTTTGGGGGTGTTTAGGATAGAATATGTTTTATTTAACTACGATTTGAAAGATTTTCATTTCTAATTTTTAATTTTTATTATACTATATATTTTAAGAACAATTAAATGTATCAGAATCCGTTATAGTATATAGAATTATTTTTACATCAAGTATAAGTATGTATATTAGGTTACATTTTTTTTGGTTTTTGTATTTAAATATTATTTAAGTAAAATTTATGACATTGATGGAAAAAATAGTTACTTTATATAAACTTAGTAATATATTGTTTCTCATGTAAGTGCAAAGGACATGGGTTTTTCAAAAGCTTACATCTTCTGGCATTTCATATTAATTTTCTTTTACTATATGTGTTTTATTGGATTCTTTTAAGTGCGTGTAGTACTAAGTAAAAGAAGTTTAGGTTAGAATTCATTTTATTTAACTACAATTTTAAATACAACTTTAAAATATTTTAAATGTTAGATTTAATAGACTATATTACATTATAATAGAAGTAAATGTATTTGAATTACTTATAGTAAGTAAAATTATTTTTCCATATCAAGTACATTTATATTACGATTTTTAAACTTTTATATTTAAATATTATTTAAGTAATATTTATGGCACTTACTGCAAAAATAGCTAATTCATTTCTCAGATTTAGTAAACATTATTTATTTATTTATTATCGAACCTTTTTAATTTTAATTTTTATTTTTAAATTTTTAAATATTATTTAAAGAAAATTTTTGACAATGACGGCATAAAATAAATAGCTATTTCATTTCTCTGATTCAGTAAATTTTTATTTTTTATAAACTTAATAATATATAGTTTCTCATGTATGCACAAAGGACATGGGTCGTTTAATGACCTAAATATTCTAGCTTTTCTTATTAACTTCCATTTTACTGTAGGTATTTAATTGGTTCTTTTAGATGCCAGAAGTATTTTGAGAGAGATGTCTGATTTTTATATTTATTTATCCCAAATGAAGTTTGATGTTGGTTGAATCTTTATTTGAACTCATGGCTAGTGCAACCTATATCTATTTTTATGTTTTCAGGACATTCAATCGAAGAGATATTGCATTGGTATACTAATGATTCAGTTCGACATTTATTTTGTAGAGGGCAATTATGAGGGTTTCTACAGTTAATAGTTTTTGTATATTTTCATCAGTTTTTATCTTTATTTTTCCATTGTCTAATTTTTTTTGGTTTTGGTATAAGTATTTATTTAAGATATTAGCATTATGGTTCTTAATAATTTTTTCTAAGTTTTCTGTACTGCTGTAACTCAATTTTAGTGTGTTTCTACTGAAAATAGTACTTAGTTTACTTTCACTAGGAAAATGTTTGACTATTAATGCGAGGAATTTATGTCCTAATTTGTTCTTAACCATTTGGTTGTATGGGGGAGTATACCAAATAATTTTTCTACATCTGTTTTTTCTATGCTTTTCATTTTCATTTTTTATATAAGTTAGTTTTGGGTTTTTGTAGCCACTCTCTTTTAGAGCCTTATTATAGGAATTGATATGCTCATCGAAAATCTTATCATATATATATGAGCATATATATATATATATATATATATATATATATATATATATATATATATATATATATATATACCCAAGTATATGATTGGTGTATATGGAACGAATTCCAAAAAACAACAATTACTATTCTTAAAAGAGTACTCAATACAAAGTTGAGCAGATATAATCATTTATTTTTTTTTAAAATTATAACATATATATGTTATAAAATCACTACAAAAATAGCCATTTTGTTCGAACACGCTTGGTGTCTTATCAAGTGAGGATGTTGAATGTAAAGTCAAGGTTTTACATTCAACATCATCACTTGATAAGACACCGAGGGTGTTGAAACAAAATGGCTATTTTTGTAGTGATTTTATAACATATTTATGTTATTAATTTTTTTTTAAATAAATAATTATATATATATATATATATATATATATATATATATATATATATATATATATATATATATGTACGTATATGTTTAACGGTATATGTTTAATTATTCAGGGTTATATGCCCAAATTTAAAACATATTGTCGGCATGGAGAACGCAAGTATAAACAGCAATTCTTTCCTTCATTTCCTCCCCTTTTCTAATGGATTTCAATCTCTAAATTCGGACACTTTAAGCAAACATTCCGTGAATATTTTTCCAAATGTTAATATATTATATACACAAATTTATATGATATATATATATATATATATATATATATATATATATATATATATATATATATATATATATATATATATATATATATATATATATATATGTATATATATATATATATATATCTCGTGGCTTGCAAAATTATTTACCACATTGTTTTTTTTATAAATGCCACAATAAAAACTGTCCAATTTAAATGATACTTACCTCAAATGAACATTGTCTAACTAAACGAAGGATATTTAGAAACACTGGCTCTAATTTTAGTGCTAATATTTGAATTTGAATGTGTACAAAATATTTAACAGCATGCAAATAGTAATGTAAAAAGTGAATTTTAAAGTATTTTCATATATTTTCATATGGTTTGTACTTTAGCCAATCAAAGTTTGTCTTTAATATATGTATTAAGCAAGAACGTCTCTCAGTCGGCATATAGTGATGGCAGGATTATACAGTACAGGCTATCCCGCTATCTAATTTTTTAAAAATATTTGAAACAAGAATTTTCAAATGATATGTCATAATATTATAAAACTTCAAAAAGATGGTAAGTTGCATCGAAAATTGCTGAAGATTTAAATTTGTTTTTGTGTACAGCGAGTGCTGTTGTTAGAACGTGGAAATATATGATTCAAATTAAGATATTCATAGGAATAGTCGGCTGCGTAAATTAAACGAGGCTACTGAACGATATATATAGACTGGATTGTGAAGAAACAACTATTTTTGACTCGAAGAGAAATTCAGAATGATCTGAAAAATGCCGGAATTGAAGTAAGTAAAGATACAACTATGATATCACTTAATCATATAGGCGTATATTCTCGATAACCAATAGGGTCTCCACTATGAAAAGGTAAACAATTTCAAGACCGTTTGAAAATTGTTAAAAAAATATGAATTCTGGAAGAAAGTCATTTGGTAAGATAAAACTAAAACTGAGCTTTTGAGGCGAAACAGGTGCACCTATGTATGGAGGAAAAATGAAACTGAAAAAAACCCAGTAAACATCCTAAAAAACAGTCTAATATGTGGGTAGAATCATAATGATTTGGGATTGTTTTTCGTACAACGGTGTAGGAGAAATGGAAGTGATCGAAGTAAGAATGAATGCAGCCAAATACAGACAAATCTTATCAAGCCATCTACAAAAATGTGCAATAGGTTTTGGACTTGAACGAGATTTTGCATTCCAACACACCATTCACACAACTCAAAATTGGTTCAATGAAAATGGAATTGATGTTCTGGAATGGCCTAGCCAGTCATCGGATCTCAATCCAACAGAAAATTTCTGAAAAAATGTTTGCTTTCAGAGTACACTGAAGAGATAAAAATAATATGAAGAACCTGAAGAAAGTCTGTGAATAAGAATGGATTAAACTACCAAAATCATCATGGAAGAAGCTTGTTGGAAACTACAGAAAACGACTCGAGGCTGTAAAGCAGGACAGAGGATATGCTACTAAATACTAACAAATTGTGTTAAATAATTTTGCACACATTCAAATTCGTGAATTGTAATAATGTACATAAAGACGGTGTTTCTCATGTTTCCTTTATGTTTACTTAGAGATATTTTATTGTGAAATTTATAAAAAAAAAAACGATGTATTAAATACTTTTGCCCCACACTGTATATGTGCGTGTGGGTTTATTATATGGTTGTGGCATGTGTTCTTACAGCCATGTATTATTGAACAAGATATAGATATATAATCTATGAAAATTTTCGCATATTTGTCTATTGATCATGTTGCAATATCAGAAGTTTATGTTAGTTTCAAACTTCCACCTTTCATTAATCATCTTCATTGGTGTGAGAAAGCGGAACGATGGGAAAAAATTATGCATATTTTTAAGCTTCTCTGTTTTTAATTGTCATTATATTTCTTTTGAAAATATATTTGAACGCAGAAAGTCGTGTCATCAACGTGTAAAGACAACGTGCACCATTAACGTTTAAAGTTGCGCATGTAGATGTTGCGATTGCCACTTCATAAATATATATGATAAAGTATATCTGATAAAGAATGAACATAAAAGTAACATAAATGGCAAATTCTAAAATACAGACAAGTAGAATGAAAGTGGAACGCTCAGCAATACAGGGAAAATGATAACAACGTTAATGGACCTATTTTTGCAGAGTCGCCAGCAACGATTATATATCTACAGTTTGTTCTTCCTTTCGTTTCAAGTAAAAATTCGTACACAAAAATGCTGCCCTTTTTAAGTCAGACGAAAACTTCTCGAAAGTCCATTAAGTGATCGTAGCCGTACCATAAAATACGCTCTGGATATTTTCAGTCTTCTTTTTTAAAGCAAATTCTACTTTAAATAGATAACATTAATGTATGACCATAAAAAAGACATTTAAAAAAATAAAAGAAAATAGTTATGATATTGAATATAACAATAATGATAACAACTATATTTATTGTCTTCTGTTTAACAAAATTGATATCACTTAGCGTCCACCTTAGCAGTCTTTCCTTTGCCAACCGTCGAGAATTTTTCGAATATATCTTTTAATGTTTTCTAATTCAACGTTGAATTACTATTGTTGTTTATTCTCAAGTATACCTTTATATCTGTATATATATATAGGTTTTTCGTTAAAATTATACAATTGAATTTAATAATGTCTGTCGAGGAAAGGAACAACGCTGTATGAAGAGTTTACATATTGTTATATATTTTATTAATATTAAAAAATATATTGGCTTATATCTGAATTTGCAAACACACACATTCACACACACACATATATGTATATGTATGTATCTCTGTTTCAATGCGTGTGTGCGTGCGTATATATATATATATATATATATATATATATATATATGTATGTATATATATATATATATATATATATATATATATATATATATATATATATATATATATATATATATATATATATACCTGTGCATGTGTGTTTGTGTGTAGAGATAGAGTGATAGGAAGATAAATATTGTATATATCGTATTTCTTTTAGAAATACTTTTCTCGTATACGTTACTTCACCTTACAACATTTGGATGGATCTTTTGAGTAACAGAAAACACACACACAATATATATATATATATATATATATATATATATATATATATATATATATATATATATATATATATATATATATATATATATATATATATATGTCGAGCGTAGCACAATTGTCGTAATCTCTTTCCCTTTTGTCTCTTGGGAACTTTTAGCGTGTGAAACAACTATAAGACTACTTTTGGTCTACCCTGTATATTTGAGCAACAGCATATCTTTTAGTTACTTGAATATGGCAGGCAAGGAAAATTTAATGTTTTTATTTTTATATTTCCAGATGTTCAACATTTTCCGTTTGTTGGAAATATATAGTAATTTAGCCTAGCTTAGACGTTGCATATCACTTAATGATTTACTTCGGTTAGCTTAAAGCTGACACAAGGGCGCAATTATGGAGTACGGCGTGAAGATCGATCTCACTACCTAGACAAACTTCATGAGCATTGCAGCATGTCAACATGCCCCAAAATAGAAACATCCATATGAGAATGCACAGCTTAACATTTTTATATCGTTTATGATATTAAAAACTGCAAACTAATCATGCCATGACGTAACTGTTCTTCGACATAATATGATTTATCCTGCATGATTTTTTCACAGCAATATCACGTACGAATCCCCGCAGTTAAGCAAGGTCGATCGTGATCAGTACCTAGATGGGTGACCGCAATGGAATAAAATGTCCTGTAAGTTTGGATATGCGGATGGTGTAATTGATTATTGCGTGGAATTTCAATTCGAGTCGGGTTTGTTATATACATTTATGCTCCAATACTCCAAGAAAATATATGAATCGAACTCTTCTCCCATTACGGATATAAGTTAATTAGTTGAATCTATATCAATAGATCATTTATAACTGAAATTATTATTACAATTTAAAATTATTTCCTGACTTTAAATATGATGCACATAGTTGATAAGTTTAAAAAAACGGATCAAGAAAACCTGTATGATATTATTTCTTAATCATGCCGTTTACATGTCTTTTTGCGTAATATAAAAGAGGTTCTATAATGTGATAAGGCGCAGAGGATTCACGGTTATTGGATGAGGGAAATAAAATGTATATTAATATCGGATTGGCTGATTATATTAGCTGAGATATGCCGGTTAGAAAGAGCTGATGTAATAGATTGTTGGAATATTAAATGATTTTGCTGCAGTTCAATGCTTTGTACATATGTTACTATCGGATTTTGTACTAGGAAACCAGCGTTGAACGAACTTGTTATGCATTGCGAATCGTTCCGCATACTTCATTTATTTATTACTCTCATTCGACGTGCTATGATAAAAATTCATCCCTATTATTCTATTAGTATCTACTTGCGATACAAATAAAATTAAGAATAATCTATCTCCGTGGATTAAATAAAGTGTTCGATTCGAAATTCCAAAAGATGTCAACTGAAGACGGCTGGAACGTCGCGATTGTGGCAATAAAGACGAGGACAACAATCCGAACAATGTGAATAGTGTAAAGTGATAAACTTAAGAAGATTTTCATTATTTAGTAGAAACCACTCTGTCTCATTTTGAGTGACTCACGTCATTCATTAGGATACTGCTGCTACTTTACGGCACCCATGTCTTTTTTACGTATTCGAAATGCTATATTAGTGTGCTTAGGAATATGATTATTCTCCTATATGCAATATCTTATCATGGCCTGGAAAACAATGGCTCTGTCCAATTTCCTGTTTTTTTTTATATTGCTTGAAGTTTATATGTTTTTTTTTTATATTGCTTGATGTTTATATATTTAATGTATTTTCATATCATTGTTTAATCATCCAGTCATACGAAATTTTAAGCAGATCAAATACTCCTAATTCCTTCACTCTTTTTTAACATGTAAATGGTAATATCTTGAAGTTTATTTCATAATTGTATCTCCGGGAAAATACAAATATTTTCGATTATTTGAACCAATTTTCTTGTGCATCCTTACGGACAATATGAAGTCGCAACTGCTTTCAAAATCTCATCTATTTAAAGTCGATTAGGCTATATGTAGCCGTAAATTCTACGCTAAAGTTTCTTTTCTCGCTTTTGTCGTTTGTGGAACTCTATTCCGCTTCCATCTTTTCCAGCCAACTGTAATGTGTAAAAATGTAAATGAAATGTCAATCGCTTTCTGCAAAACTTCTGACAGTTCATCTTTTGTTCTAGCTAATTAGTAATATTTATGTTTTCTATTAGGTTGGTGCAAAAATAATTTCGTTTTCTCACATAGTAACATATATGAGAAAACGACATTCTTTTTGCTCCAACCTAATAATTCATCCACACGTAGTAAACCCCTGTGTATTAGTCGTTTTGCTGCCTTGTTTGGAGTTAATTCGATCAAAAAATCAAAAAAAAGAATTATCATCTAGTGCCCCTTCAGGGCGTGGGCGATGATTTCTTACCTTAACCACCTATCCCTTGTAGACTTAAGGACCTTTTCAATCTTTGTCAAAACTACAGTCCCACTTTCCGGAAACCAACCGCATTATCACACTAGCTTTTGATATGACATGTGAGAGTTAATTTTCCAGTCATCCTTCCTCATTTTGTCTAAGAATTTTCAGGTTTTGAGCATTAGTGTCTTTTTACTTTATCACTTTCATTGAGATTTCCTCGTTGCTTACTACAACCATGAAATTTTCAATATCCTTCTGTAGAACCACATTTGCATTGCCTCCAGTTTCCTCTTCATCACTGGCAAAAATGTCCGGTTTTCACTACCATGCAAGAGGACTGACATCACATAGTAAATTCAGATCTCTGTTTCTTGTTTCTAAGAAAATTCCTGTTAACATAATTCTTTGTTTATTATTAGGAATGGACATTTCTTTATTTTATTTTTCTCCTATGATAAAAATTCCAAGATATTTAAACTTTTCTACTTGTTCCATGTTGACACATCCAGTTCGTGTTAACAAAAAGAAAAGAGACATAAAGAAATTTACTTTCTAAGATAAATACAATATATTTATTTTCAAATGGAAGAGTCCTGAATGTGCTTGCAAACGAAGAAACGAAAAGTAATTAATCTTACTGCTATAAACATCAGTACCGTTAAATTTGTAACCTTATATACTTGTATATAAGCCAATGCAAATAAAACCGCACCCTCCACTTAGTGCTTGAGAAATGGTATTCACACGGTATAACTTCTTGCATTCCAACGAGATGAGTCTATATTTTATGTACTGTTAATATCATATCTAAAATATTTTTTAATATCATTTAAAGTAAAGATTTTGTTTATAACGCCATTATATTGATTCTTTTATCAATCCATCAGTTTTATTAACTATTAACTTTCTCGAATTGTTGTTTATTTCATATTAGTAGGAAATAATAGCGCAAACTTCTGAATTCAAAATACAATTCAAATGAAATTATGGGTTAAAAGACTAAGAGAAATCAACAATAAAAGAATATTTGCATAGATAGAAATCGATTCGAAGAAATTAACGACGGGGGAATTGATTAGGGGGCAGTGCGCAGACATGATGTTAGAAACTGCTATCATTTAATCATCATAGAGAAATTATTTAACCTGCCATCAGCATTGATTATGCACATCATCAGGAGAGCAAAACCGTTCGCCTTCTTTGACTCACGTTTGAATATTGCTGCCACATCGGGTCTGGACGAGGGTACTACATAACTCTAAATCCGAGGCAAGAAGGTACTGTAACGTAATTCGTTCTGAGCTGGCAACTCGACTTCAGTAACATACACACCGTGACTGACGTCGCTACCCTCTGAGTTTTCTACAAATTATGTTCGTGGCAAATGGTCTGGACACTGTTCTCTTTTGTGTCTCTACTTGATTGAAAACTAGGATTCACCGCTTTACAGTTGAACAAACTAGATGCAGTTAATAGCTGATTTTCAAGCACTCCTCGCCTGTGGAACTCACTTTCGATTTCCTGCTACGCTGCCAACTACAATCTTCAAACATTTAAGTTCAAAATCAACCAACATCTTCTATTATCCTGAATCTTTTATTTTTTATTTATTGTCATTTTCCCCACTTCTCCTCAATAAAATCTTCTCAGTCTCTGTCACTCTCTGTATCTCGCTACGTTCTAATGGCATTATCGGATTTTTGTAGTGCTGGTAGGATGGTGGCGGGGGGAAATGATATAAAAGTGAAATCTTAATCGAACACTGTGTCTACGAAAATATTAATAAAACAAGTGTTATATTGTAAATAAAACAGCCCATATATTTCAGCGTTTTTTTTACAGACAAATGGTGAGTATTGGCAACAATATTGACTTTGAATTTAAGTTTGCACTCAACCATTTACTCAACTCATTTTATTATGTATTTCTCGGCTTATACACGAAAATATACAGTGGAATTAACAGTTACAATTAATATATGAAATAGTCTGAAGGAAACAAATTGCCCTACATATGAAACTCAGATGAAACCTACATCGATACATCGTTAAAAATATTGTAAAAAGTATCGGTAATTTTACTGTTCCGGGAAGTACATGACTCCTCCTAATAAGAACCACATTACTACAAATATATTGCTTTAACAGGCCTGAACTTGAACAACCTTTGCTTTCTATCACGCATAGATTTCAAAATCATCTACGCAGTAGTGATGAAGATAATTTTTTGGCAGTCGTAACATCTCATAACTCTCGGTCATCTATCGATATTTCTAAAGCAAATGTTCTGACAAGATACATTCATTAGTTCCACTAGTTCAGACCTTCACATTTAAGACCCGCCATGAAACTTACAGAAATAATATCCATTCTATTCGTATTCTTTTCTTTAGAAGGAAGTTCCATTTGTGCATCATTTTTTAAATAACCATTCCTTTGTCGAATGGATTCCCTAGAAGTTTCTTCACTAATTGCTAAAATCTCATCATGTCTAAGACCGGATCCAATCATGTTCTTTCGTTCATATACTCATACTCGTCACTTCTTACCTCCTATTATATTCACACAATAACGTCAATCATTAACCTTCTACCTTGAGTGGCTATTGGGGCTCGTATCGCCGGAAGAATTAGAAAACAAAAAGATCTCGTACTTAAAACATATAGAGACAAAATTGATTTTAACTTGACGAGAAGACATTAAATCTGAAAACCGAAACAACAGAGAACAGAAAATACTGAAAGAATGTCAGCAATTTTCTGCTTGAAATAGAGAACGTATTTTAGTCTCTATGAAATGAAAAAATAAATAAATATGTTATTGTTTCCCCGTTACTTAGCTACTTATTTAGAACATGCGTTACGCTTTGTAAAAGCTTACTTGTCTCCTGCCCTCACATTCATTTTGATTGTCCCCTTCCTACACATTTTGATATAGCAGGCAGTATAAATCTATAACCCTTTCTTAAAGATTCCAGCAAGCGTCTTTATAGCGTGCGCTGAAGCGGAATAGATGTGTTTCTAGAAAGAAAGAAAGTGAAGGAATTGATAACGCCATTTTGCATGTGACGTCTGCTTCAGTGAAAATTTATATCATTATAAAATGCCAGCCTGCTTTGATTAGTTTTAGAAATAAAAAAAAATATCAAAAATCTTTAAAATTTTCACTAATCCAGCTCTACAAGTTCCACGGAAAAGATATGTTTTAATTTACTATTAGAAAAGTATTATAATACTTGAAATGAATCCCTGTTAAAATACAAATTAATTTAAAAACCTGAGTATTTACATTTGATTTCTATTTTTGAAAAAAATCTTATTCGTATTTCCTATCCTTTTCATTCTATGCATTGTCGATAGAACAAAACATAAGCTAGATAACGAGAAGCAATGAGGACGAGATATTTTCAAAGATTTGTAATATAATCTCGTAATGGCAGTGAATGATGGAATTTCCTTCAATGGTGAATGAATTGTGGTTCTTCAGAAGTTTCCTTAAATTATCTTGGACTTAACACATGAGAAATGAAGAATGTTTTAGAAAATGAAAACAAAATAAGCACTTACATGTCGAATCAGAAAACGACTTACTAAGGTATATACTGAGGAAATAGTGCATGGCAAATTTGTCACACATTGGGTATACTGCCAGCGGGAAGAAGTGAATAATGCGCTCATGTAAATAATTGGCAGAAACGTAATTAAGGGAGACAGCAAAAAGACAAACCTTGCAACTATCTACGAAAGAAATAAGTTGTAGAAAGCCATGATGCCCCAATTTCTGAATAGACACGTTACGCAACAACGAACAAGAAGAAATACACTCTGTATTTTTTGACAAAGTTTTTTCACCCTGTACAATGACCAAGAGCCATTCGAGATAGGGGCTTACAGATTAAGAAACTCAGTTTATGAGGATATGTTGGGTAGATAACGTACCGTAGACTTGAACAATTTAAATTTATACTGATCGTAGAAGCATACTTTTGGGAGTAGGTTCCATAAAGCAGCGATTTGTGGGAGGAAGCTGATCGAGTTGAACTTGTATCTCTCCAAGGGATTACAAACAGGACGAGTTTTTTTTTTTTTTTGTGACAATGTGCATGTTATGCTGGATGATATTTGTGAATATTAGAAATGGCGGAACTATGTAATGTATTTTCGTCTAACCAATTTCAATGGAAATAGCTAAAGAATCATGTGATGTTACGTCTTTGAGAAAAGGAATGCAGGGTGGAAATAATTCGTCATCCACAATGTTGGAGAGAGTTCCTAACACGAACGACATCAGAGGAAATTTCAAATCAGCCAGTCGATCCTGTAATGCAATATCAGAAACAATTAAGCAAACTTTTCTGTATAACTGATTCATACATTGTGAAATTGATATAGAAATATTTTTTTTAATCTTGGATGCTCAGTTTCTCTTTGATAAGTAAATTATTTCTTTTTAGTCAAGGAATTATTCACCACAAAGAAAAATTAGCAGGTATTTTAACCAACGATACACACAGTAATCCGTGAACATACTGACTGATTTTCCTCACTTTCTACCCATTGAAATCGCCGTTCTGTTTTTGACATACTTTGAACGCGGTTAAGCTTGAAGGCGCCTTTGACTTAGTGTGGCAGCCACTTGCACCAACCGTCTGTCAGAGAGGATATAGTGATATATAATACCAAGGTGGCACCGCTTCTGAAACGCCTACTTGACGGGAACTTAAAGCCGCCGATGATTACCTTGCGCTGGCTCATTTGCATTATGCGAGATGCGAGCGGAAAATGTGGATTTGATTGAGGACTGGGCAACCAAAGAATAAAAGAAACTGCGAATAACTTCGACACAAGACTGAACAGATGCTTGCATCGTACGTATTCCCATTCGCAAGTAGGCACGTTTTGTACTGACTCCTTTGGCTGGTAGACGAATAATGTCACACGCACCAAGCCAATATCGGTTAAAATATAAAAATATAATATGGAGGCGGATGAATGAATATATATATATTTGCAGGTGCTGAAAAATTATCGCCTTTAACGGAGATAGAAACTAAACAAATTGAGGTAGTTTCTTATTTTTGCAAAGTTTAAATCTGCTTAAGCACGATCAGTTTACAGCATCCACACTTATATGGAGAATATAAATGTTCAAGTTATGTCTGCCACCATTTCTGAGACGTAACGCTACTGTTTCAGGAATATGACTCTAACTAAAGTTGTAAAGGTTTAGTAAAAATACAATGAGGCCTTTCAAAAACTATTAAATCTTAAATTACATCCTTGCTAACGAGCGTATATATAATTGTTGAATGGCTCTATACATACAAATCTCTCCCCCTACCTAACGAACGATATGGCTTACATGGACACACTTGTCATGTAGCTAAACAAAATTGTCAAATCTTTAAAAAATAAAATTAGTATTCTTTGCAGGAATAAGGAGAACATATGCTAATTATGAATAATTAACACGTTGACGCCCATAGATCAATTACAAAATCTGACTTCAAATGTCAACTTTATAATAGTCAAATAAGGCAATATATATTTTTACGAGGTTTTGTTTGATTTATAGGTTGAACTTAAGTTTTAACATCTTTTCAGACTAAAAATATCATAGCAAATAAACACGATATTGGCATCCGCAGATGAAAATGTGTTACAAAATTATAAGCTCGGCATGAAATAACGCATATTCGCTGTCATAATAAAAAAACAAGAGTTAGGCACGAGTTTTTTCAGTTAATATAGTAAATAAGGAAGAGAAACAATGACATAGCACAAAACATAAGAGCAATATAACATGTATTGTAATTTTAATGATAATTCATTGTATTTACACCGGTTAAATTCAATGTGCAATGACTGAACAGACTTGAATATCACTTATTGATATACATCTGTATAAACAAGGATGTATAAAAAATGTTTCATTTTATGTTCAAAGCTCCTCGCTCTTGTAGTGTCTTGCATTTTTCAGGTGCTCGCCGTATTTTTAACATATTGTCATATAAAGACTATTACACTCTTTGATCGACAAATTTAAACAGTTATCATTTCACCAAACGTATGAATGCATATTTTATAACAGTTAATTATTGTGATTATATTAAAATAAATTAAAATACTACAATTAAAACAAAAAATTAAAATCAAAAAAAGTTATCTCCCGTACATAGTTTTGAAAAAAATACTTTGAATTTACGGTGTTATCGCATATCACATCCATAGATATGCAACTCCTGACGATGGTCTTGGATGAGATTGAATGTACTTGTAAACCGCGAACACGCATGCACTCATTACGACCATTGACAAAGAGATTTCCATTATAATCACACCTTCAATAAAATGAAATTTCTATTTATATAAAATGAGAATATTTTCTTAGTGAATATCGTTAAAAATCGATCTTATAAATCATCGCGCGTTTTCATATTATAACACCCTCGAGTTACAATAAAACAACTTAAATATTTCTTCATGGATCAATAGGATCCAGAGCCAATAATAAAAACTGTAGGCGGATGAGGCAGAGAAATCTATATATTTATTGATTATTGGATAAGTTGTTGAATTTAACCAGAAACACAAATATGTATTTTGGAATATCAAATTTTATTCCGAAAAGCTGAAAAATTCTAGAGCCGTCATATAAATATAAAATGGAAGAAACATACTTTATTATAGAGAGAGATTAGCTCACCAAGTTTTCATTTCAACTAACGTCTGCATATACACATAGCAATATCCTAGGAGATAGAAATCAAAGTGCCAAACTTCTGAGGCAGAGAAATATCCTTTAATATACATTTTTCAAAAAGATCATCTAAACTCTAATTCCTCATGTATAAAGATGCTGCTTAACATTCTAATTTTGAATTTGTGTCAAGAATTTCCAATATCATTTCTAAAAAAAAATAATGAATCCTGCATAAGTCAATGTAAAGTATTTATTTATGAAAGAATATCCATATAAATAAAATGAAAATATATTTCCTACGAAAAATAGTAATGTATGATAATAACGCATTGTAAACATTGTACCTTTCATTGGATGGAATTGTATAAATTCCGAAAATGCTAATGCATTGTCAGTCCTTGTGATTATTATTGGTTTTTGTCAAACTTAAAACCTCGATTTGAGCGCTTTGCTCTGTTTGTTTCCCGAAACTGGTCTATATAATCCATAATCCATCCCTTCCATGAAATCACATTTTTGTCTTCCATCTGCCGAAAGAGAAGTTGATTATTATGTGGAATCTCATTCTCGGCGTTCGTGGGATTTTAGCATGATATAAATCTGATACAAATTGTATAATCATGTTGTTCCGACACTAAGATGCCAAAATAACCTAAGTATATACTGCCTCTGACTGGATCCTAAAAATCTGTTTCGAACTATTTTTCTCATCTTGGTTGAGAGATACTCTTCTACCAATATAAAAATGCAAAATTATGAATAGGAGTAGAAAACTGACAACCTAACTCTCATAACTCTCAAAAACCCTCCGACAAATAATGCTGAAAAGCACTACTAATGCTCCTCTGCAATGGCGAATTATTGGGTAGACGTGTTAATGTCATTTAGACATCATGAGTTAATTTTGCTTTTGATCTATTAGTGGTAACTGATATCACAGGGACAAAATAATCAACATATGTGCCATATAAACCAATTAGTGGACATCTGATGGTGATGACCTATGGGTACTTTGACGAAATATTATGTCTATAATACCATCGATATAAGCCGAAATAATAAAAGACAAATATAGATCTCAGAAATGAAATAATAAATATATATATATATATATATATATATATATATATATATATATATATATGTGTGTGTGTGTGTGTGTGTGTTATATAACATTTACTACATCTCAAAAGAAACTAGTAAATTTTCATAATTAAAATTTATTGTATTTATTCAAGTATTCAACCCTATCTTCTGAAATAGGTCCCTAGATTCGGACACATATGCGATTCAAATAGAACATAAATGAATAATCCTTCATTAAGGAAGTTAAAATATTTTGCTCCTTTAGTGCATCAGAGAGTTGCTGAGACACATCAGACCAAATATTAAGTATTATTTACAAATCTGTGTTGGAGTTGGCCAATCCTTAATTTCCAATTTGACAGTGTCAATAAGCTTTTAAGCGTTTTTGTGAACGATGACACGTTTTCCACCTTACAATCCTTTTGCCACCTATGCAACTTCAGAAGCCATTCACAAAGCGATTGCACCTTCTATGGCAAATGCTTCCGACGATCTAATATGTGAAAGAATCTTCACCTAAGTTACCTACCAAAAATCAAGTATATAAGCATTTTCAACTTCATGACCAGTACCTGTTTATCATGCATATCATCATAATATTCACTTCACTTCTTCCAGCCATATGGCATTCTCATTCAGTTATCTTCGCCATTGTAATGTGTGGTTGATTGACTTGCTTATTTTACGGCTTGCCAACATTAATGTGTTACTTATAGTAAAATATTATTTTACATCATATGATTTATTATTGTACTGCGAATCAATATCTCATTAATAGATTTGGGAGAATAACAATGTTTTTTTGTTTTTTTTCCGATTTCAGTCCTCTTACCTAACTAATGCATTCATATATTTTTCTGTTCTATTGTTACGCAAGTGTATGTATCGAAACCGACTGGACTGGAATTCGAACCCTGCTCTCTATTTCATCAAACATAGCTTATATCCATTACATGTCTCTTAATATATATATATATATATATATATATATATATATATATATATATATATATATATATATATATATATATATATATATATATATATATATATATATATATATATATATATATATATATATGTTAACAATATTGGCAATAAGATTGGTGATTTGATTGTATTTTTTTATATATTAAAAGATTTTAAAGTCGGAAATTTATATTTCTGTATTTTTCAATGAGAAAAATGACCTGAGAAGTGGGATTCACTCTTCCAGGTAATTTTGTCGTTGTTGTTGTCTAGAGGGCTCCTTGCGGAATTTAGATTTTCAGATATAAACTCAAATCATTGTTTAAACCGTTAGAATGTCGAGTTATTTTGAAAATACTTTCTAACTCCGACTTACGTCTTTCTTGTCGACTTTTAAATGAAGACTCTAAAAACTTACACTTGATGTCATCAATGCTAATAATTAATTATTATTATAATTAAAACTACATATTATAAGAATATTTCGTTTTAATAATAAGAACGAGAATAATAACACAACGCGCGCACACTCACACACACACACATATATATATATACATATATATATATATATATATATATATATATATATATATATATATATATATATATATATATGATGCCTCTTCCGTCGGTGTCGACGTATGGCGATTTAGCAAATTAACCAATTGATTCATTTACGAAATTTTGTTTGTGTGATTATCTTAAGTGGCACTTAACACCCACTAGTGATTTACAAAGCAGCCCGCATATAGAGCAAGAGTGAGGATTTTAGGATGAGATCACTGTTAGATTGGCTGACATTTTAGATCTAGTTCTAGCTTCTTGAAGACAATTCAATCTAGCAGATTGAACACTGCCGTGTCCACGAAAACCGATTGATTTCCCTTCTACCCGCTTCAAAGCTAAGTGCTCGAGGGTGTTATGAGGTATATTGAGAGCTGGCAATTTGTTCTTCAGCTTTTCTTTGTATCTTATACATAGGCGTCCTATATTACTGTCGACCTGTTCTAACTGGCTGTACATTAGGGTCTTGGGTATCCTGTCATCAGACGTTCTCAAGACATGACCAGTCCACCGTAACTGAGACTGTATGAGAAAAGTCTCGATTATTCCAATATTACATCTGTTAAATAGGTCTACGTTAGATGTCCTACCTTGAAGGTTAACTTCACAGATTGCACGCACACAGCTTTTATGGAAAGCGTTCAACTGGCGTATATCTTACCTGTTTGGAGTTTACAATTCTGTGACATACAAAAGAATGGCAAGGATAACAGCTATGTAAACCCAAAGTTCCGTATCTAGTCGATTACCCATATCATTCCATATGCGATACCGAATTTTGACGAAATCACTGGTAGCCTTAAGAATCTGATGCACGATTTCATCATCTAAAGTTCCACTGTAGTTTACTTTGCTACCAAGATAGGTGAAAGACATTACATATTTCAGGGCTTTGTCTTCTACTTTAAATGGTTTCTCTAGAAATTTGTAGACTGGTGGTTTTTGTTTCTCTGCACAAAATTGCTTCGGAGTAGGACAAGTTTGTTGCACTACTTCAGCTTTCTTTATGCTAAGTTTAAGACCCACGGATTTACATGCAGCTGAGACAGTTATTAGATGTTGGGACTCCTTAAAGGATGTCGCTAGACGAGCAGCAACATAAAGATACAACAAGTAAACTTGAAAATTGTTTCTATCAGTTTATCCTGTAATATCTATATCTGTAATGGTATAAGTAATGAGTCACATCATTTATTTCATCATGCATATAAATTATGTTTACATATACACAGATGAATAACGTTAAGAACGTTTTCCAAATTTTCGAATAAGTAATTTAAAACTTTATATAACTTATAGAATTAAAAAAAAAATGTCTTATTACATTAAAATCGATGCAATAAGTCACCTGATGCAAACATGTATTTAAAATAACGTTGATTGAGAAAAATAACGAAATTAATGCGACTGAGATTCACGTAATTATTTTTAAGTCATTATCGATGACAGAAAACAGCCTTTGATCTTAAAAGTTAAAATAGTTTCGTAGTTAATCAACAAACATACACAACTAGAAATCAACGGAATTTTCATAATAAAGAAATATTGTCTCTGAATATGATATAGAACGAGAGATCGAAAATTTTCATTGAAATTTGTTTTGAAATTTACCACAAAATACATTAAGATATATTCTTATATTTGAAGATCAGGCTCGGCATACAAAGCAAATTCTATCAATTCATTGCCCTAGAAAAAAAAATTGCATACAGTATTAAATATTTGTGTTAGAATTCTTCTGCTTATTATTATTATTATTATTATTATTATTATTATTATTATTTATTTATTTATTTATTTCCTTTTATTTCTGGTGTATACTCATTTCTTTCCGTGTCCCGACGAGAGACCTCAAGTCAGAAGTGGCATTATGTTATTTTCCACTGAGCAATTAAAAAAATCACACATATTTTACATAGATAAAGCCCTTCGTAAGTGGTGGGCCGTACTCGTGACAACAATCTTGTTTATTTTTTAAGGCATGGGCTAGCATGAATCACTTCAATGAATCTATTCCGATCAATCCGAGGACTCCACTGGAATTGTTGACGTTCTCATGTGCAAAATTTTTGGTGATTTCTATTACAACGTCCGTGTATTTTGATAGTTTTTTTTAAGAATTTCTAAGATATATTGCAGTCTACAGGGTCTGCTATATCTACAAGAAGTACTTTTTGTGTTCCCGGTCTCAAATCACGATATCTATGAGAATAGATTTGATTTATCTGGTTTTGTGTATTGTGAAGTCCCATATAATTGTTACAGGCCCTATCTCAGTAACTGGGTATTATTATTATTATTATTATTTTCATTATATTAGTTTGGTGCAAAAATAATGTCGTTTTCTCACATAGTAACATATGTGAAGATATTGGCCCAAACTGTCAGCCGAATTTTATATTCAGTTATTGCTAAGAATGTAAAACCTGATACAAGATGGTCAATCATTATTATTACTATTATTATTCGATGCGTGCGTTGCTATAGAAAACAACGCCAAATATTTTTCACATTCTTCAATCAAAGAAAGACGTTTTAAAGACTTCTCGGTGTTTAAGTTGAGCGAATGGTTCATGCAGTGGTAAGGAAACATATATGGCAACGTAGCATATAAATTAACAGGTTTATTCACGTCATAATTCAAAAAACAAATTACGAAAAGGTATTAAAAATAATGCAAAGTAAGATGGCTTCTTTGATTAACAATCTTACCCGGAAGGATGTGTGAATGATAGAAAGCAAAAATGCAACAAGCGATAGTGGGAGGAAGCGCAAATAATGCGGCAGGTGTTTTGCCCACAAAATACAGTTGAGGGATTTTAATCGAAATGTTTATTCACAGTTCAGTTTCTGTTAGTGCTTCACTTATCAAGCGTTATTCGCCTATTTCAGGTCTGTGTGAATCGTGCTGAGATGTTATTACAAAACGGAAATGCAAACCCGAGTGACCGACAGAATGTACTCTTTATAGCAACAATAATCGAACGCGGATAGGGAATAATTGAATATTTAGCTAAGATGGTTGCAAAAATGATATAAATGCAGGAAAAATTCAGTGTAATTAGAAGCCGCTCAGCAATATAAAACTCATTCGACACTTCATATTTATGAAATGTGTGGGTAGTATAATGGTTACATCTTCGGAAAGATTAATAGTCGAGTCGAGTTCGAATTCCGGCCGAAATTTTATATTCTATTTCAACGCGCTTGTTACGACTTGACATAAAAATAACGCCCGGATCCCTCGCCTTATTAATCAGGAGAAAAGGTTCCAATCTGTGGAGGATTGCTTAGCCTAATCTTTACTGCATGGGGAGGCTGGCAGCTACCTGGGAAGTTTAATTGGAAATATCACTGAAATTACACCCAGACGTATTTCTCTCTAAAATTCATATATATATGTTGGTAATCCGTATGGATAATCCAAAGGAAGATAGAATGATGAGAGCTTAATGTAAAGTCCGAGCAAATAATTTAATTGAAAAAAAAAAAACAAAAACAGACCACTTTAAGGTTCCATTAGTTATAATTTATTTAACCAGTGAATTGTATTTTTTTCTGAATCTTCAGACTTCAAATTCAAATTTGAAAGTGAAGTCTAAATATAAAAAGAAAAAGAAAATTCTCTGGTGAAATAAATTATAACTTATTATAAGTTAAAGTGGTCTGTTTTTTTGTGTAAATTATATATATATATATATATATATATATATATATATATATATATATATATATATATATATATATATATATCCTTAATGTGTGCTATACTTATGAGATAAAGTGCTCAATATCAGAGATAGAACGTGTGTAAATATAAAAGTGAACATTGAAGTGAACACTTAGAGGCGACAGTCTGTTTCATACGAGATACAATCATCAATTTTCATTATAAAAGACTAACAGGGTGTTGTATTTACTTTTTTTTATATAATTCTTCATGTGTTCTTTTTTTTTTCTTTTGAAGACATAATTTATATAAAAATTGTCTGAATCCAAGAGCTTTTAGCTAGACTTTTATCCCTAAAGCAAGGATGAATTTTATTTTTCTTTTAAATGAACCTACGGATACTTTTAAGGAATTATCTAGAGTTATATGTATTTTTTTCAAATAGGGTCAGCACAATATGGCCATGTTCATCGTTGTTATTAATAAGTTGTCCTTTTCTCTTTTTATTAATTGTGCTTCCATTATTTTTAACCATTTAGTCCATGTGGATGATGCTATTATATTTGCAATGTCAACGAGTTTGTCAACGGATAAAATTTAGTAAGTCTCCACCATGTATTTAAATGGGACTTAATTTAGTTATTTTTAGAGGGATAATATGACTCTTCTTGTTAAACATCTTCTAGGATTTCCAGTATAATTATGTACAAAATTGGTTTCGTCATGATCAGAGTTCTTTAAATGACTAGTAAATTCGTAAATTATACTTCTTGTCTGTGATTTGGATCTTGTACAGACAATATGAATGATGTCAAAAGGAAAGCTATATTTTATCAATGCATACAACATCTTAGCAAATCAAGGCATTGGTAAAAACAAAAAATCGCATGCCAATTGAACAAAAAAAAATAAATGTAAAAAACGAAAAGCAATGAATTAAAATCTATAAAAGAAACTAAAAATTGAAAAGAATAAAAGACGAAAGCATAAGGCTACGTCATAAGTAAAAGAGTGGCCTGTTTGTAAATGATCGAGACAAATCAAATGCTCTACACAGCGACACTACAGAAAATGTTAAAATTACTCATCAATTTTCACGTTACCATGATCATCAATTGACTAGAACGTCATATATATATATATATATATATATATATATATATATATATATATATATATATAATTATTTATTTAAAAATATGATTCCAACTCGCTACATAAGAGGTCTCATGTTTCAAAACAAGAGCCGAAAACTTCAAAATAATATTTGAATTAACTTGAGTTAAAGTAGGCTCTGTCACCATCTTCAAGCGAAATTTTTTGGGAATGACGTATTTCTGAAATTTACGAGTTTTAATAGTATGGTCAGAATTGAAATCGCGAAAACTTCCTCCGTCGTAAATTTAGCCACCCCCACCTTACCGTGACCCGGCATCTATGAAAGTAACTCTATACTGATACAAATTATTAACACCCCACCCCTGCCGATTCTAACACAATCCGCCCTTGATGTTACCATGGACATTTTTGATTTCAATTCTGACCATACTATTAAAACTCGTAAATTTCAGAAATAAGTCATTCTCAAAAAATTTCGCTTGAAGATGGAACAGAGCCTACTTTAACTCAAGTTAATTCAAATATTATTTTGAAGTTTTCGGCTCTTGTTTTGAAACATGAGACCTCTTATGTAGCGAGTTGGAATCATATTTTTAAATAAATAATTATATGTATGCTCTACTTTCGTATCGAGCAATATTTTTTAAAAATAATTACAAAAATACTAAGGAACTTTTGATTATTTACCAAACCAGTTTCTTTCCTATTTTCTACAATATTTTCACACACACACACACACACACACACACACACACACACACACACATATATATATATATATATATATATATATATATATATATATATATATATATATATACTTAAAAAAGAATTTAAGCGTTCTTTATATTCTTTCCTTTCCTGTACATAAAGGACTCAAAATTTGTCAAAGCGCTTTCGGCTATTATCAATAATTTTATATATATTTTTTTTATTTTTTACCTGAATGTTTAGATGTCTTTTTTCTAAACACTGTCATGAAAGTGTGGCCGTATTCATTGTTGATGTTAATGAAAGTTGGATTTTTTTTTTTTATTATCAGTGCTTATATTGTTTTAGTCTTTCATTTACGTGTGGATCAGGATATTTTATTCTATACACGCATCTCAACTGTGAGCGATTGATGGCGATATATTCACACCTCTGGATGTCGATGTTCATAGCACTCAGGTCCCTTTTTCAAAACAAAACAAATAATTTGTGCTAGTATATGGCGACAGGTATATATGAATTATTAAGGCGTTAAGTTATATATGTGTTATTAAAGATTAATGAATAGCGGCTGGGATTGAGCAATCGGAAATCCGAGTTCGAATTCCAGTCGAATCCATGACATTCACTTACGGAAAAGTATGAATCCACTTCTTGTCCCCTAACTATGGGTAAATAGCAAGACAGACCAGATCCTATAGCCTTGGATGGCAAATAGTTTACCGCAGAAAGAAATGGCAACCAAACACGGGAAAAAATCTACCTCGTGATTCATGTATCGAAAGATACATGATAGCCTAAGGATGTATCACGGATGCCATATAACTGACTGACTGAAGGAGAAAATTCAGTGTTTAGGTTATATATGTGTATGATGTTATTTAGTCAGCAACCGGTAATAATTGTACTATCAGTGCTGCTAAAATTGCTCTTTTTTATGTTTCTTTGTGATTTGAACTGTGTAAATAGGCTTATATTAATACTTTAAATGCTAGAAATAATTTAGAAAACAGGAACTTAGTACTAAATAATTAGATTATCTTTAAATTTGAGTATTCAATAATATTTATATTGCCTTCTCGATGATATACTTAAACAATAACGATTATAAATTACGGTACGCCATTTATAAGAAAAAAATGCATGACAGCATGTTAAAGTTAGATTTACTAAACTCGGAAGAAATATTGATTAATAAATATATTTAACAATATTTGATTTCGACATTTATGAAGAAAAAAAAAATTAATCATTTCATGGTTATGGCCGTTCATGCATTTATATAGCAAACAACAAGAATGTCGTCTACTTTTTGAAAGCTTGAATGCTTTGAGACAGCGCCGGGGATTGCTTAATAAATGCAAATTAGGAGATTTTAATTTTAAGTTCGGGAGAGCCTATTTTTGTAAAAAAAAATTGTGATAATATCTATGTTTGCTTAAAATTGAGACTTTATTTTACTACTTAAATACATTGCATTTTTTTCATACGATTTTGAACGGAAAAATATAGATATGTTGTTTTAGAAGTGACTTTGTTCGGCATCCTATTTCCTTTAATTTGCTTTGCGAATACGGTGTGTACTTTAACACATTAAGCAATGGTAATCTATTTAACTTGACCCACCTTAGGGCGAACACCAACGTTCGCAGAGTAAACATCAGATAAATATTTGCTGTTGGCGTATCTCTTATGACGCACACAAAACACAACCTCCAATAAGTAACACTTCAATAATGTCTGTAAAGATTTCACGTTGACTACTAAGATAAGAAAAATAAAACAAAACAAGACAAATAACTTGCTTCTGAATTTGCGTAAATCCACAGCTATAACGAGATGTGGGAAGTCATAGATCATTTGACATATATGGGCTCTAGCCTCAGGAACATATCGCTTGACATCGAAATTAAAAAATGAATTGTCAACGCGGTAGCAGTGATGACCAAATTGAGAAAGAGATGACCTTGCGCGCCAAACTAAAATTATTCCAGACACGTGTCCTTTGTAATCTAGGGCAACGAAAGAAGGATGACATATCTCAGGAAATAAAACTGCTTTAAAATCTTTCATCTTCACTGTCTACAACGTATCCTCAGCATCACATGCTGAGAAAAATTTACTAAATATTATGTGCTAAAGGAAGCAGAATCCTGGGGACTCTATCATGTCCAGCGTTGTCTTTGATGACTGAATCACGAACATCGAATGAAAGAATTTGGTACACAAAAAGCTATCGTATACGGCGAGTTGGGTACAGGATATCGTCCGGTTGGCCGCACTGCAATACGTTTCAAAATCGTTATGCAAGAGGAACCTGACATTAGAAAGCATCGGTTCTGGTAGCTGAAAACAGCTCGCTGATCATCGTAGTTGCTGTTACCTTGCTGTTCTGGGAGTCTGGATGAGCAGAATAGAAAAAAATCAACTGAAGACAACACTGTCAGCAAAGAAAGAGGAAGCAATCACTTCCATATTCCAGTTTCATCTAACGCACTCATGGAAGAGACACTCATTCAAAGATTGAACTGTCACACCTCCTAAGAAGCTATTAAAAAATGACTGAATTTTTACAATGAATATCACTCCACTATTTCGCGAGGTAAATGGATGCCTCCTATATATATTCTGTAATAATACACTGTAATTTTATACGATTATCCGCTACAGGAAACGATTTGACATATCTGAGATTATCATTTATTCCAAATTGATAATAATTGAAAGTTTTACAATTGGTCACGTTCTGAGGATAACCTACTCCTTTAGCAAGACCTCTGATCAGTTCATAAATGTGGGTCAAGCTCTTAATTATTGTTGTTCTCACTTCCACCATAGAGCGAGTTGGTAAATCCTGTTAGGAATCCAGCCATGGTCAAATAGTTAATCCCCAAATTGGATTAAAAACACTATGAAAGTGTAAAAACATTTTTTCTAGTAAAATATCTGCTTCACATTTTTGAAAAAAAAGATAAATTTTTTTGAAGAAATTATCACCTCCAATACATTTAGAAAAGAAAAATTAAGAGTATATATTTTTGAAAAAAAAAGTATTACCACCAATAAATTAAAAATGAAAGAATTAATAACAGCAATACATTTTTCAAAACCAGGAACAGGTTTTCAAAAAAAAATATTAAAATTATACATTTTTAAAAAAATATTATCAGTAAAGAATTTTTTAATAAAATTACTACCGAAAAAGCATTTTTGAAAAAAAAAAAATTACCAATAATGAATTTTTTTTTTTTTTTTTTTTTTAAATATTACCAGCAATGAATAAAAAAAATAATTAACAGCAATACACTTTTGAAAAAAAAATCCTGCAGTAAATTTTTGATAAAGATATGTTATCAGCAATAAATTTCTGGAAAATAATTATTGACAACAACAATAATTTGTTGATAGAGTGTAAAGAATTATTCCAAGCAATATATTTTAAAAACAAAAGCATATTGTTACCTGCAATATATTCTTTAAAAACTATTACCAGCAATATATTTTTGAAAAATATCTACTATACATTTTTCAAAAGGATGTATTACCAACAATACAATTTAAAAAATTCTTACCAGCAATATTTTTTAAAAAAATATTACAAGTAATATTTTTTTAAACAAGAAAATATCAGGAATAAAAAACTTGTAGGCATTAAATGACCCACTGAGGTAGAATTACTACAAAACAAAACTGTTATGGGATTTTACCCATAACATAATGGACTATTCCATACGTAATAAATATTGCGCCTCAAGAGGAAGCGGAGATTTCAGTCCGAAGTCGGGGGAGAAAAAGAAGATGTTCGCAGACCCCGAATCCATTTGTAAGGTGGACAAGGAGGAATACAAAGGGGGCCTGACGAAACAAAGAAATGCACTCTTAGGAGTACTTTATAAAATGGACTCCGTAGATGGCAAAAGCATCGAAGACCCCCGAAATTCCCCACAAGCCCCAGGCGTAATAACCTGCGTAAGGGACACTGGGGATATCTAAAAGTGTGGGGCCAGCTCTTTGAGGCAAGAGAAGCGTTCCCTAACATTAGAGTAGTCGAACTCTACTTTAAAAAAAACTGGCATTTTTGTGCTGGGAGGGTCCCTGTGTTACTCCATCCATCTTTATATAGGGCAGTAAAACTAACTTACCCCACGGACGTCAGCGGGATTGTCTTAGACGGTCGTATGACGACCGAATTAGGAACAGGGAGCCTAGGACAATCAGTGGGAGTCAGATTTTCGCCCGGTATATGAGTAGGCCTTTTGCTTTTTTTTCTCCTTTTGTTTTTTGCAGGCCTAAACCATGTCTATTAAGATAGCGACGTTGAATGTGAAGGGCTTGAGAGATCGGGGTAATGCGGCCCGCCTGCTCCGTGATATCTTGTCCTACAGCGTGTATGTCGCCGACTGAAGCGGCTAGCTGCGAGGTAGAGATTAACGAGGGCAAGGTCTACGCGGCTTTGAAGAAGCTTCGGCAGAGGCAAGTCACCCGGTCTGGATGATTTGCCCTATGAAGTGTACTTGAGGCTGTCGGACATCTTTCTTGTTCAACAACTGGTACCGGCGGGGGTCCCTCCCCGACCGGTTTTGCAGCGGTGTAATCACGCTGTTGAAAAATGCAAGGGAGTTGGGGGGAGGGCATTTAGACGATTAAAGGCCCATAAATCTGCTAAACACAGAGTTAAAGATTTTGGCCAAGATCCTGCAGGAGCGTTTGCAGTCAGTTGCCTAGTCTCTGTTGGGTCCTGAGCAGACTTGTGCTATGCGGGGCCGAACAATTCAGAGCAACCTGCATCTGATCCGCACGATCATAGAGGGTGTAAAAGACGACGATGAGGCCGCGCTGATCAATTTGGATCAGTCCAAGGCATTTAATAGGGTTGACGATCGCTACCTTTCTACAGTCCTGCAGGCCGCCGGATTCGCACTCAACTTCTGCCGCTGGATTAGCTTCCTGTATCGCTCCCCCAGTGTTGTGGTACAGGTGAACGGGAAGCTGTCGGGCACTTTTGTGCTGTCTATGTCGGTCCGTCAGGGTTGTCCACTGTCGCCTCTACTTTATGCTTCGCCGTCTGAGGGACTGGACCTGCAGTCCGGCCCTACGGGGAATCGCCGTTCCTGGAGGAGCTCGAGCCAGGGTTTCTGCGTATGCCGATGACGTATCTGCTTTTGTGTCGTCCCCCAACGAAGGCGCTTGATCGGTAGGAAAAGGTGACTGGGGCCAAGATCAACCGAGACAAGTCGTCCGGCTTGCGGTTAGGTGCCTAGAAGGGG
Source organism: Acanthosepion lycidas (assembly GCA_963932145.1). Taxonomy (NCBI): domain Eukaryota; kingdom Metazoa; phylum Mollusca; class Cephalopoda; order Sepiida; family Sepiidae; genus Acanthosepion; species Acanthosepion lycidas. The sequence continues at coordinate 42,655,922 of OZ010579.1, forward strand.
GTCGATCTTCCGGGCCGCTTTGGTTGGACGGACGGTCCTGTCCGCATTCTTGGAGTGTGGTTTGAGCGCGACCTCCAGCCGGAGAAAAATTGGTCTGCAGTACGAGCAAAGGTTGATGCTGCCGGTCGGACTTGTTAGCTGTCCCTTGGTCCATTGACCTTTCTCGGCCTAGGAAGGTTTTCTATCGTTTGTTAGTGGAGGGGGTCGCGAAGGATTCCCTAAGTGAGGATCTCGAGTTGTTGGAGGAGGAGTTTCGCTCTTACTGGTATTGGGCGCCAGCGGCGGATTTCGCTTACCTGGCGATTGGCTCGGAATCGGCTGCCTCTCAAGGACAAGGTCTTCATATGGAGTTTGGCGGATTTGCCAGACTGTGAACGGTATGAACTTAGTTTAGACGAAACGGCTTCGTACGCCTTCTACCATTGTCCCCGGTTTCGCCCCCTATGGGACCATAAAAAAAGCTTGTGCCCATTGATCGCGCATACGCGTGTGACAATATGTCGGCCTCGGATTCCGGGGTTAAACGGGTGGTGTTTCTGACGCTGCTAGCCACGGCTCGCATGGTGATTTGGACGACACGACAAGAGGAAGTCTTGCGAGGCAACCGTCTTTCTTATCAGGATCTAATCCGATTCTTTGAGCATCAGCTCAAGATGAAGATTAGAACGAATAGAAAACGATTGCATTCTACACTCTTCAGCGAAAGGTGGGTGACTGAGGTGAGCTTGGTTCGTTTGAATAAGGCTAGCCTCGATTTCCTCTTTTAGGTCAAGCCTACTTCACATCGGGGTGGTTTCCTGAGGAGCCCTCCCCCTGGTTAGGTTAGACAAGCATTTATGTACCTAGTTAATGTGAGTAAGTGTTGTTCCCGGCCTGTTCCTGGCCACTTTGGTTATGATCCAATTTGAGATTCCCAACATCCCCAGTTTGTTTTTGGCCCCCCTTTTTATCTCGTCTTCGTCAGCGTTATATTCTCCCATGCCCATACGATTTTTTATCCTATTCCTACTCCTCTAGCGAGAGAGCTTCTTGATTTTGTCCCATGGGTAGAATACAGCGGCCTCTTTGTTTTTGAGGGCTGGACGGGCTCTACTAACATCTGTTATGTTTAATTTGACTTATGTTATTATTTTAGTTTATTATTGGGTTCATCTCCCTCACCTCTCATCCTTCATTATGAGATTTTTATATAACATTTATTATCATTAAATTTTTAATGGCATGATGCTTGTTTTGTAGGTCCCCCCTTGTGAGGATGTGGTATTATGATGAAAGGAAGATTGATTGGTGATGGATGAGTTCTTGTGGTGAATGGGCAAATTGTAATGAGTGAATGGGTCGTGAATCAGATTAGGTAGGTATAGGATAGTCAGTGAAGACCAGCCTCAACCACTCCCCTTTTCAGGCCTTGTGCCACAATTGTATTTTTTCGATGCAATAAATATACCGAAGTCGGGCGACCGGCTGATCGGCAGATCGGTTGAACTCTCTGCCTTCGGGCGGGGAGGAACCCGAACGAGGCTACGCCTAAGGGCGGAGACTCTTTCGGGGAGGTAAACCAACCCTGAACACGTTTATACGGGTTCAAATGGCATATTTTTGGCCGAGCACACGGGTTTGGAGCCAGCGTTAAACCGGCCTTGTGCCACATGATGCCCTCGTGGGGTGAGGGGTGAATAATTACCGTTCAGTCCGAAGTCGGGCGACCGACTGATCGTTTGAACTATCTGCCTTCGAGCGGGGAGGAACCCGAACGAGGCCATGCCGAAGGGTGGAGTCTCTTTCGGGGAGGTAAACCTACCCTGAAACTGTTTATATGGGTTCATATGGCATATTTTTCCACGGGCTCAGAGAACCCACGATAAACCGGCCTTGTGCCACATGATGCCTTCGCGGGGGTGTCAGTAAATACCTTTCAGGCTGAAGTCGAACGACCGGCTGTCCGGCTGATCGGTTGAACTGTTTTCGGGCGGGGAGGAACCGAACGAGGTTACGCCGAAGGACGGAGTCTCTGTCGGGAAGGTAAACCGAACCTGGACCCGTTTATACGGGTTCAAACGGCATATTTTTGGCCGAAACCACAGGCTCGGAGATCCCACGGCTTCGGAGATCCCACGGGCTCGGAGACCCCACGTTAAATCGGCCTTGTGCCACATGATTCCCTCGTGGAATGTGTGATTAATACTGTTCAATCTGAAGTCGGGTGACCTTCTTACCGGCTGATCGGTTGAACTCTCTGCTTTCGGGCGAGGAGGGACCCGAACGAGGCTACGCTGAAGGGCGTAGTCTATTTCGGGTAGGTAAACCGACCCTGAACCCGTTTATACGTGTTCAAAGGGCATATTTCTGGCCCAGCCTACGTGCTCGGAGATCCCACGTTAAACCGGCCTTGTGCCACATGATGTCCTTGTGGGTGGTGACTAAATACTGTTCCGTCTAAAGTTTGGATTGAGTTCCGTCTGAAGTCTGTAATTCTGCCTGAAGTCTAGAGTGAAGTCCGTCAGGAGTCTGTCATTCAATATTCTGTCAGTCACTCACAGGCAGACCGTAACAGAGTCCCGTTCAGACAATTCCCACTAAACCTGATTATTCGTACTAACACTTTTCTACCCCTCTGTATATATTCCTGTTTGTAATATATCTGTGTTATTCCATATCCGTATTCGAGTTCTTCTTTATTGATTCTACCTTGGACTATCACCGTGGTACAAGGAACCAGACCATAACAAAAACAAACCAACCTAATTAAATTTTCGAAATATACATGTCAAAATGTCTAATCTACATCCATTTCCAGATGTGCTGAGAGCATTGAAATCTTTGGACATTTGACGACACTTCAAGCCATACATCACGAACATAATAAACGCCTTATCTTTTATAACTTTTACACAATAGTATTGCATTACATGGGGTGTAGATAATTAATTAATATAGAAAAAATAGGGTTTTCAAAGATGAATTTTACAGAGTGTCTACTTAACGTAATCCCGATAGAAATCATATGGTTCCTTTTAGTAGATGATGATTTACCGTAAAGAACTAGTTTTTTACTAACGAGAATGATATTAGCAACTGTTGGATATACGCTCCACTGTCTATTTATGATGCTGAAATTTGAGTCTAATATCAATTAATATATATTTTGTTATAAATATTTTGTATTGATGTTTTCATAAAACTTATTATTTTAACATCGTTTTTTAACTTTCTACAAAAATATTATTCTTGTAAATTCATGTCCTTAATGTAATTATTAATTAAAAAAAACCCATTGAAATAAAATAGATGGTATTTCAACCAACTTCTCAATAAGGAGAAGTGATATGTTATCAGAATGTGTTGCCGCAGAAAATGAAATGTTGCACTTTATTCTTTTACAAATTATTCACATCTTTATGCACAACTATCATTAAATTGTATATACAAGTTTGTCTGCATTTTAAACTTAGTCGCTGAATTCCTAGACCGACATAAGTAGAAGATACATGGTGTCCTCATATATGTGCGTAAATGTCTGTTATAATATTATGAAAAGGGAAAAGCCTGTTAAAATTAAAAAAATAATATGAATTTACGCAGACAAAAATGGATTGAAAAGGGATGATATCCGAGTCTCCTACGATTTATATATAACTCGTGAATTTCATGTTTAATACTTTTCTCGATACATTATGCCTGAACCGATTTGAAATGCGCAATGATAAAAATAAATAAATAAAATATAATTTGAAATTTCTTATAATTATAATTTTATAAAATTCTGAAAATCAAATGCTCAGTGACTTCATGTGAATCATGTTTGGTCTCGGAAATGTAAATTCCTGTTTTTAAGAGAACTATTTTTTGTGATGACGCCAGTACATTGACAGATCACGTCAAGTAAGAAGATTTACAAATTACCATATATATATATATATATATATATATATATATATATATATATATATATATATATATAAGAGAGACATAGTAGAGAGATTCATGTCTAACATCATTTTTTATGATAAATACAAAATGTATATTAGGTTGATAATGTAAAACAACAAAGTATGTTTGAAACTCTGAAGTCATAATTCTAAAATGTATCTACAGAATCGTATTGATGTCATTATATTTTTGCCTCAGAGGAAATAACGTGACGGAACTTTTTTTATTTCTTTTTAGTCTTTACTGACGATATTCCATCTCATCCTTGCTTTTAACGTATTTTTTTAGTTCCAAACACAACGTCACTTTTGAGTTATTATTCTCCTGAGAGTTTACTAAACACCACATACGAATTAAGTACACTTACAGAAGAAGATATATGAAGTAAAAATAGGAAAGTTTGCCAGTTTCAACTTTGTTGGAGTCTAAAGAAAAAAAAAAACACCAATAAAAATGACGCGTGCCATATTGTCATACTTTTTGTTAGGCAAATATTTTGACATTTGATCACTCATATTTACCGAACATAAAGCAGAAGAAATGTCTACGCTTAATTTTGCCATCAGAATTTTTAAAGCATATAAATTTTAATGGCAATATTAGGGATTTTCTTATACGGAAACAAAAGCTGAACCTGTGGCAGCATTCAACCTATTGGATCCGGACAAAAGCTGACCAAGTGCAGAAGAAGTATTATTCATTCGGATTTGCATATAAAGAATACAAATTTCAGTGGAATTTTGATTCACAAGCCGCTTGTATTAGGCTAGTACGAACTAGTTTGAATTCAGAGATTCCCTTTCCTAGACTAGTTTACAACCAAGGCTATAGAAACCATTCTCTCCTGTAATTTTACCGATTTTTATGAAAGAACAGGGGGATTCATATATTTCCTAAGATTAATAAATCGCAAGTAAATATAATGAATACGAAAGGAATTCGAACAGAGTTCTCCGATTCCTCAACCCGATCCGCTAACCATTGCACTTTAATGTCTCCAGTATGGAATCGTTAGGTGTTATTTGATCGAAAATGCACTAACACTCTCCTTAGAAATTTATAAAATATTTCTATGTAAACATTTTTTCAGGAAAAAAAATTCTCATTTGCTACTCTTTCCAGTATTAATTGGAGTTTCCGTTTAAACCATTTGTCCAAAGTTAGGTAAAGTCAAAAAATGACAACGTTTATACTGATTATGCTTATTCATTATTAGCAGCATGGCCCGGCGTTGCCCATGCTTGATTCAAAAATCGTACGACTCATACAGCAATCGCTAGCACTTGACATAAATTATTCTTGCCTATCTCACACTGCGAATTGTTTGCTAAGCTCTATACTAAACATTAAATCTGTTACAAAAAAGAACTAAACAAAATGAACACAAAACGATCAGCTTTAAAAAAAAGGACTCGTAACTGGAAAAAACGAATGAAAAAAGAATGTTAACAACAAATACTTTTTCACACCCAACCCAGTTCTGCTGAATCAGAATCAACGTTGAGCTTAAGCAAGCGAATGAGCCAATTGGAGTAAAGTGCCATGCAGATTTAAATTTTTCCCACTTGTGACAAATGCAGCTATCGATTTTTTTTTGCATGCTAGCATGCTAGATAACATCCGTGTCAGTCAGCTGTTGGCTCTCACGCTGGCCAATAGAATCTTTCTGCCTATTCGTGTCAGCCAGTTATAGGCTTTCACTCTGCCCAGCACAAAATGGCCGCAAACTACATGAAAAGTACCGTAGAAGCAGGAAAAAATCGATTATTTTCACTATCGATGGGAGTTGGGAAATGCAAAGTCGGTCTTGGCCTTCCCGCTAACTTGGAGCATGTGCATGTAAATTATGGTGCAAATACGTCGAAAATTGTGGCTGTGCATTCGTTACACATACATCTTGCCTTTTATAGATAGAGATATGTTACAAACAATACTATGATATAGTAGAATTACCAAAAACTACATTTTATGACAAAATGACCTGCAATACATTTTATCGGTAGTTGAAAGCATAAAATTACGTTCAAAACTTATTTATTTTAAGTCATATCATTGTGTTCGAAATATTTAGATTTCGGCATTAATTAATCCCTAGACGTTTCCATATCACTAACGAGGGGCAGTCAACACGAAATAATTCTTTTATGATATTAATCCATATATTATCCGACAATTTCTTAAAGATATCAAGCATTATTCCAAAGTACAACTTCAACAAAACTACAGATTAAACACACGTATCTCCGCCTGTATTTATTATGTCCACACAAACATCTAGATGCATAAAATTCTAGTATTATCTACCGTGTATTCACTTGTAAAAGCATACTAACACATATTTTTTATTACTTCATATCTCCTGAAAAAAAATATATTGCGGGATCGAAAATCCCAAAAGGAGATGATACGCCGGTCAACAAACAAATCAGAAAAAGATTTACCTTCGGAGAATTTTCCACGTCTTCGTTCTTTTAACCCAACTGTTCGAACGTTGTGACATCCAGAATTCCTCAGATCTATTTCCTTCTTTGTAACACACAGGGATTCATTTATATAGTGTATGAAGGTATACTTTTCTCGTTACACTGACATGTTTAATATATATATATATATATATATATATATATATGCGATAGTTCCTATTCTTCCCAGCTCTTACTCTCCATCTTTCAAATTAGTCCAAGTATAAGCCTAGGTATTGAAATCATATTTACACTGACAACTTTTTCATGAAGTGACGATTTAATGCACTTAGCTTCTTTCCTGTATAGATAATACGTATAACTTATATATCTAATAATATGTAAAAAAAATTATGAATCCAACTCTTCCTACATCTACGGATAAATTATTAAGGCTTGTTTCATTATACAATTATTATATATATATATATATATATATATATATATATATATATATATATATATATATATATATATATATATATATATATAAAATAACTCTTATAATCTCAAAATATTTTCGTGCTTTAAAAAAAGCAGTAATGGTTTGATTAGCCGTAGAAAACGAATTGATGAAACAACAATGTCAACTTCAGGCAGCATTATTATGTCTCGACACGTCACGCAAATGGTGGTATTTTTCATTTCTGATTCAGTATCTACACAAAGCATACAGCTTCCTTCAAACGTATCAAATAAAATTGTTTCTTGTAAAAGTCATGTCGGCGGGAATTTTTTGAAATAAATCTACATTTCTAAACAATATTTCCTGTCAGCCAATTTTATATAAGTTTGATAGACATATGAAATACTGCAGGGAAAATCATAACGTCGTCCAGGTAAAAAAAAAAATAAAAATAAAAATAAAAAATAAAAAAAAACTCAGCACCGTAGGTAAAATGGAAAGAAATAATTTGATTCTGGCAACCTTTGTATTTGATACTTACCTGTATATTTCTTCTGTACGTTTCACAGTTAATTATACAATATAATCACTCTAAATAAAGCAATGTGTACTCTGTTCTTTTTTCTTTCCAATATTTGTGTCATAACTTTTCAGGATCTAGAGGTCAAAATTTACACAGATGTCTGTAGTTTATTTATTTACTTATTTGAATATCCACGCACTAATTTGGAAAGTTGGACATTTTTCATATAGTCTTTTTGGCGTTCACAGTTTTCCTTCTCTTTGATTAGCTTCCAGCAAAGGTTTGAAGAAACATGTCTACACCTTTATTTAAGAGACGGCTTCCTACGATTTCCAAAGGCAATTATCCGAAAGCGTATTCAATAATGTAGCCGGGATAAATCATCCTTCCTCTTAAAACTTTCACAAATATTCAATATAGTCTCTTGTCTTTAATGTTTTTGTTTCTTTAAAATGTAACGGAGATATTTAAATAAAATGTCTATTATCTGATATTCAGTAAACTGAAAGTAAAGGATTCTGGCCGTTATGTATCAACCGATGGGTTTAAAAACTGTGAATTAACGGTTGTATATTTACGTCGAATAACAAGTCTCCACCAATTAATACAAATTAGTCTGTTCTAGAAAAAGATGTTTTATAGATATATTTTTCTAATATCAATAGATAAAATCATATTTCTCACAACGCCGTGTTATTGTACGTTTCAACATTTTAAATCATGTTTACATTTATTGCAGCTATCAGACATTAATTCTATGAAATCAAATGTATTGATAATTGAATCTATTAAAAGGTTATAAATGTAGGAAATGCTCAACTGGAAAAGAAAAGAAAGCGTCCTCAATTTTTTGTTTTCCATCTGACGGAGAATAATTTTTTCGACAAAATAACTATTTTCAAAACGAGTATAGAAAGAAGAAAAACAACTGCATCAGTATATAGTTGCTTGGGACTCATTTAATGCTTGAATAGAGATTGAATTACGGCGCACTTTTCTTAAAATTTGTTAGGTTGTCCTTCAGTCCCATATTCCAATATTATGTTAGGTTATGTTATGCTACACACACAAACACACGCGCATATATATATATATATATATATATATATATATATATATATATATATATATATATATAGATAGATAGATAGATAGATAGATATACGTATATATGCATACAATAATTTTATATTATGCATATACAGATTTTTCTGTATATATATATATATATATATATATATATACAGCAATGTGTGTATATATATATATAGACACCAATATATATATATATATATATATATATATATATATATATATATATATATATATATATGTATATGTATATATAGCATAGTTATGGTATATATAGATATATATGTAAAGGAATGAAGAAAAAGAGGGGAAAAAAGAAAGAAAAAGAATGCCGGGGAGAAGAAAAGGGAAGGAAAGAGAAGAAGGAAAGAAGGTGAAATTAAGAAAAAGAATTGAAAAGGCAGAAAATGCAAATAGAGTGATAGCTAAGGTCGCTGTTTGTGCGGGGGTGTTATTTTTTTACCTGTTCAACACCAAAACCTTCGTGTTTCTAGTACGTTTTTTTTTTTTTATTATTATTCTTTCCTGTCCGGGAAGTGGAGATGGAGGGTGGTGAATGAGAAAAGTGGATGAATGTAAAACAAAAGCAAGGAACGTTTCTGATCATAATTCACATGACCAATGAATGTGGATGAATGTTTTTTTTTTCTTTCCTCACCGGGAAGGAAGAAGAGAAAGAAAAAAAAATTCGATTACCATCGAATGTGAATGAATTTTTTTTTTTTTGTTGTTTTGTTAGTGAAGTACCGTTTCATAGGAGATAAAAACTTGACGACAATTAGAAATTACTTACCTGAGATGTCAAGCAGATTTCGTTGAGAGATGAATACTTTACGCGTGTTGGAACCTAAAGGGTGAATAGGTCCAGTTTGTTCTCTCTGTGTCTTTTAGAGGACCGTGTGTGTTTGAGTTTTGTTGTATTAGACACACGTCTAGTAGAATATATAAAAAATTCCAACTACAAGAGAATTGCCGGACTCAAGGTAATTCCAACTGAATATGTAAAGAAGGCAAACAAGGCTGATATATATATATATATATATATATATATATATATATATATATATATATATGTATGTATGTATGTATGTGTGTGTTAAACAAAACAATATTACAATAGACAATATCATTTGTGTGCGTGTAAACATTGGTGTCTGTTCTTTAGGGAAAGTTAGTACGCACGTCTATGTGTATATAAGGTTCATGGCGTCGCCCACAAATGGGAAGACGCGGATCTTGTAAGGGAGCTTATATTGTAGTCGCTGAAATGAAGAAATGAAAAAGAGAACGAAGCGAGATATCGCCTGGTATTTATAATATAGGAAACGTGACCCCTAGTGACAATTTGGGAATTAAGGAGGAGCTAACACCCACACTCTCTTCTTGGCTGAGGAGGGTTACGTAGGGCATTTCTTAATGGCCGCTTGTTATTTCAAGTTCAGCAGTGACAGTTTTTTTTTATACGTCCGTTGTTGGGTTCTTGGGTTCTTGGTGGATGTTTGCTTCAGGATCGTGAAGCGTCTTCCATGCCAGTACAGTCGACATTTTTGGATACTTTAGATGTTATATGTTCCCTTTTTTATACAATATTTTCAAGAATGTGACTTTTGATGGGATTTTTTTATTCCTATTCTTTTATACTTTCTTGTTTGAATATACATTTTGGTTCTTTCAATTCAATTCTTTTTCAGTCTCAGAAACCAATTCCCATTTTTATAATATTTCCTTTACAAATTTTAATTAAACCTCTGCTCAATATTTTATTTCATTCTTATTTTATTTTCCATCGTCTTTTCTATTAAGATTAAATAACATTTGTTTTAATTTTCAAGATTTTAATTTTTTTCTCGTGAATTTTTTTATTAATACTCTCGCCCTTAACTTATATTTTTCCCGTGTTTGGGTGATTTCATTTTTCTCCTTATCATTGATAAATGCTTATATCTTTTTTTTTTAACCATTTTTGGTAAATGTTAGTATAATTCAAATTAAATTGACGACTATTTCATTTTTTTAATTTTTTTGCTGGTCAAAAAAGATTCTTTTTTGCATTATATTTTCTTACGTTTTTGTGTTTCGTTTAAATACTTAAGGGTAACTCTTGGAAAATTTTCATATTAATTTATTTGATTATTAATTTTAATTTGCTGGTCAAACAATTTTTTTTTAATTTCATAATTTGGCTTCATATATTGTTTTCCTATTTGTAATCATTTAATGCTACATTTTTTCTGTTAATCCTGCATATCTGTTGTTTCTTATTTCTTCATACAACCTTCCCCTCACTCATAATTCAATCAAAGAAAGAAAAGAGATTACACTCTTGCTAGCCTGAGTTTTAAAATTTTCAATATGGCCGCGAGAAGTCGTTCGGTCCCTAAAATTTGTTTTGAATCAGCCAAAAACATCGACTACCCCGATAAAGACGATGCAGTGGAATACCCTACACTTAAAGAAACCATAAAATATATGGTGGCCGATAATGTTCAAAAATCAAAAAGCGAGAAAAATTTTAATGATGAAAGAACGGACACGAGTGGTACTCACGACAAAACGAAAGATAATGTTGAGGCTGGGGATTCACCTTATTGCTAGAAGTCCCCACCTACATGTATCATCAATATTGCGAAGTCTTTGTAGGGGATCAAAAGTTAGCTCACTTTCTAAAAGAAGGTGGACAGATCCCAAGTGCTTAAGAATATTAAGAAAAGAATAGTGTCAGCCTTCGTGATAGACTCATGTTCATGCAAAAATTGTCTCTCCACGAAATATACAGTGGTAAAATTACTGGAGTCCTTGAGGGTTAAGTCAGTAATGATAGTCAAATGTTCAAGCTATTTCATGGAGTATGTATTGCTATCCACGCGTGAAGAAACTCAAGAAATTACCAGTCGAGATATCATCACAAAAGATCATATAAATTTTTCATAGTCAGGGATGCGTAGGACCTAATAGCGATCTTCGAGGTTCCAACTCACGTTATTGGGAGCATCTACCAGCTTTCTCGTCCCAGTAGAGTAAGATACTATGAGACCTACGTTAATATATATATATATATATATATATATATATATATATATATATATATATATATATAAATTAATGCATGTTTCATTAAATAATATAGAAAGATTTGTCTATTTTTGTTAAGCATATACCGTAAAATAAATAGACAGATAAATATTATTTAATGAAACATATATTAATAAAAAAATGCTGCCTAAATATACACAATACACACACACGCGTGCGCGCACACACACACACATGTATATATATATATATATATATATATATATATATATATATATATATATATATATATATATATATATATTATTAAATGTCTATAATTGGTAACAGAAGCCATTGGTTTATACCAACGGCTTCCCATACTTCTACAATTCACTCTCGTGTGGCCATGTGTGTCGTCATAAGATGAGGTGCGATTTTCACTTCTAGCGTCTTATATGCACGTGTTTGTCGTTGCTTAGAAATCATCTATGTAAACAATGACAGACTATCATCACTGTTGTGTCCGTATATTGCTTAATATGTTGTAATTGACATCTTTGATAATGGCTTATGTAAACCGAAAGCTTGGATCACTATTGTGAAATTCTTTCTTCGTTCAACGATAATGTTAGTAAAATTATCAGACGTTAGGAAAACAATTTACATAAAATAAATAGACAACACTTGTCTATATTATTTAATGAAACTTCTATGAATATATGTATATATATATATATATATATATATATATATATATATATATATATATATATATAAACACCTCTCTGTTAAGTTTAATCTCCCACCTTCTCTCGTATGTTACCCCTCTCTTTAGCCCTAACATTCGTCCCACACTCTCATACATACACTGTCTCTAAATTCTATTTTTATTTCCGGAGGTATTCTTTTCTGTTTTCTTTTTGAATTTGTAGGTCTGATGATTTGGATCGTATTTCCGATTCCAGTGGAATAAATTATGACCATGGAATATTAGGGTTTAAGCCTTTATATATATATATATATATATATATATATATATATATATATATATATATATAATTAAATGCGAATATCACTGTGTCTCCCTTTTTCATCTTTACTCCTAGAGGTCATAGCCCAAAATATCATACCATTTTGGAAACAGACCATCTCCTTTGGAAATTAAAACATCAGGCACGATCAGGAACCAGAATCCTGAAATTTCGATTCTCAGTTTTTATTACGGCGATTGTTTTCGGATTTCGACATTCTACTTATAAAAACAGCTAAAGTCACACAACTGCCTAACTCTCAATAATTCAGGTACAAATGAAAAAGAAAATATACTGTTCTTAAATTAGAGTGTTTCGAAATAAAATTGTCCTTTTGTTCATCTTTACTCCTCTAGGGGGCAGCCCAATATATACTCATTTTGGAATCAGTCGAACTCCGTTTAAGCAAATAAAAAACATTCCGTTCCGGATGCGGACCGGCAAACCTGATATTTTTGATTTGGAAATACATTTGTTAATAATCAAAAATAATTGCGGATTTAAGCGAAATTCGACAAGAAAATAAAAATGATTGTTTGTACGGAAATGATAGACATGGGAACATAAAATTACGTACCGGTAGAAGACATGTCGTTGATTTTTCAACACGTATCCTTAACTATTAAGACAATACTTAAATGCATCGGTCAATTTTGAGTTCATCTATAGCTTGTTTTTGTCTATTTAATCTACTCCTCCCCACCTATTGTGATGAAGGCCTATTTAATGACCTGCCACAGGATCTACCTTAAATACCGGCCTATAGTGAGGCTTTTGAGCCAATATATATGTCGAGAGAGAGAGAGAGAGAGAGAGAATGAGAGAGAGAAAGATAATGATAAACAGCTCCAAAAAGAGTCTGCCTAAGCTTGCGCACTGGCAAAAGAAGTGTCAATGCCATAAGAAATAGCAGAGTTTTAACATACATATCAAATTCTAGGTGGACAGTGGCTGACCACGACTTCCAGTTTCATGCGCCTTCACGAAATCGTCAGGCGGTCGGTAGCTGTAGTTCATAAAATAGGAAAACTTATACAACCAGCCCGATCTCAGAAGGGGAGACAACTAAACAAGCCAGTGGGAAGGTAACTTATCCGGCCTAGATCGAATTAGCCGACCCTAGCAAATAAATAAATAATAAATAAATAAAAAAATGTATAAATTGTAAAGAAGTTCCAGCAGAAAGGTTTTGCCTGTGTGGCAAAAAATTGCTCAATGACAAAGTGAACATTAACACCCCGGAGGTTTGACATTAAAGCCAGATTAGTCCGCATAATGACTCTCGTGGCTCAAAATGAACTCATGTATTTCGCATTTAATTTGTGAACTACGAGAAACTTTAGCTCAGAAATTGCTTGTCCTTACATTTGCATTACGAAAATTTACATAGGGACACAATTTATAAGCATGTATATCACCTTTAAAACAGTGTGTGTATATATATATATATATATATATATATATATATATATATATATATATATATATGTATATATATATATATATATATATATATATATATATATATATATATATATATACTCATCTGCATATGAAGAGATGTGTGCTTGTTTATTCATGAAAATGTATGTGTAGAAAAAGGTAAATATAGTCGTTTACGTGCACATTTGTAAATATGGGTCACTCGGCGAAAGCAGTGAAAACCGTTCATGAAAGTTCTTTTCAGACATAATAATTAATTTTCCATATTCGGAGTGAACCAGACAACGCTTATCGTTACAGACAGAAGTTGTTCTTAGCAATTCAACCGAAAAAACTGAGTTACTTGTTAAATATAATTCGATTTGTTTGTCCTCTTTCATACATATGCGTCTCTGCATGCATTAATTGTATTTCTTGAGTTTTATTTTATTCAATATCGCTTCTCGTAATGTTTTTCCTCGTTTTTCAAGTACCTATATATGTTTTCTTTTCCATTTTGACAAGCACGCAGACACACTAAAAAAACAAAAAAAAAAAACTAGCTATATGATCTGGCATATGAGCATCGGGATTCCAATATATTTAACATTAAAAACAGCGAAAAAAAAACACATCTTTGAAATGGAACAGACATTTTATTTTCTGAAGGAAAAGTAGAAGCAAAACGTCTAATTAAATATCACTTCCGTATTCTTGCATTATTTACTCAAACTGTTATCGTCATTCTCAGTGCCATATTCACAACGTTTCGGCTGTTGTAAGCACCGGTCTTTGTCAGATGATTGGCATTTCAAATCGAACTCTTTATCTCGTCTACCAGGGTAGTTTGTTCAAGTTCCACATGCTATGCCACTTCGGGATGGTTCAGTTATTTCCTTTTAACTCTACACTCTAACTGTATCCTGGTATTGAACTCATAACTCTTTTGGTCTAGTCACTGTATCTAAGGTTTCCGAAGTTCACTATATGTTATTGCCCATTCCAATGATGGCGGCTTCCACCATAAACTTTCGTTTGGAATAATATGGAACACCAACATGTTTATCATGTTTGTATTTAAACTCTA
>OZ010579.1:42675889-42713389 GCA_963932145.1 Acanthosepion lycidas
TAGCGTGTGTATATATGGTAATATTTAGTTTCATACCCCTCAAGAATACAAAACAGATTAATCAATTAAAACATGATGTTCTTTATTTTATATTATGTATTTGGATTATAAAAATCATTTAATGGACCTATGTGATTTCTCAGGCGGTAGACACCAATTACCATGTTTGACGAGGATAGAAATATCTTGACACAAACGATGTAGACCTGAGATTGTTTGGAAGAAAAACAAAATTTGATGAATAATATGGAATATTAGGACACTATCAAAATTTGAATTTGGAAAAAAAATTTCAAATATTATCGAATATCTAAACATCTAAATTCTTGTAGTAGATGTAACAAATTAGATAAATGGCGCAGAATAAATAATATTATATGCTGGTGGAGGTAAAAATGAATGAGGTACAAGACAAATATTTGCTAAATATGTGCCAAAATATGTTTGATTATACTTCCAAATGTCAGCTGAAACTGAGATAGAATTGTATCAGCATGTCTGGTATTTGAGCATATAGTATTAGTCGGTACCCACTCGCACCCGAGCATCGGAATCCCCGTTCACTCTCTTTCTTCCATTTCGTTCCTCTGGTGGCGGTGACGGCTTTGAAGGCACAGTTTACTCCTGATGAATAATCATAGGAAATTTGACCATGTCATTAGTGTGAATTTGATTTTTATGGATAACTCTTCGCGATGGAGAAGCCCACGTCCGTGTTCAGGGACGCCTTCTTCGCGGATGGATCGAAGGAGATTGAGTTAGGTGGGATCTGGAGAATCTGATTTTAATATAGACACCACAGATAAAAAGAAAATGATCATAAATATTGAACAAAATGTATCCAATTTTACAGAGCGAAAGATTCTGAAACCCCGGTTTCATGTAAACATAAAACATTTTGGCTATAGAAAAAACAAAGAAGGGAGAGAAAATAAAGCCAATAAACTTTCTAATAGGCAATGCAACTTTCATATATATATATTTGTACATTATCAAATATATAAAATACTGACTATGAAAACGATACTTTCCTAATTTTCTACGAAATCTAGCTAAAAACAAGGAAATGAAAGAAATCCGAAGAGGGCATTTACAGTGCAATTAAACGGTGTCTAGGACAACATAAAATGCAAACAGAATTATTCTGATATTGCTACGAGTAAATATAAGAGTGTGGAATTAGAGTGCTATTTAAAGAAATAAAAAAGCCATATATATATATATATATATATATATATATATATATATATATATATATATATATATATATATATATATATATATATACCAATACAGATTATATGATCCTCGACAAGATGCCTTATAGAAAAAGAACAGCACCTTCAACGACCGATCAAATACTTTGAAGAACTTCCACGAAGCAGAGAAGAGATATCAGCAAAGCATGAAATAATACAAGGTCATGTAATAATGAAATCTGAGCTAAGATCAGTATTATCAAGGCTATGCAGAAACTAAGATGTCATCACAAACGAGAGTATCAAAGAAATGCTGATAAACCCATATACATTAAGGATGCACAATATTCTACTTCAGGACGTTGGCGGTTATAGTCTTTCAGAATTTCCTCTTCTTTCTAGTATTAATATTGCCTTTTTGATATCTCTCCTAATCAATGCTCACCTATCCATTTACTCAAGATTTGATAAGTATGTTATGCTTTTTTTCCTCTGTCGCTTCTGACTTCAAGTGTCTAGCATATGAGTATCAGAATTTCTAAACCTTCTTTCCTCATTATTATCTAGAGATTTCAACAACCTCTTCCCTATGTTAAGTATAAATTTCCTTTTCTTTTTATTTGTATCTAAAATCTCGTGATTGCTCCCATATTCGCTCCATGTATTAATCAGCAGCTTCACTAGAATCATTTTTCAGTTGATTTCCTTATCTGACGAGATTTTCTTACATTCATGGACATATAGGATGATTGATATTTCATAGCAGTTCAAGACTCTTATTTGTTTCAAAAGAACTTTTTTCTGTTTCATAATATTTTTATCATAATTTGATGACATCTTTCGCTGTCTGAACTCGGTTTGGGATTTCAGTGTCGTGCATTCTGTGGTTTGTTTAAACGCTTCCCAGATATTTACAAATTTGTAATTGTTCGATTATAGCATCTTCAATTTGTAATTTATATGTCAGTTTGTTCCTTTTTTTCTTTAAAGAATATGACTTAAAATTCTACAATATGAATGAAATATTAAACGAATTACACGACTGTTATATACCGTATCTAAGAATACTGATAGGTATGTCCCAATCTGCAGAATTAAGTTATAAAATATTTTAAGTGGGGCTAATATGCTGTCTAAAAAGTCCACTACTAGCAGTGGTTTACCTACATCCCGCCGCTCGCGAGTAGTGTAATAGTTGTTGTTATAAAGATTATCATTTTCATTTCGAACCTCCGTTTTGGCTATTCCTAATTCAGTAACATTTTCTATGTTACAACAACGACACAAGCGATATGTGGTAAGGCCTAGTAAGATTTATCTCCATAGCAATGGTAAAGAAACCATGTGTAAAACTTCAATCAGTTTAATGTCCGCATAATCTTGGTCTCTAAGAAAAGAATTATGTTTAAATGATTTTCTCGAAAACTGCTTGCTATGTTCGAAACTACGTGGAATAATACCCATTATTTCTGCAAGGAATTGACATGTTCCAAGCCTACATAAATTTATTCGACACAGAGAGAATTCACCAAATAGCTAAAAATAATTTACCCGTCCGTTAGCATAAGTGTGTGTGAGAGTGAGTCAGTGAGAAATTGAGCGAAAGACATAGTTAATAAACGTCTAAATATAATTAATATTTTATTAAAACCTACATTTTTTATAGATTTTCCCAAATATTATTAGGGAATTTGAGACAATATATCGAAATAATATCACTGTCTCATTATAGGGGCACTGTTACATAGATTAAAGAAATGCGCATTTATTCAAACTTTTAGGTTGGTGCAAAAATAATGACGTAATAATGTCGTTTTTAGACGTTAAAAATACGTCAAAAAACGACATTATTACGTCATTATTTTTTCACCAACCAAATAGATATATAATAAAAAAAATAAAAGAGAGAATGTATGGTTGGTATCCAGTGTAATACCCCAAGATGTGAAATATTAATGGGAAATATAAAAATAAAGAAAGTATGAAAATTAAATCTCTAGGAATTCTTTTAACAGAAGGCTGGAAAACTAACTGAAAACCCTAGGCGATTTGAAATAGCAAATGGTGCTTCAAAATGCTAAGCAAAGTATTAAGAAAATAGAATGATTCGTTAGAAAGAAAACTGCTGAATTACAGCGTTATATCCGTCTTTACGATCGTGAATACTAGACAATCACCTTACATAGGAATATTATGCTTGATCCAATGATACTCTGGTTCTGTAAAGGATTGCTGAATTTACTGTTGACTAACCAATTGCAAAAGGAGGAAGTTGGAAGGAAAATGGAAATAATAGTCATTCTCATATTTAAAATCAAAGTGACATTTTCTAGGACACGGAGAGAAGAGGAAATTAAACACGGAAAGGATATTAAAAGGGAATAGGAGTAAAGGAAAACAGCTAACAGCCTTCATAATGAACTTCTGTAAATGGTTAATAAAAAAAAATGTGATATCAAAAAGGGAACAAATAATATGAGCTGCAAAGCGTAGGATGTTGTGAAAAGCCATGATCGCGCTGGTCTTGGAGAAACACAGCAAATAAAAATATGTGACCTAACTCATAATTACGCAACTGTTTTTAGACAATTCCATGGGATCGGATTATGGCAGTGAATTTCAAGAAACTTGTTAATGAACAACAGCTTCGAATAGCGACTACAGATCTCTACATGCTTCTCCCGCAGAAACTGATCCACTTGTCAAGCATAGCGAGATTTTCGCACGTTGATAAGAGTTGCAAGGCGATGATGCATGCCAGTGACGAATTGGAAATTCGTATCTTCCCCGTAACAACTTCGCTGCAGGCTAGCATTCGTCAAGTATTCAGAGTGATGGAGAAAAGCGTAATTTACCAAATGATTAACTACATCGCAATCTGCAATGAGGGAGGCCAGTCAGTTTCATCAAGGTGTAATTACAATGCATTAGGAGAAACGCAGATCAACAAAGTTATTTCCCTTTGTCTTCTTCTTATTCGTTAGCTATATTTTAACAGTCGGGCTACATCTGTAATTACGCAAGAAGCATTCGCATTTATGGCCTCCTCCCTCAACAGCTTGATCTGGCCGAATAGTTACGAATTTGGTTGGCGATTTGCCTGAAAGTTTTGAAAGGCTAATGCGAACTCTTATGCATCACTGAGCAGGCATTAACCTATTCATTGTTGCCAGGCGACCATTTAGCACGGAATTCGATTTCAACGGCTCAAGTAAAAGTGGAGATGCCGGTCTCTACAAATTGAATAACTAGTATTAGAATAGAATATTACGGAATAAGGCGTAAGAAAAAAATTCACACTGGTACATGTATTGTCGTTTTATCAAGCTAATCAATAAATAAGCTATACATGTTTGCATATATACATGGGAAGATTGGAGATTGTTATAATGTGTGTATGCGTGTGAATGTTTATATGAATCTAACATTGAGATATTGATATCTCAACGTTCGTGCGTATGACTATCACTAGACAGATAGAAAGATACATAGATAGATAGATAGATCAATAGAAACAATCTTAGATATGAACAATCACAGACACACAGATATGATCAATGTTATATATATATATATATATATATATATATATATATATATATATATATATATATATATATATATTATGAAATGGACAAAGTCCGACAATTATTTTAAGACATATTTATCTTTGTCCATTTCAAAAAGTGTGAGGTCATTTGTTTACATTTGATACGCGATGAGCACATATGAATGTACGCGAGAAATTCATGGAAAATTAGTGTTTAAATACAGTAAATTCCACCTTGCTAAACGAAAGCGCCTCTGTGGCCAAATCGGTAAATGCACGCCAAGCTAAATGACGATTCCGTATAGGATACAGGTTCAAATTCTGTCGAAGGACAACTATTTTCTGTGAAAATTTCTCGGATATTCAGGTCGGTAAATGTTGTTTAATACTGGTTATTCTAAACAGATCATTTACTTAAATATTTGTATGTATACAAGAATGTATAAACATAAAAATCTCTTAATATATATATATATATATATATATATATATATATATATATATATATATGTATGTATGTATGTATTTGTGCGTGTGTAGATAGAAAATTCTTAGATATATTGATAGATATGAACAGTCATAGATATATTGATAGTTACATATGAACAATCATAGACTGATATATCAATAGATATATTGACAGATGAATTGATATATCTATAGATACGAACAATCTTAGATATATTAATAGATATATAGATGTGGACAATTTAGATATATTGATAGATATGTTAATATATAGACAGAAGTGAAAAATCTTAGAGGTATTGATATATATATATATATATTGATAGATAAATATGGACAATATTTTTTCGTTTTTCCGCTGTATTTACTGTTAGGAAATTAATTTATCGCAACTTGAATATGTTTCAATTTAATGAAAATTAAACATACAGTAAGAATTACTGTAGGTGAGCATATGTCATATCCGTACGTCTAGACGGTCGAGACATGGCGAGTGTATCAACAGAACAGAGATTCCATATTAATACATTGCATATTCCTCTTGGATGTCAATAAAAGATTACAATATTACATGCATACGATACAACGGTTATGGATATGGTCAACCGCTACACTATTATAGGACTCATATATATGTTGATAGAATACAGGAATATTATTTTATGAACAGGTTTTGTACAATGTCCCATTCGTGCAAATAAGGAAGATGTCTTGCGAACAATTCGTGCGTAAATATTGTCGGACATCTATAAAAGCATGTCCATGATTTGACTATAAATTGCAATGAGATCAAAAAAGTTTGAACAATTTTCTGGACGTTCTTGTTGCAGATCAAATTTCTCCGCACTGCACCAACCCAAGATGAATGAATGGGAAATGTTATGACAACACCTATCATGCTGTTATGTATTGTAGTCTTTGCGTCTTCGTTGAATTAACTACAGAAATATATTCTCACACGTCTACGTCGACTATCACTTGCAATGAAAGTAGAACCTGCTGGCATCAATGTAAAACCCTCAGAGAGCTATTTGGTCTCCCATGTGTAACTCCCGCGACAGCACAGTAGACGTGTAAGACATTTTTCTGGAAAGTTTGCTTTCTTCAAAACACCTCAGAATTTTATCTTTGATCACTAATATATCACAATGATACCCATGTGAAATTTGTTATTCACAAGTACTGTGTCTCATCGGCGGCTAAAAAAGGCAAAACATCTTGTAAATTAGCATGAGACTTTCCACGAGTTAGAAAGGTGTGAGAATTAACTCAAAGAGAAGCCGCCTTTCCCTTTATCTCAAACTAATGCAGACTTTAGCAGCAGAAGTGTGTCACCATCACTTCATTATATTTTCACTGAGAGCTATAAGTTTTCGTTGGAAAAAAAAATGAGCTGTATTTTTTTTTAAGGTGACGTGGAGTCAGACATATTGTTATCGTTTTATATGGTTTGTTCAATTATTTACGTCACCTTTCATAATTTATATTAGATTTAGTTTCCAAATTATTGGTTATTTTTCCCCATATATTGTTTTATATTAAATGTAAACCCTTTCTCTAGTCGGTCTACTTCTCAGTATATTATCTTAGATTTATTAAGTATCTGAGTATTTCATTAAGCATCTGGGTATTTTGTCTATAAGCAATATACAGTTTGAAACTTGATTTAGTCTTAGTTTTAATCCAATAATATCAATTATGATACTTTTACAATTTATTTGGCTGTTCTTTTTCCCTGATATGAAATGGAACGACTATTTCGAACCAATTACGGCGTCTACAGCAAGGAAAGACGGTTCACTGTGTCATGACAATTTTCTCGTCAGAAGAGATCTTGTGCATTTATAAATCTACTCTTCTCCTGTCCCTTGCATCCTGTAGTCACATCCGCCCGGTGTACATCTTGTTAAAATTCCAAAGTAATGTCTGTAATGTAATCGAACATGAGCAGTCATCGCAACTTCAGTCACTTTCTCACCGACGTGTCGCGTCTTTTTTTTCTCGACAGAAATCTCATAGAAACGTGACCCTACTACCTGAATTTAAGTGTGGTACTTGATAGGCAACGAAGTCTCCCCGTATTACTGTTGAACTCCACTTCGTTTCAGCTACATTTCCCTGACTTTTCATACTTCACTGATTAATGCTATTTTCAAAACGTCAAATGTAATGTCAGTCACCATCTTCTGTTTGTGTTGACCCCTGTTCTTTTTTAGTGATTTTCCTCAACCGTTCCCATTTCCTAAAGATAGAATGATTAGCACTATACTTTCCCCAGCATATTTTATGATGTTTCAGAGACGGAAAACAAGTTACTAACTCTTCGTTCTGACTGTATGCTGAATCATATAATATTTTAAGCGCATTGATGATGAAAAATGCTTATACAAAAACAATGATCAGCGTCTAAAATTAAAAGTTTCAGCAGTTTATTGAAGTGAAAATAGGAATGTATATTTTGCAAAAACAAAGTGGTCTTTATTATTAAATAAATTACAAAAGACCGAAGTATAACCTTATTAATTTCTTTGGCTGAAATAATAGCCTCAGTTTGATGCGGCATTGAATGTAAAATATTCAGATTTCCTCACTGGTTAACCTTTTGCATTTCTCTCTGCAGTAATCCGAAATCTCTTGGAGATTATAGGTTTTGCGCACTTGTTTCTTAATTTCCTGCCACAATAGTTCAGTTATATAGTTATAGATATAGGAATATTTTTCTGACCAGTCTTCGAAATATTAAACATCTTCATCCACAAGAAAAACATTTTGTTGTACACGAAGCATTCAAAGCTGTGTCTCTTCTGTAAACACGGCGCCTGGAAAATCAGAATAATTTATTTGCCAATCACCAACGGGCACAACTGATAAAAGCATAGTGATAATAACCTTAATTTAATAACATAAATGTATATAATCATTTTATGTGTTGTTACAAATCTTTTAGACGCTAGTGTAAATATTATTTTTAACATTGTTATTTGTTTTTGTTCGACGTTAAAGCTTGTATAATTTTGTAAGATTCTTCGTTAAGATAAAATGAAAGTAAAAATATAAATATTTAACAAATACAGAGATGTCTAACAATCAACGTGGCTGATGTTAGGCTATAGCATATTAATATGTCCAAAGTGACAATCCCGGAAGTCCGAAAATTTCTACTGCTTTCGTTCTTGACATTTCCCAATACAAAACATAAGTCACTCCTTTGGGAATTTAAAAAAACGCATTTCTCTGTTATTCAGAGTCTGTTCATGACAATTTCGACTTCATTGAAAGACAAATAGGCACTTCCTCCTACTCTACTCCAAATATTTTGACAAAATGTATCATAGTTTTGTCAATCATCAGTTACTAACTGTTCAGTGCGGATGTTTCTTTTTTTTTTCTTTTTTAATTTCTGAGTGTAAAGGGAACAACGTGTTTGGATTTAAAGTTCAAGATTATTATAAATAAAAAAAAATAGGACAAAACAGCTGTCCAATGCTTTCTCATTCTCTTAACGATTTTTGTTCTGGATTCTATGAAAAATGATTAGGAGCATTATTAAAATCTCTAAAACTTTCTATCACTCACACACACACATACACAGAGGGAAAGAGAGGCACACACACACGTATAGAAAGAGAGGAAAGAGAGGGGGAAAGGGAGGTTTATGTAATTTCTTTCACAAAAAATGTAAGGGAATGTCAAATTCCAGATTTCAATAAAATAGCTCATATTTGCCACTCCCCCTCTCTCTCCCCCCTCTCTCTCTCTCTCTCTCTCTCTCTCTCTCTCTCTATATATATATATATATATATATATATATATATATATATATATATATATATATATACAGTTGGGGAAATAAATATTCGTACACTTTAAAAATTGTATTTTTATACATGTATAAGCCTTAAATAAAGCAAATCTCGGCAATTCTTATCCTAACAGAAACTAATGCATTTTTTAATTCTAACTGGTGAAAAAAGTATTCATACAAATCAATTATTAGAAAGAAATTATCAATTAATTATGAAAAAAGTATATTCTATAATGTTCCAGTAATGTTATCAGTAATTATCGTTAACGCTATTAGCCATTATCAGACTATTCTGCAATTTTAAGTCTTATGAGAAGGTTCTAATAATGCCTAAAGGAAAAGAATTGACCATTTCACAAAAACAACACATTTTGTCTCTTTGCAAATATGGGGACAGGTACAGAATGATTTCTAACAACCTGAATATTCCTTTTACTACAATTGCTTTTTTCATTGCAAGATTTAAAACTCATAAAACCGTCGAAAACCAAAAACGAACAGTTGCTCCGAGGAAGATTTATCTAAGGTCAGCAAGGATATTAGGACGCCAGATCCAACAAAATCCACATGTTACCCGAGAAGAGCTGCAGGAATATTTGCATACATTAGGGATTAAAGTAACCAAGCGTACATAAATAATGAACTACACAAAAACAGTCTGAAATCACGCAATCCAAGGAAGACTCCACTCCTCTTAAAACGACACAGAGATGCAAGGATAAAATTCATTAGAGGGCATAAGAATAAAGAGTATTCGTTTTGGGAAAATGTACTATGGACAAATGAAACTAAAATAGATTTGTTTGGTCATAATTATCGAAATCATGTGTGGAGGAAGGCCGGTGAAGCCTACTTACCAAAGAACACATTGCCAATTCTAAGGTTTGGTGGTGGCAGTATCATGATCTGGGGCTGTTTTTCTGCAAAAAGTGATGGCAGAATATCAATAATAGATGGCAAGATTAATGCCGAAAGCTACCAGAAAATCCTGTAAGACAATTTAATGCGTTCTGTTAAGAGACTTCGGCTACCCCCGGATTGGGTTTTCCAACTGGATAATGATCCTAAGCATACAGCTAGATCTACAAGGAAATGGTTGGCTGAAAGTAAAATTGATATCTTGCAATGACCAAGTCAGTTCCCAGTCAAGAATTTATGGCGATATTTGAAAATTCAAATTGGGAAAAGAGCACCAACAAATATCAAGAATTTGAAGATAATATGCTAGGAAGAATAGGACAAAATACCACTCAATGTGTGCAAATTATTAGTTGAGGAATACAAAAATAGATTGGTAGCTGTTGAACTCAATAAAGGATACTCGGCAAAATATTAAATTAAGTTAATATGCTTTTTTTTTGTTTTTTACGAATACTTTTTTCATCAGTTAAAATGTTAGAATAAGAATTAATTCAGTTTACTACTATTTTTTAATAAAATGTATCTTAACACATAAAATGTATCAAAATTAGTTTTATTTAAGGCTTTTACATTTAAAAAAATACAATTTTTCATGTGTACGAATATTTATTTCCCCCTACTGTGTGTGTGTATATATATATATATATATATATATATATATATATATATATATATATATATATATATATATAGAGAGAGAGAGAGAGAGAGATAATTAATATCATTAAGATTTTGTCACTTAGCTGATTGATGTTATTTTCAGGAAAAAGAGACCAGAGTAGACGGACCTGTCCTCCCACTCTTCAGTGGATATCAGCAATTGACTGCATAAATTTTTCGACTTTTATACACTTATCATTGGTGTAATTAGTTTTTACGCATTTAAGGTGTCCCTTTATGCGAGTGCGCGTGCAGCGATGCGCCCGTCTGTGCAGATGTAAGTTTACGCGCATACTCTCGTCTGAGCAGATGTGGGGCTTTGTAGGGTGTTGTGATCATTTGTCTTTTTTTCACTTTACACTCGATCATTAGCTTTAAATTGTAGCTAAGTATTATGATATCTATACATGCCTACATTGTAATGTTTGATTTTGAAGCGTTTTAGCCTCTCATCTTAAAGAAATTGTATTTTTACATAAATGATTGATATTAATGCTGAAATAATAATAATATATGTTCTCGGGGTTGTTGTGTGGAATGTGACCATGCATTGTGCCACTGAAAAATATTACCTTCTCTCTTTAACACAGGAGGACACTTTGAACCTAAAGTTTTATTTACACGATCATTTAGCTGACACCTTACCTAATTCACCAACTGGAAAAGCAATCTTCTTTTGATAGAGCCATTATTTCGGTGTTGACACTAAATTCTCAGTTTACGATGACAAAACTCTTTAATTGTTGATATCTTCATTTTTCATTACCTGTATCAATGCAATTGGAATCCGAAAGGCTGGCATTCTTGGTTAAAATATTGCTTCAACTGTTGTAAGTTTGTCTTCGACTATCAAGGAAATGCACATGACGAACCCATATGCTATATTTCCGGATATTTTCTCTGATTAAAATTCGAACAAACATTATGCACTGCGCTGACCCCGCTGTTAATGACTGCTTCAATATTTCCCCTTTTATTGAAACAGAAGACTTTTAATATTTCATCCGAGCTAGAAACTTCGTTTAATTACATTTTTCCTCCATGCAATCTCTTCTCCATAGAACCGACGTCGAAAGCCTCTTAGATATTTAAATCTACGACCAATTTATGCTACGTCAACAGAGATAAACAACCTCATTCACTTCGTCTGTAAGATGTACTACACGGACAGCTTCTTCCAGAAAACAGCTATCAGGTCATCCCATAAGTTCTGTCCGAATTTTCAATAAAGAAAACAAGTGACCAAATGTTACATTTAATTACAGATCCATTTATGTTCCCTGATTATCTATGAGTTCCTTCCATCTATTAACAATGTTACTAATTCCATTACTGTACAATTCTTTTGCTTTTGATTCGAAGAACTCACAAATGTCAGTTTTAACCTCTCCCTGTGTTACAAAAACTGTTTCTTCCAAATGATTCTGTAAGCTACGAAACCAATGGTAGTCTGAAGGAGCAAGATCGGGAGAATAAGGTGGATGAGTAATTTTCTCCCAACCAAGTTCTTCGATCTTTGTGACGTGATTCTTGCTGTGTGGGGTCGCGCATTGTCCTGATGAAACATCACCTCTTTTCGATTCACTAGAGCAGATCTTGTATTCCTCAAAGCTTGCTTCAAATGCTCTAATTGCTGACTGTATATTTGAGCATTGATTGTTGCATTAGGTGGTAAGAATTATTCCTTGGCGATCCCACCAGATTGAAAGAAGAACCTTTTTCCCATGAAGTTCCCTTCTCGGCTGTTGCTGGGGTCCTTCCCCTTTACAAAGACATTGTCTACGACGCTTAACATTTCAATAAATGATCCATTTTTCATAGCCAGTCACAAGTCTAACCAAAAAACGTGAAACAAATTGGCGAGAATGGAGTGAACAGCAGATGTCAACTCGGGATTTGAGGTTGTTTTCAGACAATTCATGAGGCACCCATTTTCTAAGTTTAGGAACTTTTCCAAGTTGTTGAAGATGACGATGAACAGTTGTATGCTTTGAACTGAGAACCACTGCCAATTCCTCAACTGATAAAGCAGGATTTTCTTCAAAGGCTGCTTCAAGAAACTTTTCATCAAACTCAACTTGACGCCCGGTTCGATCTTCATCTTTAAGGGTGAAATCTCCACCTCTGAATTTTGCAAACCCTCTTCTGCAAGTTCTTTCATTCACACATTCCTCTCCATAAACTGAGTGAATGGTTGTAGCCGGTTAAGTTGCCGAGTTTCCTTTCTTGAACTCATAAAGCTTTATGTGTCTCAAATAATTATTGGGTACTTCCTATTTAGCAGGGATTTAATCAAACAAAATATAATGTTATTGTTTTCTGAAATAAAATTTGATCATTTTAAATGCATCTAAACATAAAAATAATGTTAAGATCCATTAGACATTATAAAATACTCTTTAAATTTCGTTCATTTTAACAAAAAGTTAAAATTCGGACAGAACTTATGGGATATGACCTGATACTTTGTGAAATTAAAGGATAATTCCTTGAACATTAACATGTTAACCCTTTTAAGCCTTGGATCAATTGTAATATATCATCCATATCTTCATAATTTTCAATTGATACGTCATCTTATGTACATACAACTTACTTCAGTTAGCCTCTACCTTGAGCTTCTCATAAGGCTTGCATTCAATGCACATAAAAAAAATATCTACGCATTTCAATAGAAGTACACATATTTCTATGCGCCTGTCACAACTTGGAATCTGTTACAAAAAAACATTATATTAGTATTAATAATAGCATATCATATTTAACAAAAGTTTATTCTGAATTCTATATATGCTAGATTAAGTAAAAAAAAGTCTGTTACTTTATATTCCATTACATTATATGAATGAGGGCACTTCAACGTAGTTTAATGTTTAGACTCCTTGTCTCGCTTGATCGGCTACAACCCATAATGAGTCTGATCCTCATTGGCTGCCTTGCGCGTTAGGCTTTCTGCTACATCTAATACAATCATGGTGTAATTGTTATCAAGCTTGACTTACAAGAAATATTACGACTGAGTAGTGAGTTCCATCCTCAATGAGTGTTTAGTACTCTCGGCCGTGTGCCACGTATAAGCTGCGACTAGAACATTACTTGGGCACATCGACATAATGTGTAATGCTTCGTAAGTTTGCCTCGCTAGATAAATTACGATTGAGAAGTGAGATAGATCCACACAGTGTGCTGTATTCTTTCGACATTTTGTCACATCTAAGCGACATTTAGGAAATCAAGGTCAACTCGATGTGGTGTAATGTTTAGTAAGGTCTTCTCGCTACATCAATTACGACAGAGTAGTGCGTTCGATCCTCATTCGGTACCCCATACTTTCGACCTTTGCCATATATTGTATACGTTTAGACGATCAAGAGTAACACGAGGTGTACTCATAGTTACCAAGCTTGTCTCGTTATAACGATTACGATTGAGTAGAGACTTCGATCCTCACTGTGTGCTCAACCCTTTTGGCCTTAGATTTTGGCTTTTACGCTTAGATTATCACCATTGTAGCGAAGTGAACATTTATATTATTCCGTTGACCAAATCTCATGCTATTGTCCAATCTATAAATCATTGTTGACATTTGCTCGGGAGGTATTCAATCTTATTGCGATTTTATTTTATTCACTTAGAATTATAAATATACGAGACCTAATCAAAAATTATCGACCCTGGTGCTATAAAAAGTATACAACACATAACAGTTCGGCATTTAGTCTTCTTCAAAGTCATCCCCTTCTGAAGCCGTACGTTTTATCTAGTGTTGTTTCCATCGATAGAAGTATTCCCTTAACGCATTCACTTGGATTACATCGACGTCTTGAAATCTTCTTCGTTTTAATGGGTATTTGATAATTGAAGAGGGAAAATGTCACTAGGGGCGGGACCCGAGGAACGTTGGCGTCATCGGAAGAGTGCAATAATATTCTTGGCTCAAAACTGCAGCATAAAACATGGGTACTGATTGAAATTCTATGGTGTGTGAAACGACCAAACTTTGCACACTTTTTTCCCAAGCACTTCTATAAACAACGGAGGTAGGAGCAAATGTTTTAACTTAGTGGGTATGCCAAAGATCAAGCCTAAACTGCGTTAAACAGCTTCAATATACTACACAGAGCTCCGTTACCATACCAATAGTCTAGATACTTTTTGATCATACCTCATATAGTGTTTCCTTCCATTTCAACTGCAGTAAGCTCTGTTACCGTATCGATAGTCCAGATACTTTTTGATCATACCTCATCTTGTGTTTCCTTCCTTTTCAATTGCAGTAAGCTACGTAACGATACCAATATTCCCTATATTTTTGATCATACCTCATAGTTTTTACTTCCTTTTCAACTGAAGTAAGTTCTGTTACCATACCAATCGTCCAGATACTTTTTTATCATACCACATAGTGCTTCCTTCCTTTTCAAATGTAGTAAGCTATTTACCATACCAATAATCCAGATACATTTTGATCATACCTCATCTTGTTTCCTTCTTTTTCAAATGCAACGGTACCATACCAATAGTCTAGATATCTTTTGATCATGCCTCATATAGTGTTTACTTACTTTTCAAATGCAGTAAGCTACGTTACCATAACAATAGTCCAGATACTTTTTGATCATACCTCATATTGTTTCCTTCCTTTTGAAATGCAGCAAGCTACGTTACCATACAAATAGTCTAGACATTTTTTGATCATACCTCATAGTGTTTACTTCCTTTTCAAATGCAGTAAGCTACGTTACCATACCAATAGTCCAGATAATTTTTGATCATACCTCATAGTGTTTTCTTCCATTTCCATTCCAATACAGAACCTTTTCAAAGGAGCATATTTCCAATTGCCATTATTGTTTCTTAGTCTTTCTCGAAGTCATGATCTTCGACTTCGTCAGAATAGTAGAAAGGTCGCAGTAAGCCAAACGTTGCATTCATAGCTCGAAACAAAAGAAAGCCTGCAGACAGCAGGTCAGAAATGTCAAGTAAATGGTAATTCAGCCAGTTACTGTGATTGTCTGTCTTAAGCTGATGTGAGGCACTTCTTTGTTAGGTCGCAAAAGCACATCAGTCATGTTCAAATATTTCCAAGACATCAGAATTGAAAGTGCACCATTAGGCATAAACACTAACATGCAGACTCGTTTCCGATTCCAGTGGCTATCCTTTCCATGCTGAGTAATTTTTCGTTCTTTATATGGGTTTAGGTAGCGCCACTTCGTTAACTTCTTTTTCCCCTCTGGCTAAAAATATTTCCCCCAGGACACGCTTTCTCTGATTGTTCAACTTAGGAAAGTGCTATCGAAATTCTGGAATCCCCAAAAATGTTGAGTCTGTCACGATTCTGCGAAAATAATTTGCACACATTAAATAAAAAAGGCATGCACATCCAGACCTCATAAGAAGACATTCGAAGACTTATATAATCATGATTTGGTGTCAGTCCTATTGAAAGTATCAGAACCTGGTCTGTCAATTTCGAAAAATTCAAAAAAGATGTTTCTCTTTCCTGGGAGTGTTATTATATAACTTTCTCAATTTTCGTAATGAAAAGATATTCTATAAATATTTAATCTCTCTTATATACTGTCCCTCTCTCTCTTAATCTCTTTCTCCCTCTCTCTCTCGAATTCTGTAACTCATCAACGTCGTAGGGGGCCTATATGTATTATATGCGCAATAGAACTGACGTTTATATTATTATATTATATGTATATCTTTTAATGTATATATATAACAAGTCCAATTTATATATTACGTTTCGTATGTCTCACCTCTTTATATATATATATATATATATATATATATATATATATATATATATATATATAGAGAGAGAGAGAGAGAGAGATATGACCTTTTTATGCATCCATATAAATATATATGTGTAATATATGTATATATATAAAAACATTTTTATACACACACATGCATATATATGTATATAAAGACATGTATTATATATATATATTCATAACATATTTATTATATATCTATCTTTAATGTATATATATATATATATATATATAAGAAGTCCTTTTTAAATATTACGTTTCTTATCTCTCTCTTCTTTATATATATATATATATATATATATATATATATATATATATATATATACACACACACACACACATATATATATATATATATATATATGACGTTTTTATGCATACATAAAAAATATATATGTGTAATATATGTATAAATATATAAAATGCATTTTTATACACACACACGCATATATATATATATATATATATATATATATATATATATATATGAATAAAGACATATGTATTTTATAACACTATTCTGATTTATATATTCATAACATATTTATTATATATCTATCTTTAATGTATGTATATAACAAGTCCTTTTTATATATTACGTTTCTTATCTCTCGCTTTTACATATATATATATATATATATATATATACATAAATATATATATATATATATATATATATATATATATATATGACCTTTTTATGCATACATATAAAGATATATGTGTAATATATGTATATATATATATATATATATATATATATATCAAAATCATTTTTATACACACAGAAATATATATATATATATATATATATATATATATATATATATATATATATATATCTACTATGATCATCGTGACTGTTCTTCGGTTCCAAAGTAAACATTATCATAGAATATATCAGTGGATCGCTTTGCATAAGTGGATACTTCCAGATGATTTTGAAGATGCAGACTTTCAAAATCAGTTGCTGTTCCATGTCCAAGTCACAATTAATATTCTTTTCTTGTGACAATGCAGAATAGTATTCTGCTATCAGTGATTAACCTTTTCTTTTTTGTCATAAACTTGTTACATGACTTTACTGCTGCTGGTAGCACGGGATATTTTTTATTATTATTAAAAATCATACAAAATTATTTATGTGTTAAATCATGGGCCCGTCATACTTTACTATGAAAATTGTAGCATATTTTTCCCTCTAGGGACATTACATTACATAAAGAAACACGGAGGGGCATTAAATTTATTACAAAATATGTCTAACGATATTATACTTGGAATTAATTACCAGTGACTACAGATTTAAAAATGACATCTCTTAATTCCACTGTCTTGATAATCTTAAAAACAGATCCACCAAAGATATATGTACTTTTAACGAAATCTTGCAAACAGGAGGTTCCAAAAACACTCAGATCTAAACAAAGTAAATTAGACTAGATGAAGAGTAAAATCGACCGTTTTCTTAAGGCGGGGTTTAAGAGATACAAGATTTTCACCATAGCGATCGAAGCTGCGTGTTGTAAAGGATAAAGACAAACGTCGTATGATAGTTGATTACTCACAAAGAATTAACAAGTTTTGCATGCAGAATAACTACCCAAAATGCATTAAACTCTAAATAGAATTACACAAATATGATAATAACACTGAGTTCCGTCATGCTTATTATTAAATTAATTTGTCTGCAGCACGTCGTCTATATACAGCTTTTGAAAGCATTGGACGATTTTATTAATTTACTCGAATGACTGTTGGTATCACAAACGGAGTAGTGTCTGTCCAGGGAGAGATGGAGGAATTTGTTGATAAATACAAACAGACGGACAATTTTGCATACATTGAAAATATTATGTATTTTTGTTAAGAATATAGAAAACTACCAAGAAATCAGGATATCTTCATTGCAGATGCTAATGCTGATAACATAATATTTAATAAAGACATCATTTCAGTTCCATCAATAAACTTCATAGACTACCGTATTTCACATAATTTATTCATGCCAGATCCGTGACTCCAGTATTTCTTTCTTGAGCATTTTCCTACTATTCGCAATACAGAGAAGCGCGATTGTGTGTATTTTTGCCTATGGTGCAAAATGTATATCAATATATTCAGAAAAAATAAGACATTTCAGAATTATTATACCCTTATATGTTCTAAAATAATAAGGCTTGAGATGATAGCACCTCACTTCGTCAAAGCGTTCGTAAAGTGATGTAATGAATATCCTTACACATGGGTTCCCCCTCACAGTAATATAACTAGCTGGTGTCAGCCATAAATACAGACTGATGTGGAGTTACAAGAGGACGTCTATTGGCTACGCCTATAGTCATCGGCTAAGGCCTCCGCATATTGCCTACCACTACGACGAGTACCAGTCGATTACGGTTACCTAAAACATTGTCCTACCCGGTTACAGTAGTCAACAACCACTTTGATACTTCGAACAAATATATCCCTTTCCGGGACATATTATAAAGGTATCGATTTGTTATTTTTTACGGTCTATCAACTTATTGCTGGTTATTTGAAGGCAGAAATTTTCTGGTGGGTGAAATTGATTTTTATATATAAAATTTCTAATATTTAACCGACAGCTGGTGAGGGAATTGGTGGTTTCATTCCTTTTTCAATGGCATTTGGCCGTAAGTGAATAAAAAGGATCCGACAGTAATTGGAACAAGGCTCCCAGAATTCCCAATTTCGAAGAGATATCAATTGCATCAAACGAAGATCTAATCTTACACTTTACGTTATTCCAAAGTTGGGATTTTCATTTCAAAGTTTCACATTTTGCAATTGTAACAGCTCTGGCCGAATCTGGAAAGCCTGTTCTTTTACATCCCGTGATATTCTAGGGAAACGAACGTACCTATTCTTCTATTGAATTAGGATTTTATGCTATAGAAGAATCTACAAATCATCGAAGGCTTTTAATTCAGAGGCATTCACTCTTATTACTGATCAACGTAATGTTGCTTGACAAAATTTAAAGTAACATACTGAATGACAAAATATTGTGCCGGAGAATATATCTACCTCCATACAGTTACTACATCCATTAGAAACCAAAAAAATCTCGTGGCCTTCAAACAAATCAATGCGCCTTTTTTAGAACTCAGAAACAGTTATAAATGAACATGATATATTTAGATTACACTGTTGATTCAAGAAACATGCTATATTCATTAGCAAATATTATACACGCAATTTAATAACATGATGAAAATGCTTAAAGCCATGACGATGTATTAACGAAATAAGTTCAACATGGAAATATTAGAATATATTTTCAGTATAACTAAACATAAGTAAAGCTGAACTATACCTAATAGAATCTATTTTAGATACCTTACATTACAGGCCCCAAATTATAATGAATACAAATAATAAATAAATAAATATCTGTAATATAAACAATATGAAAACAATAAATACTTTAGTAACATAAAAATAGGTACCTCCACTTTTTCGGCATAATTATCGATACCTAAGTTTAAAATGCATTTTTTAAAATGAAAAAATATGCTTGAATATTTCATTTTAGTTTTACTTGAAAGTTGAATCATTAAATTTATTATTTCCATTAAGTAAACAATTCTGGTATATTTCAGATGTAAACTATATACATTGGAATGTCAAATTTAATTTTAAATTTTTAAATTTTCAAAAAACCCGCCATTTTCTTAATTTTAAGAAATTTGTAAACAAACACAAATTTATCGATTTTAAAAATATTTAAAAAAATTTCTGACACGTCATTTTAGTAAAATTAGAAAATTTAATGTTAAATTAATCTGATTTAAAAAAAATATTACTTAATTATAGCATAAAAAAGAAATATGCAACGAATTATTAACGATTGGTACCGTAATTTTGATCCGATACTTGATCCACGTGTTGATTGACAAGTGATGACAGCTACTACGGATGACCATAAATGAAAATTACTAGAAATCTGAGTGAACCCTTTTATTTTTAGTTTTACTGTTATGTCTATTTATTAGAATAAAGGGACAAAACTCTTTTTATAATAATGGCAATTTCAGTCTACTGTAAATGGAAATAAGGAATGTATTAAGTAGAAAAATACAACATAAAAAATTATTTGAAAAAAAAGTGGAATCACTAAATTTATTAAACTTGGCAATTTTGAACTCGTAAATTTTGTTTCTACTTAATTACTAATTATCAAAAGGAAATAAGCTAATACAGAGTTTTGCACGATTCTTAAACTATTATAAATTATTATAATCAAAATGTAAAACAAATATAAAATTCTTGTAAAATTTAATTATTCATCAGAAAAAATTTATTTCTTCAGGCAATAATGACCTTAATATTACTTATTTATAAAAGCAATTAAAAGCTTTTCTAATTAAGTAATATCATAGTTTTATTGGATTCATTATTTTTCTATTCAAAGCTCATTTTAAAAAAGTTGGAACAAATTAGAAAACAAAAAGTAGGTGATTTACCATCTCCAATGACTCTTACTTTAAACAAAAAAAAATTGTAAGGAAATAAAAAGAATTGAACGAAATTTCGGGAAAATAAGTAAGTGGGGTGTAACATATTAAAAAAAAAAAAAGTTTTTTACTAAAATTTACTAAAAAGAAATATTTCAAAAATAATTTCATTCATAGGTGAATAAGTCCTGAAAATTTCATTAAAATCGGACAATTACTTTAATTTTACAAGAATTTCCAAATCAATGGGTTTTCAACGGGAAAAAAGCGCAAAAAAAAAACAATGTTATTTTTACAGCACCGCGATGACGTAAAAAAAAGAAAACTTTAACCAAAATTTCGAACGTGTTAAAAAATATTAAAAAATATCAAAAAATAATTAAAATACACTTTGGTCTTTCATCTTAATAATAACATAAGCGTTTTGACGATAAAAATTTATTTTCGGTAAGTTTGTGTCATTTGTTTATTACGCTATGCTGTTTTCCCGCGAAAAAGTGGAGGTACCTACATAAAAACCTGATCATCTTTACGATATATGAGAAAAGGAGGATTGGATAATTGAATACTCACAGTACATATAAGCAAGTTGATCAAAGGAAAACAACGAATAACACACACACAATATATATATATATATATATATATATATATATATATATATATATATATATATATATATATATATATATATATATATACTCTCCCAACGGATTGAGTCCTCTAGGTCACTAGCGTGTTTACGAAAAAAATATTTAAGCAAAATTAGCCTTTCTATCTGCCAGTTAATCACTTATTAGCCTCGGGTTTAGAATATCTGTCTGATGACAATCGATCGGTTTTTAGTCCCGGCTTGGTGCGATCGGATGTCTAGACACACCAATGATCTGTGAATGACGTCTGTGGATGACAAGAAAAAAATTAATTCGGTCGACCAATGCGAGAATTTGTAAACCGTGACTATTACTGGTAATAATTCAAGATTCTCGCAAAAGAAACAGTCTGTCTGCGCGTGACTATATATATATATATATATATATATATATATATATATATATATATATATATATATATATATATATATATATATATATGTCTGTGTGTGTGTGAAAATATATAGAAAATAGAAAAGAACTGGTTAGGTAAATAATCCAAAATTCTTTAGTATTTTTGTTATTATTTTAAAAAAATAGTGCGCGATACAAAAGTAGAGCATAAATATAATTATACTTATTTATGTAGCGTGTTGGAATCATACTTTTAAATAAATAATTATATATATATATATATATATATATATATATATATATATATATATATATATATATATATATATATATGAGCACACACAGGCACAGTGTGAGGCACAATTGGCGCACTATATTGTTTAATGAATATGTCCTTATCAGTGGACATCAAGTTAACCCTTGTATTTTTGTGGGCACCATTAAAATCAGTTGTTTATCAGACGCGTCCAAAAAATATTGAGGTACCTAAAGAGAGAATTAAATATGAATGTATTAATGTCACTGAGGAATCTCTCTGACATTTTAATGAAATATGCATCAACAGAATTTAAATGTACTTTGAAAAATGAATACATTTTGAACATCACATATAAATTAAATACTGATAAACAACATTTTCATGTGTAATGTTACTTATATGAAGTTAATCCTGCAGACATTATTGTGATCAGTACTATAAATATGAACTGTTTTGGGGTTTGCTACAGTTCCCGGACAACCTTTATTTTTGACTTAGCACTGTTTGCCTCCCACATTAGTTTTAATGTATTTTTTTGTATAAATTTTAACATAATTGTATTTATAAATATTAGCTTGGCCAGAATGAACTGATCCTCATAGGGAATTGAAAGAAAACAATGACATTTATGAAGCAAAAACAACATTTATTCTTCAAAATTAATTGCATCCTGTTCGACGCCAGCGATCAGTAAGCATTCGAATTATTCCGAGATACCAATGAACTGGCATTGAATAATAATAAAAAAAAACTGTTATCAGGCTTGCTTCATTTCATCAAATATTTTGAATCGCTGGGGGCAGAGGAAGTGCTCAATGGGGGGTATAGGCCATAGTCACACGGAGCAGCATCGGAACTGAATGGTGGATGTGGAAGTTTCTCAAAACCGTACATCTGTTTAAGCTTATCATTAGTCGAGTTAGCAATGTTTGACATCACATGGTCTTACTAAAACAAAACCCGATTTTCTTTAGTTTGTCGTAATGATTGTTTAACTGCTGGCAATATAGATTAACGTTAATATCGCATCTGTGTGGAACATGCTCGAAATTCAGTATTCCTTGGAATTTCCACTAAACAGCAATCAATTTTATTTTTTCATTCCGACTACTAAGTTTGCCAGGAGATTCTGGCCAACATAGTATTTACTTAAACAATGACTATTTTAAATCCATAATTGAATTGCATATCTGTAACAACTGTTATGGTAACATAAACCTTTTCCTTGTAAGGAAACCTTCCGTTTTCATTTTCTAATATACTTTAAAAATTTTAAGGAAAATATATTGCTTCTCGATAGAGGGTCTTTCTTTCAATGTTCGTTTGAAACTTAAAAAACGAATAAAGTCAGAATTTAGATATACTCTAATGACTACTTAACTCATAGTATTACATACTTACATTATTGATTTTAGCAGTTGATCACTACATAACATGTTAATATATTTAAGGGATATGAAGACAGTCAGTGACGTTGATATCAGATCTCTTTTGTGTGCGATAGAAGTTTTCGAGTAAATTTACTTTAGACAAGCAGCAAAGCATTGATTGTTTTGTGAAATATATTTACATTCCACGACATGTGTATTCGGAGTTAAGAACTTGAAGGAAGTGTTTGCCATTCATTTGATAAAATGCTCCTACAAAACAGATCCTTAATCATGAAGAGCGGTTGGATGTGCCATGAAGAGTTTTCACTGCAATCTATCATGAGGATTTTCAGGGCGTTTTTAATTTATTTTTCAGGTTTGATGAAGAAATATCTCCCAAGATTAGAACACTGCATTAAGACAATCAGTGAGAGAGGCGTTTAAGTTGAAAAGAAACAAAAATAAAATTAAAATAGATGCATCAACTCAATGTGGCTACCTGAATTCTGTTCGGTCAAAATATGTTCCAAGTTTATAAACATTACCATCAAAATACCCTTTAAAAGGGGAAAAAAAAAAAAAACTAAACGGGATTATACATATATGGAGAAGTGATATTGTCTTAAGCCAGAATATTCGTGCAATCTGTAGGGATGGAAGTTCGATCCAACCCCAATCCCTTGGGTCAGAGTGCATTGACTATACTCTCCCTTAAAGGGAAAACAAATAATCGATAAAACATACAAAAAAAAAGAGAAAAGAAAACTAAAAGAAAACATAGGCGTTTGGCATCCTTAACCAGACACACATACACATATTGATTGATCGATTGATTGTTTTCAAATGGCCTAACCATTAAAATGTTATTTGAAGCCAGAAAATATTTTTAGATTATAAGAATAACCGTAGTAACACCGAAGTTAAGCAACGTTGACGCTGGTCACTCCCTAGATAGGTGACCGTTTAAGAATACCAGCTGCTGTAGGCTTGGATCTGTGGATAGCTTAATTGATAACGTCTAAGATGTGTTCCACTTCAAGTTGTATTCATTATTTTCACTTACGCACAAATATCCTTGTGAAAGAAATGAATCCATCTCTTCTTCCCCCAGCTATGGGTTAATGAGTAGAAATATTATCAATAAGGCATAATCTCCAAAAAGAATTTTACAATCTAAATTATTTTCTAGACGCAAATAACCTGAACAAGATTAATAAGCCGTAAAAAATCAAATTTATTAAAGAATGACCATAACGTCTAATTCATGAAAATAATACAAATGTTTAAATATGCAAACTTAATCTAAAATAGTCTTTTATTTGCTTTTAATTTTTGGGTTTAAACTTTATTATTAAAGGGTATTTGGTGGTGATATTTTCCGTTCTGTCTTCGCATTTCCTTACTGTAGACTTGGAGAAATTGAACCTACAGTGAAAAATGGGATTATTTAATGTTGGGAAAGAAAATGATTGTCAAACAAATGAGGATTGCTTTAGTTTTATAAGTTAGGACATACAATATGACATTCATTCTTTGATTATCCTACAAAAAAAAAACTCTACTAAAGAAACATTACTTATATTGATGAATTTCTCATGGTTAATCTGAGTCTTTGCGAAAGTCTAAATCTACTAATTTTTGTCTATGATAAATGTTTATGTGCCGAGGTTGCACCAATATTTTGTGATGTCAACGAACACTCGTTGCCACTTTTGGTAATGTCAACTTTCGTAATGCTCGTAGTAGAGATTTTGCATTAATAGATACAAAGGTAGTAACGCTGCTGAACAATAGGTGTCAGACGCCTTCAACTAGAACTCGCACTAATAATACTTGCTCGATAACACTCGCTAGAATATGAACCAGTATAGTGATCCGAATAGAGAAATACTATAATTATATATATAAATATATATAAATATATATATATATATATATATATATATATATATAAATATATATATATAAATATATATATATATATAAATATATATAAAGCTGCTAAAATGGTCACCATAATTCTATTAACTTTGATCGGGTCTTACATCATACTAGGCTACAATTAGTTAAATATATATATATATATATATATATATATATATATATATATATATATATATATATATATATATATTTATATATATATATATATATATATATATATTTATATATATTTATATATATATATATATATTTATATATATATATATATATATATATAAATATATATATATATATATATATATATATATTTATATATATATATTTATATATATATATATATATTTATATATATATATATATATTTATATATATATATATATATATATATATATATATATATATAAATATATATAAATATATATATATATATATATATAAATATATATATATATATATATATATAAATATATATATATATATATATATATATATATATATATATATATATATATATATATATATATATATATTAACTAATTGTAGCCTAGTATGATGTAAGACCCGATCAAAGTTAATGGAATTATGGTGGCCATTTTAGTAGCTTTATATGCGACGGAATATTATAAGCGTTCAAACATATACGTTTGTATTCCAAGTTTTTGTTTATATTTATTATATAAGAATAAAGTTTCACTACCCACACATGAGTTAGAACATAGACCGCCAGAGGGCAAACACAAGAGATCCCATTATTTAATTAAGTAGACCATGTGAGCATAGAGGAAACGCATATATGTAGGAAGTAGCTGATGATTAGGAATCGGTATTCTTGTCTATCCTCTCTACTATACGGATCACCATTTCTACTCTATTCTCAAATGATATACAGACCACTATTCTCTACTCTATCCAATATAATATTTCCCTATTCGCATCACCATACTGATTGTTTAGCCCGGAAAGTGCGATTCCGTAGCAAAAGTCCTGCGTTCTCGAGTTTGCGAAAACAAAGACGGTTTCAGCGTGTTTTCGAATGCAGTTCGACATTAACCCTCCCTCTCCCAAGAATACCCTACCGTGATTTAAACAGTTTCTAGAGAATGTGTGTCTGTGTAAACTAAGTAAAAATCCAAGACGACCACGATTTGGGAAGGAACAAGTGGCTAGTGGCGAGAATCTGTGCTGCGTTTGAAAGGAATCCACAGAAGTCCAAACATCGAGCTATCCGTGAGTTTGCGATCTGTCACTCCACTATCTGGGGCGTGCTAAGAAGACATCTACATCTTAAACCTTACAGACTAGGACTCGTTCAGGCAGTTACCCTGATCTTGCTATTTATGCTTGTCCTGCTTGTCCTCAGAACTCACCGTGTGCTATTTTTCCTTTTGTAGACACTTAAAAATCGCGTTTATGTTCCACACCTACCCATTAACCTAGATGACGTTAAACATCGAACAACAACATCGAACAATTCAGTGGCTCGTGATATCGTGATATGCGTCTGGGAGTAATCCTCTCATCACATTTATGTTGCACGTGTTGTAAATGGTGCCCACATTGAACACTTGTAAGATAAGAATTAAAAGTTTGATGTAAGTAGAATACTTGTGACTTGGCTGGATTTTTCTATTTATTTCCTTATTAAATGTTGCATAATTAAATCGGTTTATTTATTTTGAATAACACTCTATGTTATATATCTATATTTAAATATTATTTTTAAGAAAATACAATCAGAATATGGGTTTCCATTCCACCTTTAAAGAAATCTTGTTTTTTGCTCTTCGAAAAAGGTTTTAAAATAAACCATTTTGTCAAGTACTTATTTCTGAATCTTTTGTCCTTGTAACAAATTGTAGTGATTGAAACAAATGACAATCTATAGGTGTTAGATCTTGTAAGAATGGTAGATATAATCCTCCCCCAAATCCCAGATTAAGGAACTTACTTTTCTTATCTTTAGACACAACATCATGCTCATGTGATTATAGATGCTACTATTACGGCCACTCGATCGAAACTTGAGCGTAATCGTGCCAGGTTTCTAATTGCTTTTTCAATGTAAACATTGCCTCTCTGCCAGCAGTGTGCAGCAAATAACAATAAAAAAAATTTGATCCGATTTTTCAGGTTCGAAGATGTGTCATGGGCTAAAATACATCGGAGGCTTTTAACACAATACAATGATAGTGCACTACCCCGTAGAAGTGCGTATGAGTTGATCGAGATATATAAATGTGAGGTAGGAAGATGGATCATAGGGCCCGTCGACCTTCACCACTGACGAGAAGATTCTGCAATTTTGAGAGATGTTAATGGCGAACAGGCGAATTACCATCGATAAGGTAGCACGTTACATGATGATTCCTATCACTGCTCTTTGATCTTCCTTGGTGAACACTGTTAATAGGGAGGTCATTGTAAGCGCAGCAAGTAAACTGTCGTGTTCAATCTCGACCTTCGACCATGTGACCACAATAGTGCCAATTATAAGCACTCATGATCCTAAGCCGACAAACTTAAAGATATATTATGGCGACATATGGTTAATATTTTTATTTCGCCACGTTGTTAATGAGAAATCAGAAATCTCTCTTTCCAAATTTTCTAAATTAATTCTGAAATGCACTATGAATTATACACAATCTGATAGGTGAAATCAATATGTAATTATAAGCGGAAGTTGCTATTATTTAACCTCGTTTCCGACTTGTTTGAGTGATCTGAAATATATATCTATCTATCTATCTATCTATCTATATATATATATATATATATATATATATATATATATATATATATATATATATATATATAGGGTGTATCAAAAAGAATACGCCAAAATCACTGCGCTGTTTTTTCAGGTCTATAGCATTGTAGTGGACTCAATCAGTGGTTATTTGATAGAGTAGTTATCAAAATTTGATTGGGTGTCAGTTTCACCGCTGTCGTTAGTATAACTTCCGGTACAGCTGAATTGTGGGAAGATCAATCAAAATGGCGACTCCTCAGCAGAAGGTGTTTTGCGTGCTTGAGTTCGCGAAAACAAACGACATTGTCACGATGCAGGCAGATTCCAATGACTTCATTTTTCAGCAAGATGGAGCACCACCCCATTGGCATCTCGCGGTTAGAGCTCATCTGAATGAAAACGTGCCTCAGCGATGGATTGAGAGGAGAGGTGCTAAAGACCTTGCTCTTTGTGGTTCGCCTGCCAGATCCTCGGACCTCACTGTGTGTGACTTTCTTGTGGGGGTATGTTAAAGACCAAGTTTATGTTCCAGCACTTCCAGCAAGTATCGATGACTTGAAAGATCGAATAACAGCTGCAATCAACACGGTGGACCGTGACATGCTGAGGCGCGTTTGAGAGGAATTCTCATATCGGCTTGATGTTGTTCGCGCTGCCGGAAGTGGCCACATTGAGCACTTATAAAACATGAAATGAAACTTGAATGAATATACAACACATGTGTTCATGCTAGAGGTTTGTAATTTTTTTCGTTATTGACACATCACGTGATGATTTTGGTGTATTCTTTTTTAAACACCCTGTGTATATATA
Organism: Acanthosepion lycidas; assembly: GCA_963932145.1. Classification (NCBI taxonomy): domain Eukaryota; kingdom Metazoa; phylum Mollusca; class Cephalopoda; order Sepiida; family Sepiidae; genus Acanthosepion; species Acanthosepion lycidas. The sequence goes on from OZ010579.1 coordinate 42,704,911, forward strand.
TATATATATATATATATATATATATATATATATATATATATATATATATATATACAGGGTGTTTAAAAAATAATACGCCAAAATCATCACGTGATGTGTCAATAACGAAAAAAAATGGCTCCTGAAATAAATATTAATTTCAGTTGATCTCTCCAGGGAGTAGGTTTGGGTTTGTAAACAGTGACTATTATAGCTTATATATAGGAAGACTCTTCGCATAGCGAATTGAGTCACTGTCAGTCACTGGGCGTGTTTCTAAAAATAAATACGCTAAAAATCCACCTGATTCCCTGCCGTGCGCCGACGGCTTAGTGGTAGACTCTCCGGCTGATACCAATTCAAGCTAGAGGCAACCGGATGTCTAGCCACACTGATGAGTTGCGAAACAGTCTGCCTGTGGATGACGTTATATATATATATATATATATATATATATATATATATATATATATATATATATATATATATATATATATATGTGAAGTACATAACTTTTGAACACGATGTTTAAGAATGTTTATCATCATGATGTAGATGGAAACTTATCCCCACAGTTTACTCCTCAAATTGGTTCAAATATTAGGACCAATGTATTTTTCGTATCTATGTATGTTTTTTTTTTTAATTTTTCCGAAGAATTGTTTTTAGCACAAGCACATTTTAATCTTGTTTCGTTATAGTTTCCTTTTACTTTTGTCGCATATTCTATGATAGTTCAAAATGTTTTGACCAAGGAAACAAGTAGATAAATTCCATAACACGATAAATGACATCTCAATCGACATCAGCTCTTTGTTATTTTCTCTTGATGAACAAAAGTTCTAAAATTCTCTATTTTCGAGATTTCATCGGGCATCTATTTTCAAATTTATATCTAGTTTTGGCGTCAAACTATTTGAGAACCGAAACTCGTTTTTATATCCTGCATGTTTACAATAATTAAAAATAATTGATCGATATACAAAAATCGAGAATAAATAAAATTAATAATACAGACAAAACAATATCACAAATGAAAAACATGAATAAGATATTCAATATTCTGTCATTTTCTGAAAAAAATAATATGTAAAGTACAAATTAGGTCGATGAATTCTGAACGTGTATGTATTAAACTACAGATTGTTTTTTAACTGGTTCATAATTTGTATAACGACTATGGGGTATATATTCCACATTGACATATATCAAAATTATTTATTATATAGTTATGAATAAAAGACCACAGAGCCAGTCAAGTTAGAAGATTACTGAAAGCGGTTATTTTCTGGTTGTAAGAAGAGAAAATTTGGGTATATTATGAGAATAGTTAAGATAGGTAACGGTTACCTCTAAACGAGAATAATATAAGCTTTTTTGCCCGTGGTAAAGCATCTATGAATTTAGTGATTTTAGTTGTGACTCCAATCGTATGGCAGGGTAGTATGTATACTATCAGCTTCAATGGAAACAGCATTATCAATATCTGGACGATTAACAATGACGATTGTTGGTTGATTTTTTTTTTTTCTTTTTCATTCATTATAGTTCAACGAATACTTATTTTGGATTGTAAGATTATATTTTTTTTTATTTTATGAGATAATTTTGCATTATAAAAAGTTTGGGGATATCAATGTCTCTACCAGTTACAACCTAACCACTAGCTGGAGGTCGAATAAATGGATCCATAGGTTTGCCAAAGGTATTTGCGTATCAGTGAATGTAGTGAACATAGATGGAATACGAATTCGGATCCAAGACTTCACATTTCGACTCACGTTCCATTACACTACCCAAGAAAGATGATACAGTCATAGATACAGACAGTGGAAGGAAAACAATTGAACACAAATGATTGAATATATGTCACAGTTATGAATCCCCGAAATGCTGTGATCGTTTCAACAACATAGTGAATATGAGACCGACAGTGCAAATGTAAATAATATTTTCCAGATTATGTTATTTCTAAAGAAACTTGCGTTACAGAGAACAAACTATACGAGTAAAATATTATACGTGATGAATAAAAATTAAAGAAACATTATACTCTTTATCTTATATTTCGACTAAAGACTGCAAGGTTTTCTTTCTTTGTTATGACTTTCAATAACATTGTACTGTTATCACACACGTGGGGTAGTCAAATATTTTAATACATATTTATGTTTACACATTCTTTTTATAGATACAAATATTTAAGTAAATCTTCTGTTTATATTAAACAGTATTAACAACATTTACCGACTTGAATGTCCGAGAAATTTTCATAGAAAATATTCGTCCTCCGAAACTTTCTCAGACATTCAGATGGCTAAATGTAATTAATACTGTTTATTATAAACAGAACATTTACTTAAATATTGTATCTATAAAATGAATGTATAAACATGAAAATGCCTTCAAATAATTGTCCATTTCATAATGTGTGTAGTCAAATATTGTTTAATCGTTAGAAAAGCGTTGATTTTACTGTTCAAGCAAAGACAAAAAAATATAAAATTGTAGATTCTAAACATATATTGACACATTTCTTAAACCCCTATGAATAATGACTATTAATATTTCCCGAGATATAACTAATGTCTGATATAATACCTTTCCGTTTGACCAAATTAGATTTAATTATTTACTCTTTTTCTAAAGAATGTCAAGACAATAATTATCCCGAATGCATAGATAATTCCTGGCTTTCAACCAAATTAACGAATGACCTGCAGTGGAGGAATATTGAATGCTGCTATGCGATATTCGAAGTTTATAGAACTCAAATTAAACTACAAAGAAAAACAGTGCAGTTATAACTCAATGACTGAGTAATTTGTTACCTCTGCATGTAAAAGTATTAATCATCGCACAGTGTTCCAAGGAACAGTATGCTGCAATATATAATCCAGTTCACTAAACTTTATATTGCAATAAATTATCTGAGCCCTGGGTGTGTGACATGCATGAGAAACGAATATTAATATTAGCAATATCGTATATGCAGATAGTTTTACCGTTATCCGAACTGTAAGTGAAATCGGTGAGCTCAGTTCAAATCTTCGAACAAATGCCCAGATGAAAAGGGTGAATCCATATATCCAATCCAGAGCTAAAGGTTGAACAGTGATTTAGACTGGAATCATTAGCCTTGGTCGAAGCTAGTCTAAAAGAAAGAACACTATGAAACATCTCCCTGAAGTAGGTAAATTTTGAACCGCTAAAAATATTTCCCGATATCTATATGAGAGAGTAAATGAATGTAATGTATGGTGAGCTATATTGGAAATAGCCTTCGAATGTTAAGTGTGTCTGGACTAGGCGAAATGATTAAAACGTATATATTTACCAATTCTGTGAGTTGAATCCTAACCGTGTGACATGCATTGTAGCTTTGCTATATACTACTGAAAGCTTTCATAAAATAATTACATCTGCAGATAGGAGAATCATGACTTAATACGATAACATTGTTGGATTGTTACAGAAAATAAATGAATCGTAACGATGTTTTACGTATTGAAGACAATTAACTAAAACTTAAACGCTATACCGGAATCTGTACGCGGATTGGCAGAGAATAAGATGTGTTGAGAAAGTTAAGTAAAGTATCAAGTAAAAGGAAAAAGTGTGTTAGAAACTAACTCAACATTTTTGAACTGATATATAATGCCAAATATCCTATATGGAAATTAATCTCGGAAGCGTTTTAATAGCGTATATAAAATGTTTCACCAAAATCTGTGAGCGAATCGGAATGGTAAAAGTTCCATTACTAAAACTATACAAAGTATTAAGAAACAGAACTAGAATAATATGTGGCATCAATTTTCCTACATTTCAGTGAAAATGGTAATTGTTTAACAGACGATGGAAAGTACGACACCAAAATTACGAACTCGCAATGCAGGAGCAAAATATGTTTCCAAATGCTAAGCAAAGTAAGAAGAAATAGGAAAAGGTCATAAAGAACAAATAAATGAGTGCTGAATAGTTAAGCAATATTAATTCCCCCATATGACACTCTATTCTGAACAATTTCCTCAAACATTAAGAGGGCACGGGGGGCAATAACAGAATCGTGTTTCTTTAGAAATTTGCCGAGAATCACAGTGACGGATTGCGTCAGCAACGCAAATGTCTTCAGCTTAATGGTAAAAAAATGGACGCATTTAATCAGAATCAGAATGAGACAGTTCCTAATTCTTGGACACATGTGGATCAAGAACGGTCCGGAGAATATGGAACGCAACAGGGACAGTTGTGTTAACGGACAACCTACTTGACTAGCTTGCGTGAATGGATGCCGGAAGGTGAATTAGAGTGTTGCCAAAAAGACAAACGTTACTAGTAGCTACAGGGTATATGAAGATTTGGAGACACATAATCGCACACGTTTTAAAGAGAGATGGCAGATATAAGAAAGGAATGATTATGTGTATATCTATATATCTATCTATCTATCTATCTATATATATATATATATATATATATATATATATATATATATATATGTGTGTGTGTGTGTGTGTGTGTGTGTTTGCGTTTATGTGTCAAATATTTAAAATATAGACTCAATTATTTTGTCTGAATTCTGAAATGAGGAATTATTAATATTTACACTATTTATATTTGAACTATTGTCCTCATCTTTGTTGTTTTTATCACAAATTTTAGGACACTGTTCTCTGGCCTTCATCATTTTGAAATTTCCGGTGATCCAGATACATCTGATGAAGGCCGGAGGATAGCAACAACAAAGATGAGGACAATAACAGGAATATAAATATTGTAAATATAGGCTCCTTGTTGTTAAACAATTGTTGAAAATATTCCCTTGGTAATTATGATTGCACTAACACTTTTTTTTTAGTATTAACATGCAGTCTATTCACCTCATTTATCTTATTGGTATCCCAATAATTCGGCTATTGCGTCCACCGGCCTTCATTTCGATCTAAACACTTTATTTAATCTACTGGGGTAAATTCTTCTCGGTCTAACTCTCTAGAGATATGTCGTATAGTTCTTAATTTTAGTACTGCACAATTATTGCTAGGACCTTTCCACTGAATCCAAGTACACTTCCCCCTCCCCAATAATTGGAGTCACAGTTATTATGTCATTACATACAGGAACCAAGACTTTAATACACGGGGCTATTTTGCCGTGGCCAATATATGTTAAAATGAAGAGGAATCTCGCTGGATGTAAAAGGAACAAAGATAAATTTATTAAATATAAACAGTGGATATATTACAATGGGCCGCTTGTTTGAAATCTGATCTCGTATTCATTACTGCACAGATTCTGCCCATTAATTGGGGATCATGTTTTAGCAAAGTTAAGAAAATGGCAATTTTGTGTGTAATTAAAGAAACTGAAAATGAATACATTTTTAAGTGTTCACCTCACCGTAGAATGACGAGAACCGAGTTTATTTCTAACATGGACAAGGTATGAATAGTTTTCTTGTAAACAATTTACCTAGTCGATAATTCCACTAAGACACAAGGGGAGTGGGAGAGAAGGAGAATAAAAAGAATTTACAAGGAACCGGAAGCTCCATCCTGAAAGGGATACAAGGGATAAACAATTAATTTCGTTCAAAAGCGGAGGTGGATTGTGAACCGGACAATAAATGAACCTAACTACTCCTTTTGCTCATAGATAAATAAATAGTAAACAGAAAATTAGTGTGTAGACAGAGATGTTAGTAGTATAGAATTTAAATAGACTTTAGAAGGGATACAACTATAATTTTTTTAAAAGACGGGAAAGGTGTCTGAACCGAACGATAGGCGTATCTATCTACTGTTATTATTAATATTTGGTTATATTTGATACCATTGTTAAATCTGTTCTCTATTCAATTATACCAATAGAAATACGATAGATACATTTATTTCGGCGAAATTGAGATTCATCTTAGGAGTATTTTCAAACAAAATATAGGAAAGTGTATTATGCTAGAAATGTAATGTCTTTCATAGATTTTACACCGGAATAGAGATATGCAAAATCTTTAAGCTTAATTTTACATACTCGGGTTAATACCGGACATTAGTTAATGAGAAAATCTTATAGATAGTAGATATTAGTTCGAATGATTCATGGTTCATTGCACAAGCGTCATGTTATAATTATTATAGTTACGAGCAGTATTACTCTGACTTTCACTGATTTTTAGATGTTATTTCAACGATAGACACTCCTGAAGTAGGCCTGCGAAACTGAGAGTTGGGGAAACTCATATAATTACAGAATTTTAAATATCTGGAAATTGTTTTAAGAGATGAAGGAAAATTAGACACCGAAAGACGTAAGCACAATGAAGTAGGAAAAAAAGATGCCTGCCAAACAGAAAGAAAACTGGCGAACTGATATGTAATATCAATCTCCTAAATGAATGTAAATGCTGGAGAATTTCCCCAAAAAGGAAGAGGAGACTTGAGGCAAGAAGAGAGTAGAATCTTCAGAGAATAGAAAATGGACTGAGCATGTGAGAATTTAAGACGGTTCAAGTATGCTGAAAGAAAAAAGAAAAAATTAATTTAAAACGACAAAGTGATATTAGAAATTTCTAGAATGTAATGAGAAAAATGCCAAGAGTATTAGACACTTCACAAAACAGGCAGGAGAAGGAACGGGGACCAGCTGGTAGCTTACATAATTATTTCTAAGGAATGAATGTCAGACAATGACAATATTTGAAATAATTGGCTATTAGTCAGATACATGGAAAAAAATAATTACTAGATATATAATAACGGGTAATCATTTTTTTTACATATTTTTTCAAAAGATATCATACTTGTTTAATGAAAATTTAATTAAATTTAATGTAAAATTTATATTTACACTGCTTAGTTTTACAATCTTTGCACCGCAACATTTTACAATTAGCATAATTTTCATTTCAATCTTTAATAGAAATGAAAACTTCGTGTGCCATCTCCATCAGTGATATAAAGATTTTGCTACTTGTTTTTTTTTGTTTTTTTTATGCACTTGCGTAATTGTTTAGTCTTTTAGTCCTTATTGTCGTTACTGAATCGAAAGCCATTTTTGCGCCGGATCTCGTTGTTACACCAAAACAAAATCACGCTGTGTACCATGTGTCCAACACCAATGATTGTTCAGAATGCAAGTGTTTTCTATTGTTTTCTCTGCCTTGAATTCTTTCCGTATTGCTTCATTTCCTTCCGAGATTTCATTTCTTTGTTTCTCGCCAACACGTTGTGCAATTTTTAGACGACATTCAACTAACACATGAGGTTAAATCAGGAAAGCCGGTTTCAGTTTACTTCCACATGGAAAACTCAAAGGATATCGTGTGCGAATGCAGCGTTGACTCGAACACAATAATCAACAATGGGATTTGTCAGTTTCTTTTTACACTCCTTGTCTCCAATTTCCTTTGTGTCTTTGTGAAATATTCATATCTGTTTGCTAATAACGTTTACTGGGCATTTAATTTTTTTTTTAAACAATTTTCCGAATGATTACTGGTTAACGGAAATAAGGTATGAATTTCCTTTTTACATATCCGCTTGTTTGAATAACTTAAATCTGAGCGATGTATTAATAAAATCACCGCATTCATCTTAACAAGCAATTGAACGTAATTCAGCTAATATATAATAAATGCCACACGTAGTTTGTACAAGTTTGTCATCAGTGTTAAAATCGATATCTTAAATATATTATATAATTCTAATCTACGATTTTTCTTCAAATACCATGTCCGTTCAGGAGGTGGGCGATCATATTTTGTTTTCTTTAATTGATGCAAATCGTTCTACATTCTTCGGAATTATAGGGAGGAGGTAAGCCCTTGCATTTTCCACTGTTTATTTTATTTTATTAATAAAATTTAAACTCAGATTCATATAAATGTAAGGATAGAGAGCCTGGCCATATCTCCTATTTAACGCATAACGGAAGAGCAGGAGAGGCGCATTCATAACTTTTACGAGGCTGTTAAACGTTAACAAGGAAACATCGGTTGAGATTTGAATTCGTTTGCCCCCAAAATCCTGCCCTTATTAGCACTACACTAAGCGCAAAACCCTGGTCTCCATATATTTGTCACCCAACACTAGAGAGTCCAGTCTACTCTTCAATTTAACACATAACAGGAAGAAGAGGTGCATTGATAACATTTGAAATGGGGTTCGTGTGAAAATTTACGGAACAGTATCACGTGAGAGTTGTATTCCATTCCTTCGAAATTCTGGCGAAGGTAACTACTATAAAACAGGAAAAAAAACAAAAAAACAAAAGGACAAATTGAAACTGGATTTATTTATATATTTCCGGAGGAGCTAAATCTGGTTTAAGATCGTAATTCTTTTTCATCTGGTGTGAGAAGGAGGATTTGCTACCGAATTTCAAAAATATACACTCCTAAATTCTGAATTTTCTTTGTTCTTAACTTTTGAAAATATCTCAATTTCATTTATGCAATATTCGAATTCAAATTATATTATCATCAGGCATTCTAAAAAAT
>OZ010579.1:42718389-42738389 GCA_963932145.1 Acanthosepion lycidas
GTAACTGGCATGCAAAAGATGTTCCAAAATAAATTTTCTCAACAAAATGCAGTGTAGAAAGATCAATTACGGTCTCGGGCTCATTTTCCTACAATGGAAATCTTGAGTTACAGGCGGTAAAATGTCAACAAACAGCTGCTAGTCATATTGACATGTTATGAAAAGTATCACTAATTACCGAAGGTCCTCGTCTATGTGGAGAAACCTCGATCTTCTAGCAGCTCTATGCTACAGTGCACTACGCTCGAACGTTGAAAGAGCTATTTTTTTTTTCAGGTTTTGAACCATCCATCGTGCTCTCCAAATCGAAAACCACTCGATAATGTTTGGGATGGATGGCAAATGATATTTATTTATATGGGAATTTGAAACTGTGCATGCTCTTCGTGCTGCAGTTTATATATCCTAGGCGAACAAGTACCGTCATGCAGACGTTAATATTGAGCATGACAAAGCGAATTTAGAAGTAATTTGCAAAATGGAAGATATACTCTATTTTTTAGTTATATGGTTTTATCTTTATGACCAAACAAAATACTTTAAATTTATTTGTTTAAATTAATCAATGAAACGTTTAAATTTTGACTTCTTTGTTGACAAACTACATTTTCTAATAAAATATTATATTTCGATTCAAGTAACAGTATTTTATATTTTTTTTAACATTTTGTATCTGGCCTTATGTTTTTTGACAAGGAGTGTATCTGTTTGTGTTTCTCAGACAAATTAAAAATAACAACATTTTTTTTAATTTTTAAAGCAATCCCTCGAGCAATATCACTGCGGAAATTTATTCCGAAAAAATCATTTTGATAATTAATAACTTACTCTTGAAAATAGATAGATAAAATGATTGATATTAAGAATTTCTTGTTCCCCACCAAAAACAAATAAAGTCTTTCTGTTGCTTAATTATGCTTTCATTTTAGCACCTTTATTTGCGGTGTTTAAACGGAATCAAACAGAGATCATTAGTGCCAGCAGAAATGGGTAAATATTCATTCCGGTATTCGGTTTTCGTATAATTAAGAAAATATTTACAACTGAAATATTAAATCATGTAATTTAACATTTAGCTTTTATCCAATAAAAAAATATGAAATACAATATATATATATATATATATATATATATATATATATATATATATATATATATATATATATATATATAATTAAGTTATAAGGAACTTGGTAAACCGAATTGGTAAATCCAAAGAGGATGAAATCCTGAGAGCTCAATGTTAGGACAGAGCTAATATGTAATGAAAAACAAATCACTTTAATGTACCATTACGATAATTTATTTCACCTAAATCCTTTTTTAAGGATTCAGGATCATCATGTAAATCTTCCAACAACGAAATGAGAAAAAAATCTATATTATTATATATATATATATATATATATATATATATATATATATATATATATATATATATATTAGGTTGGTGCAAAAATAATGATGATTTCTAACTAATACATTATTTTTGCACGAACCTAATATATATATTGTATTTCACATTTTTGATTGGATAAAAGCTAAAAGATAAATTACAAGATTTAATATTTCATATTATATATTTTATTTAATATTTCATTATATACATACATATATATATATATATATATATATATATATATATATATATATATATATATATATATATATATATATATATATATATAGTTTCTGACTTCTTCGCTTTTTTCGATTAAATGTTTTCTAAAATTCATGATGCATTTATTTGTCAATTAATTTGGTTAAAATATAAAGGTTTCGTGAAGTAATGCTTATAAATTTGAAATTCCATCTTGTTTATGTAGTTTAACTTTGCGCCGATTCAAGAACAAGCCTTTCTCAAATGTAACTCATAACTCGAAATGTTCAATGATTTCAATGGAGTAAATTCTTGTCCCTTGTATTGATATTTCTATTAGTTACATCATTACATTATTTTTTACTTCATGTGAATGTCTTGAAAATTGGTATATCTAAACAACAGGAAGATATACTGATGCGAATTCTGTCGAAGCAAATGACAGTATACAAATAAATTGTCTATATATAAGAATGGACACTAGGACTACACAATAATGATTGAACTTAAGGTTGCTGATGAAAAATTCATATTGTAAAATTTTCCTACTTTGTCTGCCAATGAAATTTGCTTAAGGGCGACAGGTGACATTTCGAGAGGATTAAACAAAGAATGTATTAGGTTGGTGCAAAAATAATGACGTAATAATGTCGTTTGTTGACGTAGTTTTTAACGTCAAAAAACGACATTATTACGTCATTATTTTTGCACCAACCTAATATGTAAACATATTCTCTCTCACATTTATCTGTATAATATAGTTTGGTGTAGGAATAATGAATTTTCCAGTCATCTACAAATATAAATGTAACCAACTACATAATTTTAAATCAATCACGTGGCACATTCACATGCATATCCACTCCCGCTGTTCTTCGAATTTGTAGTAACAATATAGGATTTTAATTTTTTCAAATATGAGTATACACATAATTTAAGTTTTCTCTTTCTGCTTGTATGAGCTAAGATTTTTTTTCCATAAATGATTACAAAAAAACCTCCATGTGTTGATCACACTGTTTTTTAATAGACATCAAAGTAAGGTAAATTCTGCTCTAGAATAATCTGGGTACATATTCGAAAATTCGTTGAAAAATCAAACTTATTTCTGATGAAGAAAGAGTTTAATAGGAAAATTAACCAATATACTCTACATAATGGCAATGTTGCTTGTAGGTTTTCTGAAAGTTCAAAATTTATTCTGAAAATTTCATAGAAGTCAAACGTATGTACAGAAAGTAATGCACATTAAAGTTCTATTGTTTGAATATATCTATATGTTTCCTTTAATTTATTGGAAAATATTGACAAAAATTTTCAAGCATTTGCATAAATTTTATTAAGTTGATCGGAAGCTTTCGATACACATGATGTAAAAAATTTGTTTTCTAATGTCCTCGTTCAGGAAACGATTGATTACAATTCTCTTCCACCTGTAAATATTAAACCCACGATTTAAGAAAAAAATATGAGCATGTACCATTCAAGTACGTTTACATGACCCATAGTTAATATTTATAATCAAATATGGATCTCCTTTCGTCTGCCTTTTTCCTAATTATTATATGGCACATTTAGAAAATAAAATAGTTAATGATACTAATGAACCCCTATATATGTATAGATGACATATTAATTTTAGCTAAAAATATTGATCAAATTACACATCTTAAGAACAATTTTAAATGTCACTGCATCCTCAAACTTACATTAGAATTTAACATTAATAATAAAATTCCATTCTTTAATGTGTTTATTTTTTCCAGCACACATAAATTTACCACTACTCTATGTAGGAAATCCGCAAGCATAAAGTCGTGTCTTCTTAATAATAAGAGTGTATTCCCCCAATGATATAAGTTAGCTGTCATAAAAAAAGTAAAAACATAACCCAACGCACACAAATATCTTCTTTCAAAAGCATATTCTCTAAAGAATTGCATAGCATTAAACAGATTGTTAATAATGATTCTCTAATTCCATCATTGATCATCAATATATCTCAATGAACTTAATAATAGTAATAACAAAATTGATAATATTAATAATAATATTGTACGTCAAAATAAACATAACGCTACTAACATATACTATTGTAAACAAATGCATAATAGTTACAAATATAATGAAGCAACACTCAAAAACGTAATAGACAGAAATGTTAAGCCCATGGATAACAATAAACAAGTTAATCTCATCTTACATTAAAAATTTCAAACAATTGACCTCATAGCCACTGATAACGCCACAACCACAACTAAATCCTCTGAATAAAAAAATAGTGTATCAAGTTACATGCCTGTTCAGAGATTGTATATCTGATGCTAATAATAAACCTGCTAAATATATTGGTTTTACTACAACTACGCTCACAGGTAGACTTACGTGTCACCTTTCTTCTTTAGAGGATCACATTAGAACGGCTCATGATCAGACATATTAGGCACTCATTGTCTGTCATATATATATATATATATATATATATATATATATATATATATATATATGCTTATTTTAATATGGTTTCTATTTATACGTTGCTTTTACAGATACAATAATTTAAGTAAATGCTCTGTTTATAATAGACAGTATTAATTACATTTACCGGCATGAATGTCTGAAAAAATTCGTAGAAAATATGTTTCCTCCGACAAGAATCTAACCTACAGGGAACCATCATATAATCTGATGTGCTATACCACTCAGCTACAGAGGAAGTGTCTGGTTAGCATAGTTACAATTACTGTTTTTAAACAGCAAATTTTCCGCGACTTAGTCCATTTCATAATATATGCTGCCATTTGCTGACGTTAAGATATGCTTCGAGCAGATACGATCGTTCGATAAAGCTCAAGTGGAATTTGAATATCAATAACATAAGTACCATTAGAATTTTAAAGCCTCTTGGCATGATGAACATAATAGTCATGAAACACAAAATTATTCGCAAATGGATGAAGCGAGAGCGCTGTTTCAATACTGTCAGATATTTTGTCTAGCATATTGGACACCTAAAATCTGGGAGAGCGATAAATGTAGGAGATTGCTTACAGTGTATAATAGAGAAAGCCGGAATCATGTCAAATATGTGCCATAGGATTTGAGTGACAATTCCCTTGCTATTTCAAGATTATCTCGGATGTAAATACCATGGTTATGCATATGGATGCTAGAAAATTATCAGTAGAGAGGAAGATATTCTGGAACAGAGAATTCATTTGAAGCACTAGTTTTAAATTGGTTTCACAAAGTGGAAAGATATCTGGCGACTGTTGTAAGAGAAATGATACTACGCTGGAACATGTATCATTAATACTGGAATAAGAAAGGTCGAGGGCTAGCTGATTTTTTCGTTCATCGTATTTATTTTCATTGATTTTTTTCGTAAGAAGATTTGATGTGAGAAGAAAAAGAAGAACACAAGATAATTTTCACTATCTGCCATATATGGCCAAGAGTCGAGCCAGAACGTGGCTAACATTACAACTTAATGTGGTCTCATGTATTCAAATCTATGCGCAAAATGGCACTTCAGATATCTCGATATTATATCGACTGTTGATCAGTCCAAGCTAATTATATTTAACTCTCCCGATGTATGGAATGCATTTGGAACCAAACCTTATATTAGGTTGGTACAAAAATAATGACGTAATAATGTCGTTTTTTGACGTATTTTTAACGTCAAAAACGACATTATTGCGTCATTATTTTTGCACCAACCTAATACTTTCAAAGATTCCAACACGTATACACACGAAATAAAATAATCACATACGATGTATAATATGAAATTATATATGTGCGTACATATTTTTAAAATGATATTAATGATAGATGCTATAAATATCATTAGTAATATGTAATACATATTATATTAATATTCGTGAAATCTACATTAAAATCTTTTTTAATCATCGTCAATTTTTTTTAAGTCGGTGGTACGTTTATGCATAGATATAGCAATCAATTCACTTCTCTTGTCCTGCAAGTTAGTGTTTTTATCTGCTATAAGTTAATAAGATTTCAACAGACATAAGTTACATCTGTCTCACATTTCATTGTATTGATTAGCTTCGTGATTATCTCCAAGGTAATGGATTAGGTCTTGATTTTTTTTAATCGCCAATTGTACTTCGAGAGTGTTGTACAGTATTGTTTAGCGACATTTAATGATGGCAAAAACGCAATTTCCAGTTGTTCTCGGTTGAAAGAAACTAATATTTAATATCGTCGTTTGAACTGATCCTAGCCCTATAGATTATGCCTTCACGTCAAGTTAGTGGGTAGGTTCCGTGTTTTGCCATTTAGTAGAATTATCTTTGTGCTTTTGCTTAATATATTATTATGTTCCGATATATAATTATCGATGTTTTAGTACAACGAAAGCTTACCTTAATATTATTTTTGTTGAAAATCTAAGTCAGTGTTAGAGAATGACGAAAGTGATGGTGAATTTAGAAAAGTTCTACCTATAGTAGTTTTGACGTTAATATTGTAAGGTGGGTTGAACCATATGATATTACATTCGCGTTGTTTTAATTTACCTTTTCTTTATTATTTTTCTTTCTACATACTCTAATTTTTCTTTTTTTTTGCGTTTTTTTTCCCTAAAGCTCAAGTATATTTAGTTTTATTATCATCAAATATGACTGTCACTGGAGTTGTTCAATAACCTAAATTTTACTGATTTTTGTATCGTGTCACAGATCCTTTTATTATGCTTGGATTTTACTTACCTCTCTTTTATACAGACCCTTACTTAGGTTTAATTTAACATCTAGGGAATTGATTAATTTAAAGTTAGTATTGGTTTCGCCACTGGTTGATTACCTGAAGCCTTATTAGCATATTGCACGGTCTTTCCATGTTGGTTTTGCTGATAATACCAATTTTATTTTTGAGTGGATTGAGCAGTCGCTACTGAGGGTTATTTAGAAAATTCGCCTTGTGTTCTTTAATCGCAACCAGTGCCTGTTGTTTGTATAATTTAGCAATCTATCATCTATTTTCAGGTCGGTCGCTATTGCCATGCCATCATCGTTGATGGATCTTTCCCAGTTCTCATCCGCTATTTTATAAAATTTATTGTCTTCTATGTCGATGGTTTGTAGCATGATTCTCTGTTGATGTAACACTGGTTAACAGTCTTATCCCATTTGATAATTATCTAATCAGATTTCTTGATCTTCTCAATGTCTTTGTGCCTCGATAATGTGTCCTAAATATTTAAGTCTGAAAAAAAAAATCAATTAGAATTTTCTTCACTGAACTTAATTAATTCTCTCAAATATTTTTTACATCTTCCGTATGTTGAATTCGGGTGTTACTTTTAATAAGTAGGTAATGCTGTAGGTCATTGTTGGGATTATAAAGATTTAATATTAATTATCATTGAAAATAATCCTTTTTAGAATTCCGATAGTAGTTTGTCATATATTGTACAATTCATAGTTTCGGAATTTTATTGCATGTGTTTAGAAATGAATAACTTCCATCTCATACATAATGTAACGCCCTCCATCTTGTTTAATAGTGACAGTTTGTATTGTCTGTTACCGGAAACCATGATTTTTTTTTTTTTTTTGCGGAAGAATACAGGTTAATAATTTTCATGTTCCGTTGACGTTTAGGGTATAAGCTATAAATATTAAAATTCAATTATTTTACTGTTCAAATAGTAAGGATCTACATGTAGATATGGGTATGATAAAAAATCATGCATTCACGTAAATATATTTGCACGTACATAGATATTTTTCTTAAGGCTTATGAAAACAGTGTTCCATGTTATGAAACACCGATATATATATATATATATATATATATATATATATATATATATATATATATATATATATATATATATATATATATATATATATTAAAACTTAGTCAGCCAGACAAATCTACCCAGGTTTCACCTAAAAGGATCCTGGCTCTTTCTTTTTTGAAAACATTTTTTTCCTTCGAAATTGATTTGATTATTGGCAAGTAAAAAATTCAAAGGTTTTTTTTTGTGGGTTTGTCTTGATCAACCAATTAAACGACGAAGCTGAGATGGTTGAGGTGGCCATTTTTTCAAGACATGATAATTGACTACAACCACAATACAGTACATCTTTCCATAACTGTTAATGATGACCCCTCTAAGTTCCCGTTTATCATGCTATGAAAAGAAAAAGCTGTTTAATCCCATCTTCTGAACTTAATTTTCTATTTAGCTTTGATCTGACATTTAATTAGTTGATAAAGACAAAGTCACTGGTGATTCTTTTTTTAATTCTGACCATGTGTTTTCCTACAATACACCCTATTTATCTTTCGAAAAAGACGTAACATTGTGGTTTTGAAATTAAAAAAAATGTTTAATCAACATTCACCATTCACGTGAATAGATGCAACGTAATACTGAAATATGAAAGGTACTATCTAGCGATTTCAACATGTTTTTGTTCTAACATCTATAATAGTAATAATTACAAATATATATATATATATATATATATATATATATGTATATATATATATATATATATATATATATATATATATACATATATATATATAAAGAAATGTAGTCTTAAGGTGTGCTATATTTATGGAATAAAGTGCTCAATATCAGAGATAGAGCGTGTGTAAATATAAAAGTGAACATAGAAGTCAACACTAAGAGGCGACAGTCTGTTTCATGCTATATGCAATCCTCAGGCCTGACGATTGCATATAGCACGAAACAGACTGTCGCCTCTAAGTGTTGACTTCTATGTTCACTTTTATATGTGTGTGTATATATATATATATATATATATGTAAGCAAATATAAATGGATATAAATCCGACAGAATTTTCTCCATATATATATATATATATATATATATATATATATATATATATATATATATATATTATGTGTGTGTGTGCGTGGGTGGGTACTTCTATCTTTGTGCAGGAATCAACACTCCATGGTGACGGTCCTCATATTGACTTATTCTATTCTCAGACATTACTCTTTAAAATGCTCTACATATATTTCCCCGATCGATGGATTCTATTCCATGTTCTTTTGTTTAAGACTAATATTTATCATCATCAATAATATACCATTAGTAAGTTTTCTTACTTTTCGTATTTATTGCTTATAATTTATTCATCCATGTATGACATATATCTGTTTATTTTTGTTCATTATTGTTTGTTTTTCTTATTTTGCTTTGGTTTATTTTTGAAAGAAAAATTGTTAGATTTAATTCAGAGGATGCATATTTGTTTCGGATCTGTTTGTAAATAAAGTTCTAGTAAATTGTTTATATTTGACCATTGGAAATTGTGAAATCGTCTTGATTCATTACAGATTCCTGTGTCCATAATCTCACAATTTATCTTATTTTACCTTTGTATCGCTTTCATTCTTTCCTTCTACTAAATTTTTCTTTCCAACTTCTATGTCATCTTTCTATTTGAATCTTCTATTAGGTTGGTGCAAAAATAATGACGCAATAATGTCGTTTTTTGACGTTAAAAAATCCATCAAAAACGACATTATCACGTCATTATTTTTGCACCAAACTAATACCTTATTTTATGGTCTATTTCTCAATGCATCCCTGTATTTATGGATCCTTCTTTCTATCTTCATCTCTCTTATTCATTTTAATATCTACTTTTTATTCGTTTTTCCCTTTTTGTCATTGCCTATATTTTCTTTTCAATATATATTTTTCATTTCTTATGTTTGAGCATCTGTTTACAATTTCCTCTTTCCTTTTTTTTTTTTCTTTTTTTTTTGTCTTGTATATATCTTTATTTTAATTCGGTTTTTATTTTCTGTCCTATTCATTCTCTCTTTTCCTCTCGTTACGCTATCTATCTCTCACTTTTTCTTGATTTTACCTTCTCCTTAATTTTTCCTCATTCATTTTCTCTCACTGCTATCTCTTTTTCTGTTCCCTTTTCTATCTCTCCCTTTTTCTCAATGCATCCCTGTATTTATGGATCCTTCTTTCTATCTTCATCTCTCTTATTCATTTTAATATCTACTTTTTATTCGTTTTTCCCTTTTTGTCATTGCCTATATTTTCTTTTCAATATATATTTTTCATTTCTTATGTTTGAGCATCTGTTTACAATTTCCTCTTTCCTCTTTTTTTTTTCTTTTTTTTTTTGTCTTGTATATATCTTTATTTTAATTCGGTTTTTATTTTCTGTCCTATTCATTCTCTCTTTTCCTCTCGTTTCGCTATCTATCTCTCACTTTTTCTTGATTTTACCTTCTCCTTAATTTTTCCTCATTCATTTTCTCTCACTGCTATCTCTTTTTCTGTTCCCTTTTCTATCTTTACTCCTGTATTCCCCACTTTATATTGTTTTAACGTTATTTTCTTTCTTTCAGTGTATTCTTCCATTACCTTTTCTTCCATATGTTCCACCCCCTTTGTTCACTTGTCTTCTCCAATTTTCCTTTCCCTGGGCTTCATGACCATCATTTTTTTTTTATTCCTTTATATCTTATTTTAGACTGCCGACGTTCATCTCGCAAAGGAATCATTCTACCATAATTACTAACTCGTTTAATTTTTTCCCCTATTTTATCTTGTAAGAAATATTTTGTCTTTTTATCTGTCCTGTTCTTCGGACACCTGTTCCTGACACTTGGCTTCTGAAATATTATTAAGCAATGGTGCCAAAACTGTTTCACTAAGCGTATGCGTAATAGCAACCTCGCTACTCTGTTACTGTCATGAAAGATGAACCAATTTAATGAGCAGGTGACATACGTTTGAAGATATCCCGAGGGTACGAAGATAGTGACTAATTATCGTTTGCCAAATTTTATGAGTGGCTTTGCAAATAGAGAAATATAGTAATGCAAAAAATATATTGATGCATTGCAAGACTTCATACATATTTCGCGGTGGTAGGAACTTTTTAAAAGATTGATACTCTATGCGCATACAAGGAGAAATATAGACAGGTGGATTTTGTGCATTTAGGATAATAAAACCCTCGGTGTAAGCACTTAAAAGACATTATTCTTGCAGATGAATTTTCTGTTGTGGTACATAGAATTTTGCAATTGAATAGGAGCTACCGTAGTTCTAGACCAACAGTTTTTTTCTCTCGCACTTCTTGCGTGTTGAAATTGCTTCGGATTCCATGCATTTCACTGAAAATTGATTTTCCAATATTTATATTCAAAATTGATCTCCAAACATTTAAATACAATGTCTATCGTTATTTACTGTTTTCTTGATTTCTCTTCTTTTATTGTCCTTCCTTCTCAATGATGAGTTTTCTTTTTTCTTATTCTTTCCCACTCAGTAACCATTTGTGTCTTAGTGGATTTATTTGGGGAGATTGATTGATTGATTGATTGTTTATTTGTTTTACCAGCATATCAACCTCGGTGAATCATTTAATGCAGAAAATAGATGTTTATTCAGGTATGTTAAAAAAGAAATTCAAGTGGCTTGGGGTAAAATATTTAAAATATGTATAATTAATTTAACAGGTTTAATTAATTTAAAAGGTTGAATGCTTACATTTTAACAGGATACCTGGTGTTCGAATTTAATTTGTGGCATAAAAGATATTATTTTGGGGAAACATTTTAATCCCAAGTATCTTTCTAACAAACGTATACTTAAATGTAATAAAACAGCTTATGTAATATGGGTTTTATATAGCAGCGTCCAACGCAAAATGCTGTTGATATACAATTTAACCCGAAAAGAAGTGCTTCATGAAAGAAATGTCTTTATTGTGTGCTCCAGGACAACAAGGAAAAGAAAGAATACAAAAGAAACATATCGGGAATGTCATGTTGCCCTGTCCGTCTCTACCCGTCTTACTCCATATGACCATCCACGAACCGATTATTAACTTTTGTGATCGTTGAAAAACGCTTTGATGGGGACAATATCTGATACAAATATTATTCAAGTGTCCGTCGAAATTATTTTCTACCAACATATACGTAATCTTATTCATAAAGTATGGAATAGCCAACTGATAATTGTTATCAAGTCATAGGCAATAGTTGTGTATATATAAAGGGATAAAATGTAACTGTATATTATTTACTGAAGAAGTAAGTCAATAAACACAAATCGAACATTATTTCTAACTAATATATATATATATATATATATATATATATATATATATATATATATATATATATATCATTGTTGAATAATTTATCTCTGCATATCAAGAACTGTGAATGTCTTATGTTTCTCCCGAGGAGACAGCAAAGGAGTGGTTTAAATGAGATGCAGGAAATTATACTGTGAAATCAATAATACTAATCCTGTTTCGTCGACCACCAAGTAACACGATACAATGCGCGAATGATGTAAAGTGCTCAGAGTGCTTTGGACATGATCAGCGGTGATTTCGAATGCGATGTGTTGCGAAACTCTTATTTGCCTCGTTACGACACTTGTCAATGGCCATCAATTCATTTTTTGCATCACTTGTTCTGTTGATATTTCTCTAGCCGTCATCTATTTCTTGTATACCTTGGTTACAGTTGCCCAAGGAAATTGTAAAAGAGCTGTGTGAAATAGCGCACGCTATCATTACGGCGACAGCAGTTATTTCTGCAGCTAAAGGCTCTCTATTTGTAATATAAAATGTCTGCCATAATTGCAGTTTCATCTTTATCTACTCGATCGAAATATGCAGTAACCCTGCATCCATTAAAAAAGGTGGATAATGGCAAGGACTTGCAGTATACTGATATCTTCTAATAAATTTGCAGCTCATAAATACTGCGATATCATTCTGATAACTCGTTGTAGTGGAATATTTTGTTATTAGGTTGGTGCAAAAATAATATAGGAATTTCTCACATATGTTACTATGTGAGAAAACGACATTATTTTTGTACCAACCTAATAATATAGGAATTTTTAAGCAATTTCTCCCCAAGCAATGCAGTAAAGCCACTGAGATACAAGGGGTTACTGAATGTGGATATATTATAAAACGGAAACCTTACTAAAGAACGAGAACAAAGAAGAATAATAAGGATGAAATCAGATATCGATTAACATTGCAATTAAAATTTGAAGATGAAATTTAATGGAAAGCATGGAACCAGTAGACATTTCCACAAGCAATAGGAACGAGAATTCTTGTTTATTCTGCTGACATCTGTGCATATAGACTCATCGGACACACTATTATATATATACTATTTCTGTACTTGCATGTTCAATGTTTTGCATTTCGAAACGTATCAATTATTCATAGCATTTACTCAGTGATGCTCTGGAAATAATATTTCAAATCCATGTCTATGAAATTCTTCTACATACATTGAATGCACATCCTAGATCTGAAATTTCACATAAAACACAACATTAAAGGGATTTTTTTGGCCGGGACAGCGATCCGACGAATGTAGATGTCACTTTAAAACGGAAACGGCACTGATGTGTTTAATGAACATTTCTCCCACATTTTATGATTTGGGATACAGTGTGTGGTCCTGAATGAATTGACAAGTAAGGTATGTGTGCAGCGTAGATCTAAGTTGTCAAAGACTGTGGTATATATAGGATTTTTTATTTATACTATGTGTCGCAACAGATGACAAGAATATGTCATCCTTACAATTACAAGAAAAAATGGGCAGCTGTAATAACAGAAAATGCTCAATCCGTGATAACGTTTTGATTAATCAAGAGTGTAAGGCTCGAGATCAAAATTGTACGTTTATCTATTTTCCAGTATTTGTGATCATTGCGAATTGTAGTCTCAGACAGGTACCGCCAAAGTTTTTACAATTTATTTCAACAGTAATATATATTAATAATATAATAATAATAATAGCATCAATAACAGTATATCTATATAAGAATCAAAAACAAAAACTATACTAATGTGGGTGAACTTGCTTAAGTAGGTATTAGTTTTTCACTTCTTTTGTTTAACAAATAGCAATCTTTATAAATAATAGAATGGCATTTTTTTCCTAAAAGACATAAATGGCCGGCTATTTTTAATTTATTATTTTAATTATAAGTGCAATTTAACAAGTTTCCCTTTTATCAATGCTTCATCGCAGAATGATTTAATATTATTATTATTTTTTTTTATTTCGGGGTTAAAAACTTTAGTATATTTTGTAGCGTTCTAAATGCATTATATTGAAATATTTTAGTTTGATAAACGTTTCATATATATTTTTTATCTCACCATTCCGTAGGCTCCCGATCCATATTTCACCCCTATCCATATAGTTATTTTCCTAGCGTACCTTAAATATGGCAAATCTCTCTCTCTCTCTCTCTCTCTCTCTCTCTCTCTCTCTATATATATATATATATATATATATATATATATATATATATATATATATATATATATATATATATATATATACATACATACATACATACATACATATGATAACGATATATATATATTTTTTTATTTATGAACACTATTGGGGAAATTTTAAGATAAAATGAAAATTTTTACTTGTGACGCGTTTCACCCTTCAGGGTTTTATCGGATTAATTTTGTAATGTTGGTAGGACTACGCTTGCCTCCGGCAGGTTAGAGCAAGGATTTTTTTTTTTTTTTTACCCCAGCTGAATTCATGAGTCTTTTTTTCGTTATATTTCCAACACTTTTATAAATATATATTACACACGGTGATAATATAATATCTACAGAAATCGTGAAATGTTGTATGAACCACGCCTCAAACTTTCTGTAGATGACCTTGCGATCGCTGTACCCTCGAGATATTTAAGTCTTTAGTAAATAATTTTCTTTTTTCAGGGCAAGAATGACCACAAATTTGACATAAAATTTGTAACCACTATCGATATTTTTACGGCATATGTTCGGGCAAGATATATTACTTGGTTCCCAGTCGAGAAATTTGCAGTTTCTGCCACACCATTTGGAGCCTTTTTCATCGCTGCCTCAAGCATATATATACAGAGATTTATTGCATTATCACCGAAACACCTGAGCGGAAATGTACTCGATCACAACAATCAGGATCATTTCATGCCTAGTGTCAACCGATATCTATCCTACAAATCCTAATAATCTGTAACTCTATCTCAACAAGCTCAACAAGCTCAGGCATATTCGTGTTTGCACAAAATCCTGCATGCCTCAAATGCAGTTTATGCTGCAAATATAGTGAGCGGATATCAGTTGTATTTTCTGCGAGAAGGCGTATATATCAAGATCTGTAAGTTGATGCACGCTAAATATTTGGTAATGATAACTTGTGTCTTCGGGATTGTAAAACAATCGGCACCCTCCCCAAAATTCAGCCTACACAATACCACTCACAAGACCAGTGGTATGATTTTAAGAAATATTACCCAGGTGCCGGATGATGGGATCTCATCAAAATAAGATATTCGATCCTGAGTAACATGTCCGGAAATTTGGCGCCCCAAAATTTGCAAACACAAAAATATAAGTTGCATGTTATATATATATATATATATATATATATATATATATATATATATATATATATATATATATATATATGAATAAATTGTAGCAATATGTCTCCAGTCTTGGAACTCGACAATAATTCCTCTGCCACGCTAGTGAGCTGTTATGCTCACTAGCGTGGCAGAGGAATTATATATATCCCTTTGTTGCAAAATGAAGTCTTTTATACTCA
Organism: Acanthosepion lycidas; assembly: GCA_963932145.1. Classification (NCBI taxonomy): domain Eukaryota; kingdom Metazoa; phylum Mollusca; class Cephalopoda; order Sepiida; family Sepiidae; genus Acanthosepion; species Acanthosepion lycidas. The sequence continues at coordinate 42,733,662 of OZ010579.1, forward strand.
ACTACGTACAGTCATTTCCAAAGTTCTCTATATACACAAATTTGTTATTATGGGAGACTTTAATGCACGGGTTGGTGCGGACTATCAGAAAAGGTCTGGTGTCCTTGGCTCTCACAGGATAAGGAGTATGAATTCTGATGTGCTACGGATACTTTCTCTCTGCCAAGAAGACACGTTATAAGCAGTCCAATCATCACAAAACCACATGGGCTCATCCCAGATCCAAAGCTTGTCATATGATTGATTACATTATCACTCCCTCTTTACACAACACTTACTATCTTTCAGACCTTGCTCTCCCGTGCAACAAATCATCCTTTCAACTCATACACAAGGAACCTCTCGTCCGCACTAAGGTTCTTAAATGAATCAACATTTCACCCCTAAAATTTGATATTAAGAAGAAAGAATTAGCTGACACAATGGATTCGAGGCTGGATTCAATTGTGATTTCAGGAATTGAATCCTCCTGGAGATCTCACAGAAATGCCATTTATTCCAGCTCACTTGAATTTCTATGACAATTTATAAGGAAGCATTAGGACTGGTTCAATGTAAATTATACTCACGTTCAACGTGTCATCAAGAAGATACATGTTTCGCACAAACTATTCTTAAACAACAAAGATCATCCATCAGAAAAAGGCATATATAAGCTGTTTAAGCGGAAAGTGCAAAATGCTCTCAGAAAAATGAAAGAATACTGGTGGTCTGCTAAGACTTTGGAAATCCAGTCGGCAGCCGACAAAAATGATTCCAAAGCTTTCTATGAAGGCCTTATTAATGAGTACAGTACACAAGGAAATGGAATTTTATCTCTTATGTCGTCTGTCGGCAACACACTTCACAAGACAAGAAGGAAATTATATCACAACGGAAAGAACACTTTAAAACTGTCCTTCATTCCACCACTGCCATGGAAGACACCATCATTGTTTCAATTTATCATCGACCAAAAAATTTGTAGTTGTCTCTTGAGCCATGCCTAAAGGAAATTCAGGATTCTATCTAGAAAATATCCTCGAATAAAGATCCCGGAAATGATGTCATGTCCCAACCGATTTTTTTTTAAATATGGTAGGAAGACTTCTTTTAAGTACCTCCTTGGGCTTTTTTAAAGTCATATGGAAGGTTGTTTCTGTTCCACAGGACTACAACGATGCTTTCATAAAACATCTGTTCAAGGACAAAGATAAAAAGTTTGTATGTGATAATTCCTGTGATATTCCACTTTTATGTATCGCTCTTGTTATTCTAAGCGGCATAATCAAATATCTCATTGATGGCATCTATCCCAAATCTCAGTGTGGTTTTCGTTCAGGTCGTGGAATCATTGACATCGATTTATCGATCCGAAGAAGGCGTTTGACACTGTAAACAAGAAGGTCCCTGAAAAGAACTCAAAAAGTACGGCATACCTGAAAGTATGCGAAATCTCATCTTTCCGGCTATGCTACACTATGCTTTTAGTGATCTTAACATGGCTATGAAATCTGAATTCCGCACAAGTTGCGGCAACTATAACCATAAACGTTTTAAATCGAAATCGGTGGCTCGAGCAAGCATTATTCGTGATCCTTTGTTTGCAGATGACGCAGCGATCGTGGTCACCTGAATCGAAGAAACTCAAGCACTCGTCAATCGTTTTTCCACGGCTTGCAACGCATTAACTATAAGCATAAAGGAAACTGAATTTGTCCATCAACCAATGCCTGCATCTAAGCACGTCAAGGGTGTAAAACAAAAATCACTTGGACATATCTTTCCAATCGTTCACATTTTGATGGCAGCAACAACCTGGAATATTCGAAATCATTCCCGTACTAAGGAAGCAAAGTACATTCAAGAACCTATTTCGATGACGAAATACTTGAATATCAAAGGCAACCAATGCCTTTGGCAAACTTTAGAATTTCTCATGTGATATCCATGAGATTTCGTTGAAAACGAAAATCAGTGTCTATAGAGAAGTCATTCCCACCACATTTATGGGTCAGAATCGTGGACGCCATACAGGATGCACATCAATCAACTCGATGCTTTTCATAATAGTCTCTCTTTCTTTCTACACGGTAGGTTAAGATTTCTAACCTTGATATTTTCATCAAATGTTGTGTCGGATGGGCCGGTTATGTCTTCAGAATGAGTGATGATCAGATGCTGAAAATTCTCATGTATAGCAAATATTTTCATGTTAAACGTAACATAGGTAAGCGTCCATGGTTACGCTTCAAGGATAAAATTAAATCCAATGTAATTGCTCTAAACATCCCTATAGAGGAATTTGAACTTGCTGTTGAAAACAGAGCAAAATGGAGAAATACCCGCTACCGAGTTATAATTGTCTTTGAAAAGAAACGTCTCAACCATCTGAGAAAATTAAGAATTAGCACTAAATCTCGGGTTAATACGTCAACCGAATGTGTTAGACAATTATATGACGGTCAAGTATGCCATTCGTGTGGATGGTTTTGCAAATCCCGTGCAGGATTTTTGTCTCATACAAAACATAAATATAAAAACTGAAGTGAAACGCACTCATACGTCGAAAACGTCCATCATAATATATATATATATATACATATAAGAAGCATGGCATAAACTAAAGTAAAGTTTGAACCAGAGAAATACTGTTAAGGAAGTATAAGTATATTTCGTTTAGATAACACGGGATCCTCGGGAAACAACACCCACACCTATTATTTTTTTTCACTTTGATTTAAATATGAAAAATTGAATGATTCATATTAAAAATAAAGTAGTTGAAAACCAGAAGATGGAGGTGACATTGGCAAGATTAAATTGAGGCAATATGAACCTCAAGTTGAGAAAGAAATCACCAATCAATGTGTAGTGGCTTAAAATACACATTTGTTGCGATAATTCAACTGTCATATCAATGTTGAAATTTTTTCAACAATTCTTTCAATAAAATATTGCATCACATATATAAGAAAATTTTCATATAAAGTTGTTTTGAACCCCCACTGAAAATTGTTTTTCTTTTACTTAATTTGGATATAAATTTGACAAAATGAATGATACCTATCAAAAGTAAAGAAGTAGAAACGCATATAATGGGGGTCACATCGGCAAGATCTTTGAGTAAAACGGAAATAAACCAATTTTTTTCTCCACAATTATATATATATATATATATATATATATATATATATATATATATATATATATATATATATATATATATATATATATATATATATATCACATCAGTGTGGCTAGACGTCCGGTTGCCTCTATTTAGGATCGACACCCGGCTGATTCGTGTCAGTCGGAAATCCTACCCTAAGCCGGCATGGAAAAAAGTGAGTTTTAGCGTATTTATTTTTTGATAAACACACAGTGGGTGAGATAATTAGATTCTATTTACCGAATACTCTTGCATTATTAGCCGTAATAGTCACTGTTTCCAAACCCACACTTAATCCACAGAGTTTTCAATCGAAATAAATTTTTCAAGAGCATATATAATGTCATTGGCAGAGAGAATCATTTTGGCTAAACTGTTGCCCCTAGCTAGGACAGAAACCCGGGAGAATTGGCGTAAGTCGGATATTCTACCCCTAAGCTGTTGTTGCACGGCAGTGTGTTTGTTTGTGTGTGCATATATATATATATATATATATATATATATATATATAAATTTTGGGAGTAGTAAATTGTGCCATTTTTGCGCTTTTTGTACTGATGGTGTCCAGCTTGCCGTTCTATACTGAGCAGTCAACAAGATTAAATGCCAACTGCAAGCGCACGCAAACACATTCACACACACACATGTGGACAAAACATCAATGATTGATCTTGACAATTACAAATGCTGTTTTCAGATTTATTTCTTGGCAGGAGTAAATATAGTGTCTCCTACATAAATAGCTACTTCTGTACTGATGATATCAGGGAGTTATTGATCAAAATCTGAAACAGTGTATATCCAAGAGCTCTGTCTGTATTGACTTATGTGAATAAATGTATTTTTTTTATTAAATCTTCGTTACGTAGAAAACTTTTTTTTTTCTCAGTGGGAAACTAAAATAAGTGCATCCATGATTCACTCTCGACATCATCCACCGGGGGCCATATTCTGTTTAAGATTATAATCTATTAAATTCGTGCTTGTAGGTGTATTAATTTTCGCACCGATATCTTGGAAATTTATTCTTCTTCTTTATATGGCGTGTACCCTCACAATACAGCCAATCCTGTCTCTCCATAATTCACTGTCATTTGTAGATATTAAGAAATTTTGGCTTCTCGTTCTTTCTACTAAAGCTTCTTCGCCACCAATTTATTCAAGCTCATCATGTGATATGTAAGGTTTTCTTATATTCCTCTTATCCCCAATCATTTCTGTGTGTATCAGATTTTTCAAACCGAGCATCGTAATCATGTGAAATTTCAACTGTCTCTTCATGACGTTAAGTATTAATTTCATTTCTGTTTCCATTTTCTGTAAAACCTCGTCGTTGCACACACCTCTGTTCCCTGGTATCCTTGGCATCCTTATGTAGAACCATATTTCTGTTGCTTCATATATTTTCCACATTTTTGTTGCTACTGTCCAGATTTACTCACATATAATAATACAAATACCATGTAACAATTCTGTACTCTTTTCTTTTTGACGAATTAATATTTTTCTGCCTCTTAATACTATGCTTAAGAATACATGTTTCGTTATACGAATGAGTCTTTCGATATCTAAGTCCC
>OZ010579.1:42748389-42750889 GCA_963932145.1 Acanthosepion lycidas
ATATATATATGTATGTATGTATGCATACATATATATATTTATCTTTATCTAACTATCTATCTACATATATATGTATGTATGCATGCATATATACATCTATATCTAACTATATATCTATCTATCTATATATGTATCTATCTATCTATATAGATATATTTCATATATATATATATATATATATATATATATATATATATATATATATATATATATATGAAAAATATGTGTATATCAAACATTTTTATTCATCCATGAACTCCAAACTGTTTAACTCAGTATATTTACCCGCTATCATTTATAACACTAAAAAATTAAATTTAACCAACCAGATTTTTTGGTTAGTAGTAGACAACAGAATTTATATAAAGTCAGGAGTAGATATGTACACCTATCGTTCAGTCCACACTCTTTTCATGTCTATTGAACAGGAGTAGAGGATCATCACTTGTTCCCTGTTTAATCGTCTAACCTTCCTTTTCTCTCTATCTCTTACCTGGCTCATAATGATTTAACTGTCATATCTTTGGTGACAAAAGTAACCAGTGGCTCTTACCAGTAATAATGCACCAGGTTGGCAGTTTGCTGTTGCACCTTCCCACTGATCCTGAGGAGTCTGAAGTCATTGGTAGCGATAAGAGAGGCTGCTTCGTCAACTGTTTCGTAATATCGGGGTATCTGTAGTGCAATAAGTGTAGGTGTCCCTGCGTATATTTCCAGTGGACAACCCTAAGCCTGCCCTATGCTATGCTCTCAGCCACGCGCTCGCAGGTTTCTATCGCCAATGACGATATATAGATATAATTACGATGGTCTTTTTCTCTCCGTTTAAAACATATCAATGACAATAAAAATAAATAAAACTAAACCTGCTAAAAAAGCACCTATCCCACTCAATATTTCTTTTACCTATATTCGTTGTGTTCCTTCCATCTTCTGCAGCACAGAACCTTTTCTCCTTAAAAGGTCGACATCTATCTTTGTGAAAAATCATTGAATTCTTTGGTTGCTAACAAATTAAAAATCCCAGCATGCATATTCATGGCCTTTCTCTTTACATAAGTTTCCGATGGCCAGGTGACTGTCTCACGCTCTCTTTTCTTTGATGTGCTTACATATTTCGCGGCTGAGCTCTGCCAGCTATCGCTTTTTTTTCCTTTATCGCACCCCATCATCCCAAGACGTCAATATATTAGATGCAATAATATACAGTATAGAAGATATATTTTCTCGACATACATCTGTGAACATCTTTGTTTCCGTGACTTTAATGCTCACAACGACATGTGTCTGAAACTTTCTAAGGGTATAGATGGTGCCAGTACACAGACAGTAATTTTTTCTATTACCCAATCCCGACTAATAATGTAAACAAACCGAGCAATAGGTTTCTCTAGTGAATCCATCATTTACATCTTCTACTTACTTTTAAGAAGTTTCAGAATATTGACCTCTTGGTAACTATGACCACTCTGTGTTATCTGTTGATAACTCCTTCTAAACATCCATTAAACATTATCCATGAGACCTCTGTCGTCTACCAGCATGCTGCTTGGGAGCCATTCTGGGATATTCTTACTGAAGTCCCTTGGACCGACATCATTATTCTACATATTGAAAATTTCGCCAGTGATATTTCTTCTTGGGTCAAAGCGGCATGGACGATTTCTTCCCTTCTCGCGAAATATCTGGTAAACCCTCAATCCTCTCAAATGTACACATCAGCATGCTCGGCCAATATAAGAAAAGGAACCACTATTGCCTGATATACAAGCGTGACAATTCTCATCAAAACAGACGCCATATTTCGCCTGATAGTAGCAAATGTAATTGATAGCTTCGAGGAGCTAAGACTGTTTGTTGAGAAAATTAGGTACGACATAGACTAAAAAATTGTCTCTCGTGATTACTGTCGTGTCTGCAATTGGGTACTAAATTCGTCCCACGTCATTTTTCCTCTTCTTCAGTTTGAGGTGTTATCATCCTCTGCTGATAAATCTGAATGGTTTCCCGGTAAATTCTCCTTAATCTCTCATCTGGAGTATCCCTGCCTAATAACCACTTGGAAATGTCTCCCTCTTTAGTGAATGTATATAAAACCAGACATGGCTTCTGCTCTCATATATAACGTTGATCAAATCAATATAGTCATTAAGAAATATCTTTCGAAGCGGCTCTTGTGATATCTAAACTCTATGAAAAATGCCTGGCTGCGTCCATCTTTTCTTCCGGCTTGAAGTCATCATCTACTGTACCAGTTTTTAGGAAGACCCGCGAAAATTCAGACACATCAAAATATCGACCTATTCATCATCTACCTCTTGATGGGGAAATCTCTGAGGCCTTAATCAATGATGAATTGGTTCATAATCCCACATCACAGGGCTTGTACTCAGACAAGTAATACGGCTTTAGTCTCTCTACGTCAACTGATGATGTATTAACAACAATAGCCGAATGAGTCTGTCATGCTCTAGATAAAAACGGTGAAGTCCGAGCTGTG
>OZ010579.1:42755889-42823389 GCA_963932145.1 Acanthosepion lycidas
CTAAATGGAAATTATCCTGTGTTACACGTTTCATCCTCTGAAAGAGTTTCAAATTTACATCCAGGTTTAATGAAAATGTCCTGTTTATTAATTCTTCGCTTATCGAAGTGTGCCATATGAAAAATTTTCAGCCATGAATACAAAAAGATAAAAGTTTGAAAAATGAATGATATCGACTAGCTTGTACATCAAGACACATCATTCGCCAATTTGTATTTTTAATTTGAAATATAACGTTCCCACATCTTCAGCATTTTCATCCTTTAACAATATCAGATTCGTCTGAAGAAATTTTAAATATAAGACGAAAAGCATTATAGAAAATGTATTTTCATTTTGTCCTTAATGAATAGTTCTATAATATATATATATATCCAGCATTATGGCGAGAAATATGGATAAGCGAAGGCCTTATATGTACATAAGTTCATTTCAATCTTTCATTTCAATGTCTAGAAATGTTTGCTTCCGTCCCCGCTTGAATGCATCATCCATTGATATACTAAACTAATATACTCTCATCTCTCATTTTTTACGGTATGTCTTTTGAAGTGTTTGATTGTTCTTAATAAAGGATTTCCACCTTCTTGGAGTTAATAAGTGGTTCTTCAGGAATTGTTTTAACTTTTAACACTTCAATAATCCTTCTCAAAATATATTGGCATCAAAGGGTGTTCGAATGCCAATTTAGAATGGTATCATATGAAGAAATTGTTGGCTATATGGCAAAAGTCGATTTTGTCGAGGATTTCGGTCACTTAACTGAAAAACTCGAAACCAAATATTTACACAAGACAAATTTGTATGACGTATATAATTTACATGGCGAAATTGGAATTCATCGGTCAAAAACCACGGAGTTATGGTCGAAAAACGTTTTTTTAACCGTTTTTCGTGGGGATTTTTGGGATACGCGCGTAAGTTACTTTAATAGAAAAACTCCCCTCAATATCACATAATTAAGAATATCATATTATCAATTGCAGAGACTGTGTATTTGATCCCATTTCTCTGTTCACAGACGTAATTGGGTATAACTTTAAAGAAAGCAGTGGTTAATTTTAATATTTTAATGTCCAGCCTATGAAAACTTTTGTTGAAATGTTGTGAACCTATTTATTGATGTATATGCGTGAGAAAACCTGGATTTGTTTGCAGAGGTTTCACCCAGAACAACAAGTTTCCCTGACATCATAGATATCAATTACGCGGCTTAATTTGACCCAACCCTAATTTGCAGAGGAAGATGAAGAAAAGAAGGAAGATTTTTTGCCACACTCTTCTAAGTAGAGAGAGACTGCTTGCCAAGAAAATCATCATTTAAGTCGACTCTAACATCAACCAACCATTCACATCTGTTCTACTTTCAGAGAACCACAAAAACTGGTGGTAATTGATCACTTTCTCACATTCTAACGTTCAACACAATCAGCATTTTCCCAAGGAACTTTAACATGTGGATGCTTCCCTGAAGACATGAGTCTTGACCTCTTCGAGTCAAGAGTCATTTATTATCTATCCTCATTAACTTCATATTATTCACTTTGCCATCAACGCATTCATTCATAACAATGAATAGAAATTATGTTATTTCTTATATAATGGCTAATTTTTTTGCGTCATGTGTGAAGAAAATCGGATAAAATTGACGACGTTATTCATGTTTTTATATTAATTAGTACGTAAAACCCGATTTTTTTCAAAGGATTTTGCAATTTTTCTGTGAAGCCAGTGTTGCAGAAAAACTATTGAAAACTGCACATAAACATCGTAACCTAAATTATGTCTTGCATAAAGTACAAAGAATATCAACTCATTCATTAAAAAAAATTGTTCGCGTGTAACTATGTTTTGGTGTTTGCAAAAAGCCATGCCCACCTTCAGTTGTATCGATTCTCCCATCAAATCGGGTGGGGGGCGGGGAGAGCTGGAGATTGAAAAGTTGGTCTATCTTTGTAAATGTGCAACATGTGTGTACAATTTCATCGAAATCGTTCAAGAAATGCCGACGTACATAAATAGCATACATACACAAATACATAGAGTTTTCTTCTATTATACATACATACACACACATATATATATATATTATATATATATATATATATATATATATATATATATATATATATATATATATATATATATATATATATATATATATGATGTATGATGTATGTATGTATATGTGTTTATGTATTCTTTACATCTACAGTACTGCAATAAAAGTGAATTATCATCAATAATTTTCTGTAAGACAGGTGTGGTTAGACTTAGTGTTTACTGAAACTATTCCTCCGAGGAAAACTTGAATACAACTTCAAATGAAACCATAACTTCTAATCAAACATAATTTTCCTTTACTAACGTGCTAGCAGGTGAGATACGAGAATAGAGTAATAAATTTATCTCATTTACCTACAAACAAATAATGATGCGATTTCAGTAAAGTTTGTAGATTTGAAAATCCACACAGATGTTTGAATGGAAAATCAACCCACATTTCTTAATTCACTAACTTTAGTATTCTCTACAGTTCCTAAATTGAATGAGATATTCCAGATTGACGATCTCAGAATATTAGGCAAAAACGACAATAATTTGAAAAATCTTCTTTTTTTAAGCGCTATCACCCCAAGCAAGGGGTTACAGAGTGTTGAAAATTTCAGAACAGAAACAATAATGATGAACAGAAAGAGGAAACAGTAATCAGGATCATAGTAGAGAGCGATTGATATTGCATTTAATTTTTTGCAGATTAAAGTTGCCTTGAAAGCATGGAAACGGAAGTGGATACGACAAGCGAGAAGTGCGAGAAAAGAAACCCTTAACATAGAATTTACGCTACAACGAGCCAGCTTAACAATAAATTCATGGGCTCTCCCACTGCTATCTCCTGATGCCATCTCCTACTGCGCTGAATTTTAAAAATCTTGATAAAATAACGGAGATCTCATCCGAAAACTTACCATAAAGTATTTATAGAAAAAAGCACAGAGAAGCAATCTTACGGCGGTGGGAAAGTGACTGAAGCCGTGGCTCCATATCAGGACCAATCTTATTACATGTTAACGAGGAGCTCAAGGTAAATAGCAGTAACAACTGATCTCCTATTGCAGCAATATTATAAGCCTGGACGAATGTTAGACTTAAAAATATGTAAGAACGAAACACCGATTTGTTAGCAGCTGACCTAACAATGGATTTAATAAAGTCATTCTACCTCATGTCAGCAGAGAACGTAACCAAAAGTTAGGCGCAACAAAGTAGGCGCAACATGTCATCCTTGTAGATGATGAAAGTAAGTGAGGGGTATCTAAGATTATTATTGTAGAGAAGTTTAGTTTTGGAGACGTTAAAATTAACGAGCTAACTGTTGCCCCAATTAACTAAGGACTTTAGGTCTTTGGTATATCGGCTGCCATTTTTAAGTTGTGGTAAGTCATACTATTAAAACAAAAGCAAATTGTGGTGTCCTCAGCGTAGATACCAAGTTGGGAGGTAATATCATCCAGAAGGATATTAATGAAATTTAAAAACAAACTAGGAGCAAGAATGGAGATCTGGCGAATAACCAGTACAAAAGAATCTAGGCGTATAACTGTTCAAGATAAATTTCATTTCATGATTTGATTGGAAAGACTGGGTTAATTCAAAACAGTGTCCTGAGACACCGTAAACTTTCAGCTTGCAAAGAAGACCTGAATGCCAGACCCTGTTAAATATTCTCGAGATATCCATTTTTATGGTTTTTCACCGCTTTTTCTCTAGAGCATGATAGACTCTTTACGCAATTATCATCAGTACATCAACTGTTCAACTGGAAACATGGAATCCATATTGTTTTTTTTTCTGAGAAAAGACCCTGCGATTAGTGATGATGAAACAATTCAGCATTGATTAAAGCCTTTAGGAATTTCCCCAAAAGAGGTACAAGCCTAATAGGCGGATAGTTATAAGAGTCGGACTGTTCGCTATTGTTCTTAAAAATAGCTTCTTATAGCATCGTAATTATGATTATCTATCGGCAATAATGGAAACCGGAAGTACAGTGGAATAGTGTATAGCGGCTCGGATTGAAGAATCCGAGAGCCGAGATTGAATTCTACTCGGATTCATTACATTGTTTTAAGTGCTAATAAACTTGGGAAAGGTCCGTATCCTCTTCTTATCCTCTCAGCTATGGGTAAATAGCAAGGCAGACTGGGTTCTATAGCCTTGGGTGGCAACCAGTAATGATGATGAATTCAGACTAGCCAGAATATCGTGGAGAAAAGTACTTAGTGAGGCCTAAGTGCTGCCCAATGAAAAATACATGCAGGCACACCTACACGTGCGCGAGATGGCACTACATCCTGATCTTATGCGGAGGTTGATCAGTCTCTCTAAGCGCTACCAAATAGCTCAGGCTTCTACTCGGATGCAGCAGTCAGCAAACTGCCAACACAATACCTTTACAATGTAAAATCACAGCTGCCTAATCACCAAAAAGTTAAGACAGTTAAATCATTGTGGATCTTATACAAGAATGAAAGAGAACCAGTAAATCATATCCTGCTCAATAGACAAGGGAGGGTTTCAGGCCCGACGAGAGGTGAGCCTATCTATTTCAATTAACCTGTTAGAAAAGGATTAAATTATGACTCAGTTGCGATATGCTGAAGTGGGAAGTTTAATAATTAATAGAAAAGACAGAAGAAAATACAGGACAAAGAAGTGAAAACATCAAAAACAAAACAAAAACAAAAAAAAATGAATTAAAAATATTTAATGTGAAATTATGTATGGTTTTCTGCATATGGAAGAGAAAAAGAAATTAGCTGTTACTTCCTGATGTGAAAATCCCACTAGAACATAACTTTAGCTTTGTTGGAAATAACAGAAAATTGAAAAAGACACATCACATCACGAAAGCGCATTGGAGCTGCTGATGATGACTTCTAAAATCAAAACAAGTAAACACTGAGGTCAACACATAGTGGCTACACTATACGGTCATGCAAGAAACAGACCTGTCGCCACACTGTATTGTCCTGAATCCACATGCATATTTATATACGAACTATTTTTTATATTGATCATTTTTCCCATATATATATATATATATATAGCATAACAGAAAACGATATTATATATATTTGTGTGTGTTTGTGTATGTGACCATATGAACGTGTTTTAATATATTATCTGTTCATAGGTTATTTTCAGACATACAATTATTTAAGTCTATGCTCTATTTATAATAAACATAATTAATTAAATTTACAGACCTGAATATCCGAGAAATTTCTTAGAAAATCTGTGTCATCTGACAGGAATGGAACCTGTATAATGCAGGGAACCGTCATTCAACATGGTGTACTATACCATGTAGATACAGAAGAAGCGTCTATTTAGTAAATTCAAATTACTTTTTTAAAACAATATATATATATATATATATAAATATATATATATATATATATATATATATATATATATATATATATATATATGTGTGTGTGTGTAAGAGAGAGAGAGAGAGAGCGCTCGCGCGTGTTGGTCTCTCTGTGTGCGCGTGGTGGTGTGTGTGTGTTTCCGCGAATGCTGGTTTGCGTGTGTGTGCGCGCGCGCCCTCCTGTTTAATATCTATTATAGATATATATGAACACTGATTCTCAGATTGATAGATAAATAGTTAGATATGTGTGTATAATATTCAAGTGCATTAACAGATAGAGACGTTACAACCATGCACATACTCACAAGCACATTCGTATAACAAGATGACCAACCATATTATATCTGATTTACACTGTTCTGAATATATATATATATATATATATATATATATATATATATATATATATATATATATATATATATATATATATATTATACACATACGCTCGTGCGCGCACACACACACACAGAACACACACACACACGCACCCAGCAACTCATTGGAATTTTGGCTAGGGTTAGTGTGTGTATCTGTGCTTGCAAATTTGGCTAAACTCCACTCATGTATGTCACGTTATAAGCGAACTCGTAAATCACTTGACTGTTGGGGATTTGAGAATTCTGAGTAAATGCTTTCTTTTCCTTCAAATCTGCCGCCCTTTGAAGTTAACTGCGTTATTGATAAAGTCCAGATATGTTTCGGCTTTACGCCAAATCCTGACTTCCAATTACTGCCTGGTTTCAATCTCTGTCTTTACGATTTCATGCATTTTAATCGTCGACTCATTCTTATGACGTATGCATCCGCTTTAATATGTAACTTCTTACATTGCACAACTGCCAGACGTTACTGTTATTTTTTTCATTATTATCAGATCCTCAATCCTGTTTTGACGAACATAAGAATCTATCGCTTCAGTCTTTGACAAATATTTTTATTAAGATTTATTCTAATAATCTTAACGTATTATTATTAATGGGAGAATAAATTTCTACTATCTGTATAACTGCAAGGGTTTTATTATAATAGTTATGATTTTCTAACAAACAATATATACTCTTATTTATTCTATAATTCCTGGAAGGATGTATATCATGCTGGAATTTTATGACTATATCACGTTGAAATATAGATGAAACACGCTATAAACGTACGATCACCGAAGTTAAACAACGCTTAGCGTTATTTGTACCTAGATGAGTGTCATCTTGTGTATATCAGTCACTGTCCAATAGAATACGTTGCTGGTGTAATAGTTAACGGCTCTGAATCAGAGAAGCGAGTTCAATTTCAAGTCGTGTCAATTATATACATACATGCGCATATATCCTTGGGAATGATATGTATCAGTCTCCTTCTCTCGGCAAGATAGCAATTCGCAATTTTTTTATATAAGTAAATCAATAGTTTCTTCGATATGCTCTTAAAATTTAATAATAATTTAACTTTTAAATATTATGAAAAGCTTGATAAGCCGTAAACAAAACAAATCAGTCAATAGCATGCTGAACTATTCAGTCAACCGTGGATATGGTCTTGAATTTTTCAATGTATTTTCATTCCTTCTGAGTTGGTATTTTTGTGTCTAATTGCAACATAAAAGTGGATATAACATGTAAATAAGAGGGAAAACAATGACATAATGAACAATGTACTTCAAACAAAAGATTAGACAAGAAGCCCATCATTAAAGCAAAGAGGAATAAAATTAGCCAACTTCAGAAATTTTAAAAAATAAGGGAAAGATTTCACCGAAACTAGCAATGGCTGCTTGGTCAATGAATGACATCCATTTCCTTATAAAGAAATGATTGATATTAGTATTACCATACAATGGTTTTAATTATTTCTAATGCAATATTTATAGTTATTTCGTTACTTTTGTTTTAAATCCGACAGATATATTAAATCTAAATACATGCAAATCTATCTCCGGTTAGGCGACATTGCAAATGCTTTGTTTCGTAATTAAATTATACCTTTTTCATTTGTTCTACTATGCACTTCGCCATGTTATTTTCAATCAATTCTAACAATTTGAATTGTAGGACTCGAGATACAAATACTATAAAATTTACTCACTTATTTTTATTTTGTCAAACAGAAAATAGAATAGCGAAAGATGCCATCCAAAATTATGCAATGTATTAAGAAACAGTAAAAATTATTTAACAAAAAAAAATATTGTTGATAAGCTATATCGGTCCTTCAAACAACAGAAATGCTGTCCTACAGGAGGAGGAGGATGCCATGGACTGAACAATAAAAGTTCCTGAAGAGTAGAAACAAAAATAGTGCTTATAATTAGAATAAGAAATAGACCGTTGTAATAACTAGGGCACATGTTGAGGAAAGAAGAATGGGAGAATATGATACTCACATGACATACTTAAAGCAGGTGGAACAGAAGAAATCAAGGATTAATGATATTGTGTTAATCGATTTCGGAAGTGTGAATCTGACCTGAAGAGACTCGAGACAAAGAAGAAGAAGAAGAAGGGCTTTCATATTCGTGGGGCTATTTTTAATATTTCATCTTGTATTTGTGTCATTAATCACAGTAATAAATGTAGTGGTGTCTTTAAAAATACACACTTCCCAATGATTCGAGGTGAAGTCCTGATTGTTGTTTATATTTAATATATTTTAGGGATTGATAGATTCCATTTTCCGTGATGATACATGTAAAAATCAGATTTTCGATTCGATGGGCTAGTATAACTGGATTTCAAAATTTCAATGTATTTTATATATTGATTTCTTATTTTTTGATTTATTATATTCCACTAGTTTAAAACAGGAAAGTTTTTCGTTTATATACCTGAAGCCAAGTCCTTTACCCGCCATTTTATATTGCTTGCCAGCAGCTCGCTGCATATATTTAATATGTAATTCACCATGAGAGTTTGTTCATTCAAAATGAAGACATTTTCTGTCCTTCTGATTCTATCTCTCTCACAGTCTGTTTTACGCTCTTTCTCTCTCTCTCCCTCTCTCTCTCTCTCCATATATATATATATATATATATATATATATATATATTGTGTGTGTATATGCATGTATATATATATATATATATATTAATATATGTGTATCTATGTATATATATATTTGTTTGTATGTATGTATATATATATGTGTGTATATATATATGTAAATGTGTGCATGTATGTATATATATTTATATATACATGTATATATATATATATATATATATATATATATATATATATATACATATATATATATATATATATATATATATATATATATATATATATATTATATATATATGTATATATATATTGGATTTTACTGTATTTTTTTTTCCTCGCGACTATTTTGTGGACTCTTCTCAGCGTAAATATGTCCGGATTTCTTGTCTGCAATGAAATATATCTACTTTTTAAATTCATCGTGGGAAGTTTTGCGAATTTTCTTAATGTACTCATCACTATACGTAATTTGTGTTTTTTTAATATAATTTTCGTTATTCCTACGGTCCTCATTATAATTTTCCTGCAGATTTGTGTCTATTTTTTTCAAGTCCCAATTTGACCATGTAGATGCTGCTATTGTTGCGAAAGAATACTGTACTAGCTCGTTTCCCATTTACATATAATCTTTCGATCTCGGTTCTATTGCATTAGTCACGTCTATAGAGAATCCTCCTCAACTTTAAGATCGATTCGCATTACTTATATTTGAATGTGGCTTGTATATTACTACGGATACAAAAATGTGTTCTCCTTGCTGGCCAATATCCATCGTTTATTCTCGTCATGTTTCGCTCACAGTATATGATACTTTAATTTCTTGGCCTAAATAAATCACTATCTCATACATACATATATATATATATATATATATATATATATATATATATATATATATATATATATATATATTCTTATGTTAGTTAAAAATAGAGATGAAATAATTCAACTTCAAAAACGTTTCCAGTATAATTATGTCCTTAAATTCACATATGAACTCAATACTAATAATAAAATCCCCTTCCTTGACATTGATAAACAGAAATAATAATAAATTTACTATTTCGCCATACAAAAAACCTACAAGCATAAATTCATGTACACTTAACTACGAGAGCGAATGCCCATATTACTACAAAATAGCAGTTATAAAGAATCTAATACATCGTGCAGAAACTATTTCATCCACAAAACAGATTTTTTACAGTGAACTAAAGAATATAAAACAGACACTTATTAATAATAGCTTTCCAAACTATATAGTTGATGAACAAATAAGATACTTTCTTAGAAATCTCAGAACTAAGCAAATTGTACATAATACTGTTTCTACTGATCTCAAACATATTAATCTCCAATATCGTAATCAAATGCATACTAATTATAAACAAGATGAAATTATACTAAAAAAAATTAGTAAATTATAATATGTCAACTACAAATCATAGAAAAAAAATTAAATTAATCATATACTACACTAAATCTAGTGTATCCCACTTAAATCTTCGCGATGATTCTTCTACACCGGTTAAAGATTTGCAAAAAACCAACATGGAGAGTGTATTTCCAACGATTTAAATAATATTTACAACACTACAAACTCGATTTCACGACGCTTGACACTACATTTGAATGAACACACTAAAATTTTTAGGCATTTAAAACAACATGCCTGCTCGAAAACACAATTCTGTAAAATACTTGTCGAAAACACAATTATACTTCGACATGAAAACAATAGACAAAACCTAGAATCCTCGAAGCATTATAAATCAAACACTTGAAACCCAACATAAACAAAATCAAATAGGGCATCTCAACAAACATTATTAAATATCTATAATTGGTAACAGAAGTCATTAGTTTATATCAACGGGTTTCCATACTTCATACTTCTCCAATTCACTCTCGTGTGGCCATGTGTGGTGTCATGAGATTCGTTGCGATTTTCGCTTCTAGCGTCTTATATGCGCCTGTTTATCGTTGCTTAGAAATCATGTATGTAAACATTGACAGACTATCTTCACTGTCTTGTCCGTATATTACTTAATATTTTGTAATTGACATCATTGATAATGGCTTAAGTAAGCCGAAAGCTTAGATTTTATTAAAAATTAAGGCTCAATATTGTGAATTTCTTTCTGCGTTCAACGATAATGTTATTAAAATTATCAGACATTAAGAAAAAAATTTGCATAATATAGACAACACTTGTCTATATTATTTGATGAAACGTGTATGAATAAAAGGATGCTGCCTAAATACACACACAATATATATATATATATATATATATATATATATATATATATATATATATATATATATATATATATATGTGTGTGTATTTATGAATAAAAATGACAATAGGAAAACTGGTAATTGCTGACGCATTTCGTCCAATGTGGACTTTATCAAAGCAAAATACGAAAATGAAATTAAATGAACAAAGTAAGTAATAAAAACAAAAACAGAATGTACCTAGCAACTGGAATTTTATTATAAACATATACATATTTATATACATATATGCCTATATATATATATATATATATATATATATATATATATATATATATATATATATATATATATATATATATATATATACATATACATATATATATATTGTTGTGATGATATAACCCAACTTCCCCATTCACGATAATGGACGGACTGGTTGCCGATTAAGTACGACCACAGCAGGGGTTTCAGGAAAGAAATTAAACTTTAAGGGAGAATTAAAGTGCGATATTTCGTTATGGGGCAAGACTGCAAAAACGAAAGTATGTAATCCAAGGGATTAATTCATGTCTTTTTGGAGTAGACTGGATAGTACTCTTTGATTTGTTTGAACTCCCGATTACCTCGTTTTGCAACGTAATAAACAGTGCAGAAAAACAAAAAAGTATTAAAAATGAAAAATTCATGAATGAATTAAAAGAAGAATATCCCAGAGTTTTTTTCTGAGGGATTGGGTTTATGTACTAAGACGGAAGTCAAATTTGAACTCAAGGAAAATGTGAAACCAATTTTTAAACCTAAGAGAAACGTTCCTTTTTCCTCCTTAGACACAATTAATAAGGAATTGGAAAGGCTAGAAAAAATGGGAGTGATATCTAAGGTTGACCATGCGGATTGAGCCTCGCCCACAGTCTACGTTAAGAAGAAAAACGGAAAAATAAGACTGTGCGCAGATTTTTCAACAGGGTTAAACGATTGCCTTAAAAATCACAGTTATCCACTACCTTCACCAGAATATATTTTTTCAAAGTTGAATGGTGGTAAGATTTTTTCAAAAATCGACTTGTCTGACGCATACTTGCAGATTAAAGTGAGTGACGAATGCTCAAAATATTTGTGTATAAATACACGTAAAGTTATTTATAAGCTAAATAGGCTTCCTTTCGGCTTAAAGGTCGCCCCAGCTTTGTTCGAACAGGTGATGGACACTATGCTGGTAGGCCTGGAGTTTGGTACCGCCTATTTAGATGACACTCTAGTCAAAAGTAAGAATGTTCAAGAACATAAAACGCACATCAGAGCGATATTCAAAAGACTAGAAGATTTTGGATTTAAATTAAGCCACGAGAAGTGTAAATTCTTCATGGAAAAAATTACATACCTCGGACAGGTGATAGACAGTGAAGGCAGGAAACCGGACCCACAGAGAGCCGATGCAGTTAAGAACATGCCTGCACCCGACACAGTTGCAAAACTACAATCGTTTCTGGGGTTGGCCCAATATTATGCAATCTACATACCTAAAATGTATTATTTAAGAGCCCCCCTTAACGAACTGTTGAAAAAAGACAAGAAATGGTTTTGGTCAAAAGATTGCGAGACGGCTTTTCAGAAAATAAAAAAAATGCCTACACTCAGATCTCGCCTTAGCACATTAAGATCCTGGGAAAGAGATCATCCTGGCAACTGACGGAAGTTTGTACGGAGTCGGTGCTGCACTGCTACACAAATATGAAGATGACACTACTAAACCGATCGCGTACGCATCGAGGAATCTTCTTCCGGCTGAAAAAAATTATAGCCAGATCGAGAAAGAGGCTTTGTCGATTGTGTTCGGGGTTAAAAAATACCATCGCTTTTTACATGGTAGATCATTTGTAATTCAAACGGACCATAAACCGTTACTTACAATATTTGGAGGTAAAAAAGGCATTCCTACGCATACAGCTAATCGTTTACAGCGATGGGGTGTAACCCTGCTTAATTACCATTTTAGGATGGAATACGTCAAATCTAAAGAACATGGGCATGCGGATGGACTGTCAAGGCTGATTCCAAAAAATGAAGAAATTTTAGAAGAGACGGTTATAGCAGCATTAACTGAGGAAAAAGAAATATCAGGTCTCTTGTTGAATACAATCAGGGAATTGCCGGTAACTTTGGACCAAATAAAAAAAGAAGCGGAAAAAGATCACTATATTGTGAATTTAAAGAACCAGACGAGATTGAACAAAAGACAGAAAAAGGGAACTCATATTTCACCTTTCTCAATTTGCGACAAAACGTTGATGTACGCAGATAGCTTTGTTATACCTATGTACGCAGATAGCTTTGTTATACCTCAATCTCTACGTACAGATATGCTGAAAGAATTTCATACCGGTGATCCTGGAATGTCTCGGATGAAATCACTCATGCGTGGTTACGTATACTGGACAGGAATGGACAAGGATATTAAAGGTTTTGTAAGACTATGTAGAGGTTGTCAATTGGGTGCAAGGGCACCTCCGGTCAAAATGAATCCTTGGCCGAAAACGGATTTGCCGTGGGCACGTCTACATATAGACTATGCTGGACCAATTAATGGGTACTTTTATTTGATATTGGTGGACTCTTTATCGAAATGGCCTGAGGTAGTCAAGAGCGAGCATCCTACATCTAGGAACAGCATCAGTGTATTGGATGAAATTATCAGTCGTTTCGGGGTTCCCAGGACATTGGTTAGCGACAATGGTACGGCGTTCACAAGTATGGAGTTTAAGGATTTCTGTACTGCCTTACACATTGAACACATAACTACACCAGTGTGTCATCCCAGGTCGAACGGTCAAGCCGAGAAATTTGTTGACACTTTTAAACGTGCTTTACGTAAAAATCAAAGTATGGACACGGAAGAAAGAACTATTCAGAAGTTCTTAGCAATCTATAGGGTAACTCCTAATGAGAACAACGATGCGAAAATGTCACCGGCGGAAATTATGTTTGCAAGGAAAATTAGATCAATTTTCGATAGATTGTTACCCTATCAAAACAAAAAAGTTGCTAAGAAAGAGGAAAAAGTCAACATAAAAAATACACTTCAGGAGACAAAGTTTTTTTTTTAAATTTTCAAAGTGGAAAAAGCTATTGGATGGATGGCATAATCCAGAAAAGGATTGGTAAAGTGATCTACACGATTAAAAGTAAAAAAAATTACGTGTAAAAGACACATCAATCAGATTAGGCCACGATATGGTGAAGAAAGTGAAAAAAGTGAAGAAGAAATTCCGATGGAAATGCTATGGGATACTTTTAACATAACACTACCCAATAGTGTATATGAACCTGTATCTCGTGGACCAGCCTTACGGGCTGAAAAGGGAAAATTATCTTCGCCAAAAAAGGATCTAATTGTGACGACTAAAAGAAGGAGCACACGGGAAAGAAAACCAGTGAAGCGCTTTCGCCCGGATCCAAAAAGAAGACGACATCAGAAGCAGAAATTTTCAAAAGTGAGAATTTCAGCTTCGTGGGGAGGTGTTGTGATGATATAACCCAACTTCCCCATTCACGATAATGGACGGACTGGTTGCCGATTAAGTACGACCACAGCGGACAGTCAAGGGGGACTTCGTTGGTTAACACCTATTGAGGTTAGGATACTCTCGACTCTTTCTCTGTACTTGTCACATATACATCCGATTATAAATCTATTATTGAAAACCTACACTCGGGTTACTTTGTTTATTATATCTTGCACGAGATATAACACATATATATATATGCATATATAAACATATATATATATATACATACATATACATATATATATATACTTATACATACATATACATATATATACATATATGTACATATATATATACACATATATTATACATACATGTACATATATATTTATATATACGTATACACATATATACATACATACATATACATATATATACATAAAGATACATGTATATATACATTAATATAAATACATACATATACATATATATAGACATATATATACCCATATATTTACATACATATATATACATACATATATGTACGTACATATATATATATATACATACATATATACATACATACATATATATATATACGTATATGTACATATATATATACATATATATACATGCATATACATATATATAACATACATATAAACTTGTACATATATATATATATATATATTTTTTTTTTTCTAGTAAGTCGCTATTCCAAAAGAGATTGACGGTATCTAGATTAGAATCATTTATACATGAAGAATCTCTTCTCACTGTCTTTCACTAACTTCCGTAGTATGTTTTAGTCGTTTATATGATTAAAATCATCCTGATCACCCATACATCTTATCTCTTCCTTTTTTCTTCACATATTATCAACTTTAATTTTTCCTAGTTTTTAATATATCATGTTACTGTTGTTGTATTTTGTACCAGAAATATAATGTCTGCTATGTCGCCAAGAGAACGGCATACAGCTAATATATTTCGACAGTTATTTACCATTTAAAATAAACGGGTTTTATATACATCATATATACTATGCGTCACATTTAATGTGATATATACAAATATACCTCATTTTCTCATATATATTAATATGTGTGTGTTTGTGTATGTGTGTGTGTTAGCGTTTGTGGGTGCAGGTGTGCTTTTCTATTTGTGTGTGTGTGAGAAAGAGAGAGAGATGAGTTTGTATGATAATAAGCGAACTACCGGGAAACTAAATCGGAGCTCCTGAACGCATTTCGTTTTGGAAATTTCGTAGTTATGTTATGTTTTGAATTATCTTAACGAAAGCATCGGTTTTTACAGTTAATCGACTTTCTAATTTTTAATTTTTTGAGAAAATGAATTATTTTCAACCTGGAATATCAAAATTCAATTCTGAATTAATTTTTAAGGGTCAATGTCGTAATTTCCTGTTGTTAATCCGTTTTGATTTGACATTTTTCAAATGGTCCATCTTGTCAAATCGGATGGTTTTTGATTTCCCTTTTCTTCTGAATCCAGTTTCTTGTTTACACACACACTCATACACACACACACACACACACACACACACACACACACATATATATATATATATATATATATATATATATATATATATATATATATACATATATATATGTATGTGTGTGTGAGAGAGAGAGAGAAAGAGAGAGCGAGATAATGTCTGTATTTCATAAGACACATTAATATCAAACTAATATATGGGAAACAATGCAACTAAAGACTAGAACGGCTGAAATATATTGTAATTGAAGAAATACAGTCGAAATAGTATGCTTTATTTTCTATTGGTCTTATTATATTTATATGTGTATAAAAATACATTTAATTACTTTTCAGATTTTAATATGATATTAACTTGAATGACATAATTTTGATTCCATCAATCGAGAGAACGCCAGTATTAACCAAATACATTTAGATAAAGAGGCAATATACGCAATCCTTGAATGCCTAATGTAATAGCATTTGAAAGTACACATGAAGAAAAAAATACCAAATTCTGTTTCGTAAATATATTGACTGTATAAGACAGATCGTTCAAAATTGCAAACATTTCGTACAGTATTGAACGGGCACGAACTTATTGATAATAATCATGCATACATACATACATACATACATGCATACATACTATATATATATATATATATATATATATATATATATATATATATATATATATATATGTATTTATATATGTATGTATGTATGTATGTATGTAGTCAGCAATCCGTCTTTCATGCACATCTCATTCAATACAACAGAAAAGGTGTTTTTATATAGTTTTATACAATTTCTCTTGCGAACTACTAATTTCTTTTATCTTTTCCGATGATAAATTTATATAAAAAACTGTCCGAATGTTGTTTATTCGAGCGCTTTCGTATATATGTTATCTATTTTCAGGGATTAACTATTTTAACTGTTAAATAAGACATAGTTTGTTGTATGTATGTTTAATAAAATGTTCTCATTTTTCAAAATACGGTCGAGATATTGTGTCCGGTTTCCATGAGTTTTGTTTTTGTCAATAAAGCTACCATTAATTTTAGCCATGTTTTACCTGCAGATTATGCTCTTATATCAGTGTTGCCAACAAGTATGTGAATATTAGTGAGTGTATATGTGTATATATATATATATATACACATACATATGTGTCTGTATGTATATTCACACACACATATGTGTCTGTATGTATATTCACACACACACACATATATACATATATATATATATATATATATATATATATATATATATATATATATATATAGTTTATGCAAAACTAGGTAATCCGCATGGGTAGACCCAAGGAGGATGATATACAGAGAGCTCAATGTAAAATTCATATATATATATATATATATATATATATATATATATATATATATATATATATATATATTCATTTATATAGTACGAGAGAGAGAGAGAGAGGGGTCGGGCGAGCGAGCCTTTTGCTTTTCGACATTTCACGTCAGTCAAGACGATAATGTCACTAGGACGCAAGGATACACAGAGAATGTAAGAGAATTGCACAATGTTGAGAAAGAGGACAATACAAAAACAGATATAGCAACGCCACATATGGCGATTGGCATTGTATTTAAATGTTTGAAGATTGTATTGGGTTGGTGCAAAAATAATGTCGTTTTCTCACATATGTTACTATGTGAGAAACGACATTATTTTCGCACCAACCTAATAGTTCGTAAGGATGCATGAAATTGCAAGCGAATTCCACAGACATGAAAGGCGATAAATAAATTATTAGAATCGACCATACGCTTCCATCGAGGTACATCAACAGTGAAACGGTGAGACCGACTTGACAGTCTACTAGCCCACTTAAAATCATGTAGGAGATTTCCCAAATATGGATATGAGCAGAATTTTGGTTTTAACCAAATTCATGAAATATTTTGAATGAAAAATTTTCGATTCAAAATCAAGAAATAAGTCTTATAAAAGAAATATATGAAACATATTTTAAACCTTAAGTAAGAAATGTCGAAAATAACACAGACAAAAAGTAATGTCTGCAGGATAAGTAATTACATTAAGCTTCGAAAATATTAGATGAATCTTGGAAAGTTTAAAATCTCAAGGGTGTGTTATGAGAATGAAATATTTAAAAACATAAAAGTAGTATGGCATATAAATTTAGCATTTTGATGGTATCATCAAGTTAAATATACTTCCTGTGAATTATTTGTCTTTGGGGAAATTTTAAAGAGATTAAAAATGTTCTTTTGCTTACTAAATATACGTTATTTTATATTATCCATCCTTCATATATCAGATATCAACATCTCTTTAGGTAAAGATAACATAATTATTTTTCGTATTCAAAATACTAATGTCTATTTTAATCAGGATATATATATATATATATATATATATATATATATATATATATATATATATATATATATATATATATATATATATATATATATACTAACATATATATATATATATATATATACATATATATACATATATACATATGTGTCTCTGTGTGCGCGAGCGCGCGCACTTAGAGAGTTTAGCAGTTTATGTCGTTACCTACCACGTTAGTGTACTATTTTCAGGCGATCTTGCTGCTAGTAGATTATACCGACCGTGGATTCGGTCCTCTGTAAATCTGACTAACTATATTTTTCGGAAGAAAAATAAACTTTCTTTAAGTGAACGAAAGCTACATTATAGACAGCTGAATGTAAATTTTATATTGTATTCCCAACATAATTGATACAGGATGTAACATTCTACACAATTACTTAAGCTATATATATATATATATATATATATATATATATATATATATATATATATATATATATATATATATATAAAGTGAACATAGAAGACAACAGTTAGATGTGACAGTTTGTTTCATGCTGTATGCAATCGTCAGGCCACGTGTGCTTTTACACACGCTCTATCTCTGATATATATGTGTGTGTGTGTGTGTGTATGAGTGTGTGTGAAGAAATATAGTCTTAAGGTGTACTATATTTATAAAGGGAATAAAGTGCTTAATATCAGAGATAGTGCGTGTATAAATATAAAAGTGAACATTGAAGTCAAAACTTGAGATGAGAGTCTGTTTCATTCTAGACGCATTCGTCAGGCCTGACGATTGCCTCTAGCATGAAACAGAAAGTCGCTTCTAAGATTAGACTTCAATGTTCACTTATATATATATATATATATATATATATATATATATATATACATACATACATACATATATATATATTGTTGATACTATATGTGAGATAACACGAAAATAATATGTTTTAATTATTTCATCCTAATATACAACATCCTTGAAGAAGAACGGCACCTCTAGGTAGCACAATGTTTACGATTCAAAACACTAAATTCTTGCATAAACATTCGCATAATCATTTTGACCAACGATGAACAAATGTCCTGATGACTGTTTCGTAAGCATATTTTAGTTCTATTATTCAAACACCTTACACATCGCCTTAATATTTTGACCTCCAGAATTATTTAGTTAATTTCGCTATAAAGTTTGTTATGAATAAACTGTCGTATACAATATGGAAATATGAAAATATAACATCTCGTTTTGACATATATTTACCAAAATTATCTTGAAATATTAAAGATTAAATTTATTCAATAAATTCGCCATTGGCTTCGACCACAGCTTCCAAACGTCTTCGGAATCTCTTGCGTCTCTTCTGGACTGTTACCTTTGTTGAGTTGGTGATTGCTGCCATCACCATTGCCTTCAGTTCATCTTTGGTGTGACACAATGTTCTGTTGCTCTGTCTTTAATTGCGGCCAACACATAATAATCAAGGCGGTTAACCTCTATAGGTAGGTGGCCAGTAAGGTAGTGATTTTCCAAGCATAGGTTGGATGTGGCACAAGGCCGAAAGTAAGAGGCACCCAGTGAGTATCGAACTCACTACTCAGCCGTAATTGTTCTAGCGAGACAAGCTTGCGAAACCATTACACCACCTCGAGGTGCCCAAGTGGCCAGTAAGGTATGCTTTGGTCGCAGAAATTGTCTTACAGCCATGAATGTGTACTCCTGTTTTATTGGCTTTGTGCAGTTATGTTGCCAGATATAGGGTCTTCCAGCAGCCAAACTATTAACACAGGCCAAGACTACCTCCTCAAGTCGTTTGAAGTAGGCCTCAGTTTTTAAAACTGAGGCCCTCTGGGAAGATGAATGGAGGCATCACATCGCCATTACTAGTGATCACTCCAAACACTATGATGTTGACTGGATATATTATCGTCCTCTCTACAAACCTTCTGCACTGTTCTAAGATTAACACCTAAATCCTTTAACATGCTCGTATTGGAATTTCCGGTACGTATGCCAAGCTATACAGTATGCTGTTTCCCAATTTCTGTCTGAAGAAATTGTTTCATGATGCTTTATTTTCTCATTGGCGGTGCCCAACTGACACTACTGTACTGTGCTGTCAAAAAATTCCAATCGAACCAACGCGTATGCGCGGAATTAATAATATAATTTTGCGATAATTTACCCTTCGCACCCTGTATGCAACAGCGTGCACTTCATTACGCACGTGAAAATTCAATAATACGTTTCTGTTTCATATGCAGATATATGTCACGCGACATTTTTCCAGATAGCCGAAAATTTTCTTACACTAACAAAGCAAACTTAATTATGAGTTATTAGATAGGAGTATTAACTTCTTTTGACATACCACAGGAATCTGCCCCTAAAATTATTCTATCAATTGTATAAAATAAGCAGCATTTCTTACGTCAATATATTGGCAATAATTAAGTGTTTGCAATATGTCCCCAGCGCCCACTTTTTTTTAGTTACAATATACATAATAAATTATAGATATATCAATAATGAATAACCAGAGGAAATAATGCGTAGACTTCATGATTTTAATGGAATTAAAACTGACTGTATTATAATTTATCTGTTTTTTTTTTCTCTCAATTGCCTATCTAGGCATTGTACAGATATTAAAGAATAAGTTCTGTCATATTCTAGGCAGTAATTTCCAAGTGAGATAAATGATTTCTTAGCAGTTAAACATTAAAGTATTCCGAGTTTTAGTGTAATATAAAGTCATCTTAGATTTTCTAGAGGATGTGTTGGAGTCAGCGTGGAAATTTAAAGGGGTGTAAAAGAATTTAAATTTTTGCTTAAATAATAGAGTAATATGGATCTTTAAACATAGTTAAGAACTAGCAAGGATACCCGGCGTCGATTGGAATAAAATTTTATGATCTGAATTATGATACACCGATCTGAATAATAGTTTATTATTGGCACTTTATTTATATTTTTTCAGACATGTTATTGAAAAAAAAATGTTTAATCAATCTTTAGAAAATAATCTTCAATGATTTCTCAGTTTCTTAAAAAATAACTTAATTTTGGAAAATACCGAACTCTCAACACCACGCTCGGTTGATCTGAGCTTCCCCATATTTTTATTCAAAAAGACACTTTAATTTAAATAAAATATAGTTAAATTCATAAAACAAATATTCCACACGACTAATGCTGACCGTAACCAAATGTCTGTCTCTCCCAAATTTTATTTCACTATTTTTTTTCATATATAGATATCACTTCAAATGTAAACATAACAGATTTTCAAAACTAAATTCTCAATGTATTAGGTTGGTGCAACAAAATGACGTAATAATGTCGTTTTTTGACGTATTTTTTAACGTCAAAAACGATATTATTACGTCATTATTCTTCCACCAACCCAATATCTTGCTTCTACTCTCTTTCAAAGTATTAGGTTGGTGCAAAAAAATGACGTAATAATGTCGTTTTTTGAGGTATTGTTTTAGCAATTAAATTCACTTCTATAGAAATATTTCCATCTTTAACGCAATGCTTAAATGTAAAACTTTATTTACTTAAATGATATCTAAATTCCACTCCAAAATAAACAGTAATTTTTTTTTCCCGAAGAATTAAGAGTCGCTATAGTTTTTGATTGAAAAATTGATTAACTTAAATATGTTTATATCTTAATTTAAATTTGTTTACATTATTTAGATATTTTAATGCTCGCTATTTTTTTTCTGCTTTAATAAAATTTAATTTAAAATTATTTACATTTTTGTGTCAGTTACAAATCAAAAAACAATGCAGTTTATTTTTACCTATTGAATAAAAATCATTTTCCCTAAGGAGGCCGAAAAATAATAATAAGTCAAAAATATAGACACGCACATACGCCCATACACAATAATACTCTTTAGTGCGATACTGAGTCTGTATATACAGACAAATCTCTCATCAACGGACTAAAATTGGTCCATTAAACCCATTGTTAATAGATTGTAAGGGATTGTGTTTGCTTTATAAAACCACTTTTATAACTACCAGTAGTAAAGAACATAATGTAATTACTATAGACATGCATCTATGGCGTATGTAAATATATACTGAATATAGTATACTAATCAAAATAGCAAAAATAATAGATTTCTCACAGCCACTTTCTCACATACTGCCTCAACATCTATAATAATTTTATATTATATATATATATTCATTAAATATCAATGATTAATTTTGAAAAGGGACATTTTCCATCAGCACCTGACGATTGCCTTGTGCATGAAACTCAGAACACGATCTATATATATATATATATATATATATATATATATATATATCACAGCTTTCAACATATTAACAGTAATTCAGTTAAGTTTGTCTTTCTTCGAATGCTTTGTGGAAACGATTTTGTGCTTTATATTCCTTTTGTTTTTCCACGTAATTATATTTTGATTTGACTTGTACAAACTTATACTCTAGAGGGAAAAAATTCTTTTTTATAACCAATAAAAGAAAAAAAAATATGTGAATCATAGTAAATTCCTTTCCTTTTTTAACATTTACTATAAAACCAAAATATGGTGAAAAATCGATATGCATTGCGGAAATCAGTGAATAGAGTAAGGAAATTTTTTTTGCTATAAAATGGATGCTGAGAAGACACGATGCAGCATATCTCACTAAAAGCACAAAACTTATAATTTTAGTCGAATATTTTTCAATACAAGTTATGGAGATATATAATGTTGGTAACGATTATTATGGCGGACGTTGACAGCTAAATCTGCATGTATATAACTATATATGTAAACGTTACAGTTAAATTGCATGCAAATGTAACAGTCGTTATGTTTAATGATCGTTTGACTGCAGGGAGATTTAGTCTTCGATTGAGCTCTGAAGACAGGAATGATGAACGGCCAGCGATTTTTCGTTTTAATTTATCTTTACTTTTCGATTTATCGTTTCTGTTAAAGATAAATATATCTTCCTTTTCTGAGTGCTCTGTGTTTAAAATCTTCATATGCTTCATTTACGTTTACAAGAAATATTGAAGTAATTTTTTATAACCTACAGTTGTTTCAAATTAACGAAACTATACGTCTTATCTTTCCAGATTCAACTGACGCTGTTCATTTTGTATGCACCATGAGTCAATAAAAAATACCCCAATCATGCCTAAGAATATACACACGATATTTATTTAATATCAGAATAAGCTACAGTTTGTAATTTTACACAAAAGCACGCACGTGCGCGCGCGCACACACACATATTATATTATATATATATATATATATATATATATATATATATATATATATATATATATATATATATACATATATATATATATATATATATATATCACTTTTTGGTTAATGTTTTGTTTATTTTTCTGGAATATTTAAAAATTATTAGTAAATTGGAAAAATATATTAAAACAAAGAATCATTGTGATCATATCAATTTGGAGGAATACTTTTTTTTGCCTAAGCATACACACATAAACACATACACATACAGATATATATATATATATATATATATATATATATATATATATATATATATATATATATATATATATATACATATACGGTTGCTGCTGGTAATAATTAATTAGTGCGAGATGTAACACCACAGAACTAAAATAAATGTATATGACGTGGCCATTATTTTCTAAAAGGACCCCAATTTGTGGTTGACTGGGACAGAAAATGGCTTGTATACTTTAATGTATCCAAAAGAAACTACTCGCATTCATCCACCAATCAGCTGATGCTCAAATCCATGAGAGCATCTCTCTGCGCATTCTTTGTCTCACGTTGAATCAATAGCTTCATTTACCGGAAGGAAAGTTTGTTCTCTATGTCTTCCCCGGAGGTTTTTATCTTCTGATACCATCCATCAATCTGCAAATCTACTATTCGTTCTTGCATTGTATGCTGTTGTCATATATGGTTTGGTGTCCATGCCGTTCATTCCGAGGTTCTTGATATAATCCAAAGTGGAATAGGCAATTTTCTATGTCCTGACCTGACATATAGACTACTATCACACAGAGGTCAATCTTTTCTACAAATATTATCATGGCATGGCAACTCTTCTGACGAGCTACTTTCCCTGGTGTCCAGACTTCATGAATTTAACCGGACTACTAGATTGGCATCCCGGTCCCACACTTTCGCTGTCGAAACAGTTAAATGCAACCAACTCTTCTACTCCAAAAGCTTCTTCTCTCGGACATCCCGACATTGGAACTATCGTCATCTTATTTGCTTCAATGATAGCTATAATCTTCACCTATTCAAATGCAATGTCATTCGGTATTTTCTGATGACTTGATCTTGATACTCATTCTCGATGTGTTTCTAGTTATTGCCTAATGTTCAATTGTTTTGAAGTTAGGGGATAATCATTTTCTCAGTTATGTAACATATTTAGAAAACCAAATAAAACGTCTGTTAATATCAGAAAGTCCTCACAATCCTGACCGTAGGAGAGAAGTCATTCAATCAGCCAAATAAATGCGGGATTTGATCAAGTAAATAGATCATCTCACAGCTACACACAACCAATGCTTAAAATAAGCTCGTTGGGAAAAGGGAAACTTCTTAACTTCCTGCAATTCTTTGTATTGTCTCGTTCAAATCGCTATTCTTACAACATAGGGTAATCACAGGAACACTGTGCTCAATTTCCCTCAGTGACGGTACAATATTACAAGAGACAGAATTCTGACGGATCATGAACACCCTCCACCAAATGTGGGCCATGCAATCTTCAAGTAGCTCGCACAATGTGTTTATGAAGTTGCAAAGAATAATGCATGACCATTGTACTCATCCATACCAGCAGACCGCAGGCTTTACACTGCCAGATAACCAGAGGCACTAGCTAGAGTTTCTAATCGAACCACACAGCTCCTCTTAACACATGCTAGATGAGTAAGGACTGGTGTTATTGAGACATTTAACGCCACATACTATTGTTTCATACTAATGTTTTAATTTAGAGATCATGCTTAACCGGTGAGTAGAGCTTCAAAACTGTGTGACACGTGATAGAAAGACAAACCTCTGTGTAAACGGTAGCACCACCTCTAAAAGTGAACACTTTTTCTAATCCGGGAAAGCTTTCCATGCGTTTTTTTTTTTTTTTTTTTGAATTCGCATTCTCCATCGTCTTGCGTGGACATGCAATCTAAGAAAGTAATGCTTGTTGCCGGATCAAATTTCAGCATCACTAAAGACTTTTCAACAGATTCAACATAAAGCTTTTCCCAACATATCTGTGGTGATTACACACACGTCAGTAGGCTAAACAATACTGGAATTAACTATTTAGATACACGAGGGTGAACGCAAAGAGAGAGTGGGTGTCGGTAAACGAAGATTAGTCAGCTGTGCGAAGCACAAAAGTTCATCTTTTCCTATAAGGAAAGATTCCTCCGAGCCGAAAAGTCGAACTGCAGCCGTAGTCTTTTATCGAACATCTGACCACATTATTTCCATCTTGGTGCTGGGTCCAAACCAGACACCGAGAAGCTTGCAATACCCGATGAAAGGCATGGGGTGAAAAACATTTCCACAATTCGTAAGCCAATATACATATCACGGTTGATCATGGCCTCTGTCACCTTCTCATAAATTTTGATTTTCTGTCAATTTCATCAATATCGTTATTGCTCATTAGATGCACGGTCACGCTGTCGAAATAGGCAGAGTTTTTTGTCGATGTGGTATCAACAGGTAGTGTGATCGCTCTTTGGACCGGATTCGCTTTTAACTTGCGAGTGAAATGTTCCAACGTCAGACCGTAAATAATCGGATAAACTTGCTAAACTTAATAAATCTATCAGGATAAAATACAATTATTCGCCAATACACAATTCTCATCCACCATGGCACTGGAGGATGTAAGCAGTAGCCAAATCCAGGAGTGAAAATATGTCCCGAAACCGGCAGACATAAGAACAGCCTCCAGAAAGGGAAGGTCAACACTATCAAATGACTTCGGTTAAACTAAATTGATTTGCGCGGTTTCGCTGTCAACTTCCTCTGTGATCAAACATAACAAATGAAAATTGTGATTAATGGTCCTACCATTCATAGAATAACTCTGTTCTTGGCCATTCAGCCTAGGTAGGTCATACTACAAACGGCTAGCTAATACCTTGCTAGAAATGTTTGATTATGTTCAATAGTTAAGGGTCGAAAATTGCTAATCCAGTCCTCACCATGTTTATAACAACTCATCAGCACTATCACACATCTGACGAAGCATTGGATCATGTTGCCAATCTTCAAGAATTCGATAAATTCAGTTTCAGCTACGCGACGAACGAGGAAGGCTCTCTAAATTGTACCTCGTAGATAAAAACATATATATCCGTGGTTTTGCTTCTGCCGCCAAACTTCAGTGCTTCTCTGCTTGGCGTCTTTATCATCTGCCCCTTGCATCCAGATACATCAGTCGGATCAAATCAAGGAAATAGCACTAACAGGCGTCGCACCTAGTGTAGCTCCCATCGTTTTACTAGAGGAAAGGTTCTTAGTAATATTTGTGAAGATTCAAATATGGCATCGTTTCTAGTCATGGGTCTCGCGTCCATCAATGACATTATGTCGCATTTCGAAGAACTTCTTTGTAGCCTGGCAGTAATTACACTAGCTTGGACCTCCTTACCAAGCAAGGAGGCCAACATAACCATAGCTACGCTAACTTCTCCATTATGTCCCAAATTGCCAATACATTCTACTTTAGCTTCTGATGACATTTGCGCTGATAATGTAAGTGGAGTCTTTTGCTAAAGTCAGCAGTCAGTGATCTAAGCACAGATTTAGGACGGTTCCACCACATATAACCAGTCAACTTTTAGTATAAAGTGGTCATGGAAATCATTTTCACCGAATACATGTGTTGAAACTCCAGTTACCAGTGATCTTAAGCTAGGCATATCGTAGTCTATGATCCGTATAATCTAATGAATGGAAACTTGTGCACACTTTAATTCCTACGTTGACATTTATACTAAAACACGGTCGGTGTAGCTAACACGTATCATAGTATCTGGGTTGCTCTTATTATTTCAAGTCTAAATTAAATCCCGGAATTTCTCATTACCGAGCTCATCGAAAAGAACATTCCTTTACATAATATTTCGAATTGGTTTCATATCTCGCTTGTCAGAATCTAATTTTACATCATTGAGATCCCTATCGGTATCAAGAACAGCGTTACAATCACACGCTAAAACTAGCTTCTAAATCTACCAGTCACGTCGTCGTCAGAGACACATCGATCGACTATAAAAAGACGCAAATGTCACTGTAGTCACTGAACACATAAACCCTTAGAACATTGAGTGTATCATCCATTATGCCAGCATGAAGGACACAAACTCTGCCCTTTGGATCTGCGAAAACATAGGTGCACGCCGCCTTCAAAAAATATCAGCCAAGTAATGCCACTCGAGCGGCTATAAAAATAAGCTGAGAAAAAGGAACACCTTCAACAGCATATGCTCAAAAATACTTCCAACAAGTTCCTGAATAGAACACACATCTACGCCTAGTCGCTGATGTTCGTGAATATATCTTGTCCTGCTTGCTGACCAAAGAGCCATTGTTAGTTGATAGGTTTTTTGAGTCTCCGGCAGACCATACCCGTAGAAAGAGCACCTATCGCTTGTTCCATCAAAGCATGACCTATCAACGTATTGTTGATTTCTCTCTAGGGAGAGGCCCCGTATGTTGCATGGAAAAGGTAATTTTAGCGCTCTATAAAAGTAGTGTGTGAAGATAAACATGGACTCTTCCAGAACAAATCTGCTTCAATATTTTATGTCTGTATTGTCCTGGCACGATTTCGCTAAACAACTGCGCAAGATTGGTCCGTAGAATGATGGCAGGAAATTCGACATCACTAAATTACATGATGCCTAAAAAAGATTTGAAGACTTTAAATTTCTTGAAATATTGAGCTTCCTTTTCCGACTGTCCAGGGGAGATGTGATTATAAAGTAACTTAGTTTTAGTCACAATTATTTTGATCTTCTGATGTACACCTCTGTCTTTAGAGAGTGGAAGCATCTCAGTATTTGGGGCATTGAGTAAGAGACGAGACAGTAGGGTTTTTATTTTTTAAATTCATCTTGGACCCGAGAATCTTGCCCAAACATATAAGTTTAGAGAGTGAACACTAGGAATCTGGTTAAATGTGAGGAAACTAGAAGGCCTTTAAAAGTTGGGCAAGTTGATATAGAAGCGGATGAAGTGATAACTTGATGTTGCTACTTCAAATATCATTTCATTGACTTTGTGATGTGGGGTCAAAGTCGGAACCACAGAATGAAAACACGGAACACGGATTAGATGCAAGAAAGATATATATTAACAACAGGTTACAATGATAGTTTAAGCGGAGCTTACTATATGTTAGTGTCCAATACTGATAGTCGTACGCGGCTCTCTGTCTCTCTCTAGAGTTTTGTGTCGCATACTTAATATAGACCTGGAAGAGTCTATTGTGTAGGTAGTTCCGGTCTCACAATACTTTGGTTTATCATTTTTTTCTGGTAGCTTTTTGCATCTAAATTTGTCGCATTTCAGCTTTTCTAATTTAGCGTTATAATTTATACGTTCGTCTTCCTTAGATTGTCGGTACGTGTCGCAGCTGGGAGTGGCTTTGTAGTTAGCTTTCATATGCGGATAACCTTTAACATAGTACTTGAGCAACCACTGCCAGAACCGTCCATCCTCCGACAAACATTCAGTCACACCTTGTGCCTTCTCCATGACCACGCGTTCTATAACAATAAACATTTCGGACAACGTGGCCAGGTGTGATTTCTTCACACTTGCACACTAGAGGTATGACAGAAAGACTGGCTAGGAGGTCATTTCTGTTGGATCGTTGCTTAACCACAGACGCCTTCTTCTCTGGCCAGGAGATGGCGAGGAGACCAGTCTCGCTACACATCCATCATTTTGGCTTCCTGCCGGTAACAATTACCGGCAAACCCTGTCTATTGGAATCAAGTTATTGGAGATGGGAGTTAAATGTTTCAGGATATATCATAATATCAAACACCCATTTCGATGATCCGATATCAAATCAGCTATCGAGTCAAACTGCATTTAATAGAAATATACGTACCCCACCCCCCATATATATAAGCTGTAGATCTCATATAGAGCTGCATTTGTCAGTTTTTTTCTTATCTACTTCATTGACTGGTCCCCCGACGTTATTTGCTGAAAATCTTTCTCGGTTTGTAGAAATATGTCCCACATTGATAAAAAAACTCCTTTGGATTGTTTGGGCTTAATCCACAAGGTCACCATTGACATTTGTCTTCTCTTAACTATCTTTCGTTGTCCTACAAATCCTTTTGTTTTTGTTTTTATTATCTGCCACAATATCCGACATCTTTCTTTACCCAATATGTTTCAATTTGGGAATATCTTTTTGTAGGCATCTTCAAATTTAAACATTGAGAAAAGAAATATCTCGGACATCCCTCCTTAATAAGGCGGCGGAAGTGTCACGTGTCCCGCTACATAAGTTTAGAATTCGGTGGGGAATCACATAAACTATTTTTTACCTCGGCAACCACATGACCGTTTTGATTCTTTTCAATAATTTTTCTTTTCTGGAGTTTTTCTGTTATTGTTTTTTTTTATGGTTTTGTCAATTTCTTGATTACTGATTATCTTTCTTTTTGCCGTTCTTTTATTGGAAGCTCCTCCTCAACGGTACTTTTACATACTAGCCACTGTGACTAGCAGTAATTAGCAAAATACTAGTCACTGTGGTACTAGCCACAGTTACTGCTATTTTGAATATACTGTATTTTTTTTTTGTTTGTTTTTTTCAATGTAAAATAGAAAATAAATTAAGAAAACATAACTTGAAAAGCAACCAAAGTTAATCGACTAAAAAAATTGTTTAGGGAATTTTCAAAAAACGAATATTTGCTCGTCTAACAGAACGATACGTTTAAAAGTTGGCATAAAATCAAGAATTAATAATATTTTTTTTAGCTATAAAGCGAACAATCGTTAAAAATGAAAAAAAAAAAAAACAAACGTAGATCTATAAATAATAAGTAAATTTAAAAACATGCCAAAAGAAAAATGGCTGACCTCTTGTTGAAAATTTAAAAAATAAAACAATTTACAAAAAATCGTTTTTCCTTTTTTTTCCCACCAAAATAAAATTATAAAATGCTATAAATAAGAAAATAAAAATTTAAAAGAAAATTAAGAAACAAACTGTATGAAATAAACAAATTGGAGTTTGTGTTGCAAAAATATTAGGTTGGTGCAAAAATAATGTCGTTTTCTCACCTATGTTACTATACGACATTATTTTTGCACCAACCTAACAGTTAGCGAAAACAAACAGGTAACATATTTTTCTTTTTTATGAGGGTAGAAAACGTAAATCTTTGAAAACCGAAGGCTAACCTAAACAAGTAAAATACTTTTGACTAACGATTAAGTGAAGTCCTCAGTATAACGAAATGAAATTAATGACTGAAAAATAAATTTAATATTCATAGTTAAGTTAAATAAAATGTTTAGATTCAAAAAAATTTTTTCGAAATTCGGCAATTTGTTTCATATGAAACATCGTCAATTGGGAAGTACAACAATGCCCCAGTAGAACAAAATGTTAAATTTCTCAAATAGGTGACCAGTTCACCGAAGTTCTATATGAAAATGTCCGACACAAATTTAATACTAATAGGTGACATGCATGAATAATGAATATCTACATACTACTAGAAAAAAAAGTAGAACAGTTAATGTACCTATAGGAAAAAATAAAATGAAAAAAAATAAGATTCCTGAATAACGAAACTAAAATATAACATGACAAATAAATAAGGGCCAAAATAATAACCAGGGAATCCCAGAATTTAATATGTCAGTGAAATCTTACAATTCTTTTAAAAAAAACTAACTTTCGATTCGGTTTATCTTGTTTAATTTCAGAAAAAATATTTATAAAGTATACACAAAAAAAAAAAAAAAAAAAACACATCTTTGTTGACGCCCCCGTATTTTTTCCTCGAGGAGTTTCATAAGAAATAAAAAGTGTATCGCCAAATATTCAATAATAATAAGTACTCAATAATATTAAAGAACACATTCAGTAAGTAGTTCAGGAAATAACACCAGAGATGCTTCAGAATTTGTTTCGTAACGCTAAAGAGATTTTTGAAATTGGTAGAAATACCGACAGAACATGTTGACAATTTTTCAGTAATGTTCTAACGTAAGATTTATAATTTTCCTACCTTAAATATGACACGAGACCAGAAGATCGAAAGCACGCGGCAACCAGTGAGGGTCACACTCACTACTCACTCGTAATTGTTCCAGCTAGACAAAGTGGCTAACCCTTACGTCACGTTGAGGGTACATTGATATGAGATTTATGAACATATTTCTTTCGTAATGAGCAAAAGACAGTCATTTTCCCCGATTTATTAATGTTAATTCTACGAGACAATATATATATATATATATATATATATATATATATATATATATGTTTGTGTGTGTGTGCGTGTGTGTGTGTATACAAACCAAATAATCAGATATTAGCAAATGTATATACGTGCGTTAGCGTGCATACAAAGGTAAACGAATAAATATTTACTTAAGTTAATATAAGGTGTAAAAGATACTGCGCTAAGTGTGGTTAAACAGCGTTAAGTATATACATTAATAAACATAGGGATACCTACGTTCGTATTGGTCTGTGTGTGTTTATATATATATATATATATATATATATATATATATATATATATATATATATATATATATATATATATATATATACTAGAAGCATGGCCCGCCGTTGCACTGGCTTGATTAAAAAATGGTACGACTCATACAGCAATCGCAATCGCTATCACTTGACTTAAAATATTTTTTGCCCTTCCTTGCTTTTAAAGGAGTGCCCATTGCCATGCTGATGTTGCTGCATGCCTTACTTCTTGCCTATCTCACACTGCTAATTTTTTCTACGCTCTATACTAAACATTAAATCTGTTACGAAAAAATAATGTGTGGGTGCAGCGTCTGAATAACCATCCTGGTCCCATTACAGAGTTTCGGTGGACGCAGGTTTCTAAGCAACATAACCGGGATCCCCACTTTAATTTCCATAATGTGAGGAGGGGGACCAGCGGGGTGGAGGCTGTTTAAGAACTGCACTGGAAAGTTCGCCATTTCAGCGGGGTCTGAATTTCTGCCAATGGATTTGTAAACATGCAACACGCATGGCACAGTTTCTAGAAGCGGTCTATTAAGAGTTGTCACAGTGAAGTTTTTGGGGGCAAGAATTGCCCGCCCAGCAAGCCACTCAATATTGTTGTAGTTGGTTTGAAGATCAGGAAAAACTGATTCCCTGGTTGTTGCTGGCGTTGTGACCACTGTAGACAACCCTTGGACGTTTACAAATCCATTAGTGTCCGCTGTAATAATAACTTCGCCAAGGGCTAATAATGAATTCGAAAATTCGGCAGACCCAACATCGCCAGTTAGGTGTGCACGCATGTTGGTGGTAAGGTGCAATGGTCTAACAGTAGGCCAAAGTTGTGAAGATTTCAAGCACGCTCGAATAGCGTCGGCTCTTGTCCCCTTAGGTAAAGCAGGGAGGGTCTGGCGAAAGTCACCGGATACAAGGACTGTTATACCTCCCATAAGGTCATCGGAGTTTCGAATATACTTCAGAGAGCGGTTTACAGCCTCGAGTGCAGTTTTGGGACTGACAATGCACTCATCCCAGACGATGAGCTTACATCGCCTGACTACCTCCGATAGCTGTTTCTGCCTTAATCAGGTCAAGCGGAATTTTAAACGTTGAATGCACTGTTCGGCTACCCGGTAGTAATGTGACAGCAATGCCTGAAGACGCTACTGCGAGCGACACTTCGCCATGGTGCCGAATTTCTGCAAGAAGAATTTTTGGCATGAACGTTTTTCCCGTTTCCCCAGGCGCATCCAGGAAGAAAATGTATCCTGTATCCTGCCTGGTGGATGCAAGAACCGCATCGTAACCGACCTTTTGGTCTATGAGAAGTTTTGGCTCATTTGTTGTGACAAAGGCGTTTAACTCCTCAACAGAGTAGGATGTCCCCCGCATAATCTCAGGTGAGAGACTGGAGGAAGCCATACGATCTGGCGTTGGAAGCCCAATAGCGATGAGAGATTTCCCCCCATTTCAACAAACAGGTTCTCAATTATTATAAGCGCCCTGTTGTAAATTTCATCGTTGAATGTAAGAGCCATTGTTGGACACAGCATTTACGCCTCTCTGAGTATGTCTTCGGACAAAAAGTCCTTGTATTTGTTCCAAAGGGATTTGGGATCACTGGTTTCGCACATTTGTGAGATTGTGGTGAAGAGGTGACGCAAAGCAGAGGACATTTTTAAAAGAGCTCCCTCAACCATTGTGGCATCCCACTGGCTGTCGTTTTCCAAAAGGTCAAAACGGAATCAGGCCTCACGAAAAGTGTCACATAAAACTCTATTAAACGTCCGTAAGTTATTGTAGCTCGTTGAACCACTAACTTCGTGCAAAAACGGTCACAAGTAAAAACATTCCTGTCGCGATGTGGGAACCGTGAATACCCATCCAAGTGTGGCGACTTTTTTGACGCCTGGATAGCCCTCGACGTTGGTCCCCGCACTTCTGCCGAGCCCAGGTGTTATTTTTTGTCCACACGTAGTATGAAGGCACGTCTGGGTACAGTAAATTTCTAGCAAACTCGTCCTGTCGACAAAGTTTGAAGAAAGCTGTAAGCGTTTTGTCTTTGGTACGCGCAGCCACACCCATTGCTGTATCCGCAGAAAAATAACGAAGTTTGTCGTTTTCTAGGTGCACAGCAAGCTGGACGATTGCTGGGAATAATTCGTCGATGGGGAAGCTGAATATGTGCCAAGGGCCATCTGTGCTGCTAATGACGCGCCCTGCAATGAAGTCCTAGATTTCGTCTACGAAACCTTCCTGTCTAATACCAAACATTGCAGCATCAGTCCCTTTGTTGATGTATTTGCATACATACTTGATGGAGTGAAATGAATGGCAATATTCGATATTGATGTGTGCATTGAACGCTTTTGTTAGGAGGGAACAGTATGGCACTACCCATCTGTTTTCCACTTGGTGGCCCTTTACCACTGCTGTAAATCCTCCCTCAGCGGGACTCCTTCGCCATTATAGTGGATAACCATCGCTGCCTGTAATGATTTCTCTTACGAAATCTCGTGGGTACTGCTGGGTGCCTTTGCCGTCGCTGTTATGACAGCTGGTGTAATTGTAATGCGACACGCAGGGACAATGAATCAGGTTGGATGTCACTATTTCGTACAATTCAGGGTCAGCCGACGGATCAGGAATTTCAGCAGAAATAAGATTATCGATTTCTATGGCCTCAGTCTTGTCGCACTGCCAAATTAGTATATGTGCGTGAGGCAGGCCACGTTTCTGCTAATCAATCGTTTGCATGCGACAGCAAAAAGCCCCAAAAACCTGGCCCTTTTTAATCACATCCATTAGCTTTCCTAACTTCAGATGGTAAACGCGCGCAAAGAGGTCTGGACGATCGTAGGCCAATTGCCCTGGCATAAGTTCTTTAGCAATTGCTTACCATTTTGGGTTACACGTGAAAGTTATGAATAGGTCTGCTGGGCCGTACTTACGAACGTATGTCATCGCGTCTTACATCCTCGCGTGCATGTATCGTGGACTGCCTGTGAACATTGCAGCTAGTATGCACATCTTGCCTATATTGCGTGGATCAGCGCCATTTCGTAAAGCATCATGGAGGTGAATGTAAGAGTCGCAGCGCAACTTGGTCTGATTCAATCTGATTTAACAGCGTCTTTCGGATTCCATCTTGGCAGCCATGTCTACTAAGAATTGATGGAAAAGTTGCCGGCTTTGATGAAGATGATTGAATAGTAGGTAGAAAGCCATGCAAGACATTGTTTTTCAGGTGGACCCATTTTGCAGAATGCCAAACTGGTACCAATCTTCTTCGTAAAGGAAGAGAAGTGGGTATTGCGGTGCATCGTAGGACCGGTTCGTTTCACTGATTATTCGGAGCCCACTGCCGCGCGATTCGATTACAATCTCACGCCTGTTGTGCTGATCACCACTGACAATGATGGAAAGATCGTAAAGACGTTCGTACTCTCCCTGAGACTGTCAGCATCAATTGTAATAATGAAATCAGAAGAAGTCTTATTTTCGAGAGCATACTTAAAACTGCGGACATAGCTGTTTTTCTCGTGGAGCATTTGTTGGAGACTCATTATGATATCACTGCGAGGATGATTGTCCTGACTTGTATCGTTCTCG
The DNA here is from genome assembly GCA_963932145.1 of Acanthosepion lycidas. Classification (NCBI taxonomy): domain Eukaryota; kingdom Metazoa; phylum Mollusca; class Cephalopoda; order Sepiida; family Sepiidae; genus Acanthosepion; species Acanthosepion lycidas. The sequence continues at coordinate 42,791,344 of OZ010579.1, forward strand.
GGAATAATGCCCATGCGGACATCTGCCTGTTGATTGTAGTCAGCTATGAAGTATATTTGTAGAAAGACCGAATCAGTGGCAGTTTCCGGCAAAAGAGACCCAATCCGGTGGTAAACCTGACCTTTTAACCTTGAAGGTGGGATTCCAACCAACTTCGCGGAAGGCATTACCACTAAAAGAAGTCATCTGGAAGGCACAATTGTACTGTCGGATATTTGCGAGGAAATGTTTGGAGTCTGGACTGGAACCCTCCAACAGAGCTTTCAACAGAGCAGGTAGCTCTTGAAACGGTGGCAACTGTACCTTACCGTCTGAACAACACAAACCTGCAGACTTCCCAGACCATGTTTTTGCATTGCAATACCCACAGACAACTGACATGGATCCTATTTGGAGGTCTTTGAGACCGGAAAGCCTCAAAACCGGCTCATAGTTGAACGCTTTGCATGGTGACGCTGGTTAACAGTTTGCAGCGTAAGTTGAAATTGCATCGTGTTGCCGCCTTGTGCGCTTTTGCGCAGAACTTTCCGACGCCCTTGCAGCAGAAGTTGCAGCGTCGTCGGCTACATGGCGTGAGGTTTTTTTCAGCCGTGGATTCCTGGGACCGTCGAATGGACGTCGCCGAAGCTTTCGCTGCGTTACGTGCGGTTTTCTCAGTCGTGGTCTCCTGGGACAGTCGAATGGAAGTTGCAGCGGCGTCGACTGCATTGCGAGTAGCTTTTCGATGCGGGATCTGTCGAGACCACAAAAGCGCTTATGATGAAGACGCTTTTTTTTTGTTTTCTTGCAAGCGTTTAGTTAATTTCATATTACTTTTCAACGAATATGTGTAAACTGATTTGCAGTAGAAGCGGTAGTTACGCTCACCAAGCGTTTCATGTGACAAAACATACTGCCTCCGTTGAGAATGACTGGAAAGCCTCAAAGAAGCCTCTACCTCGTTTTCCACCTCCCGCTTTCTCTTTGCCGCAGACGCTCTTTTAGAACGCCTGCTAAGGTTGCCTCGCTATGGTATTTTGGCACGCTAGCAAAACTGCCAGGTCGGTCATCGCCACGGCACTCAGAAGAGTGCAAAGCAGAGTTGGAAGTAGACGCCAGTCGCTTCTCTCCCAAGAAGGCGCACTCAATGGCATCCTACTCCCGTTTCCCCTTAGCCGGTGAGGCTTTTTTAAAACGCCTCCTAAAGTTGCCTCGCCTGGGTGTTTTTTCAGCCTTTGCAGGGCTGCCGGGTTGGTTATCGCCACGGCATGCAGAAGATGGCAAAACAGAGGTTGAAGTAGACGTTATATGATCATCTGGAACGGGAGTTATTATGTGTTTCTCCGCAGTCGCCTGTTATGCATGTGTACCGTTAACGGTATTAGGGGTCTTCAGTTGCTGACGTCCGGATGTTCATTGTGTAGGAGTTGTAGAAATGTGGTGTAAGAATGCGAATAGAAGTTGATGCCGAAGCTGAAGCGGTTCAACCTCGTTGTATACGAAAACTAAAAATGCAGTGGAGCGGTATGGAAAAAGCTTCTCCTAGCTATGGGCCGTGCTTTCTGGCAGTACGAAAACTTCGCTGTAGGAAGAGGTTTCGAAACCAAAACGTTGAAGCGTTGAAGGTTAAAAAGTAGAGAAACATTAAGGTGTACTGGGGCGTGTAGTAAAGGCAAAAGAGAAGTAACTTGCGACAACAGTTAACTGTCTAATAGCAAAACTGAACTACGAACAGGTAGAAATAGATATAGGACGCTAAAATGGATTGGGCTGCGCAGTAAAGGCAGCATGCGGAGATAGAATGGGTAATGCAAACGATTAAGCAAATAGGCAGTGAAGTACTGAGGGCCGCGTAGTAAAGGCAGTACACTTCAACTTACAGTGAAAACTGTAATGTGGACGTAAAATAGGTTGGGCAAACGATTGAGTAAATAAGTAACTTGCGACAGCAGTTAACTGTCTAACTGCAAAACTGAACTACGAAAAGGTAGAAATAGGTATGAAACGCTAAGATGGACTGAGCTGCGCAGTAGAAGGAGCACGCGGATATAAAATGGGTAATGCAAACGTTTAAGCAAATAGGTAACTTGCGGTAGCAGAAAGCTGTCAATAAATCCACGGACAGATACGTTAATGGCGATCAGATCAAGACGTGAGTGTGGATGCACCCGCGCTGAATACATTTAAAAGAGGCATGGGAATAGCCATGACTCAGAACAATGAATGAGCTCGCGCATTCACGCACGCGCACATGATTTGGCAACCGCAAGGCTTGGCCGTAAACGTGGTCAAGCTGGCTGCTGCATATGCAGCTTGGCTCTAACGCACGTGATACCGGCGATGAGAATGCAAGGAGTTGCAATGAAGCGTTTCCTCGTTTGGTTTGTGCGACAACGAAAAGCCTCTAACAGTTTGCCGGCATTAGCTTTGAAATGGAATGGGAGGAAGCCCTGCTGTTTTAGCGCAAAAACTCCTCATCAGTTCTGGGATGCCGCCTGGGCTCGGGGAAAAGGTTTAAAGAATTGAAAAATAGACTGCTTAGGGCGGAACCATTTTCACTCAGCACGTATGCGGGTTTTTTTCAGTAAAGATGCGAATAAAGAAAGTGCTTATTTTGGTAAGATGCAACGATTAAAGCAAAAGTGTTGACAAAGTCGAATATGCCATTTGTGGCTCAAAATCAGAACTGGTAGCAGGGATAAAAAGCCGAATTTCAATGGCCTTGCACCCATTCCAGAATTTGAGGTCAAATATTTTCTTCCACTCCACTGCACGCACTGACCGGTTTCTTCCCGCGCAAAGGGTGACCCTAAATTAATCTGAACTTAGGAAATACCCAACATGAAAAACATTTTTAAGGGTTCACCGATTGTCGATTTGCACTATGTTTAGAGGGCGCTCAGAGTTGAAACTTCACATGTGACTCCCAATGGCCATCTCATAAATCTGATTGGTTTTCGCTAAAAAACGACATGTGGCTCAGGCGCAATCTGGGCGTATCGGTTTTGGAGTTTTATCGATTTTCCGTGCTGTTTAGGGGTACGTGCTCGTGAAACTTCTAATGGTAGACTCTAAGAGTGTGTCAAATTTCGTTGAAATGCGATCATACCTTCTGTAAGCAGATTTTTTCGATTATAGATTTTTTCGGAACTCAAAAATCGGGCTCCGTCATGTACTTACAGCAGCCATTTGCAAATTTGTGGTGAAAACCGCATCGAAATCGGGTGAAAAATACGGCCTGGGCGAGGTAACAACGCCCACGACAGACACACAGACAGACAAAATGAGAATCATAGATACTATATATATATATATATATATATATATATATATATATATATATATATATATATATATATATATCATCGTTCACGCACGACCCATGTGCTTTAGTTAAGGAGATTTTTGTAAGAGCATAAAAGAGAAGAGGAAGATTCACGTACGTTTAGAATATGTAAGATCTATATTGCTTGTACTTACACGTGTAAAAGTTAAGTTTGTTATTCTCAAGAAAGCATACACTCAGTAGTCTGTCCCATGAATTTAGTGACAATTATGGGAAAAAAAGCAGTTTCTGTGCAACTTTTCCCCTTATTAAAGCGACATTAACGCTTGTTTCTGGAAAAGTTGGACCTATAATTGTGAAGGCATAGATTGGCGGAACTAAGGACTGTAGCTAATCTGAATATTTGTGATAGTACTCGTGATAGATAGCAAAAGACTAAAGAGAATACGTCTGTGTTTAATGACTTGCAGGGTTGAAAATGATATACTACACGCAAAGTGGCATCGGTACTTTTCAAATCTGTCCTGGTCTCCCATTGAATTTAATCTTCCAATGGCATTTAAATTATCAGAATTCGGAAAAATAAAATTATCACCAAATTAGAAGAGGTGAATGTGCATTTCCCGCCATCGGAACTAACATATCCAAAAATTCAAGCTATCAGTCTGGTACAATTTATAATGTGTTTCCTGTACACGTTTAGACAGAAATCAATACACATCTTACACACGTGCATGTGTATATATCATATACAGACACTCCGTAGTTAAAACCACACTTCCTTAATAACCTCACACATATTATCAACTATACGATGTCCGCTAACGTTCGCCATTTAGAAAACCCAAGAGTCAATCAAGGTAGATATTAAAATGAATAAACAATAAAATACGGACAGAAAATGAGTTCACACATATGCAAAACTAGGAAGTCGTGTAAGACAAGGATGTATATTCTTTCCGGATTTATTCAACCTGTACAGCGTGTCAATTCTGAGACATTTAGAAATTCTACCAAGATTCATTTTTAGTGGCCAGAATCTTAACAATAATATAATATATTTAGAGAACATGTGCTGATAATAGACACAAAAAAGAAACAACAAAACCTCTTACAGAAGTCTCCGATAAAAAGCCTGCAGAAGGAAGGGCTAAGCATAAACTCCAAGGAGACAAAATGCAAGATCGTCAGCAAAAAAGATGACTCCAAAATGCGAATTAAAGCTCAGGGATAATAAGATAAAGCAGATACAGACATTCCAATATGTGGGAAATATTCTAACAGAGGGTGGAATGTGTGGTACTGAAATCCGAAGATATATTTGGATGGCCAAATACGCATTCTAAAAGCTATGCAGTATGTTAAGAGACAATAGAATTTCGTTGGAAACAAAGAAAAAATAGTACTGAATTTCTACGTGATATCTATCCTCTTGTATGGCAGCGAATACTGGACAATCTTCTCAAAGATATTTGGTACTACAGAAAGATGTTATGTATACCCTGCGCCGAACAGGTGAGCAACGACGAGGTTTTGGATACTATCAAAACAAAAAAACGAAACTCATAATTAACATCCCAAAGAGATAGTTGAAATTAATGAAAAAGATGACGAGGAAGGAGCTATGGAAAACTAATCGTCACAGGCCGAATAGAGGGAAAGCTGGACTGGGGAAAGCAAAGCTTTGCATACTCGATGGGCGTCAGTAAATGGATCGAAGAACATGATTTTCGGCGAATATCAAAAAGACAAAGCATACTAAGACGTACAAGGGACAGGGCTATTTGCAGGCCATGATCGTCTACGTATTGAATGGACAGGGCACATAACAGAACAAGTTAAATAAATTATTGTACAGCACAAAGATGTTAAAATAAACTGAAAATGTTTCAGATTGTGCAAAAGTGACATTATTGTGAGTCGAAACAACCATATTTCACGTATAGCATGTCATATATTTCGTGTGGTACAACTTTGAACTAAGCTCGCAGCCTATTAGACCTGATCCCAGTCGTTAAGTCCCAGCTGGCAGTAAATACAATTATATAAAATGTTGATGGGTCGTAAATATTTAGTTGTAATCATGTCGCAAGATTATTGAAGAGAACCTGATTAAGCACTCTAAAGTTTTGAATTATTTTATTCAAAACAAAAAAATAATCTAAAAATGTTGTCTTAATAGTAAATCTGATATGATGCCATTGGTAGATGGTCTACAGAATGATGAACATTCTGTTGTTAACTAGGGTAGGAAATGGGTTTTTAATTGTTACGCCGTAAAAACGAAAATTATATCTATTAATTGACTCAGGAAATAATAGCCATTTTCTCTAGCGTAGCTGATGTGTACCGTCACGCATTCTATAGCTAATGTTTCCCTCAGTAAAGAAGTAAAAATATATCGAATTAATTGCTATATCTGTCGCTAGGAAATTTGTTTCACTGGGCTTGCTAGTCTATTTTTATCGATCGACTCTGATATCTTTATAAGTCTACCATTCAACCATACTTTGACTATTACTGCCAAGTAGGGTCTAGTGCTCCTTTTTGATATTTAGATATCCTTGATAAAATAGAGTGAAGAATCTACAAAGTTATTAATCCTGACATGGCAACGCGGCTTCGGTCCCTTTTCCACTGTCGTAACATAGTTTCTCTGTACATTTACTATAAATAATTTGATGGCAACTGTTCTGATGAACTTTCATGTATAGTACATAGTGTCTATGAATTTAAGCACAATACTAGTTTAGTGTCAAGGTTTTCTCGATTTTTGGTTGAAATGTCTAAATGTAGGCGTACGTTCCACGCTAACAATTTATTTTCTTGCACTTCTTAATTGTGGAACTCTCTTCTTGCACTTCTATCTTATGGAACACTCTTCCTGCTTCTTGTGTTCAGGTCAAGGCTGCTGTTCTATTTAAATGCAATCTCAATCGTTATATTATCTTTTCTTAATTTCTGATCTTATTATTGTTCTTGCTCCTGATTAATGATTTCTTTTTTCTAATATTCTTTCACATTCTGTAATCTGCTTTGGTGTTTGAAATAAAAAAAAAAATTAGCGGATAATGTATTCAATATGGCTGTTGGTATTAATTCATATAGATGCAAAATCTAACCTTGCTGTGTGCAATTAATATTATATATAAAGACGATACTTTCTTTGATTAATGATAAATATATTAAAGATTAAGTTTAGTAAACCAGTGATAGTCAATATGACAAACGTATTGATTTCACTTGGGGCGATCGAGAAGACTATCTTATTAATTTTATTTTTATGCTAGAATGATTTACGTTCAATAAATTCCTAAAGAATTATATTTTTTTTGTATTTTGACTTTCCAGTATGAATCTTCTCTATGAGACGACTAAGATACCGATCATGTTGTTGAAAAAATGTTTAATATTTTGACACAGTGTTGCTATTTTTATAAACATTCAATATAAAAATATATCGTGCTTCTAGGAGTAATTGGTATTTTATATTGGAATATATTTTCTGATCTCAGAAAATTATGAAGCCATTTTAATTATATATACGGTAACGGCTACTCCTCTAGTGTCACTCATAATATCGCTTACATGAAACAAATAAACAGCTGGGTTACTCGGTCAGCAGTCACATATCTTTCTTTGGCTTTACTTAAAATGTGACATTTACAATGATCAATGTGGTTCATTTTTTATGTGTCCTGTCATTTTTCATAATCATTCTGAAAACAAGCTGCTCGCTCTCTTCTAAAAAAATACATGTCTTATTTTTCCTGTTTTTTTTCTAATTAAATTACCTATTAATTAACTGAATATGATATTAAGGAAAAAATTGAAAACATGGCTGACTGCATTAAATAATATTAATTTGAAGATATAATGACAACTAAAAGCTGGATGTCGAAATATGTCTGTTAGATTAAAACGTGAATTACTTAAAAGGAACTAATGCTCACTAGCAATTAATATAGTTATTGTTTTCGATTCTATAGCCGGTTATAATTAAATATTTTCAACGTTGCCATATTTTTCTTGTGTATGAGATATCTTGAATAAAATACAACTGTGTTTCTTAAGCAAAAATACAGGGAATAAATTACATTTTTGTGTAAGAAATGACACCAGTGGAAAGTCATCGCTATGCAATATTTTTTAAAAGGTTTACGATATTTTCAAAATAAATCTCAATATTGTAGATATATTTCCCTATAATATTTAACTTTTCAGGATATTTCATAATAGAATTGTAATGGATGTATTCGGTTTTCTTCAAATCTTATTTTTAAATTTTCGGGGAAATCTGCTAACTGGATATCCTCATCATTCGCCCGCAGTCAGAACCATCGAGCCAATGCGAACGATCCTTTATTAAGATGTCTGTTATGTTCTACCTCTCCGTATGCAGTTTTGAATTCAGAGTTACCTTCTTCTTGACTGGTTTCCACCCAGTGTGTCATGTTTTTACCCACAGCTGGTGGAAGAAGAAGATGGTTCATACCATTTGTAAGTGAATGTAATGATGCGACTGGAATTCGAACTCGGATCTCCGGTTCCTCAGTACGAACCGCTATCCATCATTCCACTGTGCCTCCCTCTATTCCCTCTATATACAATGTAATACATTTCAATGTGTTAATTAATCTGTCATATTGTGTTGGATATGATTTTATTATAATTTTATATATCAATATACTATGAAATTAAAAAGGAATGCTATTCTTCATAAAGTAAGAAGAGAGAAAAAATGATATAAATCAAGTAAAGAAATATATAAAAAAAATTATCTTGTGATACAAAATGGTAGTATTTGCAAATTTGCCGTTTCAAATAAGAGATCTTTATGCTGATTAGAACGAGTACTTCTGTATAATATGACCCCATCGTTTGCCTTTAAGTTTTGTTCAAAGTGTATTATTCACGGGAAAATATGGTATGTTAAATCTGCATGAAAAACTAACACGGATAACGTAAATTGGACTCATAAAAGCCCGACAGGATGCAGCAACACGATGTGGCATTGATGCGATTAGTTGATGGATTAGCTCAAGATAGATGTTGAGAATTTGTATTGGCATAGACATTCCCACCATATAAATACTCGATTGCGACCATGTCGATTGAACGGTGATCATATATTTTCACAGTTCTCCTCAAAACAATAGTGAAAATCTCATCCCTATGACGCATGGATATTATCCTGCATGAATATACAGTCGTTTTGGGGGTACATGAGAGGGTAAAAAAGATTCACGAAGTAGTACAACGTCAATGCCAATGAAGGGTTTAGATGGCTCAGACCACAAAACATAAGACATGATTAAACACCCTACTACATCATGGAAATACCATGAGGGTTTAAAGTATTGGTTAGCAAATGTGGTCATTATTGTAAAGGAATGTACGCAAGACCCCAATCCGAAATCGGTATGAATTAACAGGAATATGACTAGTCGAACCACAGTGAACTTAGCGAGGATCAATTAACTATGTCACGATCGGGGGAGAGATTTTCGCGCAGGTTTCATAGTATAAAAAGACGAACCTGGGTGTTTGTTTTTTTTTACTCATAGAAGCTAAACAACATTTTAAATATGCACCTGTCTCCTCTTACTTTTAATGTGAATGTAATTTGAGCTAGCGTGTCTTCTTTGATAATGCAATGAAGTCCATCTGAAGGTATGTCAGCACGATACTTAAGGAACATTTGCGGTAAATGCATTATTCTTAGTCGGCGGCAATGTCTCTCGGTATCACCATGTCAAATATCAACATAGTTTTAGAAATCAAATCTATTGTCTAGTGTGCACTTTCATGTCCGGTTCGAACTCTGGTAATAAATATCGCCTAATTTGGTTTTACACTAACTCAACAGGCTTGAAGCCATAATAAATATAATTCGAAGCTATCGAAGACTTCAAGAAAGAGTAGCGCTTCCTACGTTTTATCTTATTGCCGCCCGTAACTCCTGTCAAGTAAGTGTAGAATAAAATGCCCCCCACCGCCGATAGAGACACATTCTAGCGTACTTTTAACAAATACCAGAGAGAAGCAATTAATCTATTGCTGCTTCCAAACTGAATAATTCCGAGCCATACTATACAAATAAGTCGTTTGTTTCCACAGATGGAAATCAATTCCTATTGTCACACGGTATCATTATCTGTATTCAATTAAGAGTTTTATGAGATAATATTTGTTGCAGTTGCATACACTATCTAAACTGTATATACAACATTACATGAGACATCCACACGTTATTCTATGTAACTCCATGTTTGGCGATTACGTTGTTGTTCCATAGAGAACCGTAATTTTTGTTCACTGTCTAAGCTTTCACGTGTGTTTTCTGGCCAGTACACGAATGTCGATCTGTGTATTTCTTACGTCATTTCGCTAAGAGAAATAGTTTCTTGCAGTAGTAAATGTAACAACTCATGATACGGACTGTATCAGCAAAAATGTCCAAGACGTGTAACAGCATAATTGTCCACCCGACAAAGTGTTTAATATCTAAAATGAAACGCTAAACCAATTGAGTTTTTTCCAGGTTTTCACAGAATAGATTTATATATCTTGACACCATTTCTCGTAAGAATCACCGAAAAAATACTTTCAGCTACAAATAGAAAAGTTTAAAATCGTCTTGTGTCAACATTATATACTTCCCAACTGAGCAAATGATCATTCAGGCATTCAATAATGGTACCAACATTGGCTTTCTTCTTGAAGTTCATTCAAGAAACATCGAGAGAACGGTGAATAAGTTTAAAAAAAGAAGGAACAGTAGACAGGAAAGCTGAACCAGGAGATAATAACAGGAAGAGGGTACACCATTTGAACTTAAGACCATACAGATAAATTACAAAAGGTCGTTTTGCATGTGTGTTTCAGTTATGAGAGTCGAAAGAGCTATCTGAAAAATATTGAAGAAAAAATCGTACGTGAAAAATGTGAGACAACTTGTAACTCTAGTTAGATGGTTAGCATATATATGTGACGTCCCCCCGGTGTCGCTGCGTTTGTTAGGCGAGTATTATAAAATTGTTTCTCTTTATTTCTTTTTTATTTTTTTTTCTCTCTCTTTTTCATTTTGCCTGGCCAAATTGAATTTATTAAAAGAAAATCTTCGGTCTGAAGAGAAGGATATTTTGATACATTAATGAAATAAATTATAACAGAATGGATTTTAAAGATCGACTGTATATACATACATACATACACACTCACAGAAACACACACACATACACACACAATCGCATATATATATATATATATATATATATATATATATATATATATATATATATATATAATTATTTATTTAAAAATATGATTCCAACACGCTACATAAAAATTCTCATGTTTGAAAACAAGAGCCGAAATCTTCAATATTATTATCTGAATTAAATTGAATTAAAGTGAGCTCTGTTCCATCTTCTAGCGAAATTTTTTTTGGAATAATTTATTTCAGAAATTTACGTGTGTGACGTCCCCCAGGTGTCGCTGCGCCAAATGTGACGTCTGCATAGCCGCGTCCGTCGTGCTATCCTCTCCGGTGACGACAAACTGACTCGGTATTGGTCGCGGCACCGCATGTGACGTTCTAAACTTTTGGTGATTCGGATGGGAATCTGGTTAGATTCGATATCAGCCTTGTCGTTCCAGAGCTCGCCTCCAACGTCTGGTTACCGAAGTAACTGTTTTGATTTCCAGTCTAACCTACCCACGTTGTGATTTGATCTTAGGCAGACGAAATCAATCAATCGACGGGCCGTAATGCAAGTCGAGTTCGAACAAGGGTGATATCTCACAAGTATTTGTAAAAGAAAATAAAATAATAACTCGAAAAGTTCAAATGTGTTAAAAAAGGATAACAATATTTTATATATGGTTGCTGAATACAGGACTGCGTCTTCTTCCCAACCCGCTATATGGATTCGTGACACTTTGTGTTTGTTAGGCGAGTCTTAACATCTTAAGTTGTTTGTTCTTTAAGAAACTGGTTCTTGGTGTATCTTCAGCGATATTTGTAAAACTTGTTTTGGTGGTGTGAGTCTAAGTCGTTCTTCAAAAATAAATTGTTCTTGGCTAGAAGTTGAGTTCGGAATTGCGTGAATCTTAGTCAGATTCTGCGAGGCGGGTCTTCAGAGCTCTCAACTCACTGCAACTGCTTGACTGTCTGTCTCTTAAGAAATAATATTATTTATTAATATAATATATTTTATTTCTTTAAACGTTATTTTTAGTGGAAACACGTATTTCAGTGAACGTTTATTTATTAAATAGGTTATTTATTTATTTTACTCTACCGGACTGAATATTCGTGATATTGTTTAAAGAAATACAAAAGAAAAATATAATTTTTTACTCTATTTTTTTGGGAAGATATATACCCGTGATTATTGCTCATAAGAAATTAAATTTTCTACAGATCCTGATAAAAATTCTCTTTGTAAAATGACATCGAAATTTGAAGAGACATTTTTCTTCAACAATAAAAGTGTATATAACATGGGTATGTGTATGTGCGCGCACGCGTGTGTTTGCATTCGCGCATGTATTGACGACTTACAAGTGTCGACTTCCGACCATGTGGCCCGGCTTCGAATCTCGCCATATTCGGTTTTCAGTTGGGCGATTTTTGGGAGATGATAAAACATTCGGACGGAAAAACATACCACGTGTTCACTCAAGCCCTGGGTATACAATTAAATTGATGGTACTGTTCGGAATCCGTTGATGGTTTTGCCAGCTCGAACGGAAATGTCATCGTACCCGACGGTTTGAGTGTGCTGACTTCAATAAGGGTAGAAAAAAAACCGTCGTTATACACGACGTGTTGGTTCGAGTCCTGTCGGTGAGGGCATATTTTCCTTTACTAATATTTCTCGAATATTCAGGAACGTAGACGAAAATAAATTTCGTGATCAATTTAATAAAAGGAGTGTCTACTCACATACGCTTATCCATTATAAATGACGTTTAAAATGAGAAGATCTGTCGTTTAAAAATCCAGTATTCATTAGATAACTTTATCTACTAACACATATTAACATAAAAGAGTATCAGTTATGTTGATAAATCTATCATGACTAGGGTTGGAATATAATTTTTGTTCATTGTTTTTCTACCGCCCGAGACAGATAAAGATTATTTATCTCATAAAGTATTCGATCTAATAGTTATTACATTGATCTAGTCGATTCAAACTTGACAATAATTCAGAATTATTTTTTCTTGTTATAGATTGCGCAAAGGACATTTGATATATTAATGCATTTGCCCGAAATTCTCACCATATCGTTCACAAATAATCTATGAGCTTGATTCACTATTTTACAATTCTTTTTTTTTTTTTTTTAGGATAATAATCTGAACGTGTTGCAAGCTTCACTACATTTTGTCTTAAAAACAACAAATAGAATTAAGCAAATTTTGATGAAAACATTTTTATTGCATGCTGATATAACACCTGTTTGAATAAAATCGGAAGCAATAATTTTGAAAAATGTTATATAAAAATATACGATTTAATGTTAAAAAAGGAGAAAAAACATTCAGCAATTCGTTGATAGCTGAAACAGATAAATATATATGTATATGCACGTGAGTTAAGAGTGGCGATGGAGTTAATAACAGCTTGCTTGTACGGCCAGGTTAATACACAAATGCACACTCGCGAACAAATACCCGCGTGGGAAGTTATAGAGTGCACAAATACATATTTACGAATACAGCTTGTCATATCAGGAATTTGAATCTGTTAAAACCTCAGCAAGAAAAATATCGTGGTAAATTAATATATATATTATATATGTGTGTGTATATATAAACATATGTATACATATAAACACACACACACACACACACATATATATATAAACATATGTATATATATATATAAACACAGACACACACATATATATATGTATATATATATATATATATATATATATATATATATATATATATATATGTATATTGCGATTGAACTATAAACGTTTTATCGATAATTACTATTTTTTACAACTGAAAATGAAGAGTTAATGTTTGACATTCAATTTTTTCCTAAAAGTAGCAAGACCATTAAAGCAAAGGAATTGAACATCCATATCTATCTATCTATCTATCTATCTATCTGTCTGTATGTCTGTCTATCTATCTATCTATCTATCTATCAAACTATCTAATTGTCTGCCTATATATCTATCTAAATGTCTGTCTATCTATCTATCTAATTGTCTGTCTGTCTTTATATCCATATATCTATCTAATTGTTGTCTGTCTATCTATTTATATATCTATCTATCTATCTATCTATCTATCTATCTATCTAATTGCCTGTTTGTCTATCTGTCTATCTATTTATCTATTTTAATCTTTTTCGTATCTATAACAGTCTCACTGTCTCAACACTATACAAGACCGGTTCTCGTACAATAATCGAAGTTATGAAACGCTGAGTCTGATGAGTAATTAAATGGCTGACCTGAATATCAAACTTTTCGGTGAGTATCTGATTTTCCCGCCAATTTTCTTCATTATATTCGAGGAAAATGTCATCTCTCTCATCCTGATTCTATGTATGTGTCCATTGTTTACTTTTTTTTACTGAAACTTCGTTCTTGCCAAGATGTTCGGGCCATGGTATACTCAACATCCTTCTCTAGCCTCAGATTCCATTTGCTTCTAGTCTCTTCTTAATCTTTGATGATAATGGTTACCATTTTTCTACCGTATAGAATCACACATACCCCGTAACAGTTCATTACTGTTTTGTTTCTTTCTAAAGAAAATTGTGTTTCTTAGTATTTTGTTTAACTTTTGGAATTTATTTTTGGCATCCCCAGTGAATTTCGGACTCCAGCCTCGAACATTCCGTCCTCTGTTAGAACATTTCCCAGATATTTTATTTTTTGTAACTGTTTTATTTTGGTATCTCTAATTTGTAAATTGCATGTTGGGCTGGTCCTTTTGCCAAAATTAGGCATTATATTATTTGATGTTGCATCTTTTCATAGCGCTTTCATACACAGCATTGTGTAGGAGTTTCTTTAGTTTTCTTTTCGTGTCTGTAATCAACACTGTCTCATTTGCATAACTTATATTAAGATTGTGGCCGCTTATAAAGGATCCCAGTGGACTTTCTAATCCCCTCGGAATCGCCTCGCTGTATAGGTTAAATAACTCCGATTAGAAGACATCCTTGTCTGAAAACACTTTCTGTTTTTGTATATATGATGAGCTCATTTTCTATCCGTATGGAGACGGTTTTCTGTCAGTATTGGTTCTGGATTATTCTAATATACTTCCTAATTATGTCAAGTTTGCGAAGCAGTTCCAACAGGCCTTTGAAATGATGCTACGTAAATTGTGCATAGATAAATGTTTTTTCGAGACGATGTTTTCCCGGTTGTAATGAACAGAATGGTAAGTCGGATGTTAAGGCTTTTGTTGTAACTCTTTGGAAGTCAATATTGAGGTTTTGCCTGAAATGGAACAGAATCAATAGTGCCGCCTGTAAGTAAACAAATAATCGAACAGGTCACAGATAAATGCTTTTACCGTCTGAAAAATTATGACCTAATTAAATAACAAAAATTCTACATAGACTTCATAGTAACTTATTGACTTACGTAAATACATTAATTCATCTGTAAAAGTAACGATACTAAAATGAATAGTTGGCGTTGCCCGTGAAAATATAACTTTAAAAAACACACGAGTGACAGCTACGTTATTCAATGTTATTAACACAATATACCAAATAACATTATTATATATCTGAGGAATCAGTGAGTCGAGTTCGAATTCCAGTAGAATCTATTATGTTCTCTTACGTTCTAATACCCTTGGTAAAGGTATGAATCCTATTTTTCTCCCACCAGCTATGTATAAATAGCAGAACAGGCCACGTTCTATAGCGTTGGATTGCAACTGGTCTACCGCAGAAAGAAAAGGCAACCTACTTCGGGAAAAAAAATCTTCCACGTCAGAAATGTATCGAAAGATAAATGATAGACTAAGCGTGTATCCCACATGGCAACATAACTGACAGACCCATATGTTAAAAATAAAGCAATTGATATAAGACTCAAAACTGACAGAATTATTGGATACACAAGAGTATGATTTTCCCACTAAGTGCTAGCATAAAAAAAACAACTCTTTTCTAGGGATTAACTCCTAGAATAAGAAACATCGACTAAGCTCTTATGTAGATATCATGTAGAAAAGTGTTTGTAGATATGTAGATATGTCTTGAGTGTTTATTCTTGTACTTGTGGTCGTAAATAATGAATCCTGGTAGTATGTCTTATCGCCTCACTCTCTAGGTTGAATAAGACCTGTGAAGATATTTATTTCCGTATATAAAAGAGAAAGTGTGGCACAAAGCCTAGAAAGGGGATTGCGAAAAGGACGGTCATCATCTGTCTTAATTCTGAAAATTAGCTGTCCACAACCACTGATCCAATCAAACAAAACAGTATTTCTGTTAACAAAGCAACATATATATATATATATATATATATATATATATATATACAAATATTTTATCCCCGACAGCAGAACTTGACATACGCAAGAAATTTACAAATATATATATGTGTGTGTGTGTGTGTGAATTTATATAAGTATTTATAATATATATATGTATATATATATTATATATTTATATATATATATATATATTATATATTTGTACAAATATATATATATATATATATATATATATATATATATATATATAGATAGATAGATAGATAGATAGATACATACATACATACATACATACATACATAGATAGATACATAGATAGATACATAGATAGATAGATAGATACATAGATAGGTAGATACATAGATAGGTAGGTATCAACAATAAAAAGTTCACAATATATTTACATTAACGAATGAAATCTCTCCGGTAGAAGAAAATTATTGTAAAGTATAGAATTTAATCGGTAGTAGGTAATATTGATTAAATGGTAATAATTGATAATAATGATAATAATTTATTGCTAGATATATATATATATATATATATATATATATATATATATATATATATATATATATATATATATATATATATATTGATCACAGCTCTTACAAAAATTCTTCTCGATCTGACATACCGTAAATTGGGTAAATATCTAATGAAAATCACAATGATAATAACATTTAACTATCAGTATGTTTTTTCAGAAGAAGAAATATTATTCCATGTTATATCGATCATGGCCATGTTAATGTTTCTGCAGTTTCCAATCTGTCCGTTCGTCGTAAAGGCATATGTAATCCCATTTAACCCTTAAAAAACATATTTATAATCAATAATCTATGAAGTAAAAAGAAAAATATTGTTTTACAAATATTTTTTATGCTGTTTCAAATGGGAATTACTTTATAAAACTTTACTTTTTTTCTAGAAAAGTGAAATTGATTTGAAGCCAGACTTTAAAAATATTTTATCGATAAACGTATCGATCTTGGAAATTTGAAATAACTCGTCTGAAAATTGTATTTCATTTTGTGAGAAAGAAAGGGACTTTCTAAATCAAAGGTTAAGTTTGTTTTTGCTTAATTTACATTTCCTTAGAGGTTCATGCTAACGGAAATTCACTGCACAATGATATCCCTCCTCTCACAACTACAATCAAAGGAAAGGTATTCCCTGAATTTTTAGTAAACACACACACACACACACACACACACACACACACATACATACATACATACATACATATATATATATATATATATATATATATATATATATATATATATATATATATATATATGCCTGTGTGAGTGAGACTTGTGTACTATTGTTTGGAGATTATATTATTCTATATTTCAGAAATAACAACTAAAAGGACGCAAGAAGTTGTTACACATCTTATATATTGGGTTTGTGCAAAAATAATGACGTAATAATGCCGTTTTTTGACGTCAAAAAATGTCAATAAACGACATTATTACATCATTATTTTTGCACCAACCTAATATTATCGCGACAATTGTCATTCGTTAAATAATACTTCCTTTAAATAGCATATTCCCAAGCAAACACAGGGTATGCGCAAAATATTAACACAGACAGCATATCTCATTAACTGTAAAATAGGATTAGGTAATAAGAAGCATTTAATTAAAATGCGACGAAAAGAAACGGCATAAAAGCTTAAATAATCTTCTCGGTATGCGAATGTGCGGTATTTTGTAAAAGAATGAAATTGACACAACAGAAAACACAACATATTAACACACAGCCGTCATTGTATAAGCAAAACTCTTTCATTATGGAAAATAAGAGCCGAATGTACCCAGATGTTGAACTATTTATATTCAAATTTTCAATTGTGCAATAACGACTTTTCAAACCAGTCGTACACACTGGAAAACAATAGCCATTATGATTAAGATTTTTTTATTTTTTTTTTTTTGGCTGGGGGTGGGGACATTGTAGGTCCTACTAGATAAAAAGTTATGATCAATTAAATTTCTATCGGTATTTGTCTAGCTTATTTTATTGAAGTATAGACCTTGTAACTCACAAAAATATATTCGTATACAAAGGTGTTCGCTGAATTGATGCAAGGGCTTTCACTTTTTATCTCCTCGCAAAAATGGTGTAAGTTCCGATTTTGTTTAATTTACATATCTTATAAGAACCTGGCTGCAAAATTAGATCCTTTATATCTTCGTTATGTCAGAAACTGCACTTCAATATCGGAAGGACTGAATCAATATGTAATATAATGCATGTAAAGATTATGCCATTTGAACAAAAATGTCAAGAGGAGGCTATGCCGATGACATTGCTTCTTATAATTAGGATAAACTTATCTTCAAAGAAAAAATATCCTCATCGCAAAAACATTCTATGAAATAGGAATTATGATAAACTTTTCCAAAACAATAATGTCTCCCGCTCTGAACCTATCATAAAAATTGAAAATGTGAAATTAGTAAATCAGTTTGTTATGTGCCAGGCGTGATACACGCTTAGGCAATCGTGATTTTTTTTTGATACGTGACTGACGAGGCAATTTTTTTTCTCGTTATTACTTACATTATTTTTATTATTTCTTTATGTGGTAGACCAGTTGCCATCCAATGCTACAGAAACCGGTATGTCCTGCTATTTAACCATAGCTGGAGGGAGAAGAAGAGGATTGATATTTTCCCCAAGTGTATTAGCACGTAATGAATGTAATGGATTCGACTGGAATTCGAATTCCGTTCTCTGATTTTTCATTTCGATTCGTTATCCATTCCTTCAACGTCACTGCATGATAGACCCACAGTAGCGCAGCAGGAAGCTCGTCAGTCTCATAATTAGTAAATACATATTTCAGATAACGTATATATTTAGATTCTAGCTTGTGTATTTTTGCCGTAATGTGCTTGTGTGCGTGTTTATATGCATGATTGCGTGCCTGCATCTGAAATGCAATGTGCATATTGTGTCCGCTTAATAGAGTACATTTGATTAATTCTTGAAAATTGTTGGGGAACAAAATGTTAAAGATATGCGTAAATAACACATTACTTGTTAATATGTCAGTACTTGGTGGTGCCGGTACATGTGTTAACTGTGGGTTAAATTTATGTTACTAATGTTGGTTTAATCGTTATTGTTCTGAAAAAAATACTGACATGATATGGGTGCATGTATGCCATCATTATTATTATTATAATTATTATTATTATTATTAGTAGTAGTAGTATTATATGAGGTTTCGTAGGAAATATCAGCTATCGGAATATATTGAGTTTGTGTTGGTTGTAATGTTTATATAACGCCGTATTCTAGTTTAATTATTTTTCAAGGAAAGCACTGGGACAAAAGATTAATGAGGAAACTGTTTAGTTACATGGATAATTAATACAATAATAACAAAAACTGTGGCCATTGGGAGCTTTTTTCGCCCTTCTTTTCGACCCAAATTGCGATCACATTCGACATAATCTTCCTATGAGCAGACGTTCAAATCATGCTTATTGGAAGAGTCTATATTCAACAAGTTAGCGCGGCGAAGATCAATCGTCTTTCTACACAGCCCCCACCTTTTTATTATACGCATTCTCTTTTTCTACTTACTTCTTCGTTTATTGTTCACTTCGTTTATTTTTTTTAATTAACAGAACATGCATTAAAAAAATCACAGCATTCAATTATATTTATTTTTTTGTCTTAGAAATTCACCAATGGTGATGGTCTTGGATGAGATCGAAAGTACTCGCGAAAAAGAAAAAAAATGAAAAAAAATCTATGGTACCTTCCTTAATGATTTTAATAAAATCATTAAAAATTGATCCGAGAATTTGACAGGATTCAATAAAAATAGACACAAAATGTCTAATATGTCTAATTGAACCAACCATGCTTGAATGAAGATATTTGGCATGAATACACATTCATACTTTGAAAATATTTACATGAAGATAATATAACACAAGATAAGTGATTATTAAGATATAAAGTTCAGTAAGATTGTAAAGTTAAAGCCTAAATGTGCCTGCAATTAACATTAATTTCGAATCTTTGATTTAGCAATTAATCGCTATTCACGAGTTAAATTAAAAGCAGATAATTAAAATTTAGAATAGCGATACCTGGATTGGTTATCAAAAAAATATGCATTTTGGTAGTGGTAACTTGTATGTTCGAATGTAATAACTTAAAATAAATCGATATTGCTCTACCTTTGTATTGAGCTCTCTTTTAAATTAATGTTATCAACTTTTTAATTTATATTCATTTCGTTCTCTTGATATATATATATATATATATATATATATATATATATATATATATATATATATATATATGATTGTATTCTTCATGATATCGGTCTTAGTTAATAGCCTGGAATAAAAAAAGTGATGACTCAAGACTTGTGGGTTTAATGGAAACCGTGAAAGTCACTTTTCATCGATAAAAATGGATTGAGCTCACTGGCCTCACTGCTCATTATGTGCTCTCCGCTCAGTATAATTGCCGTATGAGCAACAGTTTGCGATGGTGTTGAAAAAAGCAGAAAGTGATTGGGTAGGAATCATAAACAGGCAGGTGTGCTCTTTCATATCTCATTATATGTCTACCGATTTAATTATCTATTAGATTGGTGCAAAAATAATGACGTAATAATGTCGTTTTTTGACTTATTTTTAACGTGAAAAAACGACATTATTACGTCATTATTTTTGTAACAACCTAATAGCTTTATTACACGCACGCACCGCACACGCACACACGCAAACACACACACACACACACACACATATATATATATATATATATATATATATATATATGCGTTAATTTATTACATAAAATAAATAGACAACACTTGTCTATAATATTTAATGAAACTTATATCAATATATATATGTATATAATGAGAGAGAGAGAGATGGACCTAAAAATAGATAGGTGTTGTAATTTTCTCAACCTAGAACATGTCAGAATAGAATGAACAAATGTGCACTTAATATCGCATAAGAAAATATCATGACCTGTGTGCAGAGTTGAAATGAGCTGACCCCTCGGTTGCCGGGTGCAAAATCACCAGACTTTAAATCTTGCCTTTGCTTAAAAGCCGGAGAATTCGAATCATGGGGAACATAGCTAAGTAAAAACACACTTCATCGATGAGTTGCAAGACTCTCCTACATTTCTAAAGACAGATTTTGGAGGCGCAATCATACACTTCAGCCTTTGGCAAATTCACAAAATCTCTAATGATATATAAGAGAAGTTAAACCTCGAATTATCATTGCTATTTACCCTTTATACCATAACAAACGCACGCATGCACGCATGCACGCCCGCGTACACACACATATCTCTCTGAAGGAATAAGGAAAAAATAGGAAAAGTATTTGATCTTAATACATATATGTACGTACATAATCTGCACAAAACAACTACACGTTATATGTACCTTATGAATTTTATCCTGTGTATAGAAAATATGCTTTCACCTTTAATGTAAAACCATAGTTAGTTTTAAAAAAATGCATTCACTTATTTATATTTTTGTCGAGAAAAAATTCTAATATTAAATACAAAAACATATTTCAGAAATAAAGAAAATAGGCGAAATAGTGGCAAAGAGCAGTTGAAGCGAGGACTTTTCTCGATCAACCAAAAAGAAAATCACCAAATCATCATAAGATTGAAAAATGCATTCTAAATATAGGAGTGATTTTCTATATCAGCGCACGTTGAGAGCCGTGCCGGCTTCCTTTTATATCAAGGCCAATTGTCCAGGGAGTTCATACGTTTTTGCGATAACTTTAACTGACTTTTAATAATTCCTATCGACGCATGAGATGTTGCTATTCACTTAGCCAGGAAAATGCATAATGCAAGACTAAAAAGAAATTGAATAATCATTTTGAGTATCGAAAGCAATAAATATAAAAGGAATTAAAACGCAAACATTGGCATTTTTTCATCAAAGAACATTTGTTTGTAGTTATTTGAAAGCTATTTTATTTTCTATTATTTTAAAGTTGTTTTCATTCTTTGGTTTGCTTGGCAGAAGGAAACATTTTCGGTGCAGGAAAATCTATTGATTATGCTTAATGGGAAACTACAGAAATGAAAAAAAAAACTGTACCTTCTTTTACCGTATAATGATAAACATTATAAAGAAAATTCGTGTCGAGTGCTTTTGAGTCAACGGTCGAGTTGAAAATCAGGAAAAATTTAAATTGGCACATTTGAATGATATATTCAAGTATAATGAATGAAAAGGAAACACTAATAATTCATTACTGAAAATTTCCAATTCTTCGATCTCAACATCTGCGTGTGCTGAAAAGTCCACCTCTTTCTTCTCATAAAAAATGTATGTTACTTATTTGACGTCAAAATCAATCACATTTAACAGATTGTTAAATTGCATTTTTGAATATGTTCTAAATAAAAAACGCCATCTCAGACCTACAAACCCGCATACATACATACACCCCCACATATATATATATATATATATATATATATATATATATATATATATATATATGTGTGTGTGTGTATATATACATACATATATATACATATATATATATATATATATATATATATATATATATATATATATACATATATATATATACATACATATATATATATACATATATATATATACATACATATATTTATATATACATACAAATATACATACATATATATATACATACATATATATATATACATATATATATACATATATATATACATACATATATATATACATATATATGTCACATACATATATATATCCATATATATGCATATACATATATATATATACATATACATACATATATATACAATACATACATATATATACATATATATATTTACATATATATACATATACATATATATATATATATATACAAATATATACATATATATATATACGTATGCATGCATATATATATATATATATATATATCCATATATATATACAGATGCATACATATATATATATATATATATATATACATATACATACATATATATATATATATACATATACATACATATATATATATATATACATATACATACATATATATACACATACGAACATATATATACATATATACATATACATATATATATATACATATACATATATATATATATACATATATATATATATACATATATATATATATACATACATATATATATATATATATATATACATATGCATATACATATAGATATATACATATGCATATACAAATACATATATATTTATATATATACATATACATACATGAAAAATACTGAAATAATGATTACCTGTAAGGCGTAGTACATGTGATACATATAAATCCCGTCTATTTTAAATCCTAACTACAGTATCGAAATGTAATCTCGGTCGGGGGTTCTTATTGCAAAATGGCGGACATTATTATCCATATTATGTAACACACAACAGTAAAATTATACATTAATAAATACTGTAAAGAAGAGGTGATAATATGGGAACAGACAAGAAGTAGATATCTATGAGTTGTGGATGACCAGAATGATTTTAATGATAGAAACGACTAAAACTTCGTACGGAAGGTAGCAAAGGAGAGTTAGAAAAAGGGACTAATCATAAAAACAGTAGAGAGAGACAGACAGAGAGACAGACAGACAGAGAGAAAAAATAAAATGATTCGGATAAAGGGAGTGATTCATCATTGATAAATGATTCTACTCTAGATACCGTCAATCTGTTTTGGAGTAGTGACTTACTAAGTGCAGCTTAACACTGGCGAACGGCCGCAAGTATTGAACTGTCAGTGTGAACAAACCTCACTAACCTATTATAGTTCACTTGGCAGTGTCCACATTATACCTTTGATTATATGTAAGCAATTTTCTCATTGAAGAAAGTTTTCGATTGGGTCAATGATTGTATTTGGTTGGTGCAAAAATAATGACGTAATAATGTTGTTTTTGACGTTAAAAAATACGTCAAAAAACGACATTATTACTTCATGTTTGCACCAACCTAATAACTAGCTTGATTAATAGATAAGATAGTGATGACCATCCATTATTGTTGAATATTATTTAGGATACAGTGAACATTTTGAATTGTTTTGTGCATTTCGATCAGCGATTGTTGATAAGACAATGCTGCTCAGCCTATCGGAATGCATATAACGTCCTCATGCTATAGTCGCATATATTTTAGAATATATATTTTGTTTGATGCTGCCATAGTGAACCATTCTCCACTAGATTAAAAAACAAATACTTTAAATGTTTCGAGAAATTATTTCTGACAAACAATCAGTTGCATGTTTCATATTCGGGGCAGGCTTCTCTGTTTGGTGATGAATTAATATATTGGGGCAAACAATACCTCTTCAAACATTTAATATCCGTCTGTGTCTGAAATGGTTAAAATTATTAAATGTTAATTTGTTAACACTACAAAAAGCGTCCAAGGAAAAACAAGTATCCAGGTATAATATGAAGATGCAATTAGGTATTGTAAAAATTTTTCTTACACTTCCGAAATATTCTATATGGAGATGGCTAAAATTTTCACGTGGTCCACGAAGTCAAACAGAGATAGGTATACTTTAAAACGGTGATTGTCACGAACAAACTCGTTTTATCATAACGTTGAATGTCACGGGCTGTGATGATTCTATTTTAGAATCCAATAAATAAATGAATTCATCATTTAAAAAAAACTAAAAGAAAATCGTGGCTGATACACAGATACATCTCTCTCTCCCCCCTCACTCTCTCTCACTCTCTCACCACATTCACAAACATTCTCTCTCACGCAGGCACACCCACTATCATATATGTAATTGCATTTTACATATATATATATATATATATATATATATATATATATATATATATATGTATATATGTATGCGAATATCTTCTGTCGAGCTTTCTCATAAGGCAGGACAATGTAATATATATATATATATATTTATTTATTTATTTAAAAATTATTACATAAATATTTTATAAAACAACTACAACTATAGACATTTTTCAACACCTCTCGTGTCTCATGTTAGTGATGATGTTGAATTCAACATCATCATTTCATCAGACACCAGATATGTTGAACCAAAATTGCTATTTTTGTAGTGATTCTATAACGTATTTTTGTTATAATTTTTTCAAAAAATATTTATATTCGCTCTACTAACTATTGAGCACTCTTTTCAGAATATTAATTGTTGGTTACTGGAATTTGTTCCGTATACACCAATCATATACTCGTGTGTATGAATATATATATATATATATATATATATATATATATATATATATATATATATATATATATATATATATATATATATATAGGGGCAATATGCTTGCTTGCAATTAACATGTCGGTTTTCCCGATATAATTAATTTTCCCACGACGGAAATTGCTGAATCCGTCATCAGCCTGTTGTATACTTTGAGTGTGTTGGCAACAAGACCAAAAAGTGCATATGAACTTTCAGTTTATAATCCTGAATATGTGGGAGAATTATATTATCGCTCCAGAACGGGTATGATTAAAGTAAGAGAACTTTATTTATACAGGATGTCTGAAAAGACATTTACAATTTTGTGGGAGGATTTCTGACTACAAAGCAAGGTTAAGTGTCCCTATCAAGATATGCACGAAAGGCCATCGTTGTACCTGCATACAGAATCTTTTTTGAAAATCTTCAAAACGCCATCAACTTGCCTGTACACACGCATGTATCCGTCCGATCATTGACTGGTGGATTGTTTCAAATACGCACACCCGGTGTCATATAGTTTCGCAAAACTTCATGACACGTTGCTGAAACGTTATTGTATTATTAATATCTGCTGCGTAAAACACTTGTTTAAGTGACTCCACAGATAAAAGATTGAGGTAGGGAAAGCATACAGGCCATGGAATCTGTCCTCACCTAATTATTGATTTATAATGTTAGATGCCGTTCGGGGCATAGTGAATAAAATGTGCTGTAGCCCTATCATGGAAGGACTACATTTGTTTTCTACATTAGCAAGGCTACATCCTCTAGCAAGTCTGGATGTGTGTTCGAAATAAAGTCCCTTTAGGCAGCTCTTTTAATTTACTCGGGGAATATATCGACCTACCAGACAGTCACCTACAATTCCAGCCCACACATAAATCGTAAATTGATGATGGTGATTATCCTGTATTGTACCTTGGGGATTCCGATCACCCCAGGAATATTGGTTGTGCAAATTTGTTACACCAACTTTTCCAAATGTTGCCTCATCCGTAAACAAGAATGAAGAGACAAAAACAAATCGGCAATTGGCGCAATAAACCATCGGCAACACTCTTCTCGTGGTGATCGATGAGAGAGTGAAAGACCCTGAACAGGTTAAAAATTATACAGAAACAGAATCGGGAATTGAATTACCTTCCATGCGGTACTATCAGATGTACGGACCACTTGACGTGAGCTGATGCGGATAGTCTCTGACAGGCTCTAGAATGTTTTTTCTTATTCAGATGTAAGAGAAAAGCTCGGTCTTCTTTGATCCACAGTCAGGTGTCAAGGATCCTGTCCCATCAATGCAATAAGAAGCAGCAAAGTTTGGATCACCCGACTGCCTTCGGTATGGAAACGCAATCCTATACAACAGTGCAGCCACGCGTTCAGTACCATTTGTGCGGCCGTAGGTAAAAATAATATCTGCCTGCTCACGATATGAAGACACTGCTATTTTTAAACGAAAAAAAAAAACTTCTCAGTTAACCCACTACTACATATAATAAGTGTTGAAGAGAGATTAGCTACAAGTATACACGGATGACAAATGTAACCTATTCGAAATGAAAACACAGAGCCGTGTACCGGAAAATTTCTTTAAACATAATAAAGAAAGATTTGCGGACATATGTTAATATGGAATTTTTGCAAAAAACTCACTCCAAATTTTCTAAAAATATTTTGATTCACCATTTACATATATGTACAGTCACCTCAAAAAATTTTGGAACAACAAGGCTACTTCCTTTGTTTTTCACTGAAGGCATTTTTGTTTAAGATCAAAGGATTAATACGAGACAAGTGTTCCGAACTTCAGTTTTTATTTTTGTTATTTATTTTTAGTAGTTTTGAACAGTTTAGGATAAAACGTTTTGAATCACATCAGCCCATTTTTAAGTGAATAAAATTAAAAGGACAAATAGTGTTCAAGTAAATAATATTCAATAGTCGGTTGCTTGAATCTTGCTTGCAATAACTCTTAGACCCATTGACATCACCAAACTGTTGCATCCTTAATGTGTTATGCTTTTCCAGACTTTTAACGCAAACGCTTTTAGTTCTTGTTTTATCCTGTGGAGGGTATTTATTTAGTCCCCTCTTGAATGGTCCGGTGAATTTCCTGATTAATCTAAAACTCTCCAAGTTTAAAAATCCTGATGAAATCCTTAATTGTTTTGGCAGTATGTTTTGGTTAATAGTCCCGCTGCATGATAAACTTATTCCCACTATCTTGGATACATTTCTCTGTAAATATGTCTCTATTGACTTCATAAATTCATTATGCTGCTAGCATCATGAGTTACATCATCAATCAATATGAATGAGCCTATCCCAGACGCAGCTCTGTAACCCCAAGCTCAGTCACTGCCTCCACCAAGATTCACTCTTGATCATAAGGAGATACTTTCTTCCCCCATCTTCTTTCCATCACTTTAGTAAAGATTAAACATTGTCACATCAATCCATAAATCTTTCTTCCAGATCTTTTGTCGCTTATCTCTGTACTCCCTGACAAATTCTAATCTGATTTTCTAATTCTTAATTCTAATGAGTGATTTGCATCTTGTGATACCGGCTCTGTGGAGGTTTTTGATGTTACTAACTGCTGATTTGAAAATTTTCATCGAAGCTCTAACAATGTTTCTACATCAACTGTTGTAGTTTTCCTATGCCGACCTTTTTTACGTCTGTTGCTCATTACACAAATAATTCCATTCGTTCTCAGAACCATCGAAATTGTTGTGTTGGCTATGCCCGAACATTTTTCTAACGGCTCTTATCGATTATTCTTCTTTTCTCAGTTTTAAAATGTCGGTTTATCCTTTTTAACAAGAAATACAGTCTTTACAAGGGAATATCTTGGCTAAAACAGTGAGTAATCATTCAAGCCTATTTCATGTTCAACCAATAAACCTAAATGTCAAAACCTGGGCAACAATGAAAAGTTTTCGGTCACTTGTTCCAATAAATTTGTATACTTCAGAAATGGGTGGCTTCAAACAAAAGTTGGCATGTCTTAAGCTAATTAGTTCATCTAAAAGTAAATATCCGAAAATAAATGCTGAGATCCTTAATAATTAATTAATATATACACTGCACTTAAACAGAAGTTTTATTTTTTAATCACACACACACACACACGCACATATATATATATATATATATGTATAATTATTTTCTTTAAAAATATGATTCCATCGCTACATAAAAGTTTTCATGTTTCAAAAAAGAAGCTAAAAACATCAATTAATTCTTCTTTTTTCATATTAAACTTCCCAACTTTAACAATATCTTCAGTGAATGACAAAAACAAAACATTTGGCTTTGCCATTCTAATATTTTTGAGAGAACTATATAATATATATATATATATATATATATATATATATATATATATATATATATATATGTATACAGTAAGCTATATAATCCAGTGTTCTTATAGATATTTTTATTTTTACATAATAGTGCTCATACATTTAACGGATGTCAGATTTCATTGAAAAATACACCCCTACCCCTACCAAAACGTAACTAATAACTGACACATCAAAATACAGACATAATGAACACGCAAACACCCCTTGTCTGGTTGAATTGGATTTCTCTGTATCCTTGGAAACGTGAATTATGATTTTAGCTGTGTCTTTACAACCCTGTAATTTTAAAAGTTACTCCAAAATTCGTTTGAGGATGAAATGGAACTAATGTCTTTAATTTAATTACAAATTTAATTCGGAGCTTTCAACTTTCATTTTTGAAACATGATCAGAACTGTGTAGTGAAAAACATATTTTTAATCAATTAATTTATAATATATATATATATATATATATATATATATATATATATATATATATATATATTCCATATATCATTAATTCCATGTAATATAAAATGTATACACACACACACATATAGATACATATTAATTACATATAATATAAAAATCCGTATTATATAATTAATTATATATATACGCGCGCGCGTGCGTGCGTGTGTGTGTGTGTGTGTGTGTGTGTGTGTGTGTGTGTGTGTGTGTGTGTGTGCGTGTGTGTGTGTGTGTGTGTGAAGTATATTTTATTTAGCCGCTTGAACTTTTACTCATTCTGCAGGTGTAATCGACTGGAATTCAACTTGAATTTAATGGTATTTTTAACTTTTGACATTTTTATCAACACACAATGAAATGTACATTTTATTTTACCAGAAACAATAATTAGGACAACAAAGCAATCATCAACTGTATTTTCCCTAAACCCTGCTAAATACTCTCTAGAGCCACTTTTTACTGCAATTATAGATTAATGTCTATTAGGTAATAATTCTATCATTTTTGTACTACTTGAAACTAAATTTACTGTCCATTATTTTTCCAAATTAGTTCAATCCAAGCAAGATTGTTTGGAGACCATATTTGAAAACTATTTTGCAATTCCTGTCATTGATTCACAATTGGATTTAGTTCTGGATGCAGACTGGGCCATTATCAGACATTAATATTCGTTTTTCTAAATCATCAAATTGCCTCTGTGATATTATGTATTTGGTCGATGTTCTGCTGGACGATGAAACTATGGCTTATTGTCAATGCATTTGCAGTCTTTTTTTCTGGCGTTTTCCATGTACCGGATGCAGCAAAAATTAGTAAGTAATTAATTAATCATAAATTTTAGATACTGAAGACTACAAACTCATAAAAAATAATTTCAATGTTCAAGGCATTTTAACATCCTTTTACTTAAGTGTTTATACTTTAATTAAATTTTACTTAAAACAACGTGATCAATTAGTATTTGTCATATGTGAAATATTGTGAGTGGATAAAACTGTTGAATGCTCGCAGGAAAAATGATTTCAATATGTGCGAAATGTGATTCAAATTATTACACCAAATCCAATTAGGAAGACACCTTTCCTTTCGTACCAATTTACGGTAAAGCCGGAGGAAGATAAAGAATTTTGGATATTTCGGCTAGCTTGCTAACGAGGATTGCGAAAGTTGATTTAGGGCTAAAGGCATACACGATACAACAGCTGTTTTCAAGTACCTGCAAACTGAAACGGTTGGGATGGAACAGTAAGATAAGAAGTAGAGTGGCAAAAAAGTAGCTTTAGATTTTTTTTTTTTTTTTTTTTGGACTACTTTTTCATTAACGATGCTGCTCTCAACTACCAAAACGATACGGCTTACAAAACTTACGTAAATATTAGGTTGGTGCAAAAATAATGTCGTTTTCTCACATATGTGAGAAAACGACATTATTTTTGCACCAATCTAATAGTTCCAGAAATTGATAGAACACATTTCAATAGACAGAAATATGTTGGTACAATAATTTTGAGTGCTATTGGTTTTGCTGGTTCCCTATCGCTCTTGGTGTTCAAAGAATAATATTTGAAACTGAATAGTAATGTTGAACAACAAAAGTTAAAGGGACATACGTTGTCGTGTTGTCACTCTCATTTGTATGTCACTCAACATGGAGATTCTGCAAATCTTGCCTCCATGAAGCACTGCTATTCCTGTGAAAGTTGCGATATGGTCAATATTGTTTTTCACGTATCTCACACGTGTGTCAGAACTGAAAGAAGCACATATGACACTTTGGTATTATGTGTGCTAACAGGTGAGGAAAACATTTTGCAATTTAGTTGTAAAAGATGAAGGAATATGGGGAAATCAAGCAGTGGCCGTTTTGGATTTTAAATATTTGTAAAATACTCTCAATAAATATAAAAAAAAAATCAACCTGTAAACTTTCATTAACAAAAAACCTACAGTTCTTATGTTATGATTAAAGGGTAAATCTTCATGCCACATCTAGTATATGGCTACATTCATATTCCTGTCAACTCTGACATTCTTCCCTATCCCTGATGAAGCACCTCTAGAGCATGACACTGTCCTGTCACCGCCATGATTCTCTGTGAATATAGCGTTTCCTGGCAGATGTACAACAGCGTTTGTTTACCGCCATAAGTAGTATTTTGCATTAATATCGAAAAATTAAAATGTCACCTGATTTGACCTGAGAACTTCTTTCGACATGTTTGCTGTCTCACAAATTTCTAGCAAGGCTTAAATAGAAATGGTTTTATTTTAACGACATGTATTTTTTTCTTGTCACGCATGTATAAAAATTTGTCGTGTGCAAGTTGACACGTTGACAAATTCCATGACTTGTTCTAAGGACATTTGCTGTTCCTCTAGATTTACCATGGGTCACATGGTTGCTTCTCTGATAAAAGTTACTCTTTCTTGGCCAATCTTTTTAGGTGGGTCACCTTGTTTGATAGATTTGCGGTTACCTCATAGTCTATATATTTTCAGATGATCGTTTTAATTTTGCTCCGTGATATGTTCAATTGATGGGATGTCATCTATACTTCTGTCCACGTTTATAACTGACATGTCTGGTTAGCTATTTTGTCTTCATGATTCTGATAGTTGTTTTAATGTTAAACAAACCAAAAAAAGAAAGTAAAAAAAAATAAACTTTAGAGATGTATATGCATTTAATAGTAGAATGAAGAAGCAAGTTTGGTTATACTTCCTCTTATTTAATTTAACCATATCTAATTATGTGGCATCTGAACACGATTTTCATATGTCATAGTGCAGACTATGAAAACTGCAGCTTCGGTTATCAGGAGGCAGCTGCATTTGGAGACCATAATCTTTCATATCCACAAGGGATGAGGGATATAAAAGCAGATGAATGCATATACCGCGGATGATTCATTGATTCTCCCGATAGTTTTCCATGAAACCAGCACATTCCCGAACATATCCTTGAAGTAAATTATCTACATACAGAGAGAAAATGATTTGAAGAAGTATAAAAATAGAAAAAGCTTAGAATTATGATTATATTCTAACCATATTTATTCATACATTACAGCGAAGAGATCTGAATAGAATATGATATCCTACCAGAATTTATTAACAGTAGGAATTTGAAAACATAAGATGACAAA
>OZ010579.1:42828389-42830889 GCA_963932145.1 Acanthosepion lycidas
TTATGTAAATTCGGATATTCTAATGAGAAATGAATGCGTTCCCCTTTTGCTAAACTGTAAGAAAATGATGCGGAAGATTAATATTATTTTACTGCTGAGTGCAACACCATCAGTCGTGTAAAATGTACAAACACATGTAAAATATGACATACCTGATGACCGTAGACCATTTCATAACCCTGAATACCCAAGAAATGCATGTGTTTCCGATTAAAGCGACCTCTGGCTACTCTTAAGCACTCGATATTCTCTTTATTATTTTTCGAGCACCCTAAAAACAACAAAAAATTACCAGAATTTACGAGAAATTAATCTGTTCAGAGAGGGACGTGAAACCCACGGAGCTACACCTACATATCCGGTAACCACTGAGATTTTTTATGGGTTCGTCGTAATGAAAACTATATCATGCATTTCTACTTTTATCCATAGGGGTCAATGACAACGTCTCCAGTTTGATCTTCGGCTCAATGTTAAAGACCTATATAAATGACATGGTAGTATAAAGTTCAGTGACGTTTATTTCTTTTGCATATCGTTCATGCTGTTAAGGAATGGTTTGCCGAGTGATTCTTCGGACTAATGTCGATCGCGGAATTTTGTTACCGAGCTGATTTAAAACAAGTGAACTAAAGTTTTTCGGATATCATCCTTACAATGAAAGAAATTTATGAAATAAAAGCAATCACATGATTGCAAGTCTTTCAACCTTTAACGTGCACAAACCAAAATGAATACACTATGTAACTCGAAAATACTGATTTGCATGTTTCCACCTTACGATCACCGGCGTTAAGATCGAGCCTGGTTACAACCTAGATGGGTGATAGCTTCGGAATACAGTTTATGTAAGCTTGGTTGTGTGTCTGATGCTACAAATAAAGGCTCGAAATGGTGAATCGGTGACCCGAGTTCTCATAGCAGTTGATGTTACATTCTTTTACATATCCTCTTGATAAATAGGAATTCAACTCTTCCCGCCAACTATGGGTTAATTAGTATCATTTTTATCGCTAAATTATTATTTTCTTCAAACATATTCTTATAATCGAAAAAAAAAACTGGTTTTAAATAACCGGCTACAAGTTGATAAGCTGTGAAAATAACCATCAATCAATGCAGCTTACGGCATTAAACATTCTGGGTTGTTTAAAGCCGAAAGATAATGAGGGGTGTAGGAAAAATGTTATTCTTTTGCGAGTAAATATAGTAATGAGAAAATTTTGAGAATAAAAAATAATTTAATTCATAATATCTAACACTTAATAGAAGGGAGCAAATGAATTCATACATTTCTCAAGTGTATTTACAGGTAGGGAAATATAATGAACCCGATTGGAAATCGAACTTTGATTTTAGTTTTCAACGTCTATCTCTTTCGCCATAAAATAAATAATGATATAAATAAGATGCTCTGATTCAACTCTACATAAAATAACATTTTCTGAAGGAATACCCTTTCAGCACTGAAAATATCGATAAGAGATTTTGTACGCAAGAAATTTATCCCCGAAATTTAGTATTTGATAGAAATATCCTATAGAATAAACAGACTTCCCGGTTAATAAATAACGAATATTTCCTAATAAGGAAACAGCTACTGCTTTCATTAACAATAATCGGCGCCATATTTGAAGGGATGGAAAATATGAATATACATTAAGTGATTACGACATGGATGGATTTGTTTTTATTGATAATATTTTTCCCGTTTTTCTAATAGGAAATTATTTCAGAATTATAAAAATTGTCGGAATACATATATTTTTCCTCATATCATATCGAACTAAAAATATCTGTCATTGCTATCAACAATGCCGTGTTGATCTGCGTATATAAGTATACGAGATACTGCCCAACACACATAGCTTGAAGATTCCTTTCAAGTAGAAAATTGACTATCGACGTGTTGATCTCATTGTCCTTTCGTATATATTTCACATGCACTATCTCTGACATTTGGCAATTTTCCATAAATATATCATCCCTTAAATATCTTCTTTATCATATATATATATATATATATATATATATATATATATATATATATATATATATATATAAAGAAATATAATTTAAGTTGTGCTATAGTTATGGAAAAGGAAGCCTGACGATTGCGTCCAGCATGAAAGAGCCTCTCGATCTGAGTTTTGACTTCAATGTTCACTTATATATATATATATATATATATATATATATATATATATATATATATATATGTGTGTGTGTGTGTGTGTGTTTGTGTGTGTGTGTGAAAATATTGTAGAAAATAGGAAAGAAACCGGTTTGGTAAATAATCCAAAGTTCCTTAGTATTTTTGTTATTATTTTAAAAAAGATAGTGCTCGATACGAAAGTAGAGCATAAATATAATTATTTATGCATAGTTTTAATACCCTACAAAAACTGATAACCCTTTATGAAGTCGTCAAATAACAAACATTACGGCCTTTTTATATCCACAAATCCCTTTCATAAAGAGATATAATAAAAGAATAAAA
>OZ010579.1:42833389-42923389 GCA_963932145.1 Acanthosepion lycidas
CCTTTCTCAAAGATATTATTACCTAAGTAAATGTAAAGGTTCCGACTAAAATCCGAAATGCCTCTACCGATTCTTCAAATCGATTACTGTCCATTACTATCTTTCTATCAATTTATGTATTAAGTCTTCCAAATTTATTTTATCTTGTCTCTTAAACTTCTTTTTTATTACTTTTTCCCGAGTACTTTCGAATGATACATAATTCATTTTCTAAGATTGTTCTGTGGGCAGTTTGCATCAGTTCTTTTAATCCCGCCGTTTCCAAGTTTGATGGAATCAATTTCAGATCATTCAAGGTTATGTCATGTAAACGTTCCAACATATATTTTTTTTACGTATCTATGTGTTTCTTTTTTTAGTTTTGTTAAACAGACTTCAATATATATATATATATATATATATATATATATATATATATATATATATATATATATCCATGGACACTTAACCAGACTACACGATTTCATCTTCCGCTTTAAATTTAGGCACCCCGACCTTACCCTGACTTGACGTCTGTGAATGTAACTGAGATATTGATAGAAATTATTAACCCTTACGCCCCTTTTCATAAACAATTGCTCTAGCCGTTACCATAGTAATCTTAATTTCAATGATGAATATGTTTATAAAACGCGTAAATTTCAGGAATAATTTATTCTAGTAAAAATTTCGCTTGACGATGGAAAAGAGCTTAGTACTTTAATTCAATTTAATTCAAATAATTATATTGAAGTTTTCGGCTCTTGTTTTGAAACATAAGAACTCTTATGTAGCGTAGGAATCATATTTTTAAATAAATAATTATATTTATGCTCTACTTTTGTATCGAGCACTATTTTTTTTAAAAATAATAACAAAAATACTAAAGAACTTTGGATTATTTACCTAACGAGATCTTTCCTATTTTCTATATATTTTACACACACACACACACACACACACACACACACACACACACACACATATATATATATATATATATATATATATATATATATATATATATATATATATATATGCTGATAAATACCGCCTTTGTATTAGTAAGGCAGATGTAAAGACTACATTTGTTATTAATATTTTTTTGTAAAAATATGTATTAACAAGATGACGTGCAGGTACCCAATGTATTAAACGTTCGATTTTAGGGCTTTATCTTAATTTCGATCTTAATGAATCTACGTCAATGTGGAAGAGTTGGGTGGCTATAAAGATAACCAAACTGAACTTTTAGGTTTAACGCAATAACATGTTTACCGTGTGAAACAAAAATCCAATTACTGAATTTAAACAAACGATTTCAGATCGGATTTGTGAAGTTAATGTAGAAATATGCCAAACGGTTTCGTAGAAGCGTTGCGGATAGAGTTAAGGGTTTTATGAAACATGAAACGGATGATCGCGAACATGTTAAATAGATTCTTAATCATAAAATACGATATTGTTTGCATCTAACATTACTCATAAATTTTACTACAATTTAATAAATAGAAAAGGGCATTTAAGAAATTAAATTGACATTTGCCCGTTTGTCTATATGATAAAATTTAAAAGTGTACACTACATAAGTTTAGCTTTTTGTCACTTCACGCGTAAATGTTTAATTTTCAGATGAACACAGCAATCTGTCTTGCGAAAATGAACACAACTATTTTTGTTTAAGAAAAAGAAATACAAAAAAAAAAAAACAAGACCATGTTGACGACATTGTCCTAATGTTGAAAAGTTTCGCAATAAAATAAAAATGTGCTAATACGAAAACACTCGAGATAAAAAGAATATGCACC
The DNA here is from genome assembly GCA_963932145.1 of Acanthosepion lycidas. Taxonomy (NCBI): domain Eukaryota; kingdom Metazoa; phylum Mollusca; class Cephalopoda; order Sepiida; family Sepiidae; genus Acanthosepion; species Acanthosepion lycidas. The sequence goes on from OZ010579.1 coordinate 42,835,177, forward strand.
AACGAGGAAATTGTCTTTCTTCCTTTAATGACGATAATAAAATAATTATTCGTATTTATGAGAGCATCACTATTTGCATTGTTCCGACAATTGTCCTCATCTCTGTTGCCATATTTAACATAACGTTTCGCCAGTTGTATGCTCCAGCCTTCTTCATGTGGTTGGAATGTCGAACTAAACACTCTGTTTCGCTTGCTAGGGTAGAGTGTTCTAGTTCCACGTGCCGCGTCTGATGGATGTCATTTATCAGTTATCTGTTTATTCCTCTCTCCATGTTCTCCACTGGCTTAACCAGGTATTGAAAGAGTGAGTGTTCAATACCAACATCAGTTCAACGTATGAAAGAGTACCCTTAGCATTTACATTTCTAAATCATTTGTCTTTCATTTTGGTGCCGGTGGTGGGGGGTGTTCATTTTTCTGATACTTTTGTTCTGTCATATATTTTTATATGCCATCTCCTAGCACACACACACACACACACACACACACATACATATATATATATATATATATATATATATATATATATATATATATATATGTAATGAAAAACAAACCACTTTAAGGTACCATTACGATAATTTATTTCACCTAAATCCTTAAAAAAGGATTTAGGTGAAATAAATTATCGTAATGGTACCTTAAAGTGGTTTGTTTTTCATTACATATTAGCTCTGTCCTCACATTGAGCTCTCAGGATTTCATCCTCTTTGGATTTACCAAGTTCCTTATAACTTATATATATATATATATATATATATATATATATATATATATATATATATATAGAGAGAGAGAGAGAGAGAGAGAGATAGAGAGAGAGAGATAGAGATAGATATATATATATATATATAGGTCGAATCTCTTGACCAATCATGTCAGTAGTGGCACCACATGTAGAAGTGGTGTTTCTTGGCCCAAGCCACATGTGGCCAGTTTTGAATTCCCATTTACGTTCTCCTTTACTTGTTGCCACCCAATGAACTTCTGTCCTTGTATTTACCTAGTCTCTTCTGCTATTTACTATTTAACCGTATCTTTGTGGAGAAGAAGGGAAATTCGTACATTTCCCAAGGGTATTATCCATACGACTGGATTTCGAAACAAGCTCTCCGATTCCTCAACCCGAGCCGGTATCCATTATTTCCCCGTGCCTCCGCACTCTCTCTTTTTTCTCTGTCTCTATGTGCCTAAATATATATATATATATATATATATATATATATATATATATATATATATATATATATATATATATATTAGGTTGGTGCAAAAATAATGTCGTTTTCTCAGATATGTTACTATGTGAGAAAACGACATTATTTTTGCACCAACCTAATATATATATATACATTTGTGTTTGTTTGCATTTGTGATTTGCATTAAGAAAGACAAAGTAAAAAAAAATTCCAAAGAATATGCAGAAATGACCAACTTCGAAATACATCCAATGTTCTTCAATAAAATCACCCTCAACCGCGAAGATGCCCTCGCAACGTCTGTCTGGGCGACTTTAATACCGGATTATTTTGTTTGAAGTTTATCTTTTTCATCTTATCCACGACAACAGCCTTCAAAGAATATTTAATATTATTGAAGTACTGGTTGCTTCCGTACCGAAGACGCCCATGACGATGACGCACATTGGCTTTAAAGGCGGAGATGTCAGAGAACAATTACTCAGCGTGACATGATCGTTAAAATTCCAGATCCACCAATAATGGATCATTTACTTCATGCAGAAGAGAAAGGATCTTTCTAGTGCATGTGCTATCTTCCATTTGCGCCTGTTGCTTGACCACCATCTAGCATTTCCAGCTAAATTGGTGCATTGAAAATGAATACCTGCTTAAAGAAATGGGTTTACACGAAGTGGCCTTAGTGTCTGCCACCAAAGAAATAATACACCTTTAATGTGGACATTATGATTATCTTAGTCAATAGTATCAATGTAAACTATTTTTCGCCATTTTTTCTGTTCACCACGCCACTTTCAAGAAACAGGCTATCTCCAAGACACTGTGACGTAACTGTTTTTGTGAGTAGGCGTCTAATTCCATTTCCTCTCTCATGAAAGAATCTAAGAGAAGCGCAATTGGTCACATTCTCGCACCATGATATCCTTTAAATTACATCGTCTTCTCTTCATGTCCAACTGCAATTTTTTTCTCAAATATATGATATATTTGAAATAGGTATTCACGTGCACCTAATTATTATGTACATGAACCTAGTAAACATATATTTCCAAGCTGTTACAGAATATTATTTTTAACATGTTCTAAGTCGCGGATATTACTTGCAGATAATGTTCCAACCAACCTAAGAAATCTGAATAATGGCTCGTACCAAACTACGCCCGAAATTATTTTGTTATCTCTTCTGTTAGAGAATGGGTAATTCACAGAACATTTCAGATAATATTAATGAAGATTTCATTTTAAATGCAAAATATTCGCCAATGTTAACAGTATGAACACCAAAAAGCATAGTATTTCTACAAATGCATGAGGAAAATGCAAATTGTATACGTGCAGCCACATATGTGTCAATTGTGGTTTACAAGTGTTTTAAAATATGTAAAAATGTCTAAGAAGTCTGACTTTCAAAGACAACTTACTTTGAATGAAGAATTTTGAAAGAAATTACTAAATATTCTCCAACTGAAAGCATTAGAAATTACGCGAAAATTATCATATTAGGTTGGTGCAAAAATAATGTCGTTTGACGTATTTTTTTAACGTCAAAAAACGACATTATTTTGGCACCAACCTAATATTTAAGTCCACGAGCATCTGGAATTTATATTCAGTATAAGTTTTGTCTTGGCGACTAAATACAAAGTTCAAGGATATGCCGTCGTTCATTAACCTGGAATACCAAACGTCCATTTTTGCTCTGCCTATTTTTACATAAAAGAGTTTTGAATTTCATCATAATAGGAAAAGATAGGTGTTTATAAAAATGATTTTTTTTCCCGCATTAGGTTGCCATTTCCTTCTGCGATAGTTCCTATCCAAGGCTATAGAACCCTGTCTCTCCATCATGGGGTAAAAGAGGATTCATACCTTACCCAAAGTTATTAACACATAAGTGAATGTAATGGATTAATTACACAGGAATTCAAACTCAGTTCTACAATTCCTCAAACAGAGCCGCTATTCATTTGCTCCAACATGCATTATATCTAGTGGAATATAAAAGGTAATGTGTAAATGGAAGGACAATCACTTCACATTATCATGTTTTTAAGAAAAAATATTTTTTTATGTAGGAACACATATTTTTTTCAAAGCTTTACTTTCTAGAGAATTATTTTCCCCAAAGCACTTTTTTTGTGATTGTTGAAAAAGAGATCGTGCAACTGACACATTTGGCTGATATTTGGTCATACATAGGAATGTGTCACTTGTTCGAAATCGATGATTTTAAATGAGAAAACCTGTTCCCTCTTTTTATATGTAAATGATATGATAATATTAGAATCTATGCACATCATTGATTTTTTTTTTCGGAATGTCTCTGCATATTGCTGAGACATCTTTCTTTAAAAATGAACTACATAATTACCAAAAAATGACGCATCCTTTTTTCTTGATAGGTTACGTATGTTTACTGTAGACACCTTTCCATTTACCTAAAGAGTAGAATATTTTTAAGTATTTCACCCTAAACAAAGTGGGTTACAAAGAGTGAAAGCGGCGAAAATATTGTATATAAAGCGGATTGAGGAAAGGATAAAAGAAGAACCTGAATGAAGGCAACAGAAGATGGTTATTGGCGTTGCTTTTTTTTTAAGATTGTACTTATCTAAAAAGTAAGTAAGAGGATTGGTGTTCCATTATCGGGATGTGCGCGAAAAGAAACTGTGGGAGTAAAAGGAGCCGTTCCATTTAACTATTTTTTTAATAATAAAAGGGTAGGACTGTGATGCCGTTCTAGTAAAACATGTTTAAATTTGAAGCTATTTACAAAAGGAAAATATTACCACATCAACATATTTTTTAAAATCTATTTAAAATGTAATATTTTATTTCATTATCAAATTTAAAATTTAAATTAAAAAAAATATTAGGTTGGTGCAAAAATAATGTCGGTTTTTAACGTTAAAAATACGTCAAAAACTGACATTATTTTTCCACCAACCAAATAGTCTCATGAAAAGCTATATGATTTTTCTTCATATTTTCTATTTTATACTTTTAAAATTCACTACCCGTACATGGTTTTATCTGCATGTTAGACAAAGTAATGAAATGGCAAAGGAATAAACAAGTATGTTTTATTGCTTCCTTTATTTTATATTCCCTGTTGGTGCTATGTCGCTGAAATGTAATATTTTTAATATTATCATTTTATTCTGTTGATAATTGCCCAGCAAGCATATTTGCTGCATGTTTTATTAAGATTTCACGGCGTGACGTTACAAATACACGTACACTCAACTTCCAATAGAAAACTTCAAACGCAATATATCTCGATTTATCACTTTACAGTCTTGATTCAAAATTCTATGGACACACATTCTCTAGATATATAAATTTCCATTTACCTATCTTAATTTCCAGTACCTCTAGTTCTTGGAATGTCACCTTTTGCTTTATCAAACCCACTTATTCAACTACACCTTTACTGTTTTTTTTTGCCCAACAAATTGTCATATATTATTATATAATTTTCTCTAACAGTATGTCTGGTGTGTCCTTGCTCAACAGGGCATCTCATCGAAAATATTCTAACCATTGAATTCTAAAAAAAGATAATGCTGTCTTTTCAGAATGTAGGCGGCCATATCTTTCCACAGATTTAATTGATTTATTAACTCTGTATTATACGCATTTCGGTGACGTAATGAAGCATTTTGAAACTCAGATTTGACTTCTATTATATAAGATGTTATCTACGTTTACGAAGCCTTGTCTATCATATTATATAAGATATAGCTGGGTGGGAGCTGTTGATAATGGATCCATGACTTTCCCATAGGCATTTGTATTAAAGAGGGCAGAGCGTGTACGCCCCCTACTCGAATCAGATCTGTAATTCCCCTGAAGTGGCCGATAATATTCACTATTCATATAATATACACACTGTTATTAGAAAGAAGTATATAATGTTTGTGAATATGAAAAAAAAGCTAATTATTAAAAAGAATAGTACATTCTTTTAAACAAACACAATTGAAATCTTCAAAAGATAGAAGGGAGAAAATGAATGTCATTTCATAGCAACATATATTTTAAAGATTCCATCAGTTAATTTTCTACAAAGACTAAAGTGTTGCCTCGAAAATGTCTTAGCATTATTGGCACAAATCTCAATAATCGTACGCATTCAATATTGTCTGATAAAGAGAGAACATAATTGACAGAAGATTCTGGGAAACTATAACAAAAATGCGAAATTAAAAAAAGCGGAAATTACATTCAGTCACAAAATAAAATATTTTCTGAATAGACAAGAATCTGTTTGCCAAAATGATACTTGAAAAAGAAAACGCAATCATGTGTATTAAATAAAATACCAGAAAAAAAGTATTGTGATGAACTGAATTAAAACCGCAATCATCGCAAAAATAATACAATATTTGATGTTGCAAAAAACAAATAAACACATTTTTCATTTATTTAATAGAACAAATTTGCTCAAAAATGTAAAATAAGTAGCCTTGCCTTAGCGTGAGCTGTGTTTAACTGCAAACAGTTCAAAAGGACAGGGATTAAAATGAATGAGTCCTAAAGCCGAAGAAATTAATATTTTCTTCTCTATCTATACTTCTCAAAATGTGTCTCTAAATGTATGTGTGTGGGTGGGTGTGATGGGATCTTGTTTATGCCTTTCCACAGTTTTTATCCAATTTCGATGAGATTTGTTTGTGGGGGTGGGGCTTGAGAGATAATTCTTCAGTGCCGGATTTGAGTCCGAATTGGCAGGAAACAATGACAACGTTGAAGGTGAAAAGTCGAAAAGACAGATTATTTACACTTTGCGCCAAAATCAAAGGCAAAATTTTTATGTTTGTAAAACACAGTATACAAGCAATTTAGAGAGCTGAAATCTAACGCAAATTATTATTAGACTTATAAAAAAATTATATTATGAATAAAATTATCGTATATTATTATTATTATTATTACAGGCCATGGAAGAGTTTCCTTCCTTGCAAGATTGAGAACGCAACAACGGCCCTTTCCAGCTCCCACTTCAAAGTGTTCCCCCCCCCCCACACACAACATCCACCATTTACGGTTGTGCTTCTGTTGCACCCAATTGTTGTTACTAATAGTGTTTTTTGGGTTGGGTAAACTGCTCGAAATGAACGGCAAAATTCCCAGCAATGTAACACACGATTGAAGACCAGTTATACACCTAGTATAACTGTAAAAACAACAATACTACGGCATTTGAAAGAACTAACACTTTCTACACATTCTGTTAACTCTCTAGAAATGTAACATGCAATATCTTCCTTTCACTCTGATTTCGATGACTACACGTGTTAAGCTTTAGCGAAATTAATGAACTTGAAATTAAAAATCTTATAACGGCACACTTATTTTAGTTCTGTTAAAATTTCTAGGTCTTTTTTTTTATTTTGCTGTTCACATATTTTCCTTTCAATCCGTACCGTGTCTTCGTTCATATCCAATTGTGTCGCCTCTTCGATATTAACTTTGTTTTCGTCTTTCCATTTTTGTCACTGAATCATTATTGAGGACATTTTGTTTTATTTTATTGGTTTTTCTCATGTGTTCTCTTTGATCTAGTTAATATAAAAAAAAAACAAACAAAAAAAAACACACGCGCTGAGCTGATGTAAAATTTGATTTCGCTTCGTATTTTATGGAATAATTTTCCCACAATGTCTACATCCATTTGCAAGCATTTGTTTTGTTGGACAGATAATTATTCTATCAATAAATTTCTAATTTTTTTTTTCATTTTCTCCTTTTATATTAAATCATTATACGTTACCTTGTGATATTTTTCAATTTCATTGCGATTCCTATCTGTAGTGAATGTTATTATCATTACATTCTTTGGAACATTAACAAGCAAATTCACCATCATTAGTATTCATTTTAGTATTAACGTTATTTGTGGAGTGTTAACAAAGTGAAATATAAATGAGAAAAAAAAAAATAATAATTTAGCTATTACATTGATTAATCAAAGGCCCAGAATTCGGTAAAAACAGACATTCAGTGTTTGATGTATTCTTTCCAACAGAAACTCTATTTATATTGCATTTTAGAATCACAATTTGTAATATTTTCAAAATTGGAGAACTCTATAAACAGACTCGATTTGTGCTCGACTGTTATACTTTACTCGGAATATTTGGTGTATATCTTATTAAATTTACAGATACGCCGAGGACAAGGTGAGGGAAATTATTCCAAAATATGAGAATCTTTACTTCATGACTGTAGAAGTTAAGTGACTTCCAATATGGTTGCCTTTTTGTGTTTCCTTGTGAAGCAAGCCAGCTGATTTTTCCTCATTTTTTTAGGAGAGTGCCTAATACACCAGTTAGTTTGGTCCATTTTGCTCGAATGGACCAGTCAATACATTTGCATGAGTGGTCTTTATTCACCCATATATTTCTCGATGAAATGACTCAAGTCAGTTGTCTTTTTGGCTACACTTGCCTACTTTTGTGTCAGACCACTGGCAAGCTAACCAATATTCTACAATTCCTATAGCGTCAGTCGTATTTTTAGCTTTAATCTTTTCTTGACCTCTAAATATGTACGGATATGTGAGATTTCGGATCTGATTTTACGAAAAAACGAACAAAATAATTCCTGGAAGAGCATTCTTGTTAACCAAACGCCCATATTTCTCTTATGTATCATTTCTAGTCAGTACTTATGTTATTATGACCCTCTGCGACTTCCTATCCTCTCAGCTCTTAGCTATATTAGCTTTTTTGATATCCTTCCTATTCCATTATCTCATAACTGAATAATATCCAAATCTAATTATCCGGTGCCTTTAGAAGGACAACACGATACCAAACAAGATAATAATTATATATTTCATCACCAGTATAATAAAATCATTCAGTTAAAATACGGATCAAGACAAACAGTAAAAAGGCGGGAACCAAAAAAAATAAATGTCCCTAAATGATCGTGCGTATATTAACTGCCGAGTAAAACTAACCAAAAATTATTGATTATTTTAGTTTGATACTTTGTACTGAAATACAATAGTTAGTTAATTAGTAACTATACCTAAAATGTAAAATCAATGATTAATTGTTGTTGATCATTAAGCAAAACAATTCTTCTCCTATAAATGAATCAGAAAACTACTTCAACTTTGAAAAAAAATGATTCCCAGTTATTGCAAGTACAGTGTAACCCGGATATAAGAGAAACCCGGATATAAGCGAGATTTTATATGGTCCCAAATTAGAGCCATACTTACCTAAACAAAATAGACGAAACCCGGATATAAGAGAAACCCGGATATAAGATCATTCGTATCCGGTCCCGACAACTCTCTTATATCCGGGTTACACTGTATTTAACGTTTAAGAGGCATTCCTTGTTTATTTTGCAGTTAAACGTGGTTTTAATTTGTTGAATCACTTTTTTGATTGTGTTCTGTTGTGTATTTTTCTTATTTGTGTCATGTTCTCAGTGCAACTGCAGCTGATTTTACTGTATTTTTGTTGAATATATTGTGGCGTGTGCGTGATGCAGGGAAATGTTTCGTTTTGAATTTATTCAATAATTTGCCTACATTTAATTTTACGTTTTTTCTTGTACAATAGGTTGAACCATATGTTTCTCTTCCTGATGTCTTTTTTTTGTGCTACTTGATGTTTATATAACTGTTGGCGAGTATCTTTAATCTTTTGGGGCAGTTTCGTAGTATTCAATGAAGTTAAGAAAACATTGGAAAAGTGAAGCCCAGGTGTAACTGCAGAATAAAATACGAATGTCCCTTAAAATACAATTACTTGTCATTGTAAGACCAACAGATAACGAAGAAAAATATACACAGGAGCAATTGAAGGACCTTGACATCTACGCGCACATAACAGCATTTACACATGGTTAATACGCGAGAAGCACAATTCTTTCTAAACATGTATGGGAGATTAAAAAAAATATTTCACACAAAAATATGAGAAATAAGGAAATGATCATCAGCCAAAAAAATTAATCTAAAAATCTAAACGCTGCCTTGGAAAAAAATAGCTAGAATTACCTTCCAGTACCAAAACAAACTACGAAATAAACGATCAGAACTCATCCAAAAATGCAGACATGAAAAACAAATTATTACTACGTTACATATAAATCGAGAAATGAAAACGAACAGGAATAGACAAATATAAATGAATATAATAAATACAATACAATCGATTAATCCCCAAAAATAAATAAGTAAACAATAAACATTTTAAGAAACACACACATAAACACAAGAAAACGATGAACAATAATATCAAGAACAGATTAAAAAGTTAACAACGCTATAATAACTTAATATGTACCAGTGCTTTAAACTCTCTCTCTCTCTCTCTCTCTCTCTCTATATATATATATATATATATATATATATATATATATATATATATATATATATATATATGTGTGTATGTATGCATTAATCCGACAATTATTTTACATATTTAATGTTCATACGGTACTTTATTAGATGCAATTGATTTAAGTAATTGCTCTGTACTCAAAATAAAATTAATTTCTAATATAATAATACATAAACAATATATATATATATATGTATATGTGTGTGTGTGTGTTTGTGTGTGTGTAGAAAGAGAGAGGGAGACAGAGAAAGAGAGGTAGGAAAAATACAGATAATTGGAGAGAATGAATGGGAATAAGAAGGTATCAATATCCCAGATACAAATGATTTTTGTTATGTTTTTTACAATACAATTTGTAAGATATGCACAAGGTAGAGGCTTACTGGATGAGGTTGTTGCATGGGTGTGAAACGAGTAGATGACAAGTGGACTTTATGATGCCTTTTAGGAAATATAACGGCTAACTCGGGAAGTTTATAGTATACCATACAGGTATGCATTCGCGACCCCAAAATAAGGATTTGTGGGAAGAATCTGACCAACTGAACCTTTTTTTTTCTGCTTACTAATGAAACACGAAGGAAATAATGATTGCTTGATGGATCTTGTCATTGAACGTCGGAAATTCTGGAACAATTAAATATTACTCGTCAGAACATTTATCATGGAAATACCGATAGTCTCGCGAGTCTCTGGTGATTGTTCCTTTGTGGGAATGAGTACAATTCTCAAGACTGAAAAAAGGATCCATAAACCGAAAGATCCCTTAGACGCTTTTGAGATCTATATAGGCTGGGAAATGAGGACTGAATTCATTCAGCTCAGGTATGTAAACCATATTTATCTGATCTTAAACATCTGAGGATAAATCATAGTGTGAAGATTCATGTACTTCCAGGAACAGTATACTAAATCGATCATTTTCGCGCATATTTGCCATGGTTCCTATATATGAGTTAACGTTTCGGGCGAAACTTCAAGGTAATGAGCCTGCTTGAGTGGACAATCGGAGTTTGCTTCTAATGATGGAACGTTAATAGTTTGGAATTTGAGCTATTTAATCTTACAAGCCATGTATCTCCTATTGAGGCTTTGGTGGTTGTACGGAGTAGCGATTGATCAGCTTACACACCCTGGTCATCTAGATTTGTCGTATGCGACCTATAAATTGTTATATGATCTGCATTTACATTCACTACTTATAATGATCCTTTGATGCATTTTATTATTATTATTATTATTATTATTATTATTATTATTATTATTATTATTATTATTATTATTTACTTAGGATTCCAATTATTTTCGCGGTCCAATCCGGAGAGCTATGGTCAGAAATTATTTCATCCCATCTTCCACTGATCACGGTCTGTTAAAATCCTCCCCGCCGCAAAAAAAGAAACACAAAATTCCGCACATTAATCATAGATGTTTTTCCTTGTATTGTGTGACCTGTAATTGCGAATATAATTTTCTCTATTTCTTTAAGTCAAAAATCACGTCAATTGGTCAAACGGGACATTTACCAATCAGTTCGATGGCTGCAACTAAACATGGAGTTATTGATCTCCTCATTTGACATATTTTTTTATATTTTCACTTCAAAATTCTTCCATCTTAATTTTTTTTTGAAAATCATCAAAGATGCAAGACAAAGTTAGGATCTCAATGAGAAAGTCCTATTTGTTTTTGAGATCTTTGGTCATGATGTCTGGGTGAAATTTATTGGTACAATCATTATTATTATTATTAGTAGTAGTAGTAGTATTCTAATCATTTTACAAAAATCAAGGTAATAAAGACACTAATATACTATGGGATAATGAGTGGGAGAATATATGAGAAAAATATTAAGGAGAGAGTGAAAAACAAAACAAAATGTAAATAAGCAGACAGAAAATAACGATTATATTTCTGTTTAAAGATTTGAAGAACAAAGTTGTAAAGAATGCAAGAAACTGTTAGGAATTAAATTACGGATACATCTAGCCATTTCATCTCTCCCTGCAATCTCTGCCGACAATGAAATTTTCGCATTGCTTGGGATAAAATGATAAAAAAAATTAATCTTGCGAAATATCTGCAGGAATACTAACTTGAGTATATATATATATATATATATATATATATATATATATATATATATATATATATATATATATATATATATATATATATATATATATATATATATGAGGTAGGTACAGTTTGGGGATACATATTGATTGATTTCTGTAAATTTTTATTTCCTGACTTTGTGAGATGTTTGTCGTGGTTCTTGACCATGTACGAAAATATGATAAATGTATTTTTTGTCGAAAATATCTTGAATTTGGATACGTCATAAATCAGCCTGTTCCTTATTTTTCATTGCACATTTCTACGTAATTCAGGCGTCAATTTAATATTAGCTCCTGCATTAGCATAGATTTGAGATATAGTGATCTGCATTTCGATTCTGTGTAGGGGTTCATCACAATGTATTATATATATATATATATATATATATATATATATATATATATATATATATATATATATATATATATATATATGTATACTTGTGATAATTAAATTCATTTTTGCAATGTTATGAATAGGATTCAGTCATTCAGAGTAAATATGTAATGATAGATAATGATTACTTTTATGTTTTTTTAGCGCTATAAGAAAACGTAATGTAAATTGGGAACTTTTAATCTCCCTATTTGATTGATCATGGTGTAACCAAGTAATAACTGTTTAACAAAAAGTCAATTAGCGTTTGGCCAAATTCAAACGTCGTCGATGCTATAGTGTTATACCTGAACCTTCTGAATCACGATTTCTAAATGCATTTCAGAAGGCGTATTCGCATTTAATAGATATATTCCAATTCTGTGAAGTCCTTTTATCCTAGTTCATAAAATATCTTAAATTTTAAGGAAAATGACATGTAAAAAAATAAGTATATATTGTTTATTTGAGTATTTTAAATAGTTTTAACGTAATTTTAGAATTCACTGCTTATAATAAAATACATATGATGATAGTGGCCATTGTATAGTTTTATATGGTTTAGGGTAATAAACGCATAAAATATTTTATTAGCAAAAAATAAAATAAAATTAAGAAACAACTTGTGTATACTCAAATCCAGAAATGACGTCGATACTTTGTGAAACTAACTTCCAAGTGGGGTTTCTCTGATCGCCACCTTTATATTTAATATCAATGATTAAGCGTTATCATTCTTACATGTCCCCATGAACTGCACTTCTTACCTTATTCGCGGAAACTCTAAATGACAAAGATTCACTCAGTATAGAATGATTCATTGTCATTTTATTCAGTGAAAAATAAGTAAAAATATAAAAGTGTTGATGACGTCCTTGAACCTCGTTCTTCAGCGTAGGCTCTGCTGGCTTTTATGCAGACATCAGGTTCGATATACCAAGCCACATTTCCATTGTTATGTTCATAATCCTCTCAATGTAAATAGTATTTTCAAAAACTTATTTTTAGTCATTTTACCGCCAGCAACGCAACAAATCCACTAAGATGCATGCGTTTACTGAGTGTGAAATTACTTACGAAAAGGAAACAAATATTAAGGAGAAAAAAAAACGATAAAATAAGATAAATTAAGTAGATAGAAGATAGCGATTAACGTTAAATTTAAATCATTGAAGAGTAAAATTAACTAAAAAATAAGAATCCGGAATAATATTCCACAAGGCAGAAGTGTGAGAAGAGATACTATTAGCATAGAACTTACGATTACACTTTACAATTTCAACTATAAAATGCTGAGATCTTGCCGCCAATATAGTTCTGCTTTTGAATTTAGAGAGTGTAGTTAAGATAGAAGAAAATGTTTTGATTAACTTTATTCAATATCAAATAATATTAGACCTATAAATGTCGCGATATTGATACGTATTTCTAATGTTAATATGTATAAAGTTTGCATAATATAAACTATTTAGCTGTTATGATGTTAAAGTATCTAAAGTGTAAATAATTGTATATAAATGCATTATATTTAGAGCTATTTGTCCGATTTATTTTGGAAGTAATATTTTCGGACGAAATCATGAATTGATAATAGAACTTATTGATAACATAAGGTAGCATTCATCTACTGCTTCAGTATTTAATGTTTTCCGCTAAGCAGAAACCACGCAACATTTCCCATTTCTGTTTAAGTAGTGAATTATTTCAAATTAAAATTCATTTGGAAAATATTATTTATCATTATTTTCCTTTCTTCTACTTATTTTCGGCTTGGATATTTATGGTTAAACAATAAACATTCAATATTAATCAGTCGTTTGCCATAAAATTATATTTTAACGGAAGTCTTTGAAATTCTATCGATGTTCAGTAAACAAATGTCTGTGATTCAAAATTCGATGGAAAAAAAAATGTCGAATAAGCTCATAGCGTCATGGCTACATTTTTAGAAGAAGCACATTTCCCGTTAAACTTAAAGCGCGATAGCTGCTGATAGCTGAACTTCTATCGATGAGGACAGGTGGCTCCTGGAAGAGAGATCAAATAACTTCCGTTTTATTTCTCACTATGCTCACCAACAAATTCGATTTCTTTTCAAAGCATGTCCTTCAAAAAAACATCTTACGTATTATAAAACGCAGATTGTGTGTGTGTGTGTGTGTACGTACGTTTGTATATTGGATCGGATTTCCTACATTTTTCAACCAATTTCCACAAAACTTCACAGGACTGTGTAAAATTACCTTGCGGTGGTTCTGACAGCGCCAAAAATCGGAAAAACACAATTGTTTTTGCACGAAATCAATTTGAAAACACGATAAAACACGATTCTGTCGCCAGAATGAAAGGGGGGCAACTCATATCGACTTATACTTATTATAAAACCCAGGTTGTTTGTTTGTTTGTGTGTGTGTGTGTGTTTGTGTATGTGTGTGTGTGTGTGTGTGTGTGTGTGTTCGTTTATATATGGGATCGGTTTTCTACATTTTTCAACCGATTTCAACAAAACTTCACTTTTTTTTTTGGCAGGTAGTGTTTCTTATTGTCTTGCACACTTTTTTTTCTTTAGTTTTGCATTCAGAATGCTTTAAAAATTTCATTTACAAGACAATTGTTTATAATGAAATCCTATTCAATCGATAGACTCATAACGATTGAAAACAATGATTTTGTTTGAGTTTGGGTTTGACCAATTCGTAAAAAAATCAAACAAAGAAACAAAAAAAAAACTAATTAAGACATGTGTGTCCGTCAACCTTAAACAATAATCTTTGTCAATTTTATTTTTCAGTCTTTATAATGGTCGATACTTGATCTATCTCTTACTGTTACATCCCCGGACTCTACTGCTAGTCTGTACTAAATATCTAAATAACAGGCAAAATATGGACACTTGTCATGTTTGGCCGGAATGAAAAACATCTTAAAAATGTAATTCATTTTCACCTACTCTATTGCATTACTCTTAATTTAAAAAATATCATATACAATATGAAGAAAAGATCCATTTAATATTAGAATACATTAGCTGGAAACTATTTAAGACGGAAAAAAATGATGAGACAATCAGATGACTAGTAGAAACCTATTTTCATGTATTCGGTTGGTGCAAAAATAATGACGTACTAATGTCGTTTTTTGACCTATTTTAACGTCAAAAAACGACATTATTACCTCATTATTTTTGCACCAACCTAATAACTTACTGAGTTTCATCCGCTGCGGATCTGTAGAATATACTAATGATTATATCGTAGATGCATACATAATGTACACTAAACAAACAGTGAAGCTTTATTACTAAACGTGATAATTGATCCTGCCCTAGATTTTACAAGAAAAACAAAAAGGGAAATTAACCATCCGATATAAATTCATTCGAAAATCGTTTAAAAACCTCTACCTATGATGTACATTTCATCCGAAATCGATTCGCGTTATTTTCCCCTCTTTCCCTACTTTCTTTCTCGATCTATTTATTTCTCTTCCTCACGAGATTAATTGAGAATATGATCTCCTTTCCCTGTGAGTAAATAGGGAGGAGAGCTTGAGATCAGGCAACGGGATATGAAAGAATATGATTTGATTCTCCACATTTAAAACAGCTTAGACAATGTCGGGTTGAATCACAGCTCCTCATACGATCACGACCGTCAAACGTGTTAAGAATCCAGATCTATGGCATGTTAGCAATACGAGGTGCTGTAAGCTGGGGCGTGTTTCTGCTGTAATTGTAATCACGGAGATGTGTTCAATCTTCCATCGTTCTCGTTATATTTATCTATGCAAAAATAACCAAGGGAAAGTTATGAATAACCCTCGTCTTTTGTCCCCAGCAATTTATTAATTAATAGATCTTTTTTTATTAATTTTTTTTTAAATTATTTTTTACTAATATTCACCTCGTTACAAGGCCCCAGGATCACTCAAGGTAGAGGGTTAGACTGTGGAGTTGTATTAGTATAATTAGGATCCATATAACAGGTAAGATAGATAATTCTAGACATGAAAAGGTCAGGATTTAATTTGCGAAAAAATAAATTCAGAGTTCAGGGAGAGACGTTAACAGAAAAGAGTTGAGGTCGACTTCAGAAAGGACCAGAAACCCAATACTACACGGGAAACAAGGGCTAAACATCTACACCTATTCGAAAGATAATGTGAATCGGATGATAGAAAAACCTATCTAATCCTGTTGATAGTGGAGGAAAAATACGGAATTAAATTTCAAGGGGAGACGCCCGATGTACAAAGGTAAATGAACAGAAAACCTAATCCTACACATGAAACAGGGGATAAAACTGTACTTCTGTTAAAAAAAAAATCTCGAAAGGTTATTTCGAAAAAAGAAAGAAAGAAATGAAGTAGTTCATCAATGGTATCTTAAATACGTGATGGAAAGTAATATTACTGTCTTCTGTTAATTGATTCGTTTGGGATGTGGTATGGAATCCCTAAATGATCTCTGACTATCATTCCAATCTATGCTTTTAAATGAATAGCATAGACAGATAGATTTAAATATGAAAGAGAGAGAAATTGCACTGGCAGAGTGGATAAAGGCGTTAGTTAGATCCGGTGATAGGACCCAAACATTGTGAGTTCAATAGCTGGTTAAGGTAGTGGAGAACTTGGAGAGTTGAATTAACAGAAAATAACTGATAACTGGCATCCATTAAACATGGTACCTGGAACGAGAACAGTCTATCTCAATGAACGAAATAAAGGGTTAAGTTCGACATTCCAACCACCTGAAAAGGGCGGAACGTACAACAGCCGATACGTTGTAACAGATGTGGCGACAAAGATGAGAACAATAGTCAGAATAATGTAAATAGTGTACATAATACCTCATCTCAGAAATATAGCCATATACAGACAGAATTCGTTTATTTTGTCGATAAAAACCACGAGAGACATCCTTAGTTCATCCCGTTTAGTAAATATCCACGAAAACTTTTCCCATCAATTAATTTAGATTAAGGGCATTATAAATCAAAGAGAGACATGCTAATTTGTAGGTATTAAAGTAATATAAATAAATATATATTTATAGATAGATAGTATAATAAACGTCATATCTAGTGGGGACAGTTATTCGATAGACAACCGTCTTTATCGGCCTTCATTAATGCGATAAGTATGAAATTGTGAAGCGCATGAGAAATCAAACTAGTATATATCTTTAAAATATGAAACCACTCTAAAGCAAGGTTTCAGATCACTACGTTGTGAAGCTATCACAGACTCAATTTCCTACATGAAAAGAGAATATAATTCTGTATATTGTCAACGTTAAAGGGTTTGATATCTGTATGGATTACATATGATTAAATAAGGATATCCTCTAATAGAGGTGAATCGACGAAATATAAATTTCATACAATTAAGAGATGATGAGATTGAAAATAACCATTTACCGATCTCATCCTTCATAATATAGTGATTTTCCAAGCGTAGCTTAGATGTGACACATGGCCGAAAGAAGGGGCAACTAGTGAGTATCGAACTCACTACTCAGTAGAGATAAGCTCGCTAACAATTACACCGCCTCGAGTTGACCACACCCTGCATAATATAGATATTAGGTTGGTGCAAAAATAATGACGTAATAATGTCGTTTTTTGACGTAACAAAATACGTCAAAAACGACATTATTACGTCATTATTTTGCACCAACTTAACAGATAACGTGAATCAACAAACGTGTCAAAGATTAAATATCATTTAGTAATTGATTCAGATTGTTATTCATTCTGCTTATCAGATTGTTATTCATTCAGCTTATCAGATTGCCATCCAAGTCCAATTAAGAGATTTCATTCAAGTTCTTCTACAAGGTTAATTTGCAACGACTATAATGATAAGAATCTATAAACAGAGGATATTTCCTTGTTAAATCAAATTGACCACAAACAACCAGTGTTTAGAACGTTTGCATTCTGACCATGAAACCCGGTTTAGAATCTTACCACGGTCGCTTTTTCAGGAAGGATACTTCTTATCGGACAGGATTTGGATTGATACCAGCGTGCGGCAACTTTGTAAAGTGCCTGAATTAATTGTATTTTACTCTTTGTGAGTGAAATTGGGTAGATGTAACACTTGGTGGCCGTTGATAACTGTGATAGCACGAAGTCACAAGTCATTGTGGCCGAGGGCTTGAACGTACTGGCTTTGTTCAAATTGTTGATCCCGCTAGATAACACGCTCTCTCCCAGAAATTGTAACTACTCAGTATAGTTGCATAATAAACAAGGTGGGATTTGTGGGTGTTTAATAATCACTAAATAAGCCTGTGAAAGCTTCTGCAAGAGGAATTGGCCAAAGACGGGTAATCTCGAATACGTGACCAGATATACTGCGCTTAAATTTATAAAGTCTAGCTGTCATAGTGAATATCTCATCTGAATAATTACCATGAATTTTTTTAAAGAAAATTCTTAGAGGGACACAATTGTACTGTGGTTAGAAAGTGACTGAAGTCGAGACGCCAGGTTAGGAAGAATAATATTGCTAATGGATTTCATAAAGAATCTCTAAATAAATGCCATGTACATCGGATTATATGTGGCAGTAATATTGTAAGAAGTTGCGAATTGTAGACTTATAAATAAGATGGATTCTGGAGAGAAAAATGTTTAGTACAGTGAACCATTTTTTTAACCAGCTGGCACAGCAATGGATTCCATTTAGTCTTTACATACATTATCGAGAATGTTAACCCGATAAGCCACAACGATTCACTTTCCTAGAGATTAGCTTCAGTTATACTGATGGAAGACAGAGAGGGGTCTGTCAGATGATTAACAGAGAGCGGTTTAGTTTAAGAGGGATTAAAATTAGCAAACCATTCTTAGCCCTAGATATTACAGACTAGGTCGTTTGTAAGATCAGCCACCAATTTGACCTTATCGAACTGATCAAACATTATCGAGACAGGTGTAAATAGTAGCATCATTAGCATAGATAGGAAGTTGAGAGCTGATACTATCAGGATGGTTGTTAAGAAAATTAAAATCAAATTGTGGCCACTGATAAAGCCCTTGGGGACGCCTATATTAATAAATAAAACATCTAGAAGAGTCGACAGTCAGGGCAAATTTGATTTCATTATTTGATTAGAAAGACTGGATCAGTTAAAAATGCATCCCTGAGAAATAATAATAATTAAAAAAAAAACATTAGGATCCATTTAAATTATTACGCCTTTATAATATCGATAAAAAATCCACCTTATAATCTGTAATTATATTCATGAAAAACGAAAATGAAAAAAACGAGGTTCATTATATGAATCGGCTTCTTTAATTGCACAAAAATTTCAGCTTGTGCTCTCTCGACGTTTTTCATGCAATTTATTGGTTTTAATGTCTTCTATATGATGACACACTTCTGGTGGCGTTATGCACTTCAGTAAGCGACTTAATTATCGGAATTGCTATCAAGTCGAATTCCCTTACTTCCGGTCATTGGTATTAAATTTATCTCATGACTAAATCAATGATTCGATTTGATGAACAAAGAATTCTACACAGACATCAAATGACCTACATTTTTAGACACAAGAAAATTTAATAGACAGAAATCGAATGTACAGATACTGCAAAGGCTATCGTTCTGGAAAATGGTGTCACCGGCAAGAGTATGTATTCCTGTCGGTTCTTTCGTCTCCCACTTCATTTGAGTATCATTGAACAATGTATGAATGAATGTTGCCCCAGCTACAGGTTAAATATCAGGTCAAGTAGTGATAACTTGCTTACATGATCCTAAAGATGATTCTATTTATACTTAGTTTTACATGGCATTTCACTTTTATCATGTCTTTCGAAAAGCTGAGCTGGTTTTCCACAAGTCTTCCAAACTATGAACAACTTTTCAAATAATTATTCACACAATACCTGGCCAAAGAGTCATTCAATGTTGCAGAAGTAAATTGCTTATTGAAGGTAAGAGTCGGAAGTAAAAAGTGCATATTATGTGGAAACGAAGGAGGTGTCATATACCAAGATATCTAGGAAAGAATTGGAGAGATTGTAACATTAGGAAAAGCATATATTCTTAGCGGGTTTGTAAAATTAGAGAAAATTGATTTCTTTGTAAAAACCGATCATAGAAGAAAGAATCAGATACTAATATTGGTGCAAGTAACTGACCAATTTTTCACCATCATTTGGAATGGGTTATGTATATATCACTCACCAATACAGTTCAAATGTTTGAAGCCATAACCAAATTTAGCACGGGATAAACTTGACAAAAGAGTGAAAAAAAAAGTTCACTTAGAGTCATTGAAAAAAAAATAGGAACAATTATCAAACTTGTAGTTTAAGAAAGTTTTGCAACGAATGCCAATAAATTGTTCTACAGTAATCAAAGCGAAAGGAGGATATTTTGACGAGAACAAAATTAAATCATTTTCCCTTTATGTTACAATAGAATTTCTAATACAAATATCATGTTTCACTAGTTTTAAACATTTATCATAACTTTCTGAGTTAAAGTAAAACGCAACTACCTTTTGGGCCAATTTAAAACAAAAATTGCCAACAGTGACCTCAAAACTTTGTACAGTCCTGTACTTTCGAAGCAAAAATATACCTTACATCAAAATAGTCGAAATCCAGGGTCTCCTCTCTGATGATGAAACGTTAATAGCTTGCTTTTTTATATATAGAATGTCAATAATTCACAAGTCAGTATTTCCCCATTCGGCATTTAGAACTAGGTCAAATAAGAAATAAGATGCCAGGTTTTGTCCATGTTGATTTAGTGGGATACAACTATACACTGTTGTATCACCTGCTACTGATATTAACTAATGAGATTAGTATGTTCTTTTGTAGATCAATGAAATAAAGCCGAAAGGGGATAACACCGAGTAGAGCATACCGCGGAAAGCCTACATTAATCTTATGTGCTACAGAAGACTAATTATTTACAACGACACATCAGATAGTAAAAACTTGATAATTGTGTAAACACTTTCAGAGATATCATGGATGGATAGTCTGTCTAGCAAGGTCTTCTGCCACACCTTGTGAAATGACTTTGATTTAGGGGCTCGGTGGTAATGATGAATGTAGGCTAGTACCTCACAGAATTTGTGATGGCATTTGAGGCATCAGTAATGGACATAAAGAAGTGAAAACCATAGTTTTGTTACGTTCAGCAATTTCTCATAGAATCAACATTCAAAATTTATTGAGGGAAGATTATTCTTGGATATAATGACAGATGTCAGCATTTTTAAAAATCGGGTATACAGCTGACACCTTAGCATAAAATTGGGTAGTATTTTTTTTTCTTCAGGCGTCTAAACAATTGTTCAAATACTGGAGATATATCTGTGGTAATATTAAGAAGAATCACTATTATTTTAAAAACTCCTAGAGTCAATAGTTTCTATCTTTGTGGGTGACATACGGATTCAGTTCCAAACAGAACTACTGGACTATTATACGTCTAAACCCCAAAGGTTTTTAAACAAAGCAAAGTGATATACAACTATAAATAAAATAAAATAAATTCATGCTAGTAAAGACGATAAACTACGTCCAACAATAAGGCCTCTGATCAAGAGGTTTTGAGGCGCGTGGAACCATCTCTTAATTGCTTTTGTTCCCAGGTCCGCCCTGACCCGGGGTGGTAGCACCTGTTAGGCAAATACTTAAAACCCAAACTTGTGTAAAAAGAGATTTTAATACAAGAAATAATAATAATAATAATAATAATAATAATGCAGACAAAACCCATACCCATCAGTGGCTACGCAGTGCAGGGTTGAAAGCGGATACTGAAGGTTTTATCCTTGCTGCACAGGAGCTTGCTAACTAGGAATTATAAAGCACATATACTAAAATATTGTGTCAACCCAAAATGCAGATTCTGTGATAAATATCCAGAAACGATTGATCATATTGTATCAGGCTGCACAATGTTGGCACCCACTGAATATAAAACCCGACATGACAGAGTGGGCCAATATCTGCACTGGAAAATCTGCAACTTCTACGGGAAGGAAACTGAAAGAAACTGGTATGAACACCACCCAGACCCGGTTACGGAGATAGGATCTGTTACAATTCTATGGGACTACACAATACACACTGACAGAACAATCAAGGCCAACCGCCCAGTTATTGTTATTAAAGACCACAAACAAAAACGGTGCCTCCTTATTGATATGGCAGTCCCTGCTGACTGCAATGTATCTTTGAAGATATTCAAACAGCTGCCAAAATACAAGGACCTTGAAATAGAAATCTCAAAAATGTGGCATATGGGAACATCAACAATCCCTGTTGTAGTTGGAGCCCTAGGACTGGTTGAAAAAGATTGCAGTAGACTAATTGAAGGGATTCCTGGAAGTCCATGCCTCAAGGAGATACCAAAAAATTGTTCTGACAAGTACAGCCCATACTTTACGAAGGGCTCTATCTATGTAATTTTTTTTTTTTTTTTTTTTGTGATTGGAAAGTGTCATGATGACATTTCTAACCTTAGGTCCCTGGGTGTGACACGGAAAGAAATGTGTAAACGCCAGAAATCAAAGGAAATAAAAAAAAAAAAAAAAAAATAATAATAATAATAATAATAATAATAATAAAAATTTTTGCCAGCAATAATTTTTGAAAGAAAAAATATTATCAGCAATACTTTAAGAAAATATCAGAAATACAAACAGCTATACATTTTTTGAAAAAAGATATTACCAATTATAGATTTCTTCAAGGAAAAATATTTCCGGAAATAGATTTTTGAAGAAAAAATATTACCAGAAATAAAAAATTTTATCGATATTAAATAACCCATTGAGGTTGATATGCCGTAAAACAAACCAAACCAATAAAATAAATTCTATAAAAGAGAAGACTTTGTTTATTTCGTTAAATTAAGCTCATTTTTAAACTGAAATATTTCCATTTCAAATCTCATCACACTAATTTTGTGTGCTGTGTTAAATAATAGAATATACATAATATAGTTTCGGTAATTTAGTTAAATTGCAACAACTAGTCTTAACACGTAAAAAAAATACGGTTTTCCTATTTGAAATTACCGATGAATCTTAATACTTTGATTTTAATGAGCTTTTAACGAAAACCCACAATCATGTTGTTAAATATTTGAGTTTAACAACTTTAACAAAATATTGCAATAAGAATTATAAATATGAATACTCGCCCTTATTTTAATAAGTAATGATGTACAAATAAAAGCCTTTGAAATTAACATCTTTCCATTTCTCTGAAACAGACGTTAAGCAATATCTATCGCCTCTTCTTTCTTTTATTTTTCCACTGAACCGAAGTAATGTCTTTGATATGTATTTTGCCTTCTCACTCGATCAAAGAAATAGTCTATTAATTAGAATGTATTATTGAGGAGACGTTAACCACTTATTCTTTTTTTTTCTTTCGTTCTTTTTTTATTGAAACCAAGTAGCGTCTCTCATATGTATTTTGTCATTCCAGCAGATCAACATGGAACCGTTCCTTATTGTTTGGGTTCAACCGTTATGCGAACTAAGGAACTAACGAAGCAAGAGACAAGTACAATTACTGTATGATAGGTTGAAATGATAAGTATTATTACTTATTATTTTCAGTAATGTCATTAATATTAGGTTGGTGCAAAAATAATGTCGTCTTTTGACGTTCAGCTTCAAAAGAAAAACGACATTATTTTTGCACCAACCTTATATATAATAAGAAATATCATATTTGCAATAACCCTTTAATGGATTGCTATGTGTTTCTTAAAAAAAATTTTGCTATTACCTTTCGAAATTTACATTACATCCAATATTCCCCTAGACTTGTCTTTTAGTTTACACTCCGAATACATGTCCAAAGATAACATTAATTTTTGTATCGGTGCTGTGCCCATTGATACCTTTCTTCTAGGAATATCCCTCCAGACATTTTTAATCTCTATCTATAAAAGGCAGGATGTGTGTGTGCGTGTAACGAATGCACGGCCGCAATTTTCGACGGATTTGCACCAAAATTTACATTCACATGCTCCAAGTTAGCGGGAAGGCCAAGACCGACTTTGCATTTACCAACTCCCATCGATAGTAGAAATGATCGATTTTTTCATGCTTCTACGACAGTTTTCATGTAGTTTGCGGCCATTTTCTACTGGACAGAGTGAGAGCCAATAGCTGGCTGCCACGAATAGGCAGGCAGATTCTATTGGCCAACGTGAGACTGACACGAATGTTAACTAGCGTGCTAGCATGCAAAAAATCGATAGCTGCATTCGTCACAAGTGTGAAAATTTTAAATCTGCATATCACTTTACTCCAATTCGCTTGCATAAACTCAACGCGGATTCTGATTCCGCAGAACTAGGTTGCGTGTGAAAAAGTATTTGTTGTTAACATTCTTTTTTCATTCAGTTTTTCCAGTTACAAGTCCTTTTTTAAAGCTGATCGTTTTGTGTTCATTTTGTTTAGTCCTTTTTTCGTAACACATTTAATGTTTAGTATAGAGCTTAGAAAAAATTCGCAGTGTGAGATAGGTAAGAAGTAAGGCATGTAGCAACATCAGCACGGCAAAGGGCACTCCTTTAAAGGCTAGGAAGGGCACAAATATTTTAAGTCAAGCGATAGCGATTGCTGTATGAGTCGTACGACTTTTGAATTAACCACGGGCTACGCCGGGCCACGCTGCTAGTGAATTGTATTTTCCAGAAAAAAATATCTACATATTTGAATTGCTCTTTCGGAAATCTTACTTATTATAAAACGCAGATTGTGTGTGTGTGTCTGTACGTTTATATATTGGATCGGATTTCCTATATTTTTCAACCGATTTCAACAAAACTTCACAGGACTGCGTAGAATTACCTTGCGGTGGTTCTGACAGCGCCAAACATTGGAAAAACACAATTGTTTTTGCACAAAATCAATTTGAAGACACGATAAAACACGATTCTGTCGCCAGAATGAAAGGGGGACAACTCATATCGAGTTATACTTATTATAAAACCCAGGTTTTGTGTGTGTGTGTGTGTGTGTGTTCGTTTATATATGGGATTGGATTTCCTACATTTTTCAACCGATTTCAACAAAACTTCACTATTTGTGGGGGCAGGTAGTGTTTCTTATTGTCTTGCACACTTTTTTCTTTATTTTTATATTCAGAATACTTTAAAAATTTAATTTACAAGACAATTGTTTATAATAAAATTCTATTCAATCGATAGACTCATAACGATTGAAAACAGTGTTTTTGTTTGATTTTGGGTTTGACTAATTCGTGAAAAACCAAAAATAAAATAAAATAAAATAAAATAAAACTAATTAAGACATGCGGGTCCGTCAACCTTAAACAATAATCTTTGTCAATTTTATTTTTCAGTCCTTATGATGGTCGATACTTGATCTATCTCTTACTGTTACATCCCCCCCGGGCAACGCCGGGCTCTACTGCTAGTGTATAATATTTTAACTTATGAATTATTTCAGATAATAGTTGGTTAAAATACGTAATAATTTACATCGCTTTATATTTACGGTACTCGCGTCTGTTCACACTCCATGAACTATGTAGGTCGGTTCTACGTTTAATGACTATTTTATTCTGTTACACTCGTTCAAACTATTTGCATTTATCAAGTTAAACACAGATTGGCTGACAGTTGCCTTCCAGTCACTGATAAAATTTTCTTTTATCCGACACCTTTTCGAATAGTAAAATTTTAATTATTCAATGGTGTTTGCTTTCGGTTATTCTATTTTGTTATATCAAATTGCAAAAATATTTTTTATTAGATTACATTGACAATTAATCTGTCCTTCAAATTCAATATCCTTAATGAAACTATTCATTGGTTTCGTTCATCCTACGGAACTTTATGGATCATTACTTCATATTTGTTTTACTAGAGAGGTACGCGATTTGTTGGAATTGCAACCAAATTATATTAACATTTATTTGGTTATTTTGAGTTATATTAGCAATTTAACGGAGATTTAACTGTTAAAGATTTATTTTGTCCTCTCTCCTTTTTCTTACATAAAATAAATTGCTATAGATTTGTTTTCGGTTATTTTTAACTCTTGAGAGACAATTTTGAAATAACGTTTACTTTTACGCAGATCATGTTCTGTTCATTGAATGTTTTAGTATTCCATAAAACTCTCTTTCGTAGCAATATTTTCTAAAGTGAATGAGGTTATTGTAATTCTTTATGTGATAAGGCACAATTTAGCACAAAATGATCATGAAGTCTAAATTCACCCAGTATAGGAACTATGATACAGTCCAGTAAATAATTTATTTTGAAATATATTTCCGGATAGATTAGTGAGGACTAGAATCAGAATAGATTATCATTATTACTAATGATTTCATGTTTATTGTTTTCAGACTGCAGTCACATATTTTTGCAAGTATATCGATGACTGTTCAAATATTCATTACAATGTGAGATAAAAAGAATTTACTTTATATGCAAAAATGTTATCTATGATATTTTCATGGTTTCAAGTAAGATTTATTTTGAGTTTTCTATAATATATATATATATATATATATATATATATATATATATATATATATATATATAAAAAATAGATACAAATGTATCTCGTTTAAAACAAAAAGAATTTTAGGCGATTTCGCCCGACACTTCCTCAGAAATAGAATCGTCTGCACTCTAAAACAGATGCTGAAAACAAAGATTATCATCAACAATTGTATTAAAATAAATTACCAAATAGTCATATGAGGGAGAAGAAAAAATTTGACTAATATGTTACCAATCAGGCAGTGGTTTACCCGAATTGACCCAACCTAAATTTCACCTCCCGTTGTCTACACATAGCATATTAATGACAAGATGTCTAAATTGAATCTTATCCTAGCCCTGTGCATGACAGAAAAAATGTCAGGTGAGTAATTTAATAGGTGCTCTTCAAGCAGACTCATGAGTTTGGGAACACCCGGATGTATAATGTTTATGTCTTCAAACCTTGCCCGGAACATGCTGGGCGATTCTCATATATATATATATATATATATATATATATATATATATATATATATATACGATGAGAACAAATAGAGTATAATTCCAACGCTCGTAACATTTTTATTCAAAAGCAGGCTCAATACAGTGCAGCGCAATATTATTTATTTTATATTGTTAC
This sequence comes from Acanthosepion lycidas, assembly GCA_963932145.1. Taxonomy (NCBI): domain Eukaryota; kingdom Metazoa; phylum Mollusca; class Cephalopoda; order Sepiida; family Sepiidae; genus Acanthosepion; species Acanthosepion lycidas. Next base: position 42,862,412 of record OZ010579.1, read on the forward strand.
ACCGCAAAAATGTAATATTGTGTAGCGTCTTTTTTTGTTGTTTTCAGTCTAATATCTTAAATGAAGTATATCTATCTATCTATCTATCTATCTATCTATCTATCTATCTATCTATCTATCTCTCTCTCTCTCTCTATATATATATATATATATATATATATATATATATATATATATATATATATATATATTCTATTTGAGCGAAGTAATAATACAATGTTACCTTAGGCAATGAGAGATCAGCCTTTGCTCTACTTCCTTAATATCATCGTAATTATTTCAATTGACCATGGAACAGAAAATATTTGATCTACTTATGCTCTAACTATTACATATTCAATACTTTCATGACTTATTCTTTATTTGCATAGAATGTGATATGAATAACATATATATATGTTTATATGGTGTTCTTGTAAAAATATGTAAAATCAAATTTTAGCAGTTTGTCATATAAACAGAACAGGAAACCTGCTGCTGACAAATGGTTTAATTTTCCTTAAATGAGTTATATAATAATAATATTAATATTAATAATAATAATAATAATAATAATAATAATAATAATAATAACAATACAACTGGAACAATCAATGCTGATCGCCCTAACATCATGTTTAGGGACCCTGAAGCCATATATGTCTCGTTATTGACATGGCAATGTACGTTTGAAGATCTTCAAAAAGCTATCAAAATACAAAAAAACATGAAATCACAATTACGTGGCGCATGTATACATAAACAATTCCAGTTGTAGTTGACAGGTCCCGGATTGAGTGGAGACGTTTCCAATAAATTCATTAAAGAAAAGTATTTAGCCTATGCCGTGGATGGATACAAATAAGGCGAACTCACAGGTACAGCCCACACTTTACAAAGATTCATATTAGTGCTATATGCCCTTAAATTATATAGTTCTATAGTTCTTTTAGTCGGTAAAGTTCTTTGCTTGTGATTTGAAGTGTTGATTTTTAAGATTCGAAGAAGGATGCTCTTCGCTCCGACATACAGGTTACATTCGTTTGAAGACAGAATGAGTTACACCACTGACTTTCCTAAAAAAAACTTCCTCTGGCGGACACTCACTAAGAGTATCAATAGGAAGTGGCATTCTCCATTATCCTCTTTTACCTGCTTCACTCAAAGACGGTAAGATGTAAGTCAAACGAGAAAAACGCTTTCCCCACTTGGAAGCCCATGTGCGTGAGCGCGCGCACACTTGTTCGTTGTTCAATAACAGGCATTTATTTTGTTAATACATACTTATCGTTTGTTTATACACACACGCATACACACACATATATTGTTACTTTCTTCATTTATTGCACGGACTCGCGATCGAATGCGCCATTTCTGTTGTCGATATATAAATATACCAGGATTCAGTTGTTTTCTATCTAAAGACACGACCAGCGCTCCCACAACAGACATTTTTAACATTGATCTGTGAATAAATGTCTTTACAGCTGACATTGAATACACTTACGAACCAGTTTTGAAACATGTGTAACATTCATATGGTAGGTTTGTTATAACGAGGAAATTGAAGAAAATGTTTCGAGTTTTTGGGATAATATTTATATTTTGTTGCAACATGCAATGTTTTGCAGAACAATATGAGTGCACTGTATCCTATGTTCAATTTACATATCTCCTATTATGATTTAAATATGGTTCACGAAATAGATCAAAGCCGCTGTCAAGAGATACTGGAATATCATTTATCCAAGGTAAATAAGTGACATTATTGCTTCCACTCTTCATCATCATAATAATAATAATATTAATAATAATAATAATAATAATAATAATAATATTAATAATAATAATAATAATAACAACAACAACAACAACAATAATAATAATTATTATAATAGATGAAGTAAAAGTAAGTTCATCTTTATATATATCAGAATACAACGTAATGCATTGATAAAAATATAAGAATATTTATATAATAAAAATGTCCAGGTGTAAACTATATATTATCGATTCAGCATAATCAAAATATAGCCACATTGCTTTTTACTGAATTATAACTTTTTATTGCTTTTTATTGCTTTTTATTTTATTGATATATTTCTTGTTAGTAGATAATTGCATTGGTTTTTATGACCTCGTTCGATCGTTTTAATTGCATCTTTTTATTGCATTAAATATTTTATGACTTTGTTATATTGTTCCTGTTCAATTTTTGCTAGTGCTGATTTCTATTCAGATTTTAATATTTCTTGTCCTCCGATATCTCTGTGTATCGCATTTTGTCCACTTTCACCATCAATGGCTTCTACGATATATCTGTTCTATCACTGAAGTATCTATCTCTATATCACTGTGCCGCCATTTGACTTTTATTGTATGGTAGTTCTCTTCTTTTTATGCATATCTGCTTCATCTCTAATACCTATTCTCTATATTTCTATACATTTCCATTGAGCTATTCCGCTTTAGCCTGTCTGCATTTGATTCTAAATTTCTTTGTGAAATATCGTTTAATCTCGTCTATTATTTTGCGCACAAAAATTTACAGAATTTTTCGTACATTATGTTTGCGATTTCTGAAAATACGTCATCATCAAATTACTAAGCCGATAGGAATTACAATTGTCATGATTTTTCATAATAAATTTAAATTCACATTTCTTTCGGTCGTGGTGTACCCAGGACTTTACAAGACATGGACTGCTCTTTTGTATCAGAAAGTAATAACCAGATCACTAAAACTGCTGTAAAAGGAAATTGAAAGTGTCCAGTCAACAGTGTATCTGTTAGATAATAAATCATTTTGGCACTCGCTTAGCTGACAGCTTCTGAATACGCAATTCCTCATGAATCGCATCCCATATTTTTCTCTACGTTTTCAGTGATTGTCGCAACTGAGATTTGTCGACCGGACGAAATGAATTCATGAACATTATCAAAGATCTCAGAAGCTGACCTTCATGAAAATCTCTCTGATGCTGTCATAAGTCAGGGGATCAATGTTTTCACATTGGAACTTGCAACACAGCGTCTTCACAATATCGCTCCTGGCCAACTGTTTGAATTATAAACTCATGGTCTTTTTGCATTTGTTTAAAATTTTTGGCAGAAACCAGCATATAATAACAGGCTTCTTGTTCAGCACTTAATAATCTTACACGATTTGTTCCTTTGATTCAACCAAGTAGTTAAAATCAGTTCACAAGGGATCGTACGAAACACGAAGATTTAAAATTAACGTTATGAAAAGAATATTGAAGGAGTATATTAGAAGTACAACGTAGAGGGTTGAACTGACCATTCGTCTGAACTTGATTAATAATTGCTTGAAGAGATCCTTTGCTTCCGAAAGGTAGAGCAATTTGCGGTATCAAGTATATTGTGAGCATCACAGTGTCTACGTATGTCAGTTGTTTAATTCAGTGACACATAGTTTCGCATATCATCCAAGTAACAAGAAAAAGGAGAGCTGAATTCGAATTTAAGTCGGGTACGATGTATGCATTGACGCCCAGATAATATTTGTGAAAATAAGAATCCGTCTTATATCCACACCCCATATGATAAATAGTACGACTTGTATATTAAAAATTCATATTTAATCTAAAAGTATTAGGGCAAAATTTACTTCCCACCTGTACCCTCTGACCTTTTCTATTTAGCTTAGATCTGATTTTAATTGTTTAATTGTGAGATACACACGAATTTATTTTTAATTCTGACGCTAACCGCTCACACATTAACTTTCATTAAAAAAGCGCTAACGATTTCTTTTTGAATTTCGCTAAGAAATCATTTTTAAAACAAGCTACCAACCATCGCTCGAGGAAGTACAATCAGAGTATTAAAGAAAAGGTTTGCGTAGAGATTTAAAATGATTTCATTATAATCTCTTTTAATAAAAATATCATATATATATATATATATATATATGACCGAAGTTCTGGAACTATTTTTCGAACATTTGGCAAATGAACCGAAAATCAGAAAAAATAATTACTTCACAAGACCAAAATATCATTAGCGTGATTCAGGTTAAGCAGATGAGCGCTTGATCTTTTTTTGCCTGTAATATAATCGTAACTGGAAGAGGAATAATTTCAATACATTTTCTATTTTCCTTCTTGCGACAAATACAGATATATATATATATATATATATATATATATATATATATATATATATATATATATATATATATATATATATATTATCGTATTATATTAGGGAGCATATATTTTATATTATAAAGAGGTAGACATGCAATGAATAAATTAGTAATATTAATGTAGTTAATGACGAATTCTCTTCGCTAACAAAAACATGTTTAGGTCTACTATAAATTTATTCGTCTCGGAGTTTTAATTCTAATGAAAAAAATTACAACCTGACAAAGAGAACATGAAGTTTTGAAAGTATTTTCTGCTCTAAAAATACACCACAACCACTGACAACAATATTATACATAAGGATCGTGTCATTCAGTAGATTGTTAGTAAGTTAACGATTATAGGTCTGTTATCGAAGAGAATTCGTCATTGATTACATTAATATTACTAAGTGATTAATTTTATGATGACCTCTTTATACTATCTACCTATCTATCTATCTATATAAATATATAAATATATATATATATATATATATATATATATATATACATATATATATATATATATATATATATATGTTTTTTGTGTGTGTATTATTTTTGAATGACGTTAGTTCATCAGTGAAATACGTAGAATTTTCAGTATCACCATATGCATATATAATTCCACACTCACATTCGCACCCCACCGCACACACACAATATATATATATATATATATATATATATATATATATATATATATATATATATCGCTCAATTGATTCTTTTTCACAAAGACTGAATGATCTCTACCATTATTATTGCGCTTTGTTATGATTTATTTATTTATGCTTTTTTGACAATGAGAATAGAATATCTTATCAATGAGAAATGTGATCAGGTGGTTAATATTTTTAATTTGTTTTGTATTAAGTTTGAGATTTCTATGGAAATTTCTACATTTGATTATCGTATCATTTCAAAGGGAGAAGCCAAGTAATAAAAGCTCCTTCATTTCTCCATATTTAATGGGCATGGATGTTTTTTTATAATAAAAAAATTGGCAATAAATAATTATAAACATTTAATAAACCACAAACATACAGCGCACGATATTTTCATGTGGTGTATAGATGGGGGTCTGCTTTCCTGTAAGTGTAAATCGATGAAATCTGATCTGCCTAACATGAAGCATTCTCAGATCTGTACAAATGCACTGCCTGATTTTTGAGCTGATAATTTTGAACATAAATTGTGTATTTATTGTCCCTTGATATCACGATTAATATTAGTTATAATTGTTATTTCAGATTATAAAAAATATGCTTTATATAATTTGAGCTTTGTTACTATATTTGTCTCAACTAACGAAATCATTACAATTTTGGATTTTGTGAGATTCATAAAGATAAAATCGCATGTGCATAAGCAGACTTCATTCAGGATTACTATGAATTCGATATATTCAGTTCAATTGTTTGCATGTGATGGTTTCTCGTTTCAAAAAAGCGTATTTTACTCTAAAGACCGAGGCAAGCGAGGGCAACTAAACGGACTCAGTCCGCGCCATTTAGAAGCTTTTGTTACAACAGATTCTCCAACTAAAATGAGGAATGTAATGTTCGTCATACGACATCCTGACACAACATGAAAAGATATTGCAAATGTTTAAGTGGCGGAAGAAATGGTCGGAACGACCTGTCTACAGAGAATCACAAAATGTCGGTCATTACGAGTCATTGCTTATACGGAGACTTGATGAAAAATGGATACTCTACCATAATTTTAGCGCTATCGTTAGTAGATAAGCCGGAAACTGACCTGGTCAGCCATCGGAAGAAGGAATTTATTCTAAGTAGATCACGTTGTGCGTACGTTGGTAAATTCAACGACTCATACTTTCTTAGATAATAACATTTGCTAACGTTATTTGTTGTCTCCTATTGGAGAGTTGTTATCTCGTTATTTTGTGGTGCTGATTTCAAAATGAAATCAATTTTCTCTATCACGTCCTAATTTATCACAAACCAAATATCAGTTTTTAAATATTTCCGCTATTGTTATCCTTTGTAAGAAATGCAGATCTCTGTAAGCACCTTGTGATAACATTGGAAACATAGGTTTTTCATGTTATTTAAATTAATTATTGTTAAAAATGTAAAAAAGTAAAGCCATGATTTAAGTCAATAAAAAATAGAATAATATTGAGCAACTTTCACTATTTTTAGTGTAACTATTTTTTAATGAATTCATGATGTCAAAAATATGCTGTTTTACAAGAGACATTAATAAACAGCATATTTTTCTGGCCCTTGACTTCATACATATCACATATTTGTAAAATTTACTGTATTTGTCCACAGATATGCCGAAGATATATTTGATTTAATATGATTGAATTTTAACCTGCTAAGATATGTTTTGTTGAACTCTTATCAATGTATGAAAACTGGGATGTTAAATGCATTCTTGTTTTGGATGTTGTAATTGTTACATGGTCAAGATAGATTTTGTCAAGCAAAGTAAATATAGAATGAACATCATTTCATGTATGTTTTTTTATCGGACTTTGTCGCCAAAGGTCTGCATTTCATTACTTTACCTTTCAGTAATATAGTCCGTTGTGAGAGAAAAAATGAAACATACCTGATATATTCTATATGAAATTGGGTTACTCAAACAAATCCTGACTATCACATATTGTATGTTATACATGTATTGAAACACTGAGAAAATGAACAATATGTCAAAATATTACATCATATATTGTATTGCCATGGTGTAGTTGGAACCAAAAATAACATGTCGACTGCTACTTTTGCATAATTGATATAATTTTCATAAGTTCTAATACTCAGTTTAATATGTATTTTTTCCTAAACATCCCATCCTCTCTGTGACCTGTACCCAAGTCGAATGATAAGTCGCCATCAGAGGTCATGTCTTTTGCTGAAAATAGTGATAATAAGAATGACGTGATATTGTAGTGTCACTTACATGTGCCACACCTCCGCTTTCTTTAATGTCATTGGTTCATAAATATATGATACTATATAACAATTTTGCCATCGCACATTATTTGAATTTTTCTCTAAAATCACGGATTGGTCCATTTCAAGACCAATTGCGTATCTTAGTATCTTGCTATATTTTTTTTTAGTGCCAAGCTAACTTGAGCCTATGCATACCTATATAAACTCTCTCGCTGTTAGCCAACGGCAGTAGCAGTTCAATTCTCTGAGAATACGGCACGGCGCTATATTACTTATAACATTTTAATTCTTAGTTATTACTCATTCGATTAATCTTACTAATTTCTGTTGATATCACTCGTGTACATTACATCTTTCCACACTCACAAACAGACTGTGGAGTTATTCTTCATTTAGCTAAGACGTCAATTGAACTTTGTAATTAAATAACATTCAATATTGTACTCAACATTAATTAGCTAAACTTATCCTTTTTATTACCGAAAAAGGGAAGCAACTTTTTTATACTTGTTGTTGATACTTGTATATCATTGTTAATACAATATTTTATTAATGTTCACTGAGCTTGATTATTTTTCTCTCGTGTATGTTGTACATGATTCATGTGGGGTGTTGTTTTACAAGAACACAGCTTTCCTTCTTGATTATATTCACGGTGACTCAAGCCAACAATTCTTACAGAACCACTACAATATCGTATGGTGATTTGGAAGACAAGAACTATGAGTGAAAGTGGACTCGACCAAATTTTTTCACACAAAGTTGAAGGTTTTATATTTAGCAAAGAAAGTCTGCATCGGTCTCATTGAACGAAAGGAACTGGCTTGCACCAAGAAACTATGTACACGTTTGATAGGCAACGAGAGAATGATTTGTGTGCATTTTTCAGCATGGTAGATAATTTTCGTTTTTGAAATACTATTAAAGTTCTCATGGCTGACATGAATCGTGAATACAATCTATAAACTGAGGATTTTCAAGCGTTAAGTTTTAAGGTCAGCGTTAAGTTTGTCGTACGGCATAATGAAAACGTTCTTGTTTCTATGTCGAAAGGACAATAATAACGTTTAAGTAATACTCAGACTGTGTGAACGTAGTGCTTGGAAAGCTGCGATATCAAGAACACAACTAGACTATATGTGAGAAATTGAAAGACATAAGACATTTTATTTATTTTTTATACGATTCCGCCCCGTGAAAGGTAGTACAGCTACTGAGGGATAGTGTGTTACTGGATTTGGAACAATTAGAAAACAGAGACATTAAAAAAGAACGGGAACACAAACAGTAAACATTACAATATATAACTTTAGTCGTTGCATTTAATTTTTTTAAGATTAAAGATTACTGGAAAGCATGGAGTTCCACAACCGAGAGTGTAAAAAAGAAAATGTTAGTATAAATTCATGGCTACATCTAGCCAACTCAGCTATAAACAAACAAGCTTCACCCGCTCGCTATGGCTTTGTAAAGTAAAATATATTCACTACTTGAAACATTTTAAACAAAAATTTTAAATGAAAATTTCATTCAAAAATTGATTTTGATATTTAAGGAAAGTTTTTCAAATAGATGCCACCTTGTTGAACGCCAAGTAAAATCAAAATTTCAAATACTTTTCTGCAATATATAAGACAATATTCCCAAACAAATATTTTTGTTATGAACATGAATCAAAAACAGTTAATTAATGAAATATCCTTTTTTTAAAATTCAATATATAAATTATTTATAGAATGATAACACCTATAAATAGATAATATAAAATACAGATTTTGAGCAGTTATCGTATAAATTAATATAAAGTTGGGCATTTTAAACCCAAAATTCTTTGGATAATTGTGCACCAGTTTCGCATTTATCGGTATAGTTTCCATAATATTGGTTTTAATTAATTAGTTAATATATTTCTCTAATTCTTCAAATGATCATTGTGTGTCAGCCGGTAATGAGAGCAACCGTGTCCTCAACGAAGCAAATTCACTATTTTGCTGACAGAATGAAACATCGTATTGCATCTCGCGAATTCTGATCGAAAGATTATTGGCGTCTCTGCATGAGAATACTTAACATGTGCAAACCCACTCGTTTATTCAACCAATTTGAGGTCCTGAATTCCTCAGATGATAAGGTCGAGTACTTTGATCGGAAATTCTCATCCAATTGAACCCTAGAATCATCCGGTGTACCCACACCAAATTTCCCCCTAGAATTGAATTCATATTGGGCGAGTTACACATTTCCACATCGTTGGCATTGTGCATTATCTCGGGATACCAGCCATTGTCCTGAAGAAATATCCTCCAGAATTGTCTCCTGTCCTCTCCAAACTATATAACAACTGCTTCAACGACTCCTGCTTTCTAGATTGTTGGAAGTCTTCTTCTATTGTACCTGTTTTAAGAACTCCGGAGAGATTTTGACCCATCTAACTACTAGCCTATCAGACTCCTACCACTCTTCGGCAAAGTCTATGAAGCTTTACTCAACGCCGAAGAAGTTAAGCACCTTATATACCATGATCTGCTCTCTTACAAGCAATATGGTTTCCGCTTTGCCTGATCTACAGTTGATTTGCTCACAGCCAAATCTGAATTTCTTTACCATGCAATTCACAATAGCGAAGAAGCTTGTGCTGTGATTCTGGATACCTCTAATCCCTTCATAATGTTTGAAATACCGGACTCCTTCGTAAGCTTCAGGGCTACGATATTTCAGGACGATTATTTGACTTTACAATCATTCCTGTCAAAATGTGTAATGAAGATCGCTCTTAACGGATTCTCCTCCAGTTCATTTCTCATGAACGCAGGTGTTCCACAAGGCTCTATTCTGGGTTCCACATTGTTTCTGATCTTCATTAACGAATTTCCCGTTGTCATCAGTTACCAAGTTGGCACCGAGAGAATGATGTGCGTGCATTTTTCAGCATGGACGATAAATTTCGTTTTTGAAATGATGTTAAAGTTCTCATCGCTGACATGAATCGTGAACACAATCTATAAACTGGGGATTTTCCAGCCTTTTTAAAAGTTAGCCTAAAGTTTGCAGACGACACTACAATTTACTTCTGCCTCAATAGCAAATATGGTATCGCTGACAAAACTGATCTTCCCGTTGGCCTCGAAAGCGACATCCAATCGGTTGTTGACTGGGGCAGGAAATAGCTGGTTAACTTTAAGGCCTCTAAAACAAACCAGTTATCTATTAAACACCACGGATAACACTCCCTGAAGCACAAAAAAATGTCTGATGCTCAACTCCGCGTGGGCACCTCTTTTTTACGGGTTGGTCTCACTATCAGCTGACCTGAGGTGGAACAAAAACATTGAATCAATATTTACATCTGCCGCAAGGAACATTGGTTCTCTGTATCGCGCTAGAAACATTTTGCTGGACTGAGTCCATCAGTAAAATCTATAAAATTATCATACGCCTTTGCATGGAATACTGCTCTCATATATGTTCTGGAGTCCGGGCTGTTTGTTTTAAAGTCATCGACGGATATGCTATGTGTTTGGCCCTAATCCGGCATCTTGTTTACAGTCGATCACTCACAGACGTGACGTCGTCTCCCTCTGTTTTTTCTGCAAATCTGCAATTCTATGCAACTGCTCCGCTCCGTCCAGCTACTTTTGCTAGTTCCAAAACTCTATGGATTTAAACGTACTATTAGGTTAGAATCCCAGCCTTTTACTGTCTATTCGGTTAAATATAACCCTCTCTTCTGCTTCAATTCGTGCCTCGCACTTCCCGTGTGTGGAACTCCTTTTCACTTACTTGCTTCCCTGATAGCTACAATATCTAGTTATTCAAATGCAATGTCAATCAACGTCTCCAGATGCCTTGAAATTTTCCCCGTCTTTCTCTTAATCTCTTCCTCTATCACGCCTTGCTATTTACTCTTGCTCTCACTCTCTGTAACCCCTTCCGTGCTAGTGGCACTCCAGCCGTACATAGTGTGAAAAGCTTAAAAGCAGTACATAATCTGTATTTATTCTAACCGTCTTGCCTAGAATTACAATATTATAGTATTTATATAGTAATTATATTCAGTGCAATTCGATTAATTTCAAAATTACATATACTATTACTAACGAAATAGTTATTATATTATCAGAGTAATACTCTTTGAAAATGATGCGTTTTTCCTATTTTAATTTTCTGATGAATCCTAATTTAATGATTGCTATAATCCACTGTTGGGTTGTATGACAATCAAATATATGCAAAAACTGCCTTATCGCCTTATTAAACATTTGGGCTTAGCAACTTGCAATTGCATTCGTAAATGCACATCGTTATATGGAGATATCAGTGGGTAGAAATGAAAATATTGGAAATTAGCAAATTTTTTCTATTCGCTTTAAAAAGACTTTGAACACGTCTGTCTTTTGTTCGTTCTTTTATTCTTTTTTCTTTAATTTCTCATTGATACCAAGCAGTGTCTCCAAGAAGCGTTTCCATCATTGCACATGACCAAAACAGAATACATGCTTATTACTGAGGTATTGGGAGGAGAGATAAAATACTTAACTCTTTCTCTCTTTTTTTTTCTCACTGAAAGTAAGTAACGTCTCTGATATGACGTTTCTACCTTCAACGCGATCTAAAGTTAAAGTACCGTTATGGCGTAACGGTCGTGCAAAGAGAGAGAGGGAAATATGAAATTAAAATAAGAGTGTAATCAAGGCACTTAACTATTGGAAAGATAGTAAAAATAACAGGTGGAAATAGGTGAGGATTAGAAAGGAATGTTAAAAATATAGGGATATTCTCTTGTTTAAAGAGTGTTATCTTCCGGATACAAATATGCATCCCATGTGTATTTATATGTATAGATATAGTATTTGTCAGTGTGTGCGTGTGTGTGTGCGTGCGCGCGCGTGTTTATGCAGTGTTGTGTTCTGTGTGTGCCTGTACATGTATGCAAATGCATGATCGAAATGAAATCAAGTTTTATGAGATGATACTCTTAAAGAAAGAATAATGCAAAAAGTTAATCTCGAAAGACATAGAAAAGTATTTTAGGTTGCAGATGTAACAGTATTTGTTAGAAATGTCCTTGACAAAGATGGATATTAAAGCAGATCTCTGGAGCCGACCTTTCCGATAAGAATGCTTGATATTTAAAACGGTTACATTGCAATTTGAAATTGTCTCTTCCATAGCATCTGCTGTGCTTCTAATCCAGGGAATGTACTTCGGCTTTATACACCAATTCAAGGCAGTATATTTTCTTACTAAAATATTACAATGTTTCGCTGTTTTTCACAGTTTTACATTTAAAGTTTGACTTTAAATATCATTAGTTATGGACAATTGCATAAATAGACAGATATATATATATATATGCATTAGCTTTTCTGATGATACAAGAAAAGTTTTTGTCTTCTTTTTCAGTTTCATTTCGGCATCAGTATTAAATATAGAATTTTCTTCAAAGTTAAATTTGATTGAATTTGTTTAGCGGCATGTCGACCTATAGGGGTTATTTAATGCCGAAATTTATATAATTTGAACGCATTTCTATGCATTGAACAACAAATAAAATGTACTGATGATCATCCGGGTACAAAATGTTTTGCTGAGGTTATTACTCAAAAATGTATTTTTGGGAATATTACATTTGATAACTTGCTGTGTTGCGGTGCTGTTGGCAATTTTATATAAAATGCATTACTGGCATTTTTCACTGTAATTATATATTTTTATACTTACATATGTTCTGATTTTGCTTGGGAGTTAACTATTTGCCAATAACTGGGACCCTAAGTGGTGCTACAACCCCAGTAACTAAGTAGTTGTTCCACGTTCCTGAAAATATCCAATCTTCCGATCAGAGGTCATGCTGCCGGAAGTAGTTTATCGTCATATCCAAAAAAACTAACTTAAATTCCGACGTCATTAGAACGGTTGCATTAGAATTTAAGTAGTTTAAATGTGACATCATGTGAAACGTTCAAACGAGATGCATTTTTTCATGTGTGAATCTGGAGTTTGTTTGGAAAAAAATCCTATAATTCTATATGCATACATGAAACAATACATATATTGACTTAAAACTAAGAGAAAACTCACACTTGATAATGGCCGTAACTTTAGTCGAAAGCACTTGTGAAACATTCAATAATCTGTATATAATTTATGTCCTGAAACGAAGAGAATCATAAGAACACATGAAAAAGTACACGAAAAACTCAAACATCACAACTTCACAGTCGTTTCCCTAAAATGGTGCACACACGCAAACACACACACACATATATATATATATATATATATATATATATATATATATATATATATATATATATATATATATATATAAATACACACACACACACACACATATATATATATATATATATATATATATATACATAAATATATATATATATATATACACACACACACACACACACACATATATATATATATATATATATATATATATATATATATGTATGTATGTATGTATGTATGTGTGTGTATGTGTGTGTGCGTGTGTATTTATGCAGAAAATTCTATTTCGGACATGTCTGATTGAATAAGTTACAAACATTAAGTCTGCTTATTTTCATCATAATAATTACAAATTCACGAATATTTTTAAGCATATTACAATTAAATCATGTGAAAAAAGCACTGCCACGTGTGGCACATAATATCACTTGTATTACCCAAGTACATATATATATATATATATATATATATATATATATATATATATATATATATATATATATATATATATATTATAGTAAAAAGAGTGAACAGTAAGATATATAATCCGGTGTTCTTATTGATATTTTTATTTTTACAAAACAGTGCTCACTGTAAACTTACAGTGTATAAATATCATAAATTAACTGATTTAAAAATATGGTTCCTTCGCTACAAAGGAAAACGAAAAGTATGAATTGTATGGGCGTTTAAAATTAAGAAAATTCTAAAATAATTCATTCCAAAATTCGCTTGAAGATGAAAGAGGAGTAATGCTTTTAATATAATTATATATTGAAATTTGATGTTTTTACCTTCGTTTTTTAAACATGGTAATTCGTTTGTAGCGAAGGAACCACATTTTGAAATCAGTTAATTTATAATATATATATATATATATATATATATATATATATATATATATATATATATACATATATACACACACACATTTATATATATATACATATATATATACACACCCACACACATTTATATATATATACACACACACACATATATATATATATATATATATATATATATATATATATATATATATATATATATATACACCAACACTACTAGGACCAATACGTCGTTATATGTTATTTAAAAGTAATTTTTCAGAAGACCTTCTATTGTTTTAACTTTTGTGAATAGTGTCTAGTGATTTGCGCATTTTGAAAAAAATAGTTATCTATTTAAATATTTGAATGAGCCCACCAGTAAACATAATTCATAGCGTTTAAAATAACAGGTCATCTTATCAAAACTGGATTAGCTCCAACTAAATTTTGCGGTAGTAGAAAAATGAAAATCCAAGTGAAAAACCTTATATGACAATGCGTTTTGTCAAATTTAGACATTTTATTTAGTTATTGTCGAATAAGGAAAGAAAAATTTTGAAAATATGTAAAGAACGTTAACTTTTAAAATTTGATTTGAGAATATAAGAAGCATTCTAAAATCTTGAAATGAAAAGTTAAGGCAAACTATGGGTGACGCTACAGGAGTAATTTGTCCGTCTTTTAAAATTTAAGTTACATTTTTCTTATTATTTTTTTTATGTAATTATTATGTACACCTTAATTTTGATGTATATTTTTCATCTTTATTCATTCATATATTTGTATATTTTAAAATGTTAACTGTGTTTTTTTTAGAAATTTGTTTGCATTTGTAGGTTCAATTCTTTTAACAAAAGGGATATTTGAAAAATTCTGGGCGTAAGTAAATATTTTCGCAAGAGTTAATAAATGAACTCTAAAGAATATTGCGTCTGAGATTGTTATTTTCTCCTTTAATAAGTACAGCCATTTTGAGGTTGTCATTGTAGATATAAACATTGTTGTCCGTAAGTATTTGAATCGATATACGAGATCATTCTTATGTTCATGAATATCATTATTTTTTGCAATTGATGTTAAGGAGATCACTGGTAATATTTTATGTCTATTATCTTGTAATCTCTATTACTATTGCCGTTAATGTTATGATTATTATTGCTACTATTTTGTTGTTGTTGTATACTTCGTTTGTTTATCGTTTAGAATTGTATATGAAATAATAGAACGAATTATGTCGTTTTTTTTATATTTTCAATATATATTTCTTCTTCAGAAAAATATTGTAGACTGTAGAATTATTTAAATAAAATTTGATTACTCATTCTATTAAGAAGGTGAGAATAATTGTTTATGGGACCGTTCAGTAAATTTATTTAGTTGTTATTGTGTCGATTTCACATAATAGCTGCCAAATAATAGCGCTATCAGATTCGGTTTCAGAATTAAAGTCAATCCGTTCAATGCAAGTGTATTTGTTTACAATATATGGTAAATCTTGTAATGCGGATGTATCGTTAGAATATCATCGATATTGTTTTGTAAATGTTATATTTTCGAATGGGCCACTATCTAGAAACTCAGAAAAGGTAGAAGGTAAAACGTTACCATGAGTGGAGATCTTTGGCAAAAAATTCCTGTTCAAACAAATTTTCATTGAATGTGAAAAAAACATTGATTAGTCATTAACTGATAGATTTTAGGGACTTATGTTTGATGAACGTAACGAGAACTATATTTATTTTGACTACTAACGTTAATATTACATATCTATCTATCTATCTATCTATATATATATATATATATATATATATATATATATATAAGCAAATATATGGATATAGATCCGACAGTATGAAGAAAAATATCCGGAAAAAACAAACAAAAATCCTTATATGCAATTATGATGTTTTAATGTTAATATAATGTCAACGTCGGACGTTTCGGTCTAATAAACCATCTTCAGGACATATTCATGCTACCAAAGGAACAAAGAGACAGTCCGAAGGAAGTTGTACACATGCCTCCACCTCGAGTGGCGTCTCTGAAGAGGTGAAGAGAAGAGGAGGAGGAGGAAGAAGAAAAAGAAGAAGAAACAAAAAAAGAAAGTTGTTCTGGTCGTAGCCGGGCGGAACGCAGTCTGGTCAAAACCAGGAGGCGCTCCTTCCCGGCTTCGCCAATTAGATCGTCTTGCTCTCCCGGCATTAAGAGCTTCCCTTCCTCCCCTTCCCGTGCTACACCCCACACTCCCTCCACATCTTCCCCAAGTTCGTTGAACACACCACCACACATGTCCACCTCCTCCCCTCCCCATCCTGCTAGGGAGAAAAAGAAGAAAAAGAAAATGTTTGAGGGCCCCGAGTCAATTTGTAAAATTGACAAAGCAGAGTATATAAGGGGCCTGTCCAAACAAAGGAAGGCCCTGTTGGAGGTGCTGTACAAAACGACGGAGGTGGACGGCAAAAGTGTCGAGGACCCCCGTAATTTTCCAAAGGCTCCAGGTGTCATTATCTGTATCAGAGACTCTGGTGGCTATCTGAAGGTGTGGAGCTACATATTCGAGGCCAGGGAGGCCTTTCCGAACATTAAAATTTGCGAATTGGACAACCCAGACTTAAAGAGATTGCGCAACTTTTGCTCTGGGAGGGGGTCGGTTTTAGTTCACCCCTCCTTATATAGGGCTATTAAATTAATGTACCCTATTGACGTCGGCGGTATTGTCCTGGGCGGTCGTATGACGACTGAATTGGGCACTGGCAGTCTGAGACAATCTGTCGGGGTCCTATCAACGCAAATTTCCGCCCCGTATGTGTATAAATGTTTTTGCACTTATTCTTTTTTCTTTTTGCAGGCCTAGACGATGGCAGTTAAGTTAGCTATACTGAATGTGAATGGCTTGAGGGATCGGGGTAAGGCTTCCCGCCTGCTCCGGAACCTGGTGTCCTTTGATGTGGATGTCGCCGCGATCGAAGAGACCCACTTTGTTTGCAGTTCCCATGCGTGTGTGCTGGAGGATGACTTTGTCGTTTATTCAGCATATGGGGACCGGTCTGCCAGAGGTGTTTCTTTGCTTGTCAGACGTACTCTCGTTGCGAAGGTAGACATTGTGCATACCGATGCAGAGGGACCGTTGATCGTGGCCGATATTGCCGTGAAAAGTGGTTCGTTCCTGGTCGTTGCGGTTTATGCACCCAATGACCAGGGGGAGCGGGTCTCGTTCTTTCGGCGGTTGGGGCCGTTCCTGGTGGATTCAACGCGCCTAGTTTTAATGGGGGACTGGAATGCCATCCTGGACCCCAAGTTAGACAGGGGTCGGGGTGCTAGCGGGAGAGGGGGCGATCGCAGCTTGGTCGATCTGATCGACGATTATGGTCTCGTCGATAGATACCGGGTCGATCATCCGGAGGGAAAGATGTGGACGTGGGCTCTTAATTGGCCTTTTGACAAGGTGGTTAGCTACCTTGACAGAATGTTAGTGAGAAGAGCCGACATAGAACTACTAGATGGCCCTACGTTCCACTGGGTAGGCTATTCGGATCACAAACTCGTTTGTGCCCGGTGGCGTTAGACAATAGGCCTAGAATGGCTGGGTACTGGAAGTTCAATCTGTCTTTACTGGACAGGCGCGACTTCCAGGAGCAGCTAACTAGACTAGTGAAGCGGGAGCTAGTGGGGGCGGTTATCGGGAATAGGTGGTGGGAACGCCTTAAATGTAGGAGTAGGTCCTTCACCACTGATTTCAGCAAACGGCTCGCTCTAGATACAGCTGAAAAGGTGAAGACGCTTAAAGCTAGTTATTCCCGGGCGGTGGCTGGGGGGTATCCCCTAGAGATAGCCTTAGCTAAGGAGGCCCTGGATCGATCGAATAGCGAGCGGTACATGGGTCAGGTAATTAGACATAGGTTAAGCAAGATGTCTTCCGAAGCCGTGAACGTGGGCGCAGATCTGCGCAGGGAAGATGTCCGTCGAGGTGGCGATCGTTACATTCGTGAAGTCAAATACCAGGAGGGGCGTACTCTTCGGGCCACTGACGACATGTGCGGAGCGTTTCGGCGCCATTTCGAGAACCGGTTTACCAAGGAGCCTGGTCTCCGTGAGGAGGAGTTTCGTAGCTATTTGGCTGACTTTCCTCGGCTTTCGCCGACTGAAGTGGCTAGCTGCGAGGAGAGATTACGGAGGGCTATGTCTACGCGGTTTTGAAGAAGGTCGGCAGAGGCAAGTCGCCCGGTCTGGATGTTTTGCCCTATGAATTGTACTTGAGGCTGTCGCACATCTTTGTTCCAATTTTGACTGCAGTGTTCAACAACTGGTTTCGGTCGGGGTCCATCCCCAACCGGATCAGCAGGGGTGTGATCACTCTGTTGAAAAAGGGCAAAGGTGGTGGGAGGAACCGAGATGATTACAGGCCCATAACTCTGCTAAACACAGAGTTAAAGATTATGGCCAAGATCCTGCAGGAGCGTTTGCAGTCAGTTGCCGAGTCTCTGTTGGGACCTGAGCAGAGTTGTTCTGTGAGGGGCCGAACAATTCAGAGCAACCTGCATCTGATCCGCACGATCATAGAGGGTCGACCATCGCTACCTTGCAGCTGTCCTGCAGGCCGCAGGATTCGCACCAAACTTCTGCCGCTGGATTAGCTTCCTGTATCGCTCCCCCAGTGCGGTGGTACAGGTGAACGGAAGGCTGTCGGACGCGTTCGTGCTGTCTAGGTCGGTTCGTCAGGGTTGTCCGCTGTCGCCTCTCCTTTATGCTTTGGCGTTGGAGCCTCTCCTTCGCCGGCTGAAGGACGAGACCGGCAGTCCGGCCCTACGTGGAATTGCTGTTCCTGGAGGGTCTCGAGCCAGGGTTTCCGCGTACGCCGATGACGTATCTGCTTTCGTGTCGTCCCGAAACGACATTGAGGTGGTACAGAAGGCGCTTGATCGGTACGAGAAGGTGACAGGGGCAAAAATAAACCGCGACAAGTCGTCCGGCTTGCGGTTAGGTGCCTGGAAGGGGGTCGCTCTTCCGGGCCGCTTCGGTTGGACAGACGGTCCTGTCCGCATTCTTGTAGTGTGGTTTAGGCCTGACCTCTAGCTGGAGAAGAATTGGTCTGAAGTACGAGCAAAGGTCGATTCCGCCGGTCAGACTTGGAATCGACAGAGGTTGTCGGTGAAGGCAGGGCGGAGGTGTGTGCTACATACATTTTCCCCCTGATTCTTTATCGATTGTCCGTACTTCCTCTCTGTAAGACTCACAAGAAGGCGCTCGAGCAATCGCTATCCTCCATTTTATGGATGGGACGCGGGAATCGGGTCGACAGACGAGTCTGGACTAAACGTCCGTGTCATGGGGGGCTGGGAATGCCGCACCTGCCGAGTCACATCCGTGCCTCTAGGTTGGCTTTCCTACGCCGTGCATTGACTGGAGGAGATCCGATTCTGGAGGGGATTGTTAGGGACGCGTTCCCTGGCCTTACCATCAGTCCCCCCATCTCGCGGGTTGAGCGCGGTCGTAAACCCCGGGATCAATCGGTTTTCCTTCGCGAGTGTCGGTCGGCCTTGAGGGCCGTTCCCCGGTCCAGTGACCTTTCTAGGCCTAGGAAGGTCTTCTATCGGGAATTAGTGGAGAGGCCCGCGAAGGATCTCTTACGAGATACGCTCGGCTTGTCGTAGGATGGGTATTGATCCTACTGGTCTTGGGCGGCGGCGGATTACCTCAGTAAACCCGAGTTTTCGCTTAGCTGGCGATTGGCTCGGAATCGGCTGCCTCCCAACGACAAGGCTTTCATATGGGGCTTGGCGGATTTGCCAGACTGTGAACGGTGTGGCCTTGGCTTAGAAGAAACGGCTGCGCACGCCTTCTACCATTGCCCCCAGGTCCGCCCCTTATGGGACCATGTCGGCGAGCTGACGGCTCGTCTCGCTCCCGAAAAGCTTGTGTCCATTGATCGCGCATACGCGTGTGACAATGTGTCGCCCCCGTATTCCGGGATGAAACGGATGGTGTTTCTGACGCTGATGGCCACGGCTCGAATGGTGATTTGGACGACGCGAAAGGAGGAAGTCTTGCGAGGCAATCGTCTTTCTCATTCGGATCTAATTCGATTCTTTGAGCATCAGCTCAAGATGAAAATTAGATCGGATAGAAAACGATTGGATTCGACAGTCTTTAGCGAAAGGTGGGTAAAAGAAGCTTCGTGTGAACGGGGATAGCCTTGATTTTCTCTTCTAGGTCAACCTTTTCCACATCGGGGTGGCTTCCTGTGGAAACCCTCCCCTTGGTTAGGTTAGAAAAGCTTCAGTGTACCTATTTAATATGAGTAAGTGTTGTTCCTGGCCTGCATCCCGGCTGTTCTCTGGTTATGATCCAAGTCGAGATTCCCATCCTCCCCAGTTTGTTTTGACCCCCGCCCCATTTTCATCTCGACTGGGCCAGTTTTATATTTTCCCATTCCAGCCTTATATTTTATACTTTTTCCCCACTCCCTTAGCGAGAGCGTCTCTTGATTTTGTCCCCTGGGCAGAATACAGCGGCCTCTCTGTTTTATGAGTTAGACGGTCCCTACTAACATCAATTATGTTTAGTTTGTATTTGTGTTTATTTTAAGTTTATAATTGGGTTTATTTCCCTTCCCTCTCATTTTATCATTATTAGAATTGTATATATATATATATATCATCATTAGAATTTTCATGGTATGGGGCGCGATTTTGGTAGGTCTCCCTTGAGAGCACGTGGTATTATGGTGGTTGAAGGATTGTTTGGTGATGGACGAGTTCTTTTGGTGAATATGTAAAATGTAATGTACGAATGGGTCGTGAATCTGATTAGCTAGGTATAAGATAGTTAGTGTTGACCAGCCTCTATCCCTCCCCTTTATTGGCCTCGTGCCACAATTTGTACTTTTTGTACCAATAAATGCCAGTCTTGTTCTTATGTCCATCGTCTTTGTCATGTTGAATTGATACTGTTAATTATATTTTATGAATATTTCCAGAAGATGTTTTATTAGACCGAAACGTCCGACGTTGACATTATATTAACATTAAAACAGCATAATTGCATATAAGGATTTTTGTTTGTTTTTTCCGTATATTTTTCTTCATATATATATATATATATATATATATATATATATATAGTGTCTTGCAAAGACAGAATGTATCACTATATCGCAACGGTTCATTATGGGTAGACGTCATAATGCTTCAAGCCGAGATGAATATATATATATATATATATATATATATATTGGGGTAACTGCAAAATTGTCCAATTCTAAGGTTATGATGTATATCTTACAAATGATTAAAGATAACTTACTGGAATTCTCACATTACTGTACTCTACTCTTCTTTGAGCAATAGAAATTTATAATCCCTCTACATGCTTAACAGAGGGATCGTGACAAAATCGATAATAAACGAAATATGGTATGTTAATCTTTCATTAATCATACCAAAGATTTCGAAGCTATTAAATGTCTGAAATTAAGTTCATATATATATATATATATATATATATATATATATATATATATATATATATATAGTTGCATCACTGCTTTCACGTAAGTTAATGTATTCAACTCTTCTTTCACAGCTGTTGGACTATCGGAGATGAAACTGCTCTATTTTGTGTCAAACATCTGATGGATTGATTTGGATATTTTCTAATTGTTATTTTTAGCTCTAAGTTGTAATGCTCAATGTAACACTAATCAATTCAGTGGTAACCTTTATATTTGTATTAATTCTCTCTCTCTCACGATATATATATATATATATATATATATATATATATATATATATATACGCATCCTGTAAAGATTCATATTCATATTCATATGATTCCAAATGTTTCATCTTATAGACCTCCTGTATATTATTCAATACATTTTTTATGATATTAAATTCAGGTTCCTCCCTCGTCTGATTTTCTGAGGAAAACTGTATCATCGTTTTTATTCCTTTCCGTATTTGCATGTCTTGGCACATATGCAATTTTTGCCGTCAAATTTTTTTCTACTGTACCCTAATTTTACAAATCTTTAGACGTATCAATTTACTGATTATAGTGAAGGCAACCCCTAGTGATATTTTTAAAACTTAAATGTTTGAATTATTTCAATTCTAATTTCTACCCACGCTAAGCTTTCAAAATTACTTTCTCCATAAATCATCATCCTATTTCTAACTGCTAAATTATATGCCGCAATAACCAAATATTTTGGAGAGTAACTTCTATGTGTTGTAACTATGACTTCCATTTTGCTGATCCTGTTAATTCTTTTGCTAACTATTCAATGAATGCAATTGTGTGACTTTAATTTAAAATGTTGAAAACAAATTATGATTCTCAATTTTCCAATTCTTGACTGGTGTCTATTCCACAAGCCATATATCCAGGTTTTCTCATAGGTCATTTGACATAAATCTTACGTGAAAAGCATGCTTATCTTCTTCAAAATTTCGAGACAAATTTATAATTTTTAAGACTTCTTCTAAATAAAAGAGTTTGTTTTTTTTTATCATTCCTTTTCCCCACTTAAGCCATTACTTATTTATCTTGCTTTTGCTCCGCAGAGAAATAAACAAAATGAATCGAACATCACGGCTAAAACATGATTTCTAACTAAAGTATTGAAACAAGCATTACCCTTAAAAACATCATAAAATATGGGATTCACATAATTTGCTAATAATGATATTTATTATTTTTTAATTACTTTTTACTCAACATTGTCATTTGAAATATGTCTGACAATATTCTTAAATGATGAAAGAAATTTCAGAGTCTTCGACATATATTTGGTTGACATGTTAAAAATTATACTTCAATTATCTTCTTTTTCTAAAATTAAAGAAATATTTTCAAGACATCAGCTTTTGTGTATTGTTCCCATTTAATCGAAATCCGTAATGGTGAGAAAATAATTTTATCTCATCACTTGTGGTGTTTCCCTTTCCTAGAGCGATTCTGATTTTGTTTGCCACAGCTGTACTAAATCTGCTTGTCTTTCTGACAATATAAACTTATAATCAGCACTTGAGACATCCTACAATTAGAATTCGTTCAATCATTCAGTAAAACATTATATGAATGTTTAAATCTTATGTGTATAGCATTATAAATTGTACCGTGAATCTCCAATTCAGTACCCTTTTGATTAATTTTGCCATTGTTTTGTTAAAAAATTTTCCAGATCATTTGGTAGTGGTCCACGTTGGGTAATCTCTCCAATAATTTATTATAACTTTAAGTATGCCGATGTCAGTAAAACAGTTAATTGAAGAGTTTCAAAATATACATGTTTTTTTGACTTTTCAATCAAAGACTGAAAACGACGTTCCAAATATTATTATGACTATGTCGTTTCTTCACTCATAATTGAATATTGTAGATGTCTTATATTTTATACTTTATTAGGTATTAAGTGGAATGGATTTCAGTTGCCTAATGTGAATATAGATACATTAATTTTGACTAGATTTCTGAGGTGCGTAATTATGATTAATTATTTTATTAGTTTTCGTGGAGTTGTTCTCGTCTTTGCAAGGAGTTGGATTTTGTGTTCTCCGATATTATTCAGGGGTATATTTACGTGGGTTATCTAATGTGAATTTTACAATGGACACATCTTTTAATCTACTGAGTAGACTGTACAAGTTCCACTATTCATGTCTAGAGATATCATCTAGTTTTTATTCATCTTACTGCTTAGTTATTACTGGTCTGTGTACTTTGAATTTATTTAGACACTGTCCGACTCAGTGATTGCAGTCACTAACAATATGTCACCAAATTCACGAAACAAAATTTTATTCCTCGTGCATTAAAGCGACATAGACATGAAAAATGGAATGAAAAAAAGCATACCCCGTAGATTAAACAAATGGTTCAGGTCAGAATTCCCTGAATGATAACCAGGTCAATATAAAATTGAGGAAGAGTGAAGGGCACAACGGCCGAAACGTTCTGATAACGACAACAAATTTGTGAAAGTTACTCCAATATAAAGATATAAGTAGTATAAATAATGATAATTTTGTGATTATTTCTCGTCTCGTAGAAAAAGAAAACAAATGTGTCCGAAAATGTCAACTATAAATCTTTCTCCTCTCCGGGCTTAAATTTATTCAAAACGCCTACTAACATATAATAAATATCATCAATCTTCTTGCCAATATTTTTATCATTATATTGTCATTTTATCACTCAATTTTTTTTAAACGGCCTATTAAATCAACATATTATAAGAAGCACCAACGGATAATCTTTCGTCTTAAACACACACACACACACACATATATATATAATTATTTATTTAAACATATGATTCCAACGCTACATAAGAGTTCTTATGTTTCAAAACTTCAATATAATTATTTGAATTAAATTGAATTAAAGTACCAAGCTCTGTTCTATCTTCAAGCGAATTTTTGTTTTGAATAACTTATTCCTGAAATTAACGAGTTTTATAAGTATATTCATTATTGAAATTAAAATTACTCTGGTAACATCTAGAGCAATTGTTTAAAGAAAAGGGGCGTAAGGGTTAATAATTTGTATCAATATCTCAGTTAAATTCAAAGACGTGAAGTCAGGGTAAAGTTAGGGTGTCTAAATTTAAAGCGGAAGATGACATCGTCTAGTCTGGTTTCTATATATTTTCGGTATATTTTTACACACACACACACAGACACACACACACATATATATATATATATATATATATATCATTCGCAAACAATACGGTTTCAATGCAACACAGCTCCTCACTGCGACTAGACAACCGAATGCCTCAAGACAAGATGGAAACCCGACCAAATTGATTTCAGTCTAAATTTCTCCCACAGATCTATCATCATTCGTCAGAGAGAAATCGCTAATTCTAGCGTATTGTTTTTGCGAATGTAAACAAACGACAATCATTCAGAGGTCTCCAATCTATATTACTGAACGCGTCAGCGCATGTGGTTTATGTTTATTGAAATCAGCTTATCTCTCAAAAGTCCTCAACTGAAATACATTTTCATGAGCTTATATATATATATATATATATATATATATATATATATATATATAACTTATTACATTGGAACATACAAGCTACCCAAACAAAAATTCATATTTGTTTTCAATGAGAAATTCAGGAATCTGATCGAGTGTTGATCAAATATATTTGTAAAAGATTTGTTAATGCTACTTATAAAAATATACTTATTTATTTTTAAAAATGAGAAATAAATAAAAAATCCATGAAATGAAAAGCAAGAAATACACAAGTTGAAGCAGAAAAAAGAAGGGAACAAGAAATAAAAAAAAGGAAAAAGAACCAGAACAATGTAGGAAAAGAAAGACAAGAAAAGGAAAGAAAAAGGGAAGTAATATATCAAAATTTACAATTTCAAAGAAAAAGGAAAGAAAAAAAAAGAATGGAAAACAGAAGAATTTCTTTAGAAGAATTGATCCAATAAAAAATCTTAACGTTGCGAGAGATGTAATAAAGATTGAATTCAAAATTTAAAAGAAAATGATGACAACAAGATTTTTTAAGATTTTTTTTTCAATGGAGCAGGTTGTGAGTCATTTGGTGTTTTGACATAAGCCACATATTTTTGAAAAAATTAAACATAGCATGTAAATAAAAGTAGTAAAAAAAGTAGATATAGAAAAAAATCATTATCATAAACCATTACATTATAAATAAATAAAATATAAGTTTTTTAATATTTATATGGTTTTTAAATATAAATGCTATTAACAAACATCATTGCCAGTTATATATAATTTTAAACCTAGCTAAGTCACATAATATTACAGTAATTTAAGAGAATATACCTATCAACCAAATTAATTCAAAATAACCTACTAAGGATATCATTAAAATGTTTACATGAAGATAATATAACACAAGAGAAGTGATTATTAAGATATAAAGATCAGCAAGATTGTAATGGTAAAGTCTAAATGTACCTTCAGTTAAACCTAATTTCAAATCTTTGATTTAACAATTGATCGCTATTCACAAGATAAATCAAATGCGGATAATTAAATTTTTGAATAGCCTTGCTATTATGAGACCTTGAGCATAATAACATAATGGGCTATTCCATACGTAATAAATACTGGGCCTCAAGAGGAAGCAAAGAGTTCAGCCTAAAGTCAGGCGACTGGCTGATCGGTTGAACATCTCAGCCTTCAGGCGGGGAGGAACCCGAACGAGGCTACGCCGAAGTGCAGAGTCTCTTTCGGGGAGGTAAACCGACCCTGCTCCCGTTTATACGGGTTCAAAGGGCATATTTTTGGCCGAGTCCACGGGGTCGGAGGTTTCCACGTTAAACTGGCCTTGTGCCACATGATGCCCTCGTGGTGGGGTGACTAAATACCGTTCAGTCTGAAGTCTGGAGTGAAGTCCGTCAGGAGTCTTTCAGTTAGTCAGAGCGAGTCAGTCAGTCGAGTCAGAGGCAGACCGAAACAGAGTCGCTTTCAGACAATTAATACTAAACTTGATTGTTCGTACTAACACTTTCTTCTTCTCTGATTGTAATATATCTGTTTTATTCCATATCCGTATTCGAGTTCTCGTTTATTGGTTCTACCTTGGACTATCACTGTGGTACAAGGAATCGGACCATAACAGATGCCTGGATTGGTTATCGAAACAATTATGCATTTTGTTAGTGGTAACTTATATGTTCGAATGCAATAACTTATAATAATAAATATCGGCCTAATTTTGTATTGAGCTCTCTTTTAAATTAATGCTATGATCGTTTTAATTTATATTCGTTTCGTTCTCTTTACATTTGTATATATATATATCTATATCTATATCTATCTATCTTTATATATATATATATATATATATATATATATATATATATATATATATATATATATATATATATATTCTTCCGATAAATTTTGTGCATATTTTTATGTGCGTTTGTGATGTTTCCTTATTGCCATAAATATTGGACACTCGAAGTGTAAAACGATTTTCTGAAAACTTTATTCGTGCTGATTTAAATAATTCTTGTAATTGGAAATATAGTCGGACTTCTCAGGTTGTTAAATTGATTCTAAAGGCCATTTATAATATGGATGACGTTTCGGTTGCAATAAAAAAAAGAATCAAAAATGACTGAATGTCAAGCACTGCATTTTCATCGAAATGTATTTGCGAGTATTCCAACATTGGCAGAACAATAGAAAGTCATCTGCATATTAAAATAATTATGTTCCAATTAATTTCGCTTAGAGGCGCTCCTCCTGATGCATCGTTTTGCTCAGCCTCCATTAGCTAACGATAATTACCAGACAGATGGGATAATTTTTAACAGTTTTCTAAACATCTCTAGAAAAATAATGATGAATATGACAATGTAGTGCAATTATGCTGATTGCCAATTCATTAAAGCGACAATTAACCAAGGTGTTCACTATATTCTAAACTTTCCGAGTTAAAAAAAAGGATATCGTTCCATTCTTAAGGTCATGATAAGCATTTTGAATATAGGAAGAAATGTATTTTCTTTTGCGAAGATTAAATATATAGGTAGGATAAAATACATAAAGGAAGTTCAATGAACAGTTTCGGCAGTAAATACTGAGGTATATTTGTGGTATTGTAAGTGTATACCCAATATATTGAAAGTCAAGATAATAACATATTGTATAGAAAAACATGAAATATAAAAATACCAAATTTATTGAAAATTATTCCTGATTTTTCATTAAACAGTTAATCCAACATTGTGGTAATATTTAATATTTAATAACTAAAATGACTGAAACAAAAAGAAATATATATCCAAATGAAATCTGTTATATTATATAACGATAACACAATAAAGTATAATCAATGTTGAAATTAAAAATTACCAGATTTATTAATTCCTGCGCATGCGCTAGGCATCAGTGTATACATAACCTGCGTCCGATGAAGACCTAGATGACGAAATGTATAACACGATTTAGTCATACATTTTTGTCAAACGTATATATATACTCATCCCATGTATATATATATATATATATCGCTCGCTCGCTCGACTCTTCCGTCGAATATCCGACGTACGAAAGTCAAGCAGATCAGTTCCCAGGAAACCGACAGCCCGACAACGTTACATGAGGTTTGATTATAGTGGTGAAGGTTTCGTGCAGGACCATCCACACTTTTTGAAGGGCCGAATACAGAGATCTGGTGCACTACGTGTCACAAGGTCCCCAAACGACACAGGATTTGAATTCAGAGTCTCCTTCTCCTAGACCAGTTGCCATCCAAGGCTATAGAACCCTGTCCTGCTATTTACCCATAGCTGGAGAGTGAAGAAGAGGATTCATAACTTTCCCAAGGATATTAGCACATAAGTGAATGTAATGGATTCGGAGGCACGGTGGGATCATGGATATCGTCTTGGATTGAGGAATCGGAGAGCCGAGTTGGAATTTCAGTCGTTATATATATATATATATATATATATATATATATATATATATATATATATATATATATATATTAAACAGGTAGGCTGCTTAATAAAACAAGGGAAAACGAAAAAGCACCAATGTGATCAGTGCGGAAAGAATATATATATATATATATATATATATATATATATATATATATATATATATATATATAAGTGAACATTGAAGTCAAAACCAAGATGCAACTGGCTGTTTCTTGCTAGGCGCAATCGTCAGGCGACCTGATGATTGTGCTTAGCGTTAAACAGCCTGTCGCCTCTGAGTGTTGACTTCAATGTTCACTTTTATATTTTCATTCCATCTGTTGGTGATATTGAGCAATTTATCCCATAAACACAGCACACCATAAAACTATATTTTTCCATATGACTCGGGGTTTACAAAGCTATTCTCCTTGCTATTCTTGTGTATGCCTCACAATCCTGGTCTCAATATAGTTATCATATAAGCAAGCTGGCTTTTTTTTTTAATAAGAACTACGTGCAATTAGTGGTGTTAGCCTTCCAGATAGGACAACTTACGTAGACCTCTTTAGCAGGTGTAATATTGGAGGATTTCCCATAAAGTCTAGGTTATGGTGGACTATACATGTGGTGAGAATGTCTGATGTCAGGACACTGATGCACAACCAGTTAGATCATGTCTACCGAAATATATGACGTCCATGGCTTAGATAAAACAAGTTGAAGAACAACATGTCAGCTGTCAATATACCACATACAACCTCGAGAGCTTAGCCTTAGAAGGGGTATAGTGGAGATCAAACGTGTTTTAGCGGACGTAACATTTTTAAATCTACTAGTTTGAATGGTCTTCATGAATCGAGAGCAAGATTTAAAAGGTCAGCTAATCTAACAGTTACCTGTTCACACAATCCTCATGCTTGCTCCATATGCGCCCTCATTTGCAAATCACTAAAGGATCTTAAGTGACACTTAAGATTATTACACAAAATCCATAAACTGAATCAATTCGTCAAGTTGTCAGATCCTCATACTTCGAAACCGAAGGGAGAGACCATTATATATATATATATATATATATATATATATATATATATATATATATATATATGTATGTATGTATATGTATATGTGTGTGTGTGTTCGTGTGTGTGTTTGTTCGTTTGACCTAAAACTCCGTGGTTACTCATATCATCTGTCCAGGTTAGACTCAGCATCCTTCTGTTCAATCTCATTTCTCTTGCATCAGGTTTCTTCGTCTGGAAGAATGGCATAAAAACTTAGTCTATTAGAAATACTCTGTAAATATTATTTTTAAAATATTAATTAATATTAACAAAAATAGCATACATCAGTGGTCTTAAATATGATTTTAGAATTGCTGAAAATTGTAGGTCAATTAAAGATAAAGATGGAGAAAGTTAGATTGATAGGAAGAAAGAAAAAAAGAAAGAGAATTTGGAAAGAAAAAAAAAACAATTGGAAGAAAATAGAGAATAATTGTAAAAATAATCCTGAATGATACATTGATATTATGTATCATTATGTCATTGAGTGATGCTTACTGGAAGAGGAACTACAAAAATGTTCTTTTCTCTGACGCAGCTGAAATCATTTATGCACGGAAGAATCTGTAGGAATATTAAGAATAAAAGCGAAAGCCTCTTTGCTGAACTATATTTTTACACAAAGAAAAAAATGAACTTAATCAAAATAAAATTAACGTAATTGCGTTTATTGCAAACGTTGCCATATGGGTTCGTTCAATTTTGGAAGAATTACGACTAAAAATAAGAAATAAAGAAGAAAATAAAAAATTAATAGATAGAAAGGAAATATATTCCACAGCCGAAGGTAATGGGAATATTGTATCAGGGAAATTTATAAATATTACACGAAAGGTAATCAGACAGTTATTGAAATTTATACGGAGATTCAGAGAAATGGGAAATGAAATGCACGTAGATATTTTTTAAGCTATTCAAACGGCTCTGTTATTGTTTGAACCTTGGAAAGTAAAAAGTGGTCGTCCTTACAAATTGATAAACAGAGGCGATAACTGGTTCAAAGGATATCATAAGTACATAAATACAAAAATGAAATAGCTTTATATATAAGATAAAGAAAATTAGGTATTTTTTATTAACTTAACAATTTTCACTTTTAATGTGACCATTGTCAGTAATTGAGAAAATAGACAAAAAACGGAACTACTGGTATTTTCAAAGACGAAGCTATGATAAACACACACACACACACAAACACACAAACACACAAACATATATATATATATATATATATATATATATATATATATATATATATAGTAAGGTAATGAAGGGTTAGGTAATCTGTATGGATAATACCAAACAGGATGTGATTCAGAGTGGTCAGTTGAATATCAGAGCAAATATTAATTAAATAATTAATAAATAGACAAACTTTATTATATTTTCTTGGATCATCAGGTCCCCTCTCTAGTTAGAAAATAATTAGATTTCTTTTATTTTTAATTCTGTATTTGAGGAATAGTTTTAGAGTGATATAAGTTGACAGAGATGGCTGGAGTTTTATTGGAAGATACATCTTATAATTTTGGAAACATAAGCTTGCCTATTTCTTAAATATTTAATTACACACACACACACACATATATATATATATATATATATATATATATATATATATATATATAGATAGATAGATAGATAGATAGATAGATAGATAGATAAATGAGAACAAATAGATTACAATTCCGACTATGGTTACATGTAATTTTAAAAATATTAAATGCAAAATAATGCACTATACAATGATAAAGTTAATGTAGAGTATTTAGAAAAAAAATAAAAATGGAAAAATAGACATTGTAGGCGAAGTATAATATGGATTAACACAGCATTTATTTGTAATATTAAAACGAATAATGGAAGAATTTTTCTAAATTTAATTTATAAGCACTTTAACTACTCATCAATGCGAAAAAAAGATTTTACTAAAAATAAATTTAGCTATAACTGCGTTAATAACACTGAAAAATCAATATTCCAAAATAACAATATTTTATTAAACAAATACATGTGCAGCAAAGACATCAATATAATTTTTTTTTTTAAATGCAACTGCCTAAAATTTCGGTCCGCGCCTTTCACGGCCAATGTATAAATGATAATATCATATTTACAAGCTAAAATAGATTCAAATAACACTGTCCAATTTTATTTTAGTTCCGAATGGCTTTAGGAAATGCAAGATACAAAATGATCATTGCTTTCTCCAAACATGTCTGACAATTAAATAAGGATGGTAATACTCACATTATTCCGTGGAATATCGTATCAAATTTTAAATCTTACAATTGAAAAGACGATTAATGTAATTTAGGTCTTGTTGAAAAATTAGTTACAACACTTGAATAAACAGGAGAAATTAATTGATTTTTACATGTACGCCCAAAAATTAATATCTGTTGAAATTCGTTGATCCCGATGAGAAAATCAATGGGAATTAATGTATTTCTCATTTATATTTTTCTACAGTTTAATGTCTCTTACCCAGTATTCTCCATTTATGTACAATACAAATTAATATTAATAACTTTTACAAAAATATTTTTTACACACACACACACACACACACACATACATACATACATACATATATATATATATATATATATATATATATATATATATATATATATATATATGAAGAAAATGAACTTGGGTTGTAGTTTCCATTTGTTTTTTATCGTTAATGTAGGTCTTTCCATGTGATGGTCAAGCGTCCTCTTTTAAATTGTTTTTTTTTTTTAATAGAGGCTGAATAGTTTGACCCTGAATTCTCTTGATCATTTTGACAGTTTTATTGTTTCCTGGGAAGGGATGTATTAGTGTTTAGTGTATGTTATCATTTAGTTCTTCGGGAGTGTGTATCATGTTTGTAAGTGTATATATTATTATGAGTCTGTGTATAATTTTGAGACCTCAATACCTCACCAAGCATGTCTGTCTTGATTGGATGAGAAATTTGCGTAGGGTGTGATTTGTGGTGCTACATCTATCTATGCTGTTAAATTTGTGATTGAACCCGTCAGGATTGAGTGCTTTGAGGCACAGAATCCTTTTAGCTCCATGGTTCTCTGAACTTTTTCTAATGATACTTTTTCCGAACTTTTCTATTTTCTCAATTATAGTGAATTTGGTATAGCTTTTAAAAACTTTTTTTTCTAGGCAGACATGTTGTTCTACAGGTAATAATCTTTCATAGGGAGCCTACTTAATTCGATTGCGATAATAATTAATTCTGTAGTGAAAAGACATCCTGATATTCGCAGACATTTTTTCTGACATAGTGTGCATTCTAGGAGGTAAATTATGTTATGACTTCTACAGTTAGAATCGTGGTAGGTTTTGAAAGTAGATTTAGTGATTGAGCTTGTGAACGAATTGGTGTATCGAATGTGGTTATAGAATAAGCTTATTTTCTTGTTAAATGATTGTGAAAATCCCGTCGTTTTTTTGTTTTTTTTGTTTCCTCTGAAATGTGATTACTATTTATAATTCCGTTAAGGTGCTTACGAATACGATATGACAGAAGCCCGGTTTCCTCAAACAAATTTTTTAGGTCAGGTTTGAGATAATATTTGCACCGACTTTTGATTAGTGCAGGAAGAGTGGTGTTGAAAGTGTTTGCTAGAGAGATGTGTATAGATTCATTTTTTTTAATTTTATCCATAAAGGTTAGAACCTGTAAAATGGTGGTCTTATGGCAACATAGAGCCTGGACAAAATGTTGAAACCTTAGGAAAAAAGGACGATTTCCTTTTTGGATCTCTGTTATAATAATCCCAGTAATACTAGCTTCATTGCGCAGGCAGTGTGTGATATATGCCACATTATGGCAAACTTCCACAGGTGGGGAAACACTGGGTCTCCTCATTTCCGTCGTAACGGAAGAAAGGATCCTTCCAACACGTACTGAATTATTGACCCAAAGGGGCTTAACCGGTGGTGCCATGATAGAGTTTTGGCAGCCACTGCAACTATAGTCTCAAGGAGTCTCAAAATAAAAATAAAAAGATGATGACTTTTGTCAGAGCTGTGCAAAAAATAAAGACATCACAAAAGAAGAAAACCTCCCTCCTTAGCTTTTCCCCGAACTGGCAACTGATAGTAGATATCGAAAGGCAACTTAAATTCCCGGTGTAAATAATACAGACTAAGTTTCGTCCAGACAAGAGTATTTATTCCGGAAAGTCCAAGCAAGTCATCATGTTAGAATTAACAGTCTCTTGATGGGAAAATATGGACGAAGCCGACGAAAGTAAAATTGGGGAAATATTTCCAGATTGTAAAGAAATGGAAGAGGCATTGTTGGCGTGTTTATTGCGAACCGAATGAAATCGGTTCCAGAGTTTTTGCGGTCACTATGTAACATGTTGCCAAAATTAGATGAAACATGTTTATAAAGAAAAATAAGGCTATTCGCTAAGTAACACTGGCGGCGGAAAAGCATCTTCATGTCTATGGCCGAAAAAATCAATTGATTGGCAGTAAGTAAGGAGATGATAAGAAGTTGCACTTGATATTTCTATTTTTTTTATTCTTGATTATTAAAAATTATTCATAATTGTTTTTGTTGGAGTTGGTAGGTCTTGAGTATGACTGAAAACTACACAAGGCAATAGAGTCTCGACTAGGAAACAGAATTAGTGTATCCCGAACAATATTAACCAACGGGTGATCTGTGATTAAGAGCTAGCAACTTTCCCACCAACCCTCTACCAGAATTACGGTTTTGTAGATATATATGCTGGAGTGTGCGGGTGTTAGTGTTTGAGTATGAGTGTTTGAGTGAGTGTGTGTGTGTGTGTGTGTGTGTGCAAGCAACTCACACAAGGGGGGAGTTTTTTCTTTGGTAGTATGATTAACAAAAATAGAAATGGGATAAGAGTAAGCAGATTGTGATTATTGAGAAAGTTTTATTGTAGGATAAAGACCATTGTCCAATCGGGGGTAAATGTAATTATAAAAATGTATTATAAGAGGCAACAATCTTCCCCGAGGTAAATATAAACCAGAATAAAAGATACGTAGTTATATCTGCCGGTGATTGGAAGCAGCGTCTATACAAACACAGGCGCTCATTTATATATAGATACCTCAAAAATCAAATTTCCTTAGCCAAACACTACTGAGATCTGGTGGATAAGGGACTAACACCACTTTTATAATGGAGATACTTATCAAGAGCTAGAACCCCTAATAACTTCCGCGATCGGCGTGATCTTTGCATGACGGAAAAAATTATTTTTAATAAGTATCAAGATGAGTTGGTAAATCTTCGTAATGAGATATTTTTTAAATGTAGACATAATAAACGATTCAAAACATAAAAACCGTTTTAAGACATGTTGTCACTTATGTCAGTTCCATCTTGGTTCAATATCATCGGGCATGACATTTTAATGGAATAAATATTAAGTTTATCGATTATGCTTATCTCTCTCTCTCTATATATATATATATATATATATATTTTACTTTTTTAAATTTTTTATTTATATGGATATATATATGTGCGCACATGCGTGTGTATGCGTATATATATATATATATATATATATATATATATATATATATATATATATATATATATATAGGAGTGTATATATGTATATGTATGTGTATATATATATATACATATATATATATATATATATATATATATATATAGGAGTGTATATATGTATATGTATGTGTATATATATATATATATATATACATATATATATATATATATATAATATATATATATATATATATATATATATATATATATATATATATGTATATGTATAGTTATGCGTATATATGTATATAAATGGGTATATGAATGTATGTATATGTAGGTAGATGTGCATGTAGATGTGTTTATATGTTTATATGTGGGTGTGTATGTTTTGAAATGTATCTATTCCTATATAACTGTATTTGGGTGTATATGTATGTATGTATGTATGTATGCTTAGATGGATAAATTGGATGTGTATGGCTGTATGAGTATATGAATGTATGTGTGTGTGTTTGCGTTTGTATATTCATACATATGTTTATGTGTATGTATGTGTGTATATATATATATGTATAAATATATGAATACATATATATATATATATATATATGTTTACATGGACATATCTGTGTGTATGTGTGTACACGCCTATATGTATGTATGTACGTCTAAATGTAAATATGTTATTGTGTCTGTGTGCATGCGCATGTGTTTTTGAACAGAGAAATATAGGTCCTTGCTAGATTATATAATCGTTATATTTATTTTTTTATATATTAATATTTGATTTTTAACCTATAGTCGATATTAGTTTTGTCAAATGTTCTTAACTACACCGCAGCCCTTTCAATAAATGCCCTTCATTTTAGTTCCCCCGCCCCATCTCTCTCCCCCACCCATTTTTCTTTTCCTCTCCCTCCCTCGTATTGTGATCTTTAAGATTAGATCGTCTATGTATGCTTTCCAGTTACATCTTTAATGTATTAGACATCCGACAACATTCATATTTCTCTAAAACCGTCTTTGACTCCCCTCGTTAAAACTTCTCTCTGTTAAATTTTAATCCCCAACATTCTCTCGCCTGTTACTCCTCTCTATAGCGCTAACATTCGTCTCACACTCTCATAATTACACTCTCTCTAAATTTTATTTTTTATTCCCGAAGTCGTTTTTATCTGTTTTCTTGTTGAATTTGTAGGTCTGATGAATTGGATCGTATTTACGATTCCAATGGAATAAATTATGAGCATGGAATATTAGCGTTTAAGCTTTTTTATTATAACCTTACTCTGTCCGGGACATTGAGTTCTACCTGGATTCTATTCTCTTGGAAAAAAAAAATATATATATATATATATATATATATATATATATATATATATAAGTATGTGTATGTATATATGTACATATATTTATATATTTTGCATATCTATGTGTATATTTACCAATAATATTATATATATATATATATATATATATATATATATATATATATATATATATATATATATATATATATATATATTCTTACCATATAAAGTCTGCGGTTGCTTTTTATTCTTTTATTTTACGGAAGACCGCACACGGTTTGTGAACTGGAAGTTATCCAGCATTGTAGTTTAAAATTCCAAGAGGAGTCACAAAATACGTTGTGAGGAAGAAATGTATAAAGAAATAAAGAAATAAATAAAAATATATGATGGGAGCTAATAGAAGATAGGGAAGTCGATATCCAATTTGTATCGGCTGGGTCACCTCGAAGAGTGGGTGTGATGTTAAAAAACCAGAAACCCCGAATAAACCTCGGCTAAAAACATCACTGATTATGTGTATCAAGGCCTCTGTGATGTATTTTTCGAAATATATATATATATATATATATATATATACATACACAAACAAATATATATGCGTAGACACATACATATATATTTACACACATATACATGTATATATACGTACATACATATATGCATACATATATATATACATATATATATATATATATATATATATAGGCACATATATATATATAGACATATATATATATATATATATAGACATATATATATCAAAATATATACACTCATATATATATATATATATATATATATATATATATATATATATAAATTGTTGGAGGTACAGAACCGTAATATTGCATTGAATAGATACAAATTATTACTTAAAGGCATTATGAAAAATAAAAAGTAAGAGATGAAAAACACTTACAGAACAGACCAACCGGTTTCGTTCCCAAGCTCATCAGGGTCGACTGGGAACAATTATTGCAATCAATATTGACTCACACAAACACCCTTCATACAATTAAAGCATTAAAAAATGAAATGATTAATGGTATAAGGGGGGAAGAAAAAAAAATTCAAACCGGGCGAATATGCACCGCACAAAAAAAAAATTATTTGGGGGTAGTGTGAGGGGAATGTATGATACACACTAGAGTCTAATAACGTGAATCCCAAGGAGACAGTCTCTTTGCTTACAAAGAGACGGCTCCCTGGACCGAATATACAGAGACTCAAGTGCTCGCAAATGAAATGGAGAGTGCGAACTGGACAGTACAGTAAACCAGTTCGGACTGAAATCCTTTGCACAATCCCTGCAATTTATCAAATGTTCTGTGATCGCTGACCCGGAAGTATTAACCATCTGGCTATAATATCTATTTATATATATGTGTACAAACATATATAGACCCACATATATATACATATATATATATATATACATATATATATATATATATATATATATATATATATATATATATATACACACATATATATATATACACACATGCACACAAACACGCAAACACACATGTACACACAAACACACACACACATATATATATATATAGATATATAAATATATATATATATATATGTATGTATGTATGTATGTACGTATGTATGTATCTATGTACATATATACTGTCCATATTTGCTAAAATTGTCGATAGTATGTTGTACCTACATTTGTTGATTGATCGATTTGTGTTTACCGGCTTATCAACATTTTGCGTGTCATTTCAAGACATAAAACATTCCTTGTAATACTTATCTTAAAGTATTAATGATTTACTAATATGAATCATCATAATTCACCCATAGCTGGGAGTAAAAATGCTGGATTAATATCTTTTCCTCGTATACTTGTCCATAAGTCAATATATCGAGTGCGACTAAATTTGAAGCATAGCTCTCCGATACAGATAATTTAATATATTTGTCTGTCACATGATCAAAGATTCAGAATATAAAATAGGTTTATATGCATATATTATTTATTTATGATCATTTATGATTATGGCCGTCTCGTATAAGTTCATAATTGTGATACATAAATACAGACAACATACACTAGCATGAATCTCAAGCTAACCAATACATCATTTCGAGACGTTGATTGTAGGTATATCAAAATTTAACATTCATTCACATATGATTTATTTAAAATCGGTCACAACCATAGAATTTTATTTGAGGAATTTCCTATGGCACATTGCCAGAAAATTACGTGCCTTCAATAAATCCCAACTGAATAATCTTTTGCTGAGAACTTTAATGTAAATACTGCATATAGAATGTATTGCGGGTGGAGAAGGGGGCCTCGAACTGGATTTCGTTGCGGTGAGATTCGACCGCGAATAATGGCCCGAGAGTGCTTCAGAAAGCCCCAAAGATTTGCCATTGACGCAAACATAACCAGAAATTCCTGAAATTTTTACTGTCCACTGAATCGGGTACTCGCAGGAGACTTCGGCTGCTTAATGATAAAGACGGAATTCGCTAATGAAAACGTTGTATTTTCAAAGAAATCCATTTGCCGTAAACGTGCAAAAGATTCCTGAATATACAGCTGGCAGAATAAGAATAAGCTACAATATAATGTCATCGGAAAGAAGGGCATGTGAGCGAGGGGTTGTACTCGGTGATGCGTAAAGAAGGGTTGAAAAGACAAGCGAAATATAAAACATTACATTTTCATTTTATTGTTAATAATTCACATAAAATATATGCACCGAAGCATATGAAAATATGTTGCATGAAAATATTAAAAGCATTAAAAATTACGTGCTCTAAAAATATTTTCACAGACGAGCGAAAAACATTTATACGAGGAAATAAAACTGTGTGCCTAGGAGAGTACTGAGTGGAAGCTAGAAAGAGAAAAAGAGTGCGTGTGGGTATTCACGAGAGTGATTGTGCGCGTGTTCAGATATGAAAATGCCGCCATTTCTACAAATACATGAGAAGAACATGATAGAAATTAATATATATGAAATTTTAAAATAATATTTCTCTGTAGATTATTTTAAATCCATCTGCTCTGTAATTAGGAATTATTTGACGAGGATGTTAGAATTATCTGAAAATTATATTGGCAACAAACAGCCTGTATACGAATAGGGAATGACTTTCGTAGACATACAAAAATAATAGAAAATAGTGTGTGGCAATGATGATTTTCCTCTCCAAAATTATTCATCCTATACAATGAAACAATTATACGATGATTAGAAATCATATCAGGAAGCATTACTGAGCAGAACACTCTTAATATCATAAGATATACAGGTGTCACAGTGTTCATAGAAAAGGAAGAGAGGAAACTACATAAACTCCTAGAGAATGTATTGAATGTATCCAAGAAGAAAGTTTAAACACCGATTGCAAGAAGACAGAATGCACGGTTTTTAGCAACAGGAAATATTTGATAGGCCTACTTGGCAAGCCACAAGTGTCCAGCTGGTGGACCATCCTTGGCAACGCCAACGCACCCCCTGCCATCGATGTGCTTTTAGCGGTCCGCCAGTAGTAACATTGCCGAGACGAATACGCCGGCGGCCCGACTGCGGGCCACCAGAGGCAAACACTAATTCCATGCCACCCAGTGGCAGATTAGTGTCTTTCGTGTAGGGATACAAATGGCAGATACCGCAGTGAAACAAGTATAACAATTTTAATAACTGAACGTGTGACACTGAAATCTGAATCGAATTCGGATAGCAAATGTTGCTTTCCAAAAGCTAACAAATTATTAGGAAACATGAAAATATAATTAGAAACAAAGAAAGGTTTAATGAACATTCATGTAATATCAGTGCTTCTATGTGGCAGTGAGTGCTGGACGAGCTCCTTGGACATAGACAATAGAATTGAAGCAAAACAAAAGCTGTTGCACAGAAGGATGCTGAGATAACCATGGAATGGACATGTACCTAACGATGAAGTTTTTAGAGAAAATGAAAACAAAATGCATTTATACATAACATCAGAAATAGACCGTTGAATTTCTTTAGGGCGAATCAGTAGGAAAGTGGACCCAGGAAATTTGATATTCACAGACAGATTGACGAAAAGCATGAGAAATTATGATAAGACATATTCGAATTATCGACCTTTTGTAACTGGATTCATTAATTAAGCGTCACAAAGAACAGAGAATTGGGAACAGGCTTGAACTGACACGTTCTGAACGGATTCGGTACGACGAAGAAATCGAAGAGGAAGAAATTATATACTCTCTGTGCGTGCGTACCCAGCGTGTTAACGGAAACAGGAATGCAATATATATATATATATATATATATATATATATATATATATATATATATATATCCATACATATATATATATATATATATATATATAATATATATATATCCATACATACATATATATATATATATATATATAATATATATATATCCATACATACATATATATATATATATATATATATAATATATATATATCCATACATACATATATATATATATATATATATATATAATATATATATATCCATACATACATATATATATATATATATATATATAATATATATATATCCATACATACATATATATATATATATATAATATATATATATCCATACATACATATATATATATATAATATATATATATCCATACATACATATATATATATATAATATATATATATCCATACATACATATATATATATATATATAATATATATATATCCATACATACATATATATATATATATAATATATATATATCCATACATACATATATATATATAT
This sequence comes from Acanthosepion lycidas, assembly GCA_963932145.1. Classification (NCBI taxonomy): domain Eukaryota; kingdom Metazoa; phylum Mollusca; class Cephalopoda; order Sepiida; family Sepiidae; genus Acanthosepion; species Acanthosepion lycidas. The sequence goes on from OZ010579.1 coordinate 42,903,670, forward strand.
ATAATATATATATATCCATACATACATATATATATATATATAATATATATATATCCATACATACATATATATATATATATAATATATATATATCCATACATACATATATATATATATATAATATATATATATCCATACATACATATATATATATATATAATATATATATATCCATACATACATATATATATATATATATATATATATATATATATATATATATATATATATATATATATATATATATATATATACACACACACATATATATATATATATATATATATATATATGTATATGAAAATTTATCCGATTTAACCAGTAGAGAAGACAATATTTATGAATAAAAATGACAATAGGAAAACTGGGAATTGCTGAGGCGTTTCGTCCAAATATTAATCTGCGCCCAGGTTTTTTCCACATTTCACCTTTCTTAACAAAATTACTGCTCTTAAAAACAAATGTACACAACAGATTCATAAAATCAAAAGAAAATGTTTGAATACATCAACACAGATATAATGACAATATTCTCCACCCGTGACATATACTGACGTTATTTTTCAGTTAAAAATATGAAAATAGCGTTTCTCTACATTCCAGTTGCTAGGTACCTTCTGTTTTTGTTTTTATTAGTTAATTTGTTCAATAAATTTAATTTTCGTATTTTGCTTTGATAAAGTCTACATTGGACGAAACGCGTCAGCAATTACCAGTTTTCCTATTGTCATTTTTATTCACATATATATATCTATATCTATATATATATATATATATATATATATATATATATATATATATATATATATATATATATTAGGTTGGTGCAAAAATAATGTCGTTGTCTCACATATGTTACTTTTATCTATGATTTTTGAATTAATTCATTGATATATATAGTCATGTTATATATCATTTTGAAGCGCGTTTTTCGCTCATTTTTTGCAGGCTTTTCGACATCATGGACAAAATTGAAATACACACGATTTTCTTGTTCCAGTACAAACTAGGCCGAAAAGCTGCCGAGACAGCTCGTGATATCAATGATGAGTTTGGCCCAGGAACCACTAACGAACGTGTGGCACAACGGTGGTTCAAGAAATTTCGCAATGGTGACGAGAGCCTCAAAGATGAAGACGGTTGCGGCCGGCCGACTGCGGTTGATAACGAACATTTGAAAGCCTTAATTGAAGCCGATCCTCGCAAAACCACACGAGAAGTTGCTGTCGGACTTGAGGTCGACCACTCATCAGTCGTTTGCCATTTAAAGCAAATAGGGAAGTCAAAAAAGTTGGATAAATGTGTGCCGCATGAATTGAACGATAATAAAAAAAAATCGTCGTTTTGAGGTGTCTTCTACGCTCCTTCTGCGCAACAAATATCGACACATTTCTCAAGCGGATTGTGACGCGTGATGAGAAGTGGATCCTCTACGAAAACCGGCGACGTTCGGTACAGTGGCTGGATGACAGAGAAGCTCCACAACACTTCCCGAAGCCGAAATTGCACCAACAAAAGGTTATGGTGATTGTTTGGTGGTCTGCGGCCGGTCTCATCCATCACAGCTTCTTGAATCCGGGCGAAACGATTACGGCGTAGAAGTACTGCCGAAAAATTGACGAAATGCACCAGAAGCTCCAACGTATCTGCCCGAGATTGGTCAATATGAAGGGACCAAATCTCCTCCATGACAACGCTCGCCCGCATGTTGCACAACTGACCCTGCAGAAGCTGAACGAATTGGGCTACGAGACTCTGCCTCATCCGCCATATTCACCGGACCTCTCGCCCACCGATTATCACTTTCTCAAGCATCTCGACAACTTCCTGCGCGAGAAATGCATCAAAAGCCGAGATGATGCCGAATCAACCTTCAATGACTTCATCGCTTCCAGAACTACGGATTTCTATGCTAATGGGATAAATAAACTTGTTTCTCGCTGGCAGAAATGTGTCGATTCTAATGGTTCTTATTTCGATTAATAAAGTTTATTTTGAAAGGAGTTATGATCTTTTGAAGTTGAACGTCAAAAAACGATATTATTTCTACACCAAACTAATATTAAAGGTTATCTTCTCAGACTTTCTATGCAAGAGAATCTGTTAGTTATATGTCATGCGTGATACACGCTTAGGCGATTATGTATCTTACAACATATCATTGACGAGGCATTTTTTCACGCAGTAGGTGCAAGAGAATTAATTATTTCTAATGAAGTTTGAGCATTCAATTTATTTTAATTAGATAAACGTCAAAAAACGACATTATTTTTGCACCAACCTAATATATATATATATACATACATATATCTATCTGTCTATATATATAGGTGTGTGTGTGTGAGTGCATATATATATATATATATATATATATATATATATATATATATGTATATATATATATGTATGTATGTATGTTCTAATTCAGATATATACATATGAAATATATACGAACGTTGAAATTCTGTTCAGCTGATAGTTTAGCAAAAACACTTCGACGCTGAGAACTTAACGATAGGTATTAGATAATTGTAGCTTCACAAAAGAGATAAGGAGAGTTGTTGAAATTCACTTTTCTCGTAATTTTAATCACCATCTCTTCAAAGCCAACAGAATAACTTATAATAAATAAAATGTGTTATTCAGGTTCACTTGTTGAATCGTGTCAGGGAAAAAAAGACAGTCCAGCAGATTTGGAAACTGTACAACTGTCTTTACATATTGTTTTGAATATGTAAAATAAAGCATATTACTCTTTTCAAATCTTACAAATAAGTTTGCGTAATGTACGTGGTGATTTTAGCCATTATCAAAAGGACATTTACGGCATTGATTGACCAAAGAAGTTAATGTTATTGTCAATTGAGATTTATGAAATATTTCTCTGTTAACATACTTTCAGGAACACAGTTGTCTCAAACCCAATATGTGTTATAGTTCTTTCGTTAACCGATAATCGTTTTCTACTTAACAATTTTGTTTTGCAACGGCAAAATCTGGATTATGCCATTATTGTATCTGTGAGTTGCATAAACAATCCGTTATATTTGTTACTGAAATTGAATGCTTTTAAGTGACATCTTTTTCATTATTTGGTAAAGTACATTATTCGAGATTCTATACCGCCATTCTATTAAAATTTTGCAGGATTATATTTCGTATTCATTGCCTTGACTTTTGAATCATAGATCTAAACAAAAACAATTCTGTATATACCTGATTTTAGGCATTTCGGACCATATTGGACAACTTGTATGATATCGTCAGCAGAGTCTACATCTAAGAAGGTTAGCTGAGGGCGTACCTCCTCTTCTTATGAAAATTCAGTTGATTTAAATGAAATACACTGAGTGACAACATACACCTATCGAAGGCTATCCTATAGTACTTACATTATCGCCGATAACTTACGAATAGATTTATGTATTTAATATACATATATATATATATATATATATATATATATATATATATATATGTGTGTGTGTGTGTGTGTGTGTGTGTGTGTGTGTGTGTTTAATTGCTCAGTGCAAAATGCCATAATGCCGTTTCGGACTTTGGGTCTCTGGTCGGGACACGGAAAGAATTGATTACACACCGGAAATGAAAAGAATTAAAATATAATTATTTTATTATTATTATTATTATTATTATTATTATTATTATTATTATTAAATAAATAAACTATCGAAATGCAAGTATCTAAAAGTCGAAATCTAAAAATATGGCACATAATGATGATAATAATTACCGGTGAAGTTGTAGACATTTGGTTAGAAAAGTTTCTGATGGGATAATTGAAAGGATTCTTGGCAGCAGATGCCTTAAATAAATAGAAAAAAAATGTACTCACAATTACAGCTTATGACTTCCTATGGGCTTTATCAAAGTAAAATATGTGTGAACTTGCATTGTTTATATATTTATTTTATTTTTTATAAAAATATTTAGTGGAAAATAACATGATGTCGTTACTGACGTTACGAAGATTTGTCTATGTAAAATTTGCGTGATCTTAGGATTTCTCTTTATATATAAATGGTCAGTGCAAAATATTATGAAGCCTATCCCTGATCTTAGGTCTCTAGCTGGGTTCAAGAAGTAAATGAGTACACAAGCGAAATCAAAGAAATTAACATAATAATACAAACCCTTTTTTTAATCTGATTTTCTATAAAACTTTTACAGAATTTGTGCATGGAAATTACATACATTTTTAACATTACATATTCCTAAGCTAAGATTAATCATCCTGTAAAGATTGGATATAAAGACTGCAAAGTAGTAGTAGTAGTAGTACTACTTCTACTACTACTACTACTACTACTAATAATAATAATAGATTAAAAGATACTGCAATAATCTGTAAATTAAAAGCTGCCCGCACGACCTAAATGACATGGCAGATTTTAAACATCATTCGACAAATCATCGGAAAATATGTTCAGTTAGAAGGAGCGCAATCCTCGGCGACTGTCCAAACTTCACATAATCTCCCCCACCCGCCATTATCCAATCTTCTTCAGCTACCACAAAATTTCCTTAGTTATGGTGCTCAGAACGGCAAATACAAAGTGAATATTATCCGATATCTTGAATGCACTCACTTCTCACCTAAATGTTTTATAAGCAGCACCGACTACTTTTATATATTGCAATATTGTATCCTCGAAGTAGAATGATTGTGCCATAACCTGTTGCTAGGACTGTCGCAATGTTTGAAATGCATTATATTACCTAGCAGTCAACCATCTGTATGCCGACCAGGTTCTACTTTTCTTAACTATGGTATTTCAACGTAATACTCCGCTCGGATCATTTGCCTTGTTTTTTATACTTGCCATTCTAATTCGTGATATAATTGTTAATATTACTCGTTTCCGTACAATGAGAAATTTGACATCCATTGACAGAACACCCAGTACTGCTTTTTGTTGAAATATTTTAAAAAATCCTTTAAAATATCTTTTCGGGTAAACAGTTCGATCAAGTGTAGTATCTGTTATCATTCTTTCCAATATTGATGCTGGTTTTCTTTCTAATATTTTATTTGAAATATTCTAGAATGTTAACATCTTGATTAAGCCATTAATTTCTCTTCGATTTACATGTGCTATACAGTTTCGTTGTTGCTGAAGTTGGTAGTCTTGAAGTGATATTTTTGCTCTTACTTCGTAGTATTTCATTGCAACTCCATTGGCAAAGTTATGTGTCATGCATTATCTATGTACAAGAATCCATGATCACACTTTCGATAGGGATGGCGTACAAAATGTTATTTCTTGTAATTTTCAGTGACACCTGGAGATTGTTCATGAAATATTTCTGTCTACTGTAATCCCCGATTGTTGAATAATTCAGAGTTTACCATTCTTAAGACATTATCGTAACTCATTTTGTATTACATCTTTTCCTAAAAGTGTCTATACAATGACAACCTGCCACACTTTTTCACTTTACCAGCGAATATTATGCATATTGTCCCTATAGTTCCTAACGTCTTTTGTTTGACATCTTTTGCTTGAGTTGCACAAATCAGTTCTCTCTGTGGTTTTATCTCTTTGCATATATATATATATATATATATATATATATATATATATATATATATATATATATATATATATATATATTAAGAAGAAACTGGAGTATCTAGAGAATGGCCGGTGATGAAGGAGAAATGTGGCAGTATGTTGTCAGTGAATGCACAATATAGGAACATTGGTAACGCAAAATCAGACTTGTTAATATTGTAATGATGATCCCTTAGAAATTATGCAGCAAGTATGGATTTGCGTGAGCAGAAACGAATCATGGTCATTATCCAACCGTCACTGAAAGTGAAAGAGAAACATTTTGAAGGTTATCACTATCCAAGAATGATGGATAATCCTGGAAGTTTCTGAAGTTTACAAAGAAGAACAGGGATACGATTATGGTTTAATATTTTTCCTCATACATAGCCAGCAAAAAATAAAATAAAATGATTATTCCTTTTAAATAGACCACAAAACAAACTGATCGCCGGTCAGTATATAAAATTATGTATTATATTTTCAAGCATCAAATATAAAGACGCCACGTTTTCGGCGAATGATTTATATGATGCAAATAATGAAGATATATTTAAGATCAATCTGAACAGATAAGAGTAAAATGTAATAAGTCAAACATATTACTGACAGTATAAAATACAAGTATGAATACATGTGAATTCAAGGAAAAGAAATATTCAAATAATACGTTTGCGCAAAGGGAAAAAAATATTTGTTTCTCTACTGAAATTTCATGAGAATGAAATATTTGTATTGTGTTGCTAAACAGCAAATGTTTAACAGATGTTTGTTTCCCAATCTCTGACGCGGTTAAACGTATGCAACGAAAGAAACAAAAGATAAAATGATGTCGGAAACGAAGATAAATGCAAAATACTCAGAAAACAAGGAACATAAGATCAGAAATAGATTTAAAATATGCTGGATTTCATATTTCCCCCCGGAGATGAATGTTAATACACATACATTAGATTCTGCCATCGATATAAATTGTTTTTTTTTGTTTTTCTTTCTTTCTATCTATCACTCCCCATCTATCTCTCTCTTTTTATATATATATATATATATATATATATATATATACGAGTCTAGTTATCTATATTTGTATATATATATATATATATATATATATATATATATATATATATATATGGAGATATATAGTTTGAAGGTGTGCCATATTTATGGGATAATGTGCTCAATATCAGTGATAGAGCGTGTATAAATCTATATAAGGCGGCTTAACAAATAAGCCTAGCATGAGAAAGTCGTCTATGAGTGTTCCCGTCAATGTTCACTGATATATATATACACACACACATACACACAAACACACACACATATATATATATATATCCAATGTTCATATATATATATATATATATATATATATATATATATATTTATATATATATATGTGTGTGCGTGTGTGTGTGTTTCTGTGTGTGCGTGCGTTTGAGAGTATGCGTGTGCATGTGGTTGTGTCTAAAAATTTAATCATAATCTCAAGGAGGGCTTTATACTGTTTATTAGAATATGCAATGAACGTAATATCCCATATGTTATGTATTCAAATATATTTCTCCATATGATTCGATGTTACATCGAAGGACATTATATACAATTTTAAATAACTTACACATGAACAAATCCATGTTTAATTAAATTTTGTCCCGTTTGTGTAAACGCTAAAATTATCTTTTCATTGTATTATTGATAACAAGTATAATCTACATGAAAATATGATGTAATTAGGATTAGCCCAACATGTATGTTTCATTGGATAATCGGTAAAAGATCGATAAATAAACCTTTGACCATAAATGTCGAGTGATTTCGAGTTAACCTATTGTTAAACATGTTGTTTGTGATACAATATTTTATAGCGATAATTTATCCGCAAGTTTCTTTAAAAACTCATTTAAATAGTACAGTTCTCTTCTCACGTTTTTTAATATATTTTCTATATAGGAATATTAAATTATCATTCGATGTATACATATCAGAACTTTTACTAATCAATTTAGTAAAACTACGTGAGTAAAACTCTGAGGAAGTACTATAGGCAAATTAAAATTATGCGAATAATAAGAAGGCATTGAAGGCAAACGCAGAGAAAGGGCTAGATACACTTGTAAGAAGGCAGGATGTTTGCTTGTTATGAAAGGAACAGCCCAACAGCCAATTTAAAAATTGGAGATACCAAAACCAAACCAGTACAACAAACTAAATATCTGGAAAGTGCTATAAAAGACAGCGTAAATGTGACAATGGAATAGGACATTAAGGTAGTGAAAAGTGCCTTCAGAAAGCTAAGGAAAATATTAAGTAACAGAAATTTTTTATCAGAAACAAAGAAAAGACGACTTAACTGTGAGCTAACGTTAATCATCAGTCACCCCGCCACGAGGGCGTCATGTGGCACAAGGCCTTTTTAACGTGGGATCTCCGAGCCCGTGGGCTCGGCCAAAAATATGCATATTGAACCCGTATAAACGGGTTCAGGGTCGGTTTAACTCCCCGAAAGAGAGACCGCCTTTCGGCGTAGACTCCTTCGGCTTCCTCCCGCCCAAATCAGACAGTTCAACCGAACAGTCGGTTCAGAAGTGAACTACCTATATGACAGTGAATGATGGACCATATACTTACAGATGTAGCAAAGACGTGAAGCAACAGAAACGTGGCTCTACAGAATGACGATGTTAATACCATCCACCGAACTTTTGAGCAACGATGATTTAGAGGAAATGCAAACAAAATGGACTGGAAAAAAAGTTGACACTTTCAGGGTATGCAATGAGGAAAGATAGCTTAGCAATTTTGATACTCACAAAACACATTGAAGACACGAGTGACGGCGAAAGACAACGTATAATCTACCAAGCGAACTTGAGTAAATGTATAACGAAACAAGGTATAAGAGATATAAAAAAACATCAAACTTTATTAAGTGTTGGAAGGATGATATTGTAAACTGCTATGATTGCCAACAACCTTAATGGAAACGAAAGATAAATGGAGGAAAGGAAGAAAACTTATTCACTGGTCGTAATTAAACGATTATAAATTGATTTCCCGCAAGCGAACCGTTCTAACTTTATAAAGTTCAGCTTTTTTTTATTATTTTTCTTATAAATGCTTTTTGAAAAATAAAATCCTTATATTTGCCTTAATGAGGCCCATGCCATGAGATTTGTGTTTGCAAGAAGTGTAAGTTTAATTGACACGTAAAAAGGAATCGAATTCTGAGTGTTTAATTTGGTCACATTGAATTTGGCATGCGGTCTATCCTCCTCTGCCTATGGATTAAATAGTTTGGTGTCTCTCATATTTGGCTAACATTCTAGGAGATAGTTCATCAACACAGAATTCTAGTTCTGGGTGTTTTTTTTTTTGTTCAAATTGCATTTAATATGAATCTATCTTCCACTAGCTATGTGTTAAATAGTGGGGCAAACTAGTCTATTATGTGCATCACTCAGTCTGGCAAAATTATAACTCTGTGTTCGTAATACATTGTGACTGTATTCAGGATATGTGCTTTTACACGAAATAGAATGGATCTCGAAAGGACTTTGGCTTGTGTATTCATTTGAACAATTCCAGTAAACCCTGCGGCATATCTTGGCATATAGGTAGGTCAGAATCTAATTCATAACGTCTAGGCTGTATCACTCTATCGCTACACAATCTCCTCCTGAGACGGACAGATATCGATAAAGATGAGATCGGCGAGACGTTCTGAATATGGAATCAAGCGCTTGGCATATATGAAAAAGGTTTCCTAGAAGAAACCCATGTTTACATTCCCAAAGTAGAAGAAATCAAGTTTACTTGAGAATACGTTTTGTTTGTCTGATTTATATTGGCAGTATAGATGAAAGATTCCTTCAAAACTGCTTTAATATAACAATTTAAATTTTTGAATGAATGTCATCGTTCCTGCATATGCACCTTTTTAACACCAGTTTTTGCTATTGACTTAATAGCGCCCCTGTGTGTGGTGAATTAATTTTAATTATTCGAATCTTTTTCATTTGCTATATTCAATCAAGAAAGATCCTCCAATAGCAACTTTCCTTCGTTTACCAGTTCTGACCATTCCACAAGAGTTAGGACAGAATGTGCCAAGTAAACATTATGAAATCACCATAATTTCCTTTATATGCCACCAGTAAGAACAAGTTTCTACTCAGAGATCTTTTGCCTGTTTACCGTTCTTTTCAGGAAAGGACAACCGGTGAGATGTTTCCCGTGTCGCTACAATATTAAACACGTAAAGTTTTGTATTAAGCGCTATCTGTCCTAAATATCATTATAATCTGTATTTATTTTCTCCTCTTATGTCAATAATATGACCTCACTCAATAACCATATAAACAGAGTGGCTGTTGTAAGGTAAATATTTATTAAATGAAAGACAATATGATCTATAGCGTGTGTGATCCTATCGTATTGGTTAATTCTATTTATACTGTCAATGATAACCATCGAAACCAAAAATTGAAACACTAAATTTTTAGGGAGGAAAACAAGCTTGTGATGTTCTTACTGGCTTCACAAGCCATCCACAAAAGCATAACAACAATTGCAGGAAAATTTTTGGAACGTATTCATGATGAATTAAAAATATCTATGATGTGTATTTGAGTAGTGACGAAGTTAGATTTCAGTGCAAGAAATATGGACAACACTCATCATGGCCAATTTGTCCCTGAGGTGACATTATGATAATATCGGCCTGATTAGACGGGCCGATCTTGCGGCATCGTTGTGAAGTTCTAGAAAAAGACAACGGCTTCATGCATGCAATTTGAGTCGAAGTAACTCTTCGGAAGCCGGTGGTGTTCATGCAAGCAATATCTTGAAGGGGCTCGCATAATGAACAGATGAAACAGATTATCAATCCATGCTTGATAATTTGTTTAAAGCTGTTGTCTTAGAAATCACCCATCACCCCGTAACATGGTCACTTGCTAGGATGTATCGAACAAAATTAAGAAAAGTAAATGACTGTATATATTTAAAAATTTGTAAAGTCACGTGTGATTGAAAAATTCCGGCGAATGATATGGCTGAACATGATCAGCCTACAACAGTAATTTGTTAAAACTTTCGAAATTTAATTAAAATAGGAAGTAGTTTTTTAAGACGGGAGTTCATAGAAAGTGCTTTAATTTCTATATATTAAAAGACTTTCTATGCATATGCCAAGTAGAATTCCATCCGTGTTTTTACAACTTTTCAACCTTCTAGACAGATCTTTTATCACAATGTGGGATACTTAATAACAATTTAAATAAAAACAAAAAGAAAAACAAAAAGAATATAAATATCAAGACCATATAACCAAACACATTATTAAAAAAAATAAAGTTTAATATTTCAACGTTACCTCTCCTTCATGGACATGTGTCGTTACAATAATTTGAACATCCGATGAAGTCCTATCAGAATAAACAAGGCACAAATATAGATGTTCATTTTATCATTAATGCTCTTAATATAAAGATTGTAGCGTATATAATCGATTATAATGCGTGTTTTAATTATCATTATTCCACGCTAAAAAATATAGGATCGCCCTATATACAAGGAATTTTTTGAGGAGTGTCATGGGTCCTTAACTAGATCGACAGAATGAACTCTTCCTAACGCTAGAGACGGACGGTATTGAATCGAGTCAACTCTCTGCTTTGGCAGTGAGGAACCCGGATGAATCTTTGCCGAATGGCAAAGTTTCTTCCGGGGAGGTAGACAGAACCTGAACCTGTCTAGGCGGGTTCAAAGGGTATATTTCTTGCCGAGCCTACGGTCTAGGAGAAATCCACGTTAAACTCGGCCTTCTGACACATACATTCCTCGTCGGGGGACTGTTAAATATCGGTATTGAATCGAGTCGAGCTGATAGTAGTTCACTCCAATCTAGTCTGACAGTCATACTAACAACTTCCACTTCTTGTATTATCTTTCGTGTAATCTACTCATGTGTTCCGTGTTGTTCTTCCATGGTCCTAACTTTGGACTATAACAATGAGTTTGAATAAAAATTGGTGACTGGCTGCATTATACACCGATACTTTCTTTTCGATAGCGGCAAAAAATCAGCCATAATCAAGTCAGGTTTCGCACTGTACATCCTAAGTTTATAACCGATTGCATACGGTAATTAACAAAGCAAAAACGTTTTCAGATAAGCTTAATTTATGTTTGTATACTGAAATGAACTAGTATTCATTCTTATTTTACCATCTGAGGCGTGGAATATGGGAGCAAAATTATAGCTAAACGTTTACTTGAAATATTTTTGTCTGGATAATACTTGGATGATATCGCTATTTTAGTTTTGTTTCAGACTAAGCTCAGTTTAATAAATATCTACTTAAATTCACCTTGAGGGATCTTGCGACTACGTATTTGGCACCATCGCAGGTGTTCTGTATTCAATCTCAATTGGCCAAATTCTAGGTCAGTCTGCCCATCCAGATACAGAGATATTTCTACAATATTTACCTTATTTTAACACTAGTGCATTAGGCTAAGATTATAAATGCAAATATTTTGAAGCATTGCGCATCGATGTATATAATTGTATATTTTTAAAAAGTACAAACGCATATGCGCTAGTTTGTCTCTCACCTATAAATATATATATATATATGTATATATATGTATGTATGTGTTTGTGTGTGAGCGCCAGCGACGCGCAAATGTGCGAAAGTCTATTTGCATCAACGTAATAATAGACATAGATCTATCAAGTCCATAAGGACGATTCGAGACATACGAATATTTTGACACATTGTCATGCATCATTCCACATAATATAATTGTTCTTTATATATAAAAATGTACATACAATCATATATATATATATATATATAGAGAGAGAGAGAGACAGAGAGAGAGAGATAGATAGATAGATAGATAGATGTATATGTATATATATATATATATATATATATATATATATATATATGTAATTATTTATTTAAAAATTATAACATAAATATGTTATAAATCACTACAAAAATAGTCATTTTTTTTTTCAAAACTTCCGGTGTCTTATCAAGTGATGATGTTCAACATGATCACTTGATCAGACAACCGAGGTGTTGAAACAAAATGACTGTTTTTGTAGTGATTTTATAACATATTTATGTCATAATATATATATATATATATATATATATATATATATATATATATATATATATATATAATGTAGAATTCGTTTCAGCGGGAAACAGGTTGTCAACGCTGTAATATTAAGCCCTTTAACCCATAAATATAGTCTACATTAAAATAATTATTTTTATTGTATATATATTTATATATATATATATATTTCCAAACACACACAGACACCCTGATGGTGAATAATTATTCTTATACCATTACATTTTTAATTTACGTAGTTATAACTTATGAAAAATTAGTATCCATACATCATTTCTAACCCATTGCATAATGCTGCAATGTGCAAAAACAATTAGAAAACTTTATTATAAATGAAAATATGCGTTATTTCTAAAAATTTTAGGACAAAAATGTATTCGTACAAAATATGTCTTTAATTATCAAGAGGCTTTTAATTCTTTGTAAGATTTTGATAGTTTCTTCCAATTATCATATTACTGGAAATTATTTTCTTACATGTGGTTTTCACAACACACAATAATTATCATCATGCGGAAAGTTATCGGACTATCAAATTCACTAATGAAGTTGCCATCAAACATTGGATGAAAGGCGAAATAGGGAAATACAGATAACTTGAATATATCATTTAGTACTATTAATTCCGTTACTGTTAAGTATAAAAATGGTTAAAACTGTTGAGAACAAAACGAGATCTGTCGCACCACGCAAAATCTCTCCAAGTTCATTGAGAAGAATTCAGCACAAATTCAAGAAAATTCAATGTGTACTCGGAAAGAAATACAGGAAGAATTAAAAGCATAATGCATAATTGTAAAAATGCTAACACGAAACAATGAACTTAACACTATTCTAGTAATTTCGCGTTCTCCAAGAAAAGCTCCACTACTATTGATGAAATATAGGGTGTCCGGGTAAATTTGTGCATGTGCATAATAAAACTGAATCATTTTGAGAAAGTGTTTTATGGGCTGATGAAGCAAAAATTGAAATATGTGGGCGTAAATCATGACGAAAAGACTGCACAGACTTTGCACTGAAGAACAGAATCCAAACGATGAAATTTAGTGGTGGCAATATCATGGTTTGGAGATGCATTACCGCAAATAGTACGTGTAATTTAGAGATAATAGAAGATAAAATGAATTTAAAAATATACCAAGATGGTTTGAACTCTCATTTATTTTGGTCAGTAGTAAAGCTTGGACTACCTGATAAATGGTTTTCGCATAAAGATAATAGCCCTAAACATACGGCTAAATCTACGAAAAAAAATGACTTTTGAAATGAATGGCTATCACAGTATCACAGTCTGCACACTTGAATACAATAGAGAATTTGTGGCAGTTATAAAATTTCAAGATAATAAAAGAGCTCCAAAAAACTCTTGGACCTGAAGCGAATATGCAAATTGAAAAGGAAACTTGCAAATCATCGATTAAAAGCTACAGAAAGAGTCTAATTGCTGTTGAATTTAATTAGGGATACGCTACAAAGCATGGAATTGATATTATACAGTTGTACAAATATTTTTCGCCTCCAGTGTGTTTTTTTTATTATCTAAATGCATACCATTTCATTAATATGACAAATATTTCTAAATTATTTTTACATAATGCAACATTATGCCACAGTATAAAAATACTGTATGGGTTATAATATCTAACAATGATGAATAGAAAAAAATATCATAGTGTACGAATATTTCAACATTCCCATTTTGTATATATATATATATCACAGATCACCAAAGTGGATAGACGTCAGGTTGCCCATAGTTCGGATCGAAACCCGGAAGAATGGTAGTCAGTATGAGATTATACCACTATGCCGTTGGAGCACAGCAGTAATAACGGTGAATTTAAGCGTATTTATTTAAATTTTATTAATACTGTTTATTATAAACAGCGAATTTAATTAAATATTTGCATCTATAAAAAGAATGTATAAACATAAAAATATCTTAAAATAATTGTCGGACTTTGTCCATATCATAATGTGTGACGTCATTTGTTTACATTTGGATACGCATTGAGCAGATATCAATGTACGTGAGAGATTCATGGAAGATTGTAGTATAAAGCAGTAAAATCGCCCTTGCTAACCGAACGATCTCCTGATGCTCAATCGGTTAATGCACGTCAGGCTATATGACTGCTCCGTATAGGATACAGGTTCTTCCATAAAAATTTCTCAGACATTGATGTGGGTAAATCTTATTAATTCTGTTTCTTATAAATAGAGAATTAACTTAAATATTTGTACGTCTATATATATACACACACCTTTTACCAATTTGTGACTGGAAGGGATAATAAAACTACAGAGCAATTTAATGATGATGAGAAGACTTACACTAATTTAATATTAACACACAAACCAATTTTTCAAATATCTAAAGTAATAAATTCTTGGTTGAGGAAGCCGACGAATACTAACAACTAATCTCTCAACACTATCTTTACCAAAACCCTCTATCCTTCCATGTAATGTGTCTGCCCGCTATATATTCTCCATTTTCGGAGAGGTTTTTGTCCTTATAAGCTGAACCTCTTGGTGTTCACGAAATAAAATTTATACAATAAATGGTGAATTAAAGTCTCCGTTTTCTTATTAACATACACACACAAACTCACACGCACACACACATATATATATATATATATATATATATATATATATATATATATATATATATATATATATATATATATATATATATACTCATGCACACCTAGACACTTCAAGATTTAAATAAGAGCAGGTACTGCCTTTTCCGTAAGGGGTTTTTCCAGCAGTCAGTTCTGGCAGTCTGACCGAAAATTCTTGCACAAACACTCTCGATTGCATGTTTGTATTACTGTTAATATCAATATATTTGTTTAACTCAATTCCTCTCTTTATGTCTTTATTTATTGCCCTAACAAGACCAACACACACACATATATATATATATATATATATATATATATATATATATATATATATATTATAATCCGTCGAAATACATAAAAGCAAGATAAGAAAGATGTTAAAAATCGGAATTTCTGGACAATACACTTGGCTTATTCAATGATAGATAAAGAATGATGTCTGATGTTTTGGAGGGTATTACCGCAAAACCTCCTTTGTTTAATTACTGATGTGTTCTAGTAGTTTTGTTGTTTCTAGCACCTTCATTGAAAAGCCAACAAGAACATCGAATAGAAATAAATCACATATGCAAAAAAATATCCCTGACACAATAATCTTTCTCAGTTATTCTTAGATAACACATTGAGAAATGAAAGACATGTTCGGAAAATCGTAGTTAATTAATATTAATATATTAATTAATATCTTCTCCTTCACTTGTTGCCAAACATTTCTATAGGGTCAAATATTTCCAGTGACTTCTTCATATATTGCGTGCCAGCTAAGGCTATAGGTCCCTATAGACGATTTTCAGATAAGTGAATGGAAATAACCCAAATGGAATACTAACTGTATGTATATATATATATATATATATATATATATATATATATATATATATATATATATATATATATACACTTTTACTCAAGTTAGAAAATGGACATTTTGAAGATAATAGTAATACTGACAAGAATTTATTTTCTTATTTCTTGTAACACAAAGGTCTCTACTCCCCACCCCAAATATCGTGATTTCCTTATCATACCGCAGGATATATTTTACAAAGACTGCATTAAACAACACATGGGGTACCATATTACGACATGTTACTGAAGTGCATGATCTGACTAAACATTTTAGTTTCCAATTTCAAAAGTGTATGTGTGAAAATAAAGTCAGCGAATAATTGATTTCTTGATTTTTTCAGACATCTGATCAACACTGAGTAGCAAGAATTCTTAACCGATGTAGAACCAAACTCACACGCAGTGACAATATTAATGTAGACAAAACAATAATTCATACATAATGAGTTCGTATTATTGTTGGCAGCCGTCATTTAATGGAAATAACTTATAATTTATAAGAAAATTAAAAATAATTTATTTACCTCATGAGAAAACTCCAAATTAATGTTTCTTTTATAGTTTTATGCACTAAAATGTTTAGTCGAATCATTCATATATATATATATATATATATATATATGAACTTATGTATAATATGCATATAGATATATTGCTTACTAAAAGGAATATCAATTTCTGTAACTCTTCGTATACTTTGAAAATGAATGCCTTGGAAAAGATCCATACGTTATCTCACTGGAACCCCTTTAATATCTTGCGACAAGAATTCTTTCAAGCCGGCGGAACGAATCCATCGTTTCCATATTAATGTTGTCCTGACCCTCTGGGTCCTCTCCCAAAGACGTCGTTGCACAATTGTTCCACCTGTCTTGGTATTTAATCGCCAAATATTAGATTTCATTCAAGCGTGCCAACTTTATGGCCCTTCAAATGTGTTAAGGGTCAGTCCCTTTCGTAGGCTTGGCTTTCTGACACTACCATTTGTCAAAGGAACTTACGTCATTAAATGACGCAGGGAATGGTTCATATTTGACAGGAATATTCTCTTTTGATTGTGATAATTACAGACGGATCATCAACTCTTTTATCCAGTATTTTTTGTTTGTTTTTCATTTATATATATATATATATATATATATATATATATATATATATATATATGTATGTCTGTCATTATTTGGGAGATCATTTAGTTGTAAACTTGGACATCACTTTATGTCCTTAGAAGGAATAAGGACTTTTTGATATAATTATTTTCATTTATTTCTCTTAAATATTTTTCTATATTCATTTCTATTTTAAAAAAATACTCCATGAAGAGCAGTGTGCAAATGTCACTAAGTTCATCGTTCTTTACTGAAATGAAGATTCATCTCAACTATGTATGCACACACATACTCACACACAGATATATATGTGTGTGTGTGTGTGTATTTGTGCGTGTGTATGTAAATGCGGCTTCTTAATCAGAATGTTTAGTCCAAGATTTACATAATAGATTGCTTTCAGGCAACATGTACTCATCAAAGATCCGACTACAAGATAAATAAGTTCAGCGTACGAACTTTTAGTAGTGGCCGACCAAATGAGCAAATATATAAGGATGTAATGATATATTGGTTTGGTCAAAGAGTGGTTTAATTATAAAATTTAGATACTAGACTAACCGAATATTTCCGCCAGACCAATAAACATAAATTGTTATAGATATAATATTGATCATAGCTGAAATGTCGTGAATCATTTGTGATAAACAGTGACTTCATATTAACTTGATAATATATAATATATAATATATAAAATAAACAGTTGGATGTAAATAAATCAAAGGTAATAGATTTAAATAAATAGATGGAAATAAACGGTAGTAAATGGATATAAATAGATGAAATTACATACATTTGAGTAAACTGATTTAAAAAAAAAAGTAGAATTAAATCGATGAGAATGAACTGATGTAAATCGATTGATTTAAATAGATGTAGGGAATGAATATAAAGAAATAGAAATTAAATAGATATCAGTAAATATATGTGATTAAATAAATGGGAATAAATGCGTGCAAATAGATAGTGGTATATGGGCCGAAATAGATAGGCTTAACACACATATGAATAAGTAAATAGGAGTAAATAGACGCAAATAGATAGGGATATATGGGCCGACAAACATCATATTAAATAGATAGAAGTAAATATATATGTTTAAATAAATGGGAGTAAATGGATTGAAATAGTGGTATATGTGTCGAACGAAATGGATGCAAATCGATAGTAGGAAATGTATATGATTAAATAAATGGTAGTAAATGCATGCAATATAAATGGTGGTAGATGAGCGGAAATAAATGGGAGTAAATAATGAAGTATATATATATATATATATATATATATATATATATTAGGTTAGTGCAAAATAATGACGTAATAATCTCGTTTTTTGACGTTAAAAATAGGTCAAAAAACGACATTATTACGTCATTATTTTTGCATCAACCTAATATATATATATATATACACATATATATATATATATATATATATATATCCATTCGTAAATTATCGGCGATTATGTAAGTACTATAGGATAGCCTTCGATAGGTGTATGTTGTCACTCAGTGTATATTGTTAAAATCAACTGAATTTTCATAAGAAGAGGAGGTACGCCCTCAGCTAACCTTCTTAGATGTAGACTCTGCTGACGATATCATACAAGTTGTCCAATATGGTCCGAAATGCCTAAAATCAGGTATATACAGAATTGTTTTTGTTTAGATCTATGATTCAAAAGTCAAGGCAATGAATACGAAATATAATCCTGCAAAATTTTAATAGAATGGCGGTATAGAATCTCGAATAATGTACTTTACCAAATAATGAAAAAGATGTCACTTAAAAGCATTCAATTTCAGTAACAAATATAACGGATTGTTTATGCAACTCACAGATACAATAATGGCATAATCCAGATTTTGCCGTTGCAAAACAAAATTGTTAAGTAGAAAACGATTATCGGTTAACGAAAGAACTATAACACATATTGGGTTTGAGACAACTGTGTTCCTGAAAGTATGTTACCAGAGAAATATTTAATAAATCTCAATTGACAATAACATTAACTTCTTTGGTCAATCAATGCCGTAAATGTGCTTGTGATAATGACTAAAATCACCATGTACATTAAACAAACTTATTTGTAAGATTTGAAAAAGATTAATATGCTTTATTTTACATATTCAAAACAATATGTAAAGACAGTTGTACAGTAATATTAATACTAATAGTTTATTTTCTCCTTTTGCTTGTGGAGTTCTCTTTCTTCTTCTTGCTTTCATTCAGCTTTCAGCTTCAAAAATGTAAAACAATGTCAATCGTTGTCTTCTGTCTTATTAATTCTTGTTCTTTTATTGTTTATAGGAAATAAGATTACAACAGGAACTAAGAAGAACTAACTGGGATTGTTGTGACCCAAGTATGTTGATTCCTATTAATTTACAAT
>OZ010579.1:42928389-42958389 GCA_963932145.1 Acanthosepion lycidas
ATAGTCTCTACCTATGTCTATATGTTTGTCTTTGGTAAGTCTTTTATCCATTAAAATTTTTTCTACGACTGTATCATCTTTAACCGTACAATTATTTCGTCTGGAACTAGCCTGTTTTGCATTTTCCCAAAATTGCAACCTTTTGCTAACTGCCGGAGTGCAGCTACGTATGCCTCTATAGTCTCTGAAGATACTTGATTTAGAATATGACATTTCTAAAGCTCATACGCTTTATGGGATTCTCTAACAAAAAATTATTCGAATTTCTTTATTACTCTTTCCAGATTTTTTATATCTCACCTTCATTATCAATTTTCAATCCCATGTAAATGTCTTTTGCGTCTTGTATTATTGACAAAAATACATATGTTTGCTACTTACTATCAGTTTCTTTGGTGAGGCGATTGGTTTTTGAATAATTTCGAATAATCATTTTAACATACTCTTTCGGATTAATGATAATTTACTAAGCATTTTCCCTTATCTGGGATGGAGCTTACCAAACCTATCTTGCTAGCCTCGACAGAGACCACTATATTTCCGTTGCCTTCAAGTTTATTATTTACCGCCTTAAAACATCTGGAGAGACTCAACAATGCAAGCCTAGTAATACTCCGTCAGTAGGTCCATGGAAAATGTCCTGACAATTTATATTCCCCAGTTCCATTTTGTGTTTACAGCTAGAGCCCGCTGTGCTATGTATTCAGATAAGAAAAATCCGCTTGTATTTCAAATGTTAATAGAGAAATACTATGTTGACAACTTCTTACCAAGAGCCCCTACTCTGAGGAGCATATAACCGAAAATACATTCTTAACATCTTACAGTGCAGAGTCAACAGTTAACATTATGTATACAACATATCTCATAATCTACAATTCGGAAGTCCTTAAAGCAAACCCATGCATAAATGCTGTATTTTACTTGGAACTTGTATTTGATGAACAGTACCATAATAAATGCATTTACGATCCTCTTCATGCGTCACAGATTTAAAGCTCGTAATATATATACCACGGAATACAACAACAGATTAGATATCATGGAAACTTTTTAACATAAATCGAAAAGTGTCACCGAAATTCGAAGGTGTATTAGTATTGCAAAATATAATTTTAAATTCTAAGCAAAGTATAAAGAAACATAAATTTTGATTTGAAACAAAAATATTACTGAACAATAATGCATTATCAGTCCAACTATTTAAGAGTCAATGATGGACAATCTCTGCAACGATGAAGTAGTAAGTTGAGGTGATACAAATGTGATTTTGCAGATGGATGTTAAGTAAAACATGGACTGGACATGAGGAAATTAAGAAATATTAAAAGAAAAATGGAAACAAAATATACACTTACACATATATCCACAAGGAGACATCTAATGAAAAAAATGGGCTTTGAAAAATTTGACACTCAGCAGATATAAGGCAAGAGGGACAGAGGAAAACAGTGCATATCCTATGTAACAAACTTTGTAAATGGATGGCAAAATTGTGTTTAGGAAAGATAGCAACATATAAACGAAAGGAAATTATGGAGAGCCACGATCGTTAGTGTCATGAAGGATCAAGGTGCATAGATTTATCAGAAGAAGGATGACATATATTGTGTATTTTGAAACATAGATATTTACAAAAAGTACACAGGATTACCTGAATTTTATAGATATATTTTCGTGTATAAGATTATATAAGTATTGGAATAAACATTAGAAAATTTCCTTTAATATGGGAAAATGCTACATTTAATAGGAACGGGCAGCAACATACATTATATAGTTAGATTTTGAGAAGGTAAAATATAATATTTAAATGTTCTAAACGATAACTCTCGAATCAGAAAGCGAGAGACGTCAACTCAGTGGACACTACTTAAGGCATACATGTGTTCACCACTGCGAAAATACGAAATGTTAAGTAAAAAAAAAAAAAAGTCACTTGCATTTAATGGTGCATTTAAATGACAAAATGTATTTCCTGAAAGAAAAAACACACAGAAATATACAAATCAATTTCTAAAGAAGTAACATTTTTTCCTTTATTTAAGTAAGACTTATTGAGTTATTCAGGCCTATAGATGAAAATAAATAAGTTCACATTTCTACCCAGCTCGTTTAACAGGCGTAGACGTTTTACACATATTTCAAATTCTGGCTTGATTTTCTGGTTTCTTCGAAAATAGATTTATTCACTATTATTCCAAGGATTTCCTTGCACCACCTTAGTAGCATTTTCAACTTGCCTGACGTGAATTCACACACGCACAGACACACAAACACACGGACACACACACACACACACACATATATATATATATATATATATGTATATGTATATATATATATCTGTGTATATATGAATATATATATATATATATATATTTACACACGCACACAGACACACACGCGCGCACACACACACACACACACATATATATATATATATATATATATATATATATATATATATATATATATATATATGAAGAAAAATATACGGAAAAAACAAACAAAAATTCTTATATGCAATTATGCTGTTTTAATGTTAATATAATGTCGACGCCAGACGTTTCGGTCTAAAAAAACATCTTCAGGACATATTCAAAAACTATAATTAACATTATCAATTCAACATGACAAAGACGATGGACATAAGAACAAGACTTATCCAAACAGATAACTGAAAGTTTTATGATCAGCGAACCATTTAAACATGGTCACGTTGTCGTCACGTGGGCAACGCTGTGAAAACGTATTCCTAAAATTTGAGTATTTTGAATGAAAATTGAAAAATGAAAAGAATTCTATATTGATCTAAAATTTATATGTACGCATATATATATATATATAAATATTAATTTCCGTTGAGCTCTCTAGGGAGTAGGTTTGGGTTTGTAAACAGTGACTATTATAGCTTATATATAGCGAGACTCTTCGCATAGCGAATCGAGTCACTGTCAGTCACTGGGCGGTGTTTCTAAAAATAAATACGCTAAAAATCCACCTGGTAGAATCTCCGGCTGATACCAATTCAGTCGGATTTCGATCCGAGCTAGAGACAACCGGATGTCTAGCCACACTGATGAGCTGTGAAACAGCGAAACAGTTTGTCTGTGGATGATGTTATATATATATATATATATATATATATATATATATATATATATATATATATATATATATAAACGGAACGCTGATCATATACAACTTTCAGTTATCTGTTTGGATAAGTCTTGTTCTTATGTCCATCGTCTTTGTCATGTTGAATTGATAATGTTAATTATATTTTATGAATATGTCCTGAAGATTGTTTATTAGACCGAAACGTCCGACGTTGACATTATATTAACATTAAAACTGCATAATTGCATAAATGGATTTTTGTTTGTTTTTTCCGTATAGTTTTCTTCATACTGTCGGAACTATATCCATATATTTGCTTATATATATATATATATATATATATATATATATATATATATATATATATATATATTGCGTGTGTATATGTCTGCATCAAATATTAATATATGTTGAATATATAATAATACTTATATATACTTATATATGATTATAAGTTTTGGGGCAGTCTGGCTCTGAATATTAGTCTACTATTACATGTGACGTAATTTTTAAATAACTAGTATACTGTCGCTCCTACACTACAATTATATAGACAAACAACTATTGTTTAATACACAGGCAAATTCTATATCCTAGCTAATGACTGAGACTGTAAAGCTAACAGAACACTACCCGAACGACATGTACATCAGAGAGATTACCATCAATTTAGATCCTGTTATATATAATCGACTATTGGAAAATACAGTAAAAAATTAAATTAACAGTGTCTATTTGATAAACCTGCTTGACTTCATGCATGCTAAATATACGCTTTATCTGGAGATAAGTAACACCTGTTTAAAGAAGGCAAAACTCTCGGTAGGACAAATCTGTAGGGACGATCTTCATATTCCTGTAGGAAACATAAACAAAAGTGACTTTTAAATGTGATTTTCATTCACCTTTATATTTTATATAGTTTGTCAAACTATTTTTAATGCTATATATATATATATATACATACATACACAAGTGTAGGATTGTTGTATACGGAACAAATTCCCAAAAACATAAAATACTATTCTTCAAACAGTGCTAAATACAGAATAGAACATATATAATTTGTTCGAAAATGTAACAGCAATTCCCCTGCCGAGGGGTGATTTTTGTATATTTGAACCTTTTAATAATCTTTATTCTATATTCATCAACATCACTTGATAATATACCAGAAGTGGTGAACCAACACGTTTATTTTTGTAATGATTTTATAACATACTTACGTAATAATTTTCGTATATATATATATGCAGAGTGAATATACTTTTAAAACGTTAGTGGCGGATTCCTCGCAACAAAACAAGGACAATAATCCATATGGACATATGACTCCATATCCTTTGTTTTTGGGGTAAATCGGAAGTTTATCCGAGAAGCTGTTACATATACAATCCAATATACATTCAAAATAATAATAATAATAAAATGTGGTGGTTTCCGGACACCAAAACAAGGTAACATGCCCATATAAACTCATGACCAAAGGGCCATCGTTGTACCTCAACAATCAACACAGCATCTCATAATTAATGCTTAAGATGTCATCCACTGGCTTCAAGACGCGTATACACCTATTGGAATATTCACTTATGGAGCCTTTCAAATGCCCCCACACAGTATTGAATGGTTTTGCTGGAACCCATGACACTTTCATGAAGCATCTCTGCATTATTATTATCTGCTGCATAAATGAATTGATTTAAGTGGCCATACCCATTAATTAAAAAAAATGCATTGAGGTTGGGAAACGTGTAGGCAATGGAAAATGTCCATCCCATTCATTTTTCATATTAGATATCATCGCGAAACAATGTGACTAAAATATGCTGGTGCCACCTATTCCATGCACCACATGCGTTTTCATATTAGCAGGGGTTCACCCTCGAGCAGTATGTTCGAAATAATGTCAATCTAGACAGATCCTGTAAAATATGCAGTGCGAACATATGAACCTACAAGACAGTTACCTACAATTCCACCCTACACATAAATCGTAAGCTGCTGCTGATTCCTAACCTGTATTATACTAGTGAGATTCCGATCCTCCCAAAAATGTTGAATTTTTTATTCCATCCCTTCCAAAAGTTCCCTGATCAGTAAACAAGACTCCATAGACAAACAAAATATCGGCAGTTCGTGAAATAAAGCAACATCAGATGATTTCCAGTGGTGAGTGATCAGATAAGGAAAGACCCTACAAATGTTTCAAATTATACGGATAATGGAATTGATCTTAAATTACCCTTTACTCCATGAGATACTATGTGATGTTAGTGACGCAAGATGTTTGCTCACAGCTGGATCGTCTCCGACAGCCTGTAGAATTTATACGTCGTGCTTAGTCGAGAGACCCCATCCCGGTCTTCCTTGATCCATAGTTTGCGGTGACACGGATTAAAAGCAGCAAAAGTAGAATCACTCGAGTGCCTTCGGACTAGAAAAGCAACCAGGTACAAACATGCAGCCTCGAGTTCGTTACCATTCGTGCAGTCGTATGTAAAAATTAACCCTCGCTTCTTACGATATGAATATAACGCCATTGTTAAACGGCACTCCTCTCATTTAAGTCACTACTAAAAACGTTCAACGTTGAAGAAAAACTAACCACAAATATATACGAATGGCAAATGCAATTCCGGCTAGATGGCAGCACATTGGCATGGAACGTGAACAAGTCTCTTTAAACATAATAACTGAATACGAAGGGTTTTCGTACACACAGACACACACACATACAGACACACACATACAGACACACAGATATATATATATATATATATATATATATATATATATATATATATATATATATATATATATATATATATATATATATATAAACTTAAGCTTTAATGGATAAGATAATCATTCCGAGCAGGGACGTCTTCAAGTGCCTCTTAAAGAATATGTTCATCGATGAAAAGGTTAATCATTTATTTTGCTCTTTGCTTGTAATGCTTATTGCAGATGTGATAAATAAGCTGTTTTCTAATGTCCTTTCCGCCTGCCCGTAGATTTTAATGTTTCGAGTGAAACCGAAGGAGTGCCTTCAGATTTAATGGCACACTCTACCTGACAATATTTTCCAGTGTAATACAAGCAACAATTTGTGAAAGGGCTACTAATAAGAATATCATTTTTGATACAGATGTTGGCATTGGTGTAAATATGCTCTGCCACATGTAACGTAACGGTTTATATATATATATATATATATATATATATATATATATATATATATATATATAGCAACTGACAGACTGTTTCGCTTTATCACAGCTCATCATGTAACTAAACATCTGGTCACCTCTAGATAGGCTCGAAAGCCGGCTGAATTGGCGTCAGTCGTGATTTTGACACCTAAGCCGTTGGCGCACGGCAGGGATTAAGGTGAATTTAAGCCTAGTTTGGGATAAAAGTACAGTGACTGAGATAACTCGATTCGCTTTACCTAAGAGTTTGCATTGTGTGTGTGTGTGCGCGTGCGTGCGCGCGCGCAGTGGTGTGCACATACATATATACATGTGTACATGTTTTAGGAAAAGTAGGGGAAAACTAGTAACAGAGGAATGGAGAAGAAAACATTAAACTAAGTGTGTAAGATCTGCCCATTTGTCCTCTTAGGCTAAAAATGAGTACTGTCTATATATCTACAGATAATAGAAATATAGAAAAGTATTGATTTGGCAGTTGGAAATGATCTTACAAGAAGTGGGTTAAGAACACAGCAAAAAAAATATTACATTAATAAGTAATAGAAATCCATAAAAATGTGACAATATATTCTTCATTCTTCAAAGATATCACTTTGATTATCAGATAATACTTTTTCACTGATCATTAAAGCCAATCTCAAAGACAAATTTTCAATAGTGGACTGAAGGAAGTCAATCCACCTTTTATTAAATTAGTCTTAGAATTACAGACAAGCAATTGCAGTGAAAGAATTTAGACTCATTAGCAAATTGAAAACTGTCCGTATCACAGACAACGGATAAAGATAAGATTATAACATGTGTGAATTCATTTTTTATTCCATTTATATAAATGTTCTTCCTTTTCTTCGGTGGCTTCAAAGCTAACTAATGCTATGGCCTATATAACCTCACGCTTTTATCATGAATGTAATCTCTAGAGGGAATTTTTCCCCTGTCTCATTGCTTTTACTGCTTTTTTATGTATTATTTTCAGATGTTCGGAAATCAGTCCGATAGTCTCAACCTTAGTTTCAACGTTAAAGATTTTAAAGATAATTTCTTGCATGTGATAAATACGGTATTCATTAATAAATAAATAAAACATGACTGAGCTAAAATAAATTCTTGCATCATGAATTGATTATAAAATAAGGAAATGAATCATTTCGCGAGAAAGTATTTACTTTGTATGTAGCGTGAGGTGGAAGTCAAGAAAACGTTCAGTATAAACACACGCTCAATCGCATCATATTAAGTAGACAAGCGTATATGTATGTGTTTAATAAACTAGACAATGTGTAACGAGTACTATATATATATATATATATATATATATATATATATATATATAACGGACCATGCCTAAAAATACACGTAAACCGAGAGATAGCTTATTCCTAAAATTTCGCTTGAAGATGAAACGGGACTAAACACCACAATTCAACTTAATTTTAATAGTCATTTGGATGATTTCGGCTCTCGTTTTTGAAACATGAGAACTCTTATGTAGCGAAGGAATCATATTTTTAAACAAAAAATATTATTATAATATATATATATATATGTATGTATGTATGTATGCATGTATGTGGTGTGTAATTAGGCAACAATCGTTCTTTTCATTGTATACGACAGACAAGGTGCGTTGGTTTGTTTTTTTTTTATACAAATCCGCATTCCATCTTATTATTTTTCTTTTCAGATGATAACTTATAGAATAACTGGCCGAATGTCTTTTTGTTCCGACCGCTTTTGGCTATACATTTCGCCATTTTCAAGGATGAAATATTTTAACTGTTAAATACGAAACAAGCAACAAACTATTTCTTATTTGTGTCTCAGTTGTACCTAATTTTTTATTAACAATATTGTTTTTCGGGTGGGCTGACTTTAAAATTAAACTGCTTCAGTTTAACGGGAAACATTCCAGTAATGAAAGACCCGGGCAAAGACGGGTTATACTGCTTTTATATATATATATATATATATATATATATATATATATATATATATATATATATATATGCACAGAGGTATAGGCGAAAACATGAAAATGCGATGGTGATTGATAAATTGTCGTCTAATTACAAATGTTATTGACAATAACATTTACATGTGGTTGCAACAGATATATTTAACAACATTATACAAAAATGTCATGAAATATTAAAGAGTAAACCCATTCAATAAAATCGCCATTCCCTTCAACCACGACCTCTACATGTCTTCAGAATCTCCTGCAAATCTTCTAGACCTCTAGTTTAAGTTAGTGAATGATGTCATTATCCTTACCGTCAGATCATCTTTGTTGTTTTAAGCAGTTTTGTTCATCTCTCGCACAACCGCGTCCCAAGCATAATAATTAAGGGTGATAGTCTAGGTAGTTAAGCGTCCAGATATATGAGTTGACGTGTTTGCATGAGATTGTATGGCAGCCATGATAGGGTTCTCGTTTTTGTGTAACATGCAAATTGCTGTTGCCCGACATACGGTGATCCATCAACCACCTGCTTGACCCAGGGCAGCACTACCGGGTGAAGGCTCTTGATGTAGGCCTCCGTGTTGAGTCTGAGGCATCTACCAACACAATCGAGAGTTCTTTTCTTATTAGAATGATCAGAGTGAGTTTTCAGAACTGCCGTACCTTCGTAATTATTACTAAACACAACCAACTCTATCCGAATACTGTGCACTCTCCTCAGATTGACACCCAAACATTCTAAAATGTTCCTATTGGAGATTTCGGCGCGGATGTCAGAAAGACTGCATGACGTTTCCAAATTTCTGAATAAGTAATTTGTGTCATGTTGGTCGTTTTCTCACAGACGCGGCACAAATGATCTTACTATACTGTGCTGTCGACAAAATCAAATGGAAACAATGGACACACGTGAAGTTAAAATTAGAAAATATCGATAACTTGCCCATCACAACCTATACGTCATATAAATTATAAATATAGATTTATAGATAAAAGTTATTTATATAAATCTTAAAAATGAACATGCGTGCCCTACTTTTAATTTTCTCATAGGAATGTACTGCATATCTTTATGCGTTTTATATTATGAATCTATTTCTTTGTCTGCTGCTAAGCATGCTATTTCAATGCGTCGTGCGTCAATTTTTCTCTCAAGAATCAATCTTACATAGGCATAAGTCTACCATTCTCTCATACTCAGAATATTGCTGCCACAGATGACCCAGTTCATCTGCTATATATTTAGAGATTATTGATAATGGCTTATAATGTAAACATTCATGAGCATTTATGGAAAGGCAATCCTATTAACATAGTGAAAGCTGTGGCCAAATGTCTTGGATGAGATGTTCGAAAACAACATTTTCCATCCGCAGGTATAACATTTGACTCATACATTATAAAATTCCATATATGCTCAGGCATGCTTGATTTCATTGCCTCACTTATATTTACAAAAAAAAAAAAAAAATAAAGACATTAGTTCAAACGTAAATAACGTAAATATCAAGATTGTTATTATTATTTATTTTTATCGATTTAATGTGTGTGTGTGTGTGTGTGGGGTTCTTTTGTTCCCAATATAAAAAATAGATAAAATAAAAAAATGGTAATGCACTCCGGGTTAAAATCTTAAGACTAGATACAAATGGGTTATGAAAAATATAAAATACTGTTACATTATTCAAAATATATTTGCGAAACATTTACATTTAATAATAAAATGTAGTTTATCAATAAACAAGTGAACATTTTAAGCTTTTAATTGAACAAATATTGAAAAGACGGATTTTTTTGGTTGTTCATAAAGATAAAACCAGGTAAATAAAAATAGATAATACAGAACAACTACGCAAAACGACAATTTAATTCTCAGTATATCCTCCATTTTCGAAAATTCGCTTTGACATACTAACTATTAACTTCTGCATGAGGGTGCTGGGGATACTCGCCTAGGATGCATAAACAGCATCATGAACAGCATCCACAGTGCGATCCATGTTTATAAACATCCTTTGCCATCTATCCCCAAATATTCTCCATCGGATTGCGATCTGGAGTGCGTTGTGGATTTCAGCATTATCCTGCTGGAAAATCCAGTTTTCTCCACATAGAAAAATGTCATCAGTAATGAGCGATGACTTTGTTGATATGTAAATTTAACTATTAATAGCATATGTGTGTCGACTTTTTACATCCTGTAACTCAAGAGTTCCTTTGTACGAATATGAACCCCAGACCATAAACTATCTACCCCAACTGTATCGTGCTGAGAATATTTCTGTGTGACATCTTTTGCATACCAATAGTGCTGAAAACCATCTTGGGTTTGACTTTTTCACGTCTGAAAACACCACTTTTTTGCATTTATTCGCATCCCAAATATGATAAATTGTAAACGGGAGGATTTATGGCGTAGAGGAAGGTGGGACCTCTGCAACCGTTCCATGTTCTTAAACCCTTTCTTATTTAAATGCCGTCGAATTGTTCGAGAGTTGCTTTCAGCATCTGTATTCGCTTTTATCTGATTTGATGTTAGACTTTAATCTCTCTTAACTTCTCGCCTAATGCGTCTCTCTAGAGATGGTGAGATTTTATTGGGGCGACTGTTTGAATTTTTAGAAGCATATGCATCCGGAATTTTAATGATGTTAGCAATGACATTTCTGCTACGGCCAACTTCATTCGCAATTGCTCGTTGCGAAACGTCTTTGATGTTCAACAATCCTGCAGTCTTCGAATTTTTTTAAAATTTTACCCTTAGCGATGTTAAATCTTGAAATTTAATACTGGAAGTGAGCTACATAGATGACTACACACGTGAATCTAACAGCACAGTGACTATTTCTAAAATATTTATCTATTAATTTGTTTTTTTATACATGGTCTTTTCTTCATGACCAACCAAAAAATATCCGTTTTTCAATATGTCCGCTTAAATTAATCACGTAAAAGTTTTCACTTTTTTTGATAAACATTTTCTAAATAAATGTAAATTTTTCGCAAATATATTTTGATTAAAGTAGATGCCTAATAACTGTGTCACTGTAGTTTATATATTATAGGTTTTAATTAAATGTACAATTTGCATCGTCTGCTATCGATAGATAGATAGATAGATAGATAGATAGATACACGCATGTACATATATGTGTGTGTCTGTGTGTGTGACACGATTCTTAATTGGCACTCAAAGACTATTGACAACATAAGTTTGTTTTTTTTTTCTAATAAATTTATATCTACAATAGGATTTTATGAACTAAAAGCATTTCTCCATGATTTCCTTATTTCACTTGTTTAAAGGGTTTCATAATTTCGAGTCTCAAGATTCAAGACAAATATTGTCTATTGTTTTGCACCATACTGCGAGTTAACGGGTTTAAAAAGTGCCAAACTTCGCAGCATCTGAATAATTTGCATTTCATCGATTTACAGCATCCTGGCTGCCTTCAGACTTAAAGGTCAATAAGCAGGTATTAAAGTAATCAGTGGCTTAGAACGTATATTTTTTGCCATGTCGGCAAATCTGAAAGCGAGCTATGGTCTCTTGAACAATGTGAATACGACAGGAAATGGCCTGTAATCGTATAACCAATTGGAACACTTTTTAGTCCGAAGATTTTGCCCATAAAGACTCACGCACTGAATTCTGTAACAATTAGACCCGAGAAGAAACAACTAGAGATATAACTTCTATTCCGACATCAGATTTTTCACAGCCAGTAAAAGACATTGTGTAAACATGGCTCACTGAAGAAAAACCCAGACTCTGAACCAACTACTCAGATTGTGATAATCACATGTTGCTTAGAATAAGTCGATAGTGACGACGAAGATTCTCACCAATTTTTTTCATTCTCTTCCACTTGGCGATATTTTCACTTATTGAAAAAGAACAGGCATCAATGAAAATTTACAATAAATAATTTAGTCATTTGTCGCAGAAGAGTTGATTGATTCTTTAAGATGCTAATTTTTCGCACAAATCGTACTGACTATCCTTACATCAGTAGAATTACTGGCTGAATGGTGTCATCTTCCATTTGTCGATCTTTCAAACACAGCATAGCCGCAGAAATTTACGGAACTAAAGCTACACACAGAAACACACACAAGCACACACACACGCATATATATATATATATATATATATATATATATATATATATATGTATAGGAAACTATACTCGTTTCGAAAAACCTTCGAATTTTTGATTTGACAATAACCAAATCAATCACGAAGGAAAAAAGTTTTTAAAAAAAGAAAGAGCTAGAATCACGAAAGTCTGTTGAAAAAAATCGCACAGATGCAGGTTTAAAGCCCAAAGAAAAAAAACCGACACGTGTAAACAACTAACTTAAAGAGCTCAATACAATATATATATATATATATATATATATATATACATACACACATAGGTAAGATCTCAGACGTATGCCAAATCGGTAAGTTCGATCCCGGCTTAATGCAATCGGACATCTAGCCACACTGAAGAACTGTTATAGCCCGAAACATCTGTGGATGATTATATATGCTCCGGAAGGCCCTTCGATAGAGCCTACTGGCGTATTTCATATCGAAGTTGCTAAAATTTCATTTGTCCTTTGCTTACACCGACAGATTAGGGGTAGGATCTCTGACTGATACCAAATCGGTCGAGTATCGATCCCGACTTGAAGCAATCGGGCGTCTAGCCACAATGAAGAGCTGTGATACAGCGAGATAGTCTGTTTGTGGATTAATATATATATATATATATATATATATATATATGCTGTATCAAAAACACTTCTGCAAATTTTTGGGGCGAGTTCCTCACCTCAAAACAAGTAGAATGTTCCATATAAACATATATCCACAAATCCTTCGTTTTTGAGTTATTAGGTTTAAATTTTTCACGGATGTTTTCATGCAGACTAGCTTATATTAGTCATTCGTTCATATCTTTAGCTAGTGTGTCTTCAACTTTGAACGTGTGAGGTAGTTTGTTAACGGAGAAGTGTTCCGTTTAATAATGGCAGTATATTGATATCGTGTACAGGCAGATATGATTTTCACACACGAGCGCGCGAACGGTAATGGACGCGATGCTGCACGGGTGTATCCGATTACCTTTCCAGACCGAAGACTGCCGAATCATCCAACATTTTTTTGCTATTTATATTCGCATTGCTGAGACAGGATCCTTGACATCACTGGAATTGTATGTGACTACACAGCCCGTATTAGAGAATCTGTTTTCAGGCAATTTATTTCGAACGGGATTCAAGACCTTCTGTAGGATGTATTCTTGCTAATATGTGGTTCTTGAATGATTGGGCTCCAACACATTTTAGTCATATTGTTCACGATGCACTGGATGATATCTACCTAGATAGATGGATACGTAGTGAGGGACAGGTTCTATGGCCTGTCCTTTTTTCCGTCCTCAATATTTTTTTTATTTTTATCTGTGGACCACCGAAAAAAAATTCTTTATATAGCAGACATTAATAATGCAGAGACATTTCATCAACTTGCCATGAGGTCTGCGATATAATTCCTCAACATATGGGAATATTTGAAATGGTCCGCCAGAAAATATCCGACGGGTGCATGTGTATGTAGAACAAAGGGGATGACATTTTGTTATGAGTTGCTATTTTGAGGTCCAGAATTGGCTTTTTGGACATGTATTTATATGGATATTTTACGTAGTTTTGGTATTATGAACACATCCCAAAGATTGTAAAAATATTTTTGATACGCTTCGTATACATGAACAGTATGTATTTTGGCATCACATATTCAACCAAAGAAACGTCAAAGTATATCTGCTTAATATTTTTATTATAAGTTTCCAACTTTCAGATAAAATGCTGGGTATCATGATCGATGTTGTGGATAGTGTGTACTTTCGACTATCGCAGTTATTAAGAAATACTGGTTTGGTAGTTTTAACTCTTTGTCTGCAATTTAGTATTCATTAAGACCATTTCAAACATTCAGCGTTCTAATGAATTCCCGGATGCAGAAAAATTATTTAAAGCTACAACGTAGGTCTAACGTCTATTCGTTTATCTATATGCACTTCGAGTATCGAAAGTGTTTGAATAAAAACAACAAAATAAAATCTTCAGGTCGTTTATCCACAACTTCGAACATAATACTCAACATGTTATTCGAAAGTTTCAAAACTATAATTAAAGATTAAGCAGACAAACCTTGTCGGTTCTTTATAATCAAACTTATATATATATATATATATATATATATATATATATATATATATATATATATATATATATATATAGAGAGAGAGAGAGAGAGAGAGAGATATATAAACATATATATTAGGTTGGTGCAAAAAAGAATGACGTAATATTGTCGTTTCTGACGTAAAAAATACGTCAAAAACGACATTATTACGTCATTATTTTTGCACCAACCTAAGATATATATATATATATATATATATATATATATATACGCACGCACACACACACACATATATATATATATATATATATATATATATATAAGTATAGGACTGGTCTATACGGAATAAATTCCAATATATTTAAATAAATAATTATATATATATATATATGGGAAATAATCATCTAATTTTTCTATGATAAAATCATAATCTATGATAACATAGATGTTCAGATATGTATTTTACTTTCGAAATATTCTCTCAATGGAAATTCACAAATTTCTCTAACATTTAATGTTGAAACATTATTTTATTTTTATAGGACTATTATTATTCAAGGCAATGATAGTATTTAATTCTTTATTTTTCTCCTTCCTTTATCTCATTACATATTATATTTTATGAAGTTTTTTTTTTTTTAACTTTTCAATATATGTGCAATTTCTTTGCTTACCGATTCAATTTATATCTAATTCATTCTCATGTTATTGAAATTTTAGAATTTCCAAACTTTATTTGATACGTGATGAATATAGATTTTTATTCTTTTACTTCACCTTCCATTCTTTTTCTTCTGACTTTTCTCTTGTGTGTCTTCTCCCTCTTCTTCAGCATTTCCTTTTCTTTTTTTCTTTTCGTATTCTTATTTTTCTTTTTCTATGCCCTACTCTTCATCATGTTTTATCTTCTTTTTTTTTCGTTTACTTCCTCTTCTTCTTCTTGTGTCAATGTTGACACTAAGTTTCCAGATTCTATTATTTCCACATCCTTTCAAATCGAAAATGATAATAGCACTCTAATAATACATGTCTATGACACTCTAAGAAATTTAATATTTAGAAATTCCTGTTTGCCTTTTTTTTGCTATCAGTAGCCCCTGTTTCTTTTGTCTTCACTACGATCTGTGAGTGTGAAAATTTCCAAGAATCTTTTCCTCTGTATATATGGAGAATTTATCATCTGTCACTATCTTTGTGAGAGTAACAGTTTTGTTGTAGCACGAGATTTTTCTGAAAACTTTGTCCATGTTATTACTTCTATATATAGAAATGTTGAAATAGATTTATTTTGAGAGTGTTACGAGTACATGATTTAGAAGAGACCAGGAATACAAATTTAAACACCTTGAGTATAGATGTATTCACATCACCAAGATATTCAAAGGACCAGCAATACAAGAAAACGATGATGTCAGATGAAATTATCGATGGGTTAAAAACGAGAGACCATACAATACCAAAACAGTCTGTGAATTTTTCAGTCGATTTTTTCCTGTCCTGCATTTTAGTGTACATTGGAACATTGTAGATTGACAGTGGTATGATACATAGTTGTTAAGACGTCGCTATTTAAAGTGCCTCTTCAATGACGGCGGATACGACGTCTTCCATCGGGCTTGTTTTCTTTCATCTGATTATGTATTGCACTGTGTCCATTGCTATAGATCTACAACGGAGAAGCTTAGCGATGCTACAGTAATATCTCATTTCTAAATAATAAATGAATTATATAATATCGATATAGAGGAAAACCTAACTAAGCCAATCTTCCTCGCGCTGGTTAAGAAAATATAATGGAAGCTCGGTTGGTGGAATACTAGCTTAATGAAGCAGATATGTCTATACGAATTAGTATACATAGAAGTCATTGCGGAAATAGACTTCAAATCTGCTAATAACAGAGTAACTTCTTGAAAGATAATCTCAAGAGAAACGCAAAGTTATACAAATTGATTTAAGAATCAGCAATGCAAACGTTGCATATCGTAAATTCATTTTGCAATGAACGACAAAAAGACCTATTTAAGCTGACATGAAAATTCATTTAATTTCGGGAATTTATTTAGAAAATATAATAGAACTAGCTTAAAAGCAGCACTATCAAGAGGCATTTAAGCTAGCTCCTACGGAGTGCACTTGTTTGGTCTATCATCAACATATTGGGGAGGAGTAGATGTGATAGGCAACAATACACTACAGAACACAGAAATGATCGCTGCATTTAAGTACTGCATAAATATTTAAGCTTACCTTTTGAAAGTCCAACGATAATTCTTCTGACGCCAATCAATCTGGAAACAATTTGATGTGCCGAGGTCCTTAAATTCCGTACAAACAATTCTGTTTATTTCATGAAAATCTCTCGGGGGATTTCTCAACTGATTTCGATTATTCCCAAAATTATTTTCAAGTTATAATCATTTTATCCAATAAAAAATATCGTAAAAATTTCGCAGTGAAAATTTGCAGTAATGAACACTTGGGAATCCAAAATTTCATAGCGGGTCTGTATGCGGCTCGGAGATGGCATGTTTCCAAAATGGTATGATATGTTGAGTTACGGCCTCTAGTTCTAAAATGTGACACACTGACATTCGCATTTATTATATAGATAATTTAGGAGATTTACTTGGAAGATACGGCTGCATTCAGGCATAAATTAAATTTCGCAAGCACATAGAAAAATGAAAAGGCTTTTTTTTAAAATAGAAGCATATCCCCATTGGATATAATCAAAGTATACAGCGAAGCGATTCTAAATTAACTAGATTCCTGCCCGGACTTAACATTGGTGGATGCAAATTTAAATAACTTATGGTATAGAGATGACACTGCTTTAATGGCGGAAATCAAACACTTGAAACTACAAAATATGTCAAAAAAGAAAACTAGAAATATAGATTAACCATTCAGTTTGAGAAGACACAAATGGATAGTCGCGAGCAAAAAGGACACACTTTTGAAGCTTTTAAACAGCCGATTGAAAACTTAAGACAGAAATATTAATGTGCATTAGAATAGGAGGTTAGTCTTACCAGTATCTAAAAAAATGTTTTCAGAAACAGGAATTCAGTGTTAGAAACAGAGAGCTGAAATATTATGTAATATCAGACATTCCATATGTCTGAATGCTTAATAATGTCTGATTGGATGAAATGCCCAATTTTGACATCAGGGATGTAATTTTACAGAATACCACAGGCTTAACATGTGAGCAGCTAGGAAGGGTTCGGGAAACGGGGAAATGAAGTACACTTGTACTTAGAATCAAAGATAAGTGAAATATCTGTGAGACATAATGCACCGCCGCAATGAAATATGCTACGGATGATGTTCGTTTGTTGTTTAACTGGATATCAACTACTTATGCGCCATATAATGCCGAAATTGTATTTTCTTGGGAACATTAGCAGTTTCATTTTAACAAATTTCCTGATGACAATTATTTTTTTAAATATTGCCGATATACTTTTAAAAAAAATATTGCTCGTTATGGTTTTACTTTCAAAATACATTGCTGGTAATTTCACTATAAATATGTATTATTATATTTTCAGAGTTTGACATCAGTTTGCCGGTTAAGTGTTTCTCCAGAGCAGTGACCCTAACTGGTGCAACTAATCCGTGTTAGGTTATACCTGGGAACAATAGCAATTGTTCCACCCTTTCTACAACTTCCCAATGAGAGGTTATGCTGCCGGATGTAGTATTATAATCCTAACCAGGACGATATTCTGGCGAAATTTGCTTATATGAAAACTTTTGAACAAAAAGGGAGATCTAGACCGTTGTATGGAAATTAACCTAAACGTCTGGATTGACCAGACATTAATGTAACCAAACACATCAGTGGCTTAGAAGTATTGATCTTAGTGAGAAGACAGAAGCCCTTATTATCACAGCACAAGCTCAATATCTTCCAAGTAATGCGTACAAAGCCAAAATCAACAAAGGTGTCTAGAATCACGCCTGTCGCTTATGCTATAAATTTGATGACAGTGTTAATCACATTTTATCAGTGTTCCTAGTCGTTTCTGAGAAAGAATTCGTTATAAGACATAACAAGCTAGGACAATATATTCATTGGCATGTCTATTCGAAGTATGGTATAGATGTTCCGGATACATTGTACAATTACCAGATCGTGATGGATTGAATTTACGGTGCAATCAGCAAAGAAAGAAAGATTGATACAAATAAACCAGACATAAGCATAAAATATTTAAGAAAGGAACTTACAAAGTAATTGATATGACGTGACGACAGGATACCGATGTTTCTAAAAAAGAATTTCAAATACTCTCAAATTATAAAGACCTTCCAAACAAATAAACAAATATATGTAAAATTAAAATTAGACATATCCCTGTCGTGATAGAAGCATTGCGTATTGTAGAGAAGGGTACTGGAAATTTTTTGAGTGAAGTTCTTGAACGTATCATCTAAGAGCTATACAAGTACATTTTGTGCAGAACTGCACATCTAACTGAAACATCACAAATGCGAATTGGAGTAATTCTTAGAGTGTTACTTTTACTCACAGTCACAAGAGGAACTTGGAAATTAGGCACTTAAAATTACTCACAGACAAGATGATACCTTACACAATAACAATAAATAAATACTCGTTACTACTGTGATTATATATAATGCTAACCGCTAACTTTTTCTTATTTTATGTGAGAGAAAATATATGTAAAATGTTATTATTCACATGACCGTTTTGGTTGATTCTATACTGTTTTCACTATATGCTTTGATAGCTTGCCATATATTCTAATATTTGTTGGAACTTTTTTTTAAATAGAATATTAATTTGCATGTGCCATGTAATGGATTGGACGTGAATTCGAATTCGACACCCCGATTCCGTTCTCCGATTGAGTAATCGGAAAGACGAGTTCGAACCCTAATCGAATCCATTGCATGCACATACGTGTTAATAACCTTGGAAAATGTATGAATCCAGATCTTCTTCTCCGGTGATGGTTAAATAGTAGGACAAAATGGCTTCTATAGCCTCGAATGACAAATGGCCTACCGCAGAATGAAATGCAAACCGACTGCCGGAAAAAAAAAAATCTGCTCGTCAGTCATGTATCCAAAGATACATGATCACCTAAGCGTGTATCATAGCACATAACTGAATGATGTGCCACCCACACACATCTATATATATATTTCTAACTAGTTCGAAGTGTCGTTTTACAATTTCATGCAGTTAATTCACAGTATGTTAAACAAGGCGAAATTTCATTTATTCAGTTGTCGTCTCTTAAGGAGTATAATATGTTTCATTTAGAATCCATTTGTATTGCTTGTATTTTATTTTCCTCTTTACTCTGGTATTCATAAATCAATTATGTTTTTCATAGATAATCTCAGCTCACTCTTACATTGTTATTTATTTATTTTTTTTTTTTGTTATTTGAACGACATTCGATGAAATTGGTAATAATAATTCGAATTGAATAACGGATATTATTTCTGTCAACATTAATCTTATCATGATATTATCCGAAAAAAAATTAACGGCATTGGAATAACCTATACTTTTCATTATTGCGCCCTCCTAAAATTGTTCTGAGTTCTTCAAAGGCTATTCAATCTAGGTTTTAAATGACATCGATGGAAGTATTTGACAATGATTAACTGTAATTTGCAGAAATAGCTCAAAAAACAACCTATAGAAAATAATACGAAAATATAATACAAATACATGACAAAGATTATACTAACAGCATATTATATATATATATATATATATATATATATATATATATATATGTGTGTGTGTGTGTGTTTTAAATTATTTATATATATATATATTATTTATATATATATATATATACATATCATTTATATATATTTGTATATGTTATTATTTATATATATATATTTATTATTATTTATATATATATATTATTTATATATATATATATATGTTAAATTATTTATTTACATATATATATATATATATATATATATATATGTATTTATAAATATGTATATATGTTTATATAAAAATAGTTATTAAATAAGTATATTTATATATACATATCTATAAATATATATTGATATATACATGTATATATTCACCCACCCCCATATATATATATATATATATATATATATATATATATATATATATATATAGAGAGAGAGAGAGAGAGATAAAGTCATCCACAGACAGACTGTTTCATTGTATCAAAGCACTTCAGCTTGGCTATACGTTCGATTGCTTCAAGTCAGGATCGAAAATTTACGGATTGGCCATCAGTCAGATATCCCACCTCTAAGCCGTCGGCGCACGGCAGAGAGAAATGGACATTTTATTGTTTTCTATACGAAATACTATTCAAGTACTAATTATTCTTTTAGCCGCTGGAGGCTAAAAGAATAATTAGTACTTGAATAGTTATGCATTCATAGGAGGCAGTGTATTTTAAATTAACCCTTCCATTTACAGAATTGTATCGAACGGTCTCCGAGAGCATATATATATATATATATATATATATATATATATATATATATATGTGTGTGTCAAAGTGAAAAAAGTTTGTTTTGTTCTGTGTTTTGTCATTACAATCTGTCTGATTTCGTTTAAATTATTTTTCTTTTTGTTTCCATGTTAATCAATATCCTTCAGTGTGACGATAGAAGCTTTGCAATGATAAAACACTTCACTAAAACGCAAATGTTTAAACAATGCCTTGATTTCACGATTATGCATAGTAAATTTCCACCCTCAAAAATGAATCATTACAAGCAGATCTTTTATCAAATTGTGGGATATCTAATAACAAATGTGATGGAAACAAGAAATAGTCTTTATGAAATCGGCTATACTACAAACAAAAATCCCAATTGATGGAAAGAAATTTGACATTAAAATGACCAGTGTCACTCGTTTTAAGAAAATGAAACTTATTTTTATGTTT
The DNA here is from genome assembly GCA_963932145.1 of Acanthosepion lycidas. Lineage (NCBI taxonomy): Eukaryota > Metazoa > Mollusca > Cephalopoda > Sepiida > Sepiidae > Acanthosepion > Acanthosepion lycidas. The sequence goes on from OZ010579.1 coordinate 42,949,840, forward strand.
AAGATCTGATTTCGTAACGATTTGCGGTGATGATCATGTCGCTGTAGCCTACAGGGATCAATTTTCTCGTGTGTCTCAGTGTGATTGTTTTTATTCGATAAGAAGAGTAAATGCGACTGCCGGTAATAATTATAAACGTCTCCTCGAAAGGAGTAAGTCATTTGTTGCAAATAGAATATGATACCTTTTAGCTTCTAACAAATTTGAAATTCGTGACAACTGGAGGCTATACAATATTTTCTTAAATGTGACACCATTTAGGGGCGCAAAAAGAGGTTAAAAGAAGGAAAGGAAAAAGAGAAAGAAAAGAAAGAAAAAAGAGCCAGTTTATTAGGGAACAGACAACTTAACTTAGGTGATAACGGGTGGCCACCCACGAGAAATACCATTTGAAAATGTTATTTTGATAATGAAAGACACTGGTGAGGGTTCTGTCGGCCATTATCTTGGGGCTGGCTGGCAGGGTCCAGGTTAATACATTGTTTTGCTTAGATAGATAAAAAATTAACTGTATCTTTGTGGCAAGCAGATTGTCGGGGGTGGTGGGGTTCCCTGCAAGGAAATTTTAAAGATAAAGTCACCTACGAGAAGAGACATTTGAAAATGCCGTTTTGATAAATGAAGAAAGGTGAAAATTCTTATGGCCATTGTCATAAAGCTAATTGACAAACACCAAGTGGGTACAGAGTTTTAAATATATAAAGGTTTACTGGTGTCATGATGGAAAACAATTTAATAGGTCATCCGTTGACCACACACAAAGAGAGTCATCTCTAGGTTGGGTCTTTGTCGATGGGAGGTGTCATTGAGAGAAAACACATCTGGGCTGTGTTGGAATTTGAATATGACAGCGAAACAATATTTCGTTGGCGCCGAAGAATGAGTGTGTCTGGTTGACTAGCCTCTTAGTGCTGGCGAAAATCTGATTGAAGTTTTCCATATGCCGTGACGTTAGGATAAGAATTGAGATTGTCACTCTACGGGTCGTATTGTCCTCTTGGCGGCCAGAGAAGAAGAGAGAAACAAAAGAAAGAAAAGGAAAAGAAAAAGATTTTTTTTTTCTTTGAACAAAATATATATTTTTTAAGAACAAGGCTAGTCTAGTCACGCCCACACTGTTGATCGACCATTGGTTGAACGCTAACCAGCCAGGTGGAGGTGATCATGTGACGCAAGGAAGCAGCCGCAGAGAGTTTAAGTATGAGGGATTAATACGAAGAAGTGGGAAGGACCGTCGACGCCCCTCTGGAGCATGGTGGGTTGTCCATATGAAAATAAGAGAAGGTGGGAGTAAGAGAAGACTTCCAAAAATGGAAATAATAAATTTTTCCTGACCGAAAACAAAAGAAGTGGTTTATGGATTTAGACTTATCAAGGAACCTCAAACCCCGACGAGCCCACCCCCGGTTTTGAATCGGCGTCCATATAAGCAAAGTCGCAGCGAGCAAAAATTAGTTGAAGTTTAGTTTAGTTAGTTTTGAGTTCGAGAGAGAGTTCCAGTTGAGAGCTCTGAAGCCCCGCTACAAAGAGCTGACCAAGATTCGCGCAACTTCCGAACTCATCTTCTAACCAAGAACAATTTATTTTTTTTGAAGAACGACTTAGACTCACGCCACCAAAATAAGCTTTGTGAATTTCGCCTGAAAACCACGTGTCACAATCCATATAGCGGGTCGGGAGATAGACGCAGTCCTATGTATCCAGCAAACAGATATAAAGTATTGTTATCCTTTTTTTGATACCATTTTCGACTTATTATTTTATTTTGCCCGTACTTGTGCGATACCGCCCTCATTCGAACTCAAGCTTGCAGTACGGCCCCAACGCTGACTGATTTCGTCTGCCTAAGATCAATTCACAACGTGGGTAGGCAGACTGGAGATCAAAGTAGTTACTTCGGTAACCAGACGTTGGAAGCGGGTTGGGAACGACGAGGCTGATATCGAATCCAACCAGATTGCCATCCGAATCACTTAAAGGTTAGATCATCACAATTGGTGCCGTGACAGCAGGATAAGACTCTTGATCGGTTTTGGATGTCACATAAATAAGAGTATCTTCCTTTCGTCTTCTCTTCACTCAATATAAAATTGTTAACTTATAAAGAAGATTGTTTTGCTAGTAGATTATTTTCAAATACGGCACTTGTCTCATCTGAAGTATCTTTTTTTCCTGACATTCCACTAATTACCTAATGAGTTATATGCTTATAACTCATTCCATGATTCCTGATTCCATCTCTAGACACCCTCAAAGCTTGCACACTTGAAGGTATCTATTCAATAGTCTTTATGAAGGTTGCTCCCGAACTAACTCCTGTTCTCTCTAAACAATAAAATATGTGCCACGCTGCCTCTTGCTTTCCTGCTCATTGGAAATCCTCTTTCGTTCTCCCTGTTTTTAAGGGCTCAGACGAACAGTTTGATCTATCTAAATATCGGCCAATTACGCTTGTACGTTTTTTTTTGTTTTTTTTTTTGGCAATTTAATACAATCGCTTTTCCGCTCAGGATTGGTAAACCCTCTCACCTCGCAGGGTCTTCTTTCCGATGAACAATATCGCTTTAGCTTCTCTAGTAGAAATATTATAGTATTTCTGAAATATTTTAACTGATGTAATCTTTTTTATGACATCTTGTAATTAAGGTTGTCTTGAGAGGTTATCGTGATAGATTGTTTTGCATGAATTCAGTCGCCAACAAGGGCTTTTTCCTTGACATTATGTTGTTGCAAATTGTCATCAACAACCTTCCTGGTAGTATCAGTTTTCAAATCGGTATCTAACCTGACAGCAGAAGCATTTATTCTTGTTTTACTAGTAAATATCAGCGCTTCGTAAATTCAAATTAGCCACAGATGCAAAAATTATCTATACTCTCTTGTTAACTAGAGCAAGAAACAGCATATTATTTTTAATGCCTCCGAGACGAAGTTCCTCACATCTAATCGTCTGAGAGAATCCCGTTGGCCTTCTATCAGTATAAATGATGCTAAACCCTAGACGCCTGATTCCTTCCGCATTCTAAAAATAGTGTTTTCCACTGACATTAGGTCCAATGATTTTACTGAAGAATTTTCTTGGTCTGCTGCTACGAAAGTTGTTTCCTTTGATTTGCTAGCCAGTTTTTCTCGCCGGGATCGACCTTACATATTCATAAGTCTGCAATCCTTTTTTCTTTTAAATATTGATTTTGCATCTGGTTGATACACAACCTTCATATGTAGAGATTCTTGACAACATCGAAATAAGAATCTGCAATATTAATGATCCTAACCTGGCATGTTCGTTTCAGTTACATTCCAACTGGCGTAATATATCTTCCCTCTTTCCTTTCTGTAAATTCTTTCAGAGCAATTGCTGTCACTAACATTCATCTAGGTATTTATTAATCCACCCACGAGGATCAAATGTGGCACAAAGCCGGTTTAATGTGGGTATCTCCGAGCCCGTAGGCTCGGCCAAAAAAATGACCTTTGAACCCGCCTATGTCCATCTATGGTATATACAGTGATACGGACCTCAATGGTAACTGTTGAATCAGACATGTAATCAATTTAATAAGAGATTCACTATTTACATTATTCGGACTATTGTCTACATCTTTGTTGCCTAATTTATCACAACTTTTCGGACTTTCCATGCTCTGGAAATTCTTCGAAAAGAAATATAAAGGGGAGACAGGCCGTCTCTTTAAGTTAAAGCTTCAAGAACACCAAAAAGCTGTAACAAAAGTGGTAATGAAAAAATGAGGCGTCTTTCACCACATATGTAGAGAACAGGGAGATCACTGCCCTCTGTGGGATCAGGTTGAAATCATAGACAAAGTAAATTATTGGAAAATTAGTAAACTCAATGAATCAGCACATATGCTATTCCACAAAAAATTCCAGAGCCGACAAAGTATAGAAATGATTATACTATGGGAATCAGTAATTAGGAGTGCTAGAGGAAAGCAATATCAAATATGAGCTGTGGTTAAAAAAAAAAAGCAATGGTAACAATAGCAATATGGGCACTTTTAAAAATGGTTGCTGAAGACATATACAGATGTCCTTAAGGACAGATGACAGAGTGGATAAAGGCGTTGGTTAGATCCAGTGACAGGACCCAAAGAGTTGTGAGTTCAATACCTGGTTAAGGCTGTGTAGAACTTGGAGAGGTGAATTATCATGAGATAACTGATCACTGATATCCATTAGACATGGCACGTGGAACTAGAACGGTCTACACATGGGAGCGAAATAAAGGGTTCAGTTTGATATTCCAACCACCTAAAGAAGGCAGGCGCGTACAACGGCCGAAACGTTGTATTAAATATGGCAACAAAGATGAGGATGATATTTCGAATGATGTAAATAGTGTACATAATACTTCATCTCAGAAATATAAACAGGTATTGAAGAGACGCTCTGTTTTTTATTTCTAATTTTCTTCCTTCCCTGTTTATTTACTTATATATTTATTTTTGTTTACGACCTATCTGGATTCAGTCTTGATTCGGCGAAGAGAGGGGAAGAAAGGAATTCGGGGTCTCTTGACCACAAACAAACAGAATGATGTCCTAAGAAATAGTAGGGAGGGAGTTTGATGTGCTTGACAACAAACAGAATGGCGTCCTAACCAAATGAATAAGAACCAGTTATTTACGCTCACGTGACACACATCAGCAAGTGGTATTTTATTATTGTAATTTTGGTTTCCCAGTGACCTTCTACGACAACAGTTCAGGAGATAAATAAACTTTCATCATGCGATCGTATGGGATGAAAAATACATCCACATGCGTATTTTATTACTTACCGTGTAAGAAATAAAGGAAAATCATCCTGGATATCTTGGTCTTTTTGACAATTTAATAGGTAAATAATAAAGGATCATTGCATTCAAATAGATAAAAAGGAATTACTTTCATACAAAGGAAAAAAGGAAAGTACTTTCATCTTGAATGCAATGTAATAAACTAAGGGGAAACAGAAGACAAACATTATTCCAAAATCCTATATTTGAAATTGAGGAAGAAACATCAGCTTAACTTTGTGAACATTCTACACACTGCAGCAACACTTTTTGCCATTGCGAATTATCGAACTACAAATTGCTGAAAGACAAATGTTTGAACTGTCATCAAATATCAATTAAGTTTGCTTTTATTAACTGTACGTTTGCCTCTCAATATTTTCCCATCTTTTGTATTTTGCAATGTAAAATTTATTTACAAATATTAATCCTTGTTCGTCGGTAACTCTTCATGTGTTCCTATCTCAGCGAACCCAATTTTTTCTTATTTTTTTAACCTGGGGTTTCATGTCTTTATTACGAATTCATATCAATACACATTAAAAATCTAACTACAGCATTAGATTGGTGGCAAGTTCTCGTAATTTTCCGGTTAAAATGCCTAGATGTGAGGGTAAGTTATCTGTTAAAAGTTTGTTCTATGGCACGCCTCGTTCGTGGAGCTGTCTTCCGGCTTCTTGCTTCCAAGAAAACTTTCATCTTAAAAGTTTTAAATACAATGTTAATCTTTTTTAGTATTTTCTTGATTGTCGCCACGTGGGCTACGATGTGAAAACGTGATTAATGCTCAACAAGCGTACATATAAATTTTAGATCAAAATAGAATTATTTTCATTTTTCATTCAAAATACTCAAATTTAGGAATACGTTTCACAGCGTCACCCACGTGACGACAACGTGACCATGTTTAAACGGAACGCTGATCATATAAAACTTTCAGTTATCTGTTTGGATAAGTCTTGTTCATGTTATTCCCGGGCGGTGGCTGGGGGGATCCCCTAGAGATAGCCTTAGCTAAGGAGGCCCTGGATCGATCGAATAGCGAGCGGTACATGGGTCAGGTAATTAGACATCATTTAAGCAAGACGTCTTCCGAAGCCGTGAACTTGGGCGCAGATCTGCGCAGGGAAGAGGTCCGTCGAGGTGGCAATCGTTACATTCGTGAAGTCAAATACCCGGAGGGGCGTACTCTTCAAGCCACTGACGACATGTGCGGAGCATTTCGGCGCCATTTCGAGAACCGGTTTACCAAGGAGCCTGGTCTCCGTGAGGAGGAGTTTCGTAGCTATTTGGCTGACTTTCATCGGCTTTCGCCGACTGAATCGGCTAGCTGCGAGGGAGAGATTACAGAGGGCGATGTCTACGCGTTTTTGAAGAAGGTCGGCAGAGGCAAGTCGCCCGGTCTGGATGATTTGCCCTATGAATTGTACTTGAGGCTGTCGCACATCTTTGTTCCAATTTTGACTGCAGTGTTCAACAACTGGTTTCGGTCGGGGTCCATCCCCAACCGGATCACCAGGGGTGTGATCACTCTGTTGAAAAGGGACAAAGGTGGTGGGGGGAACCTAGATGATTACAGGTCCATAACTCTGCTAAACACAGAGTTAAATATTATGGCCAAGATTCTGCAGGAGCGTTTGCAGTTAGTTGCCGAGTCTCTGTTGGGACCTGAGCAGACTTGTTCTGTGAGGGGCCGAACAATTCAGAGCAAGCTGCATCTGATCCGCGCGATTATAGAGGGTGTAAAAGACGACGAAGAAACCGCGCTGATCAATTTGGATCAGTCCAAGGCATTTGATAGGGTCGACCATCGCGACCTTCCTACAGTCCTGCAAGCCGCTGGATTGGCACCCAATTTCTGCCGCTGGATTAGCCTCCTGTATCGCTCCCCCAGTGCTGTGGTACAGGTGAACGGAAGGCTGTCGGACGCGTTCGTGCTGTCTAGGTCGGTTCGTCAGGGTTGTCCGCTGTCGCCTCTCCTTTATGCTTTGGCGTAGGAGCATCTCCTTCGCCGGCTGAAGGACGTGACCGGCAGTCAGGTCCTACGTGGAATTGCCGTTCCTGGAGGGTCTCGAGCCAGGGCTTCCGCCTACGCCGATGACGTATCTGCTTTCGTTTCGTCCCCCAACGACGTTTAGGTGGTACAGAAGGCGCTTGATCGGTACGAGAAGGTGACAGGCGCCAAAATAAACTGCGACAAGTCGCCCGGCTTGCGGTTAGGTGCCTGGAAGGGGGTCGCTCTTCCGGACCGCTTCGGTTGGACAGACGGTCCTGTGCGCATTCTTGGAATGTGGTTTGGGCCTGACCTCCAGCTGGAGAAGAATTGGTCTGAAGTACGAGCAAAGGTCGATTCCGCCGGTCAGACTTGAAATCGACGGAGGTTGTCCGTGAAGGGAAGGGCGGAGGTGTGTGCTACATACATTTTCCCCCTGATTCTTTGTCGATTGTCCGTACTTCCTCTCTGTAAGACTCACAAGAAGGCGCTTGAGCTATCGCTATCCTCCATTTTATGGAGGGGACGCGGGAATCGGGTCGACAGACGAGTCTGCACTAAACGTCCGTGTCATGGGAGGCTGGAAATGCCGCACATGCCGAGTCACATCCGTGCATCTAGATTGACCTTCCTACGCCGTGCATTGACTGGAGGAGATCCAATTCTGGAGGGGATTGTTATGGACAAGTCCCCTGGCCTTACCATCAGTTCCCCCATCTCGCGGGTTAAGCGCGGTCGTAAACACCGAGATCAATCGGTTTTCCTTCGCGAGTGTCGGTCGGCCTTGAGGGCCGTTCCCCGGTCCAGTGACCTTTCTCGGCCGAGGAAGGTCTTCTATCGTGAATTAATGGAGAGGCCCGCGAAGGATCCCCTACGAGATACGCTCGGCTTGTCGGAGGAGGATTACCTCAGTAACCTTGAGTTTTCGCTTAGCTGGAGATTGGCTCGGAATCGGCTGCCTCTCAACGACAAGGCTTTCATATGGGGCTTGCCGGATTTGCCAGACTGTGAACGGTGTGGCCTTGCCTTAAAAGAAACGGGAGCGCACGCCTTCTACCATTGCCCCCAGATCCGCCCCTTATGGGACCATGTCGGCGAGCTGACGGCTCGTCTCGCTCCTGAACAGCTTGTGTCCATTGATCGCGCATACGCGTGTGACAATGTGTCGCCCCCGTATTCCGGGATGAAACGGATGGTGTTTCTGACGCTGATGGCCACGGCTCGAATGGTGATTTGGACGACGCGAAAGGAGGAAGTCTTGCGAGGCAATCGTCTTTCTCATTCGGATCTAATTCGATTCTTTGAGCATCAGCTCAAGATGAAGATTAGATCGGATAGAAAACGATTGCATTCGACAGTCTTTAGCGAAATGTGGGTAAAAGAATCGAGCTTGCTTCGTGTGAATAGGGCTAGCCTTGATTTTCTCTTCTAGGTCAACCTTTTGCACATCGGGGTGGCTTCCTGTGGAACCCTCCCCTTGGTTAGGTTAGACAAGCTTCAGTGTAACTAGTTAATGTAAGTGTTGTTCCCGGCCTGCATCCCGGCCGGTCTTTGGTTATGATCCAAGTCGAGATTCCCATCCTCCCCAGTTTGTTTTGACTCCCCCACTTTTCATCTCGACTGGGTCAGTTTTATATTTTCCCATTCCAGCCTAATATTTTATACTTTTTCCCCACTCCCTTAGCGAGAGCGTCTCTTGATTTTGTCCCCTGGGCAGAATACAGCGGCCTCTCTGTTTTATGGGTTGGACGCTCCCTAC
>OZ010579.1:42968389-42990889 GCA_963932145.1 Acanthosepion lycidas
TTCCGTTGATCAATTTTGGACTGTTGATAAAACTGGGGTGTAATCGCCTAATATAGCAACTATGTCAGTATAAATGTCCTTGCGGGATAACCCCCTTTCCTTCAGGTAATTGATAACACCATGATGCTAATTGTTTTTCATTTTCAAGAGAAGTCGGTACTTATTATTTTAAAGTCTTCTTTAAACAGATTAGCTGAAATAAATAATGTTAAGAGATGAAATGGAAGCACAGAAGGTTTAACATATCTAGCGTCAGACCGTCCTAGTCACTCTATGAAATAATCAGCAAAACCTCTTATTTTATACTCTGAATTTCTGTATATTTTCAAAATCTCTAACCCTTCTTTCTTTTTTATTTATCTAAGAAGTTTCATTTTTCGCGTCTTGGTTCTAAATATAATAGCCTTTTACTTTCATACTCATTGCTCACTGTTTCCTATAATCGCATTCCGATTATCTCTGTCTATAAAACACTTTTCTGTTTCCTTAAATTACATCATCAACTATGCGAAAATTGTCCAAACATCACTGCTATATAAGTCGATTCATCTTACCCTCCTCCGTTTCCTTAAATCATGTCATCATCACTATTATATAGATGGGTTAATGTTACATAACGGCTGATAAGTTTTTTTTTCATTTTTTTATAACAGAATTCTCCATTTTCTTAAATGCTTGCTTAGTTTTGGCATGAAAACTGCTATTCCAATATGCCTTCCGATTTCGCTGTCACATTTGACATCGTCTCTTATGAAATTCATTAGACCGTTAAATATATGTAGTGGCATGAGTGTGATGCCAACAAATCGAACCTGGCCTCTTGTATATAACCTCCTGGCTTAAGAACAGAAATCCTGTGTCCTTACAGTGGATGATTACGATTTCGTTTAAACAGAAAACGCTGTTGCCCCTCAGCGTTGGCTTCAATTTTCACTCATATATATATATATATATATATATATATATATATATATATATATATATATGTTTGTATGTGTGTTCGCACGAGATGAGGAGTACGTGATTGGGAGGGATTGATAGAGAGAGAAAGAGAGAGAGAGAGATTGGCATGAGTAAATGAAAAAAAATATTCCTATTATTAATGCAACTTATAAACATTATTTTCATTCGTAATATTTATATCGTCATCGTTGATCCTATTATTACAAAGTTTCAGCCGTTGCCTTCCCGACCATAATCAGGTCTTTGAAGATCCGAGTGTATTTAACGGAATGTCTAACTAAATGATTTAAGTATTTTATTGTGATAGATTTTTCTCGTTCCGCTGTCACCCTTTGGAGATATTTCGAATTGTTCTTCCTTAGATATCTCGATTTGTTCTTCCTTAGATATCTCGAATTGTTCTTCCTTAGTACTACTCAATTATCGTTTGCCTTGATTCCACGGCATCAAATTACGGGCAATAAACTCAAAATAACTATGTCATAAATCCATTATCCAACGGTCTAATCCACGAGAAGAATTCAGTTTATAACAAGATGAAGATAAGTATTTCGCATAGTGTTCCGTTCCTTTCCGGTCTTTGCATTTCACAGCAGAATCAAATGTAAACGTCTTGTAAACGTTTATGGCTTGCCTCCTTAGCTACATTTGATTTGCATTTTTCAGCGCAGGCGTTGGAGAAATCGCTTTCTAAGAGACACCGAAAAGAGTGAAGATAAAACGTGAGGTTGACAGTTCCAGACACTAAGATGGTGTTAATTTATCCAGTCATACACTGTGGTCAATTGTCTGTTGCTGAAGATGCTATGAGACAAAGGCGCTGGCATAATAGAAAATTACATGCCTCCTTTTCCACCATCGCTTTGTTTAAAGAACATTTACTCGGGGCTTAGACAATACGTTACGCAGGTGCCAGAATTGAAAGGGATAGCTTTAGTCAAGCGATTTAGCAGGATAAAACGTAAAACACAGCGAACTCTACTTAACTGAGCTGCGTGGCATCTTTAATTAGTTCTTTTACGAGGAATTTTTTTTTTTGCCACTAGATTGAACATATTGTGTATAATTATCCCAAAATGCGTCCACGTTAATTGTGATATTTGAAGATGAAATATGAACTCCATGATTTATAGATACAGATGCTCATGAGAATCAAAGATCCGCTTAAAATTAAGCGATGGGTTTTAGAAGAATAACTGAGTCTCTACACTGGAACAAGACAAAATACTTTTTATACAGTCAGAAAAATGGAACCTGCTTTTCTGAAATAAGTTACATGATTTGGGCACCTCGACTTAATGCAATGGTTAACAAGCTTATCTCGCTAAATCACTTTCGGCCGAGTAGTGAATTCGATTCTCACTTAGTGCCACATGTAAGCTACGCTTGGAAAAGCACGGTAATGCACATGAATTACAGTATCATCGTGATTAATGATGTCGTTCTAATTGGCACTGAAGGAAATAGAATTAAAAGTTCTACTGGTCTTAATTAACATCAGCGGATTCAAATATATTCATATATTCAGCGCGCACATACTTTCTTTCTTTTTATGTGCTATGCCCTTTCAGAACGTAGGCAATCCTAGCTCCCCACGTCCCTCTAACGCTTGCTGCTCTCAACAAGATTCTTCCCTCTACTTACTCCCCTGGATCACGTTCTGTCATCCAACTGTTCAAGCTTGCCAGGTATGACACGCGCTACTTTCCCTTGTCTCTCTTTCCCTCTATTTGTCCCGTGAGTATCAGATTCACCAGACCCTCCTTCCTCATTATATGTCCCCGAAACTTCAGCTGGCTCTTCCTGATGTTAAGTCAAAGCTGTTACAGTTTTTTGTGTATATATACTGTAACTAGTGAGTTAGCTCAAATGACTTCTCACTTTATAGTCCACCAATAGAAGGTTAACCAATCAGAAGACGTAGAACATTCAATCCGTCGTGTATAAAGGCGGCCATTTTGTTCACTCTACCCGAATGTCCAGTCCAGCTTCTCAGGCGAAGAGAAACAGAACGACGAACTATGCTCTTCTACCTTTTACCAAAATATCCACTGCTAACCTGAACAACGCTTTCCTACTGTCTTCGAAATATTCACTGCTAACCTCTGGATTCTATACTCGAAGACGACCGTCATTATGAATAACAAAAGCCTCTTTCTTGTTTGCAACCTCAGTAAGACCTCATCTTTGATCACACACTAGGTCCATGATATCCTTATCATCTTTCTGTAGAAACACATCTGCGTTGCCTCGAGTCTCTTCTTCATCTTTGGGAAACTCGACCAACATTCGCTGCCATAAAGGAGGGCAGATCTCACGTAACAGCACCGTGTAATTTGTTACCAAAGAAATCCTTCTGTCTCGCAATACTCTGCCCAGCTTTTGAAATGTGTCGTTTGCCGTCCCAATACGTCTACGAATCTCCGTGTCGCAATTACCGTCCTCTGTCAATATGCTTGTCAGGTATTTTAATTTCCGCGTCTGCTTGATTCTAGTGTCGCCGGCCTGCAAATCACATTCCCGGCTCTTCCTCATACTGATGACCATGCATTCTGTCTTCGTATACTTTATGTTTAGTCCTTTCTTCTCACTCTTCGTCGCTACCTTCTGTAGGAGATTTTTCTGTGTTTCCGTGTCTGATCTCGGTACTGTCATCTGCCTATCTCATGTTGTTAAAATTGTGCATGTTTTAACATATAACTTTTGCCGCTGACATGAAGTGCAATAAATATGTCAAATAAACTGCTAGGTCTGCTGCTAAGAAAGATGTTTTAATATGTCATGCAAGGTATTTTTCACGCCATAATTTTTCTGACACATTTATAAGTCGACCACTCGTTGTTCTATTGAATATTGCTGCCAAATCTGGTCTAGTGCTTTGGCTACATTGGTAGAAATTCTTGATAAAAGACAGAGAATAATCTGCAATGTTTTTGATCATGTATCACGACTTCAGACACTTTGCAAATGCCGTAACTTTGATTCACTGTAACTTCACTGCAAATATTTTCAGGAAAATTGTTCTGATGCTATTTCCTCTTTAATACATACATTTATAAACATAAGCTCAGTACTAGATTGGCGGCATGGTCATATTATTTTATAGTTCACCGTATTTGCTATCAGATTTTTTTTTTCTCGCGGATATCTAGCTTGGAATTCCCTCGTCCGTTTTCTCGCTTTCTGACAAACGGAGATTTTCATAAATTTAAATGCAGTATCAGTCTTTTTCTTCACTCGATTATTTCCGTTTTTATTTTTTTTTCCTTAACAATGATTTTTCTAGTATCATTTCAGAGCCAATAACATCTACGAATCTCATTGTCGGACATACCGTCCTCTGTCAAGACGCTTCCGCCTCTGTTTGATTCTAGTGTTCCCGACCTGCAAATCGCATTTCGGGCTCTTCCTCTTACTGATGACCATGCATTATGTCTTCTTGTAGTTTATATTAGGTTGGTGCAAAAATAATGACGTAATAATGACGTAATAATGACGTAATAATGTCGTTTTTTGACGTATTTTTTAACGTCAAAAAACGACATTATTACGTCATTTTTTTTGCACCAACCTAATACTTAGTCCTTTCTTCTCATTCTTCGTTTCTACCTTCTGTAGGAGTTTTTTGTGTTTTTCCGTGTCTGCCCTTAGTACAGTGTCATCTGCGTATCTCATGTTGTGAAGGTTGCGCATATCTTAACATATAACGAATAAATATGTTAAATAAACTACTAGGTCTGCTGCTAAGAAGGATTAGTTAATGTTTCGCCATATTTTTTCTGAAACATTTGTAAGTCAACCACACTTTGTTCCGTTGAATATCGCTGCCACATTTTGTCTAGTTCTTTTGCTACATAGGTAGAAATTCTTGAAAATTACAGAAAAAGTATCTGCAAAGGTTTTGGTTATGTATCTCAACTTTAGTCACTTTCCAAATGCCGTAACTTTGATTTCCTGGATCTTCTCTACAAATATGTCCCGGAAAATTCTTCAGAGTGTATTTTCAGTTTAATACATAGATTTATGAATTCAAGCGCAGTACTAGATTGGCGATGTGGTCTTATTATTTTACAGTTCTATGTATAAGCTAACAGTTTCTTCTCTCGGAAATCTAGCTTGGGAACATCTCTTCCGTTGTCTTACTTTCTAAACAACGGTGATTTTCACTAAGCGTAAACGCAATATCAATCTTTTTCTTCTCTTTATTTATTTCCTATTTTTTTCTTTTTTTCTTTTAGCAATGTTTTTTTCTTATATTATTTCCGTGCCAATAAAGTGTCGCATCTAAGTGGCGTTATCGTCTTGCTCGTGATAGCAAAAATCTATTGGGTGTAAAAAAATTGTAAAAATCTAATAAGGGAGTGAGAGCAGAAATGGAAGAGGAATCAAGAATATAGTAAATAACGATTGACAGTGCATTTAAATTTTTAAAGATCAGAGTTGGCTGGAAGGAAAGAAGAAAGAAGTGCAGTTGAAGAAACTATTAATATAGAACTTCGTGTTAAATCGATCGAGTTGTTATAGAAATAAAACAGGGATACAACCTTACGGCGTTGGGAAAGAGACTGAAACTGAGATGGCAGTACAGGACAAATAATATTGCAGATTGGTCTTTGGATATTTTCAAGACATTCTAAATACATAGAGAACCATAGCAGATGTGCCACTAATATTCAACGTAATATACAAATGATTGGCTTATAAATGTGTTAGATAGATTCTGGAGAGGAAAATTGTCAAGAACGAAACAATGAACGAAATATTCTAGCCGAACACCTAGCAACTGACTCAATATAAACTTCCCATCCTATGTCAGCGGAAAGCTTTCGTCTGAGAAGGCGCAATGTGTCAGTCACTTTGAGGTTTACATCAGCTATGCTAATGGAAGGAAAAAAAAAAACATTTCTTAGACGGTTAAAAGAGAGCAGGTTCGTTTTGATGGCGTTAAGATTAACAAGCAATTCCTTGCTCCAATTAACAACATATTGTATTTACTTTTAGTCCGGCGCCCATAACCTTATTTACTGACCTTATCAAACCGCTTAGCATTAATATTAAAATTGAAGTAAATGGCAGTACCATCAGCATAGATACGGAATTGAAACCTGATGACATCAGGAAGGTCATTGGGGAAAATTAAGAACAACGTAATTCAGAGAATAAAGCCCTGGTCGACACCTGTTTAACGCAAACATATCTAGAAACGTGTCAATTCAAGAAAACATTCATTTCACGATTTGATAAGAGAGACTTTATCAGTTAAAGATCATCCAGAAATAATATAACCTTTGAAATTGTGAAAATATCCAGAATACCAAAACCTGTCAAATATTTTCGAGATATCAAAAGCATCAAGACGAGCTTAAACTGTCTCAGCTAAAGCTTCATAGAGGTTTTCAGCAATAATCCTGAATATACTAGCAGTGGAGTTAGAAAAAGAAAAAAATATATTGCTAATCTGATATTTGACCCTGCAATGTAAGATGTTTAATGATTAAGCCTTTATAAATTAAGAGTAAATTAAAACCTCTAGTAATTTTCCAAAACGAGGTAGAATGCTAATATGTATATAATCAGATGGACCAGAGACATCGCTTGAATTTTTTTTCTTACATTTGTATTCGACGCGTACATATTTTTTTCCTATTTATTTGATCAAAAAACTTGAGAAACATTTCTCCTTGAAGAAGCTGTTAAATAATTTCGATAAATCGTGTAATAATGTCGGATTGGTTCTTCAGAACAGCCACCGGAGTTTTTTTTTGTACAAGTGGATTTCTTAACGACAGGACATTTGATAAATCTTGAGACTTCCTGCCCTGTAACAAAAAATACAACTGAGTTTCTCTCAATGATAAGAGAGAGGTATGGAAGAGTATAGTCTATGTTATGTAATGTTAAGATGACGTCAGGGCCATTTATAATTGTGGACAGAACATAAATACTTGAACTACTAAAGACGGTATCTTATAAGCAGGAAAGCAAGAAGCTGCATGGCATTCATTGTAGAGTTTAGAGAGAATAGGATCCAGGCTAGGATCATATTCATTATGGAATATTTCAGAGGTACCAACGAGTAATCATGCTTTGTGAAAATATACTTTAGAGAAGGTAGCAGAAACTGCGGACGGAGTTATATAAATATTACTCAATTAAGGCACAGTTCTAAGTGTAAAATTAATTGGAATTAGTTGGAGCTTCGTATCGAGCTGTGTTGTTCAAACTCTCTGTCTCGGTGCAGAGAGGATGCCTAGACGAGGCTCTGTCGAAGGGCAGAATCTCTTTTCGGGAAACAGCGACAAGACCTCGTGTTTTATACGGGGAATCTTGGCCGAGCCTACGGGCTCGGATACACAACATTAAATTCAGCCTTTTGCTTCAAATGCGTCAAGAGAAAAATTTGAGCAGCAAAACTTTATGCTATATCAGTAGAAGGAGTTAACATGACTAAAGACTGTGTGTACGCTATCCCGTGCAGCTGCGGAAAGAAATATAAAGGGGAAACAGGGCGTCTCCTCAAGGTAAGTCTTCAATTAAACTATTGAATTCAGCACCTTTTGTTTACCGATAATTTAACATCTGAAACAATCGTCGGTAAATATGGTAGTTCACCTATCTCGGATTCTTATATAATGTAATTGCAGCCTACAAGAAGTGAACTAGCAAGGAGTTTTAAACATGGACAAGTTAGCTTGATACGGACAAATACAGGTGTCGATATCTGAAGTTTAAGCCATCTCTATCTGAAACACGTATATATCTCTCAGTATCAGTCTGTCTGTTTCAGTCTGTCTCTTTAAATCAGTCAATCTCTCTATTTATCTGTCTCCCTCTCTCTTCCTCTCTCTTCATATATATATATATATATATATATATATATATATATATATATATATATATATATATATATGAGATAGAGAGAATGTCGACGTAGTACTTTTTATTCCTTTGTAATTTTGCACTGAATATATTCTTCGAAAAGTTTGAAGGTATTGGATTAAATAAGAACTATGGCGCCTTCCTTCAGGAATTACGTCTTACAATCAAGAAACTCTTTAGGAAACTGGAAAAGATCCGTATAAAAATAAATAGACACAACATGACTATATTATTCACTGATATATATATATATATATATATATATATATATATATATATATATATATATATATATATGAAATTTTGTGCTGAATCAATCTTAATTATTTATACTTCTATCATTAGTCTTTTTACACCTATGGTTTCGTTATCTTGCTGCATATCTAGATATTCTTGATAAAATGCAAAGGAGAATATTGTTGGTCCTGTACTGATATATCGACTTCCCTCTGCATTTATAATGAATATTTTCGGGGTAATTCGTCTGATGAAATCTTCTCTGTGGTGCCTAGAATTTATAAATTTAATGGTAGTTCTAGATTGGCGGCAAATAGCTGAAATAGCAATATATATATATATATATATATATATATATATATATATATATATATATATATATATATTGGCATGGCAAGTAAATTCGCTCTCGATAATCGTATCCGTGTTCAAATTACATCCTGGTTGATTTGTTAGGGAGAGGATTTCGTGATTTATCAGTCTGGGGACGAGATCCCATGTGCAGCACCTTTTTAAGTTGACTGTAAATCATGCCACCGGTTGATCTAAGGATTATATCTGAAACTGTTTAGAGTAGACAAATCGAAATCTGTCAGTGTGGCGGATGCCGAAGATATCTTCATCGATGTTTTGCTCATGCTGGCCTTGTCTACACACACTATGGTCTTTCTCCCAGAATCTATGATTAACATCCACTTAGATAAATTGTTGTATACACTACGCTTGTGCTTCTGTTGCGGAAAAAAAATCAATGTACCAGAGGAGGCATCTGCGACAGGGATCTACCATCCACACTCGCAGTGGGTTTGGGCTCGTAAAACTAGCGTAGCTGAATATTTTTTAAAGAGATCGCTAAAAAGAAAATTGGAAAATGTATTGAGAATTATCAAATAATAGCAAATGATCATAAAATCAATTTAGTATACAAATAGATAGGTATCGATAATGATTGTATACATTTCAAGTAAAGGATTTTAGAAGATACGGTACTTGTATTTTTATCTCTAAAATGTCACGACATCCATTTAAAGCTTCAGACTTGAAAACGCCTAATCATTCTATTCATTTTATTTTCAGACATCTGTTCCCGAATCAAAATGATTTCCCATTCAATATTCTGCAACTCGTTCTCAGAAAACTTTCAGATTCCACGGATATTAAAGCAACGTCTACGATCACACAGTCAACGTTTCTTAAATTGCGGACTCACAAGCAATAGACAGGTTTTCAATTTACCAGCACTCACCTAATGAAATTTAGCCGGTGAGTGCTCGGTCACCGTCAGACCGACTCCATTAGAGTTCAGATCCAATGTTGATCTCAACAGTATATTTCCATAGGTCGATCTCCCACGATGGAAAATACTCGAAATGCGGCGTACATTTCGCTACAATTTCAGAGAATTGTTTGTCTATTTTTTTTTATTTTTTTAACGCAGCTACTTTTAGTTTTCTTTCTGGATCATGCTTGCAGAAAATTTGCATATATTTTTTCCACCCGGCTTCTTTTCAGTAAGATGAAATATATTGAACAATATATTTGCTAAGTATTTTTTCGTGGTATATTTCTGTATAAGTGAACAAAGGAAAGGGTGTGTTCTTTTCTTTTTTTTTTTTTACTTTTTTATTCACACGTAATATAACGAAGTGTTCCGAGTAGTAGACAGCGTCACAGCAATGCCTTACATGTGTGTTCGTGCATTTGAAAAAATTAAGTAGTCTCATTCATCCGTTGATGTAGTTTGTGGTAGTGGTGATGATAGTTGTGGTGGAGGTGGAGGTGGTCGTATCGGTGTTTTTATGCGTAATTTATATAGGCATAGGGTGGAAACCATTGGAAAATACAGAAAGTATAGATATAAGAATCAATACTGCATGACCGCTATTTTGGATTGATTTGGCGAAATAAACAGGATCTGTAAATCCTATTGAAGCCTGTATCTATCTATCTATCTATCTATACATATATATATATATATATATATATATATATATATATATATATATATATATATGTGTGTGTGTGTGTGTGTGTGTGTGAGAGAGAGAGTGTGTGTGTGTGAGAAAGAGAGAGAGTTTGTGCGTGTGCATCCATCGGTGTGTGTGCGCGCCTCTGTGTTATATCAAAAGATTATAGCTTCATCCGTGCACACGCAAAAGCTATGTGTCCGGCAAACCTATAAACCCCCCGTTTGTACACACGCCTATACAAAGAAAAGAAACACTTCAATGTTCACTTTTATATTTAAGCTTGCAGATGTTCTATCTCTATGAACAATTTATCCCATAATTATAGCACACCTTAAAACTCCACCCCCATATATATATATATATATATATATATATATGGAGGGATAAAGAGGAAAAGAGATGGGACAGTTAGGAATGTGTTGTTATTAGGTAAGTTATTGAATTTTAGACTTTATTTCAACATCAAAATACTATAATTATTTAATATATTTTGGAATTTTGAAACTTATATGAATGTACATACAGATATATGACTTTATCTCTGCCAACATATGTGTCATAAAGCCCTCTACTCTGTTTTTTGTGAAACCATAAGAAAACTCTTTTAAAATGTTGTTTTTTTTATTTATTACACAGACATTACTTTTTAACACCTTGTCTACGAAAATCTTCATAATGAGTGAATATTCGATCAGACGTTAAAGCACTCTTTACTCGTTCATATTTCTTCGACAGCCATAACATCACAGCTTCCTAGAACAAACCTACACTATGCTAAGTAAATAATGATGTCTTTTTTTTAATCTATTGATTCGAATTATTTTTATTACTTTCAATGATACTTTTAGCGGATACTGATGTTTGAGAAATATTCCGATTATTTCAATCGTTACTTTATTTATTTTACCGTTTAGTGGAACAGATTATGCCACCGATCGTGCAAATTGTGAGATAAACATGAAATTTGGCATAATTGTCCCTGATAGGTCACTTTTTCAGAAGAAAGTGCTAGACACGAAAAAATCCAATATGGCTACCATTTTTCAAATGGCTGCCAAACAGGCCTCGTTTCATGCATTTATCTCAGAAACCATAGTGCAAATTGTGATATAAACATGAAATTTGGCAGGATTGATCCTTGTAGGTAGGTTATTCAGGTGAAAGTGGTAGCCACGAAAAAATTCAATATGGCAGCCTTTTTTCAACATGGCCGCTAAACTGGCCTCTGTTTCATGGTTTTACTCAAAAACTATATTAAAATTGTGACATAAACTTGAAATTTGGCAGGAGTGTCCCTTGCAGGACTGTTTTCAGGTAAAAGTTCTGGCATTGTGAAAACTCAACATGGCAGCCACTTTTTCAAGATGACAGCCACTCTCTTATAGTAGCAGTTCATCGAGGAGGCAGAGTAGGGCTCTTAATTGATAAGGTCGAGTAGTGGCAGGAGATAACATTCAAATTGGAATGTGAGGAGATATAAAGAGAGTGTATGTCGCTCAGTATCAGGGAACACTGGTGACAGACACTGCTGTGGAACTCAGCAAAACATGGATTTTAGTATCCCAAATTTTATCTAGTAAGCCCCTAATATATTAGATAGACGTACCTGAATGGACAGGTCGTGCCAACGCGGGAGAGCCAAGCCATGGATAACAAGGGCTTTTGAAGTTATCTGGGTGGTGTACAGATCGCGCGGGATTAAAATAGCATTGGAGGAACGGCTATGTATAGGGCAGTTGTGTGAACCTAGTTGTATCCCATACATCAAAGTGAGCGAACGGTGTTAAAAGGATAAACCCTCTGCCGTTCCTGTCAAATGATGGGTAAAGATTCCACATCGAAAACTGATTGGAGCAAATGCTGCCTTTGTCAGCAAGAAAAAACAAAGAAACCCTCATTTCATCTCTTATTCATTCCAGAAGAAGCAAGATTATGCTGGATACAGTAATATTTCAAGAAGTCTGCCATTGTTTTATGCCATCAATGATATGCTGATAGCACTTGACCCTTCAAGGCTTGATGAAGGTGAAAGTATAGAAACTACTCTGCTTTGAAATGGAGCTAAATATCATCAGAGTTGCCGATTGCTGTTCAACAACACCAAGTTATAAATAGCACAGCAAAGAAGAGCGGTCCCGAGCGCCTTTGGAGCTACAGTTGAACCTCGAAGAAAGAGACGAAAATCTGCAGACATTCCAAAAGTGGAAAGTTTCTTTGAACAAGATGTTATTGCGAATCTGCAAGAGAGATGGCAGAGAGACTAAAAGAACACCTCACTCAATGTACCAGATCCCTGAACGATGGAAAGCTCCTTGCAAAGTTAAGTGGCGGAGACGTTGTTGCCCCGGAGGTTAAGTACAACCTTCGATGCCTTCAAAATTTGTACAATGCTGAAAGAGCGTACATCAAATCCCTAGAGAAAGCAGAGAGTAGTGATCCAGGGAAGGATTTATACCCAATGGCCTTTTCAGAACTAGTTATCTACATCATGTTTAGCAAAATCACCAACACGGTAGCAGCATCGGTTGTAATTCGGATTGCTGACCTAGCCTCACTCTACAAGATTTGCTTGTTACAGATTGGGGTTGATTCCTCGAATGTCCACTCTACTAGGGTGAAGGAACATCTACGTGGTCGGATTCCAGAACTTGAAGCCCATAAGAAGGGACCTGATGTACTCCTTGCCTTCAAAGCGGACATAGGACCAGTGCTCCATGAAGCTAGCCAGTATAGCAATGATCTCCATCTATCTAAGGCAGCAGATATCCCGAGAAAAGTATTGCTCCTGCACAAGACAAAATTCAGCAGCGAGCTCAAAGATGGCTTTGGTGAGGAGGCTATCACACCTGCACCTCTTCAGTTCGCGTGCAGCATTGAACATGTTGCTGATATAAAATCACATCTGACGCACAGACTTTGCTATTGCTCAGCTTTTACAGTTCAACTGCTACTCAAAACGTACAGAAGGATTGACAATCCAAATACATTCTAAAGACCGTGAAACCCTTTTGCTGTCTATGTTGGGTTGAAGGTGTACGCCAAGACATGAAAAAGAGAGTTGATTGACAAATTCCATGAGCATGGACAAAGCATATCGCATGACAGGGTATTAGAGATGTCTGGCAAGCTTGGTGAAACTGTGATAAAACAGTATGTCGAAGAAGATGCTGTGTGCCCACCAGTGCTGCGAAAAAGGCTGTTCACTACGGCCACTGTCGACAACATTGATCACAATCCCACGGCCACCACAACTAGCACGTCATTCCATGGAACAAGTATTTCCATGTTCCAGCACCAAAGTAAGGAAAACAGAGGAGAACAGCGGGTTTCACCGGAAATGACAGAGAGTAGGACAAGAAATATTCCTTAGCTTCCAGAGCATCGCGCCAACCTACCTCGGGAAGGACCCAACCCCAGCCACAGTAGATGAAGTATCACTTCCTGACCCCAGTATATTCCAAAGGAACATAAGCGTCGAATACGAATGGTTGGAAAAAGTTCTAGGTACCACCGATATAGATGCTGAATCCAATATAACATGGTCAGCTCATCATGCGAGCCAGAAACGGGCTAGCGAATGTGAAACCAGCATCACTTCCTTGATACCTCTTCTCCGAGATCAATCTCATAGCGTTGCCACAATAAAGCATGCCATGAAGTAAGTAAGAGAAGCTGTAGCATTTCTTAACCCAGGGCAAACTCCCGTCCTGGTAGCTGATCAACCACTCTATACCTTGGCAAAACAAATACACTGGTACTAGCCAGAGGAATATGGAGAAGACAAGTCTGCGATTATGCTTGGTGGGCTGCACATTGAGATGACAGTACTGAAGTCTATTGGGTCGATGCTAGCAGACAGTAGATGGACAAGCGCACTTGTTGAAGCTGATGTAGCTTCTTGCGGAACTGCAGATTCATTCCTGTCGGCAACCAATGTCACTAAAACACGTCAAGCACTTCAGGTCACAGCATGCAGTTTGTTTCAGTTCCTGAAAATAGTCTACAGTTCGTACCTTGCCGAACATTCTGATGGCGATGAGAAGGCCTCCAGCTTTGTGGAATGGTGTGATAGTCGAAAGAAGGAGAGTCCACAGTTCGCATTTTTATTCTCTATCCTGAACATGGAATTGACAATCTTAACATTGGTGCGAGCATTTAGAGAAGGGAATTTCAGTATGTATCGAGAAAAACTGTCGGAACAGATACCCTACCTCTTTGCCAACAACAATGTCAACTATGCAAGATGGCTTCCTATTCATCTGCGTGATAGGATATCATTAGAGAAGCAGCACACCGAGGTCGCCAGAGAATTACACAATGGGAATTTCGTGGTTCATAAAATTGACAGGAATTTCTCCTCAATGGCAATCGACCAAGCCCATGAACAAAACAATGCCGTCATCTGACAGAGGATCCATCAGATCTTCGGTGCTGGATTTTGGCTGGGCCATAAATTAGCAAATTCGTTACTGACTATGAAGCCGTATCAGGAAGCAAAGAGATGAAGAAAGGAAGTCATCACCATGACCAGTCGTCAACTTCTCAGAAGGCATTCTTTGAAAAGTTTCAACGGCTTACAAGTGTGATAGAAAGAAATGGGCAATCCATTTTCGGAGGAGTCCACTGATCTACTGTCGCTTGACACTAAGAACATTGCTGATCCTACTGCAGCGCTGCTGGTTGCATCTCATCTAGAGAAAGGGAAAGAGCAATTCAAAACATTTATGGAGAAACTCAAGACCGACAGTCAGCATTTCTATCAGCCAATCAAACGGAATAATAAAGACTTGTTCAAAACAAGCACAGATCCAACAGAGACATTAGAAACACAGCTATTAAAGGAGGATTGTCAACTGTTCTCCCGCCTTTTTGTCTCCTGCCAAAGCAGAGGGTGTGATTTACCAGAGTTTTTCAAACATGAGAACCAATCTTTCCCTCCGTCACTCAACAAGCGATGCAAACTACATGTCACTACCAAGTCTGATCTCCTGGACGCCCTGCAAACCAAAGTGGAGCTTCCAGACACGAAGCCAGAAACTGACGTACTCATAGTAGATGGTGCATTTCTAGTCAATATAGTGACGCCTAGGACACCGAAGACGTTTGAAGAATATGTCAGACAGGATATTCTTCCTGAGGTGCAATACTACAGTAGCAATTACAAGAGGACAGATATCATTTTTGATGTCTATCACGAGTCTAGTCTGAAGTCTGAAGCACGATCAAAACGCGGGAAAGCTATCACGAGTAGAGTAACGGCAAAGAGCAAAACACCGACTAATTGGAAGAGCTTTCTAAGGGACAGCGCCAACAAAACAGAGCTGTTGAATTTCCTTGCAGACGAAGTAGGTAAAATGACCACAACGAATGAAGTAATTGTAACACGAAAGGAAAATGCTTTACCAAGGTCCAGCCATCCTGATACTAAGATAGTCGAATTGTCTCCTTGCACGCATGAAGAGGCAGATACCCGGATATATTTGCATGCCTGGAATGCGGCTAAAGATGGTCAGAAGTCTCTCATGATTGATGCTAATGACACGGACATTGTAGATATAGGCTTAAGCCTGATGTCTTCCTTCACTGCAATGGGCATGGAGAAAATGTGGATCGCCTATTTCAAGGGAGAGCACACTCGATGGATCCCAATACACGAACTTGCATCTTCTTTGGGACCGGAAAGAACTGAAAGGATACTATTCTTCCATGCGTTTTCCGGATGTGATGCGGTATCTGGATTCAATGTCAAAGGAAAAAAAGCATGGCGGATATGGAATGTTTGCAACGATGCCTCGGTTACATTTGCGAGTCACTGTCCTCCTGAAATTAATGGGTCTGATCTACAAGTTCTAGAGAGATTTGTTGTTCTGATGTACGACCAGTCGTGATGCTACGACAGTAGATGAAACAAGGTTAGATCTCTTTGCCAGGAAGCAGAGGTCAAACGAATTAATCCCGCCAACACAAGGAGTGCTAAAGGAACATGCCAAACGTGCTGCCTTCCAAGCAGGACATATCTGGGGGTAGTCCGTCGTTCCTGATACGGAGCTTCCGTGTCCTTCCACGTGGGGATGGTTTAAAGACGGTAACAAATGGAAAGTTGCCTGGACTTCCTTGGAACCCATTCCTAAAACCTGTCGTGAATTGACAAAGTGCGGATGTAAGATAACATGTGGTGGAGGACGATGCAAGTGCTCAAAGTTTGGAACAGGCTGTACACCGCTTTGCAGTTGCCCTTGTGAGATTTAGTAAACAACGAATGAACTTCGGTCCGGACTTTTGTCGCCGGTTCTTGTAGGGTTAGCCTATTGAAATTCAAATACAGAGAGTTGTAAGGATATATATGACATGTAGATATTTTCCCAGATAAGGACAATTTCCATGCTGGGTATTAGCGCAGAAAGTAATTTTGACGTTGAATTGGACATTTCATCAGGATTGTAAATGTTGACTTTAAATCATTTCATGTAATTATCCAGCGTAGGGTAGGGGCGCTATATTATGGCAAATAAATTGAAACAGTGCAATCACTGAGTTCTCTCACTCAGATTTAGAATTGATACGGCAATAAATCAAAAATATTTCATCAAATTCAGCTAATTTAATGATTTCAGATCAAAATCATAAAACAGAGACCCGTTTGGCAGCCATCTTGAAAATGTGGCCACCATATTGTTTTTGTTTTTTCGTAGCTAGGACGTTCAACAGTCATGCCAAATTTCATGTTTATATTACAATTTGAACTGTAGTTATTGAGCAAAACGATAAAACAGAGGTCCGTTTGGCAGCCAATCTATAAAAATGGCCCCCATGTTGAATTCTATGCTTATCTCACAATTTGCTCGATTCTACCCAAAATTTTCAATTTCCTGCTCCACTAGTTGAAGGCTACGAAGAACTCCGAAAACAAACAAGTTGTACTGCCTATTTGTTTATCCAAATATATATATATATATATATATATATATATATATATATATATCCTTGTGCAGGTATGCAGAAAATAGAAAAGAACACGTTGGGTGCATAATCCGGGGTTCCTTAGTATTTTTGTTTTTATTTTTAAGAAGACAGTGCTCCATACAGAAGTAGAGCTTATATTATAATAATATTTTTAAACAAAAAATATTATTATATTATAATATATATATATATATATATATATATATATATATATATATATATATGCGAGTGTTTTATACATATTATATTAAATTATATATATATATATATATGTAATTTAATATAATATGTATAAAACATTCGCATGTGTATATATATATATATATATATATATATATATATATATATATATAGATAGATAGATGTGTTTGTGTGTGTGTATTTTGGTAGAAATCATTCTTTCACGCACATTTAATTGAGTACGACAGAGAAGGTTATTTGATTTAATTTTTAATACAACACCATGTTCGTGATTTGAAAAACGAAAATATTATATATATATATATATATATATATATATATATATATATATATATATATATATATACAAAAAACATTTCTTATTTAACAATTAAAATGTTTTATCCTTGAAAATACCTAAATTTATAGCCGAAACCACTCGGTAATAAAAAGAACATTCAGACAGTTTTATATATTCTAACATCTGAAAAGTAAAAGTAAATTAGATCAGATGAGATATTGTATAAAATCTAAATTCATCTATCTGTTCTGTCGTATTCAATAAAATTTCCTTGAAAGAACGATTGGTGCCTTAACGCACAAATTTTAATTTGCATGACATGGAGCCAACAAGGAAAGCAACACTATAACTAGCAGGAAAAATCTTGTTTTACAACAAACTTAAGCCAAGAACGAAATCTATCATTTAAATAATGAAATCCTAAGACAATAATGCAATACTAAGAAACACTAACTCAAACTGAATATAATGAAGCAAAATACCACTGAAAAAACATATTTTTTAAGATGATATATTTAATGTAGGCTACACGTTCTTATTATCCATGAATATATACTCAATAGTATTATATTAAGAATAGACAGTAATTATCATTTAAAAAATGAATTAAAAATGAACAATAAAAATTAAAACTAAACATTCAAAATTCAAAATAAATTTAAAAATTTTTAAAAAATAAAAATAAAATAAATATATATAGTTCTTTTATATTTTATATTTACACACTCAGCTATGTAAACATCAGCTTGTTCAATAAATTCGTTCGTTTTTCATCATTTAAATTAAAACTTAATATCTATTCATATTTCTGATTAATCCATATATTCCATTATAGACTTTATCGTCTCCCGCGGAAGATCCACTAAGTATTCCATGACCGCACCTTAAAAATCAGCAGGTTATGCACTGAAACATTAAGTCACATATTCATGTCGATATCGTTGTTGAACAAAACACCCCTATAATTGTTAGAATGCGACCAAAAACATGTCTAATCTCATAAATGAAATGTCACCAAATTCACATGTGTCAGGTAGTATTTAGTTGAAACCAGTGAAAACGGGAAGAGCAATGACTGAGATGTACTAAAAACAATATCTAGACGATGTCCCTAGATATGGGCTATGAAACTAGAAGAGTCTATCTCATTAGAATAAAGAGATGGTGATATGCAGAATATCCTGAAGATTACCCTCATCAATATAACACTGAGGATAACCAGAGAGCACAACAACCGAAATGTTGTGATGATGACAACAATAAAGATGAGATTAATAGTCCGTAAATAAATAATATAAATAATAATGACTTCACTTCCCAGAAATTCAGAGAGAATTCAGGCTTACATTTAACTACTTTCTATTCCATCATGAAGAGCTGATTAATTTGAAATAAATTTCAATAACTTATAAATTCATGTGTACAGAATGTGATGGGTAAATTGTCGTTATATTATATTTTTCATTGGCTTTTTATTTCGTCGACTGCAGAGAATACTAATGTCAGTTGGGCCACCCTCTGTGAGAAAAAGATCACAATAACGCAAGTCACTCCTCCAGAAATATGGAAAAAGAAAATGCCTGACATTCTTGCCGAAAGCTACAATACGAATATTTCAGAATGTTTGTGCGTCAATTTGAGGACAGTGCTAATGATTCGGAAAGAATTGGACGTATCTAATAGTGATTACGAAGCTCGGAAAACTATGTTCGTTCTGAAAAAAATAACACCCGAAATTTGGCGAGGGAAACAAAATCAACACGAAGGTCTACATCAATTGCCTTAAGGAAGTAGTGATGCCCTGTGTATAAAAGGCGTCCGCTGGAAAATCTTATGTCTGGTAACAGGAATCTGCACCATGCCTCGTAAGCAGGAGAACACAGTCATGTTTGTCAGACAATTTCTGCGGCCACATCACCGCTTATATTTGTCCAACTCATTCCCCAAACTTCAACACCATTTATTATTATGCGTGGGGCGCAGATGAGCGAGAATACGATAAAAAACTCCTTGTAACACCAAAGATGAATTGAAAGCAATCATGGCAGCAATAATATTTACAAAATTTAGACGACAATTTATCAATCGCACTCCGCATTTACACTATATTGTTTGGACTGCTGTCGTCATCCTGATCCAATGAATATATAATAACCTAATATATATTGGTGGATGAATTTATGGGATGAGTATTTATCTATATTTACACATTGCGTAGTGGGTAAAATTTGGTGAAATGCCGTCTGTTCAATCCCTTGTTCCGGTAATAATTGCTTCGACTTAGTGGAAACGAGAGAGCAATATTCAACAGTACAAATTAACAGTAATACCGAGACAATAACCGGAGAGATGAGCAATGAAAGGTGAAAACGGGCAGATTGTTCAAGTTCCACGGACCATAACTTTTTCGGGGATATCGCAATTTCATTTATTTCACTTTACTAACTCAAATAACAAAAAATTGTTCACCTCTCCTGTGGCCAGGATTTACATTCAAATATTCTGTATTTGTTCAAACAAATGTTTTATACACTTAGACATGTGTCCTTGGGGACTGAAATACATGAAACTTAGATATCAAGAAAAGGCATGAAACTTAGATATCAAGAAAAGTTGTGGAAATAGAACAATCCGCCCCAGTGGAGATTTCGGTATGAAATTCCAAAGTGTATTATCTGAAGAAGGCCACAGTTTAGAACGGCCAAAACGTCCTGAATATGAAAATAAAGACGGTGAAAACAGTCCGATGAATGTGAATAGCGTAAATGTTCACAATGCATAAGAGCAGAAATATAATGGTGGTCTCTATTCAGTGTCATATATTGAGAACTGTATTGAATCATATATATATATATATATATATATATATATATATATATATATATATATATATGTGTGTGTGTGTGTGTGTGTGCGTGTGAGTGATTGAATGAGGAACACATACAAATCATTCATATATTTAACATAGTTTCTTTTATTTAAGTTTCATCCGAAGTTTCTTAGAAGAGACAGTTTCGTTATTTCGATCCTGTGTTTTATATTGGCCAGGTGGTTTTGCCTTGCGATTCTTGTGTGTGCGTATTTTTAGCCTTACTTTAAGTCGAGGTTAGATGAAATAATCAAGATACATCAGGTAATTTTGGCTTTACTCTGTCATATAATTTATATGCTCTTTCATAATAAATAGTGGATCATTTTTAATATTGTATATTATTAAGTTCCACATTGATTATATCATTACTATACATGTGGATTATATACCAACGGTGTTCTTACCTGTACTATATATATATATATATATATATATATATATATATATATATATATGTGTGTGTGTGTGTGTGTGTGTGTGTGTGTAAATACGTCATAAAATCTTTAGATTTGCACATGTCTTCAATTCATATCATTAATTGGAATTCTTCAGCAAAAATGTAATTAAGGCTTTAGAAACAACAGGAAGAAAAGGAAATTTGTGCATAACATCATTTACAATCAATTGAAATTTCTGGGGGCAATTAATGAGGAAGGAGAGCTTGGAAATTATGTTACCTACATGACAGAATGTGTGTAAGAGAAACAGTGGGAACTCCGCAAAACATACCTAATTAGCATAAGGAAATTGATGTTTCCACAGTGGGGAATTAGAGAAATAACGAAAAAACCAAATGTATTAAGAACTACAAATAATAGAAAAATGGGGAGAGCCGTGATCGCCTTCTTTCTGAGGGAGCACAGCATATAAACTTAATCACAATCACACGTACGCACAAACCCGAACCTAAAGATGGCATGAACTTTTAGTGTATGGTTTGGAAAGTTATTGGTTTGTATATAACTTTCAGATAAGGGAAATAATTTAATGGCTGAAAAATCAAATTCTAAATTTCTTTTAATATTGAAGAAATTTTCCCGCACGTAAAACAGAATAGATATTACTTTTACAGGCTATTCCTTTGTAAGTTATCAGATTCTCTTATCGTTACCTATATACCAGATCATGTCTCAGATTTTTTTATTAACTTTCAGATTTAGAAATTGAAGCATCGACTGCTCTAAGCTTATGGCCAATACTGTTTTCAGGAGAAACAAAAAAAACAGTTTTGCGAGTACAAATGTCACATAAACCAATGGAGTTTCACAACAAT
This sequence comes from Acanthosepion lycidas, assembly GCA_963932145.1. Lineage (NCBI taxonomy): Eukaryota > Metazoa > Mollusca > Cephalopoda > Sepiida > Sepiidae > Acanthosepion > Acanthosepion lycidas. The sequence goes on from OZ010579.1 coordinate 42,990,028, forward strand.
AAACAGTGTAAGAAAAAACATTTTGCGAAAATATGTATTTACTTGCTTTTCTTTTAGGGGAACAATGTTTTTCTTCTGTCATCATTTTTTTCTTTCCATTCGGCTGTCTTCAATCTTTGCAGAATAGGTTTATTTGTGCGTTTCGCATGCAAATAACATATTTTCATATTTTCATCTAGATGCTGACATATCACGATGGATTGTTTGGGATTTCTTATAGCTCCCTTTGGCGAAACGCTGCATACGACGCATTTAAATATTGGTTTCGATTGTGATTCATGATGCAGCCTCTGGGATGGCTCAAGCGTTTGTAAGCAATGCAGAGCGTGCTTTCTTTATGTCAATATTTACTGTAAAATATGATCCTAGATCTGCACGTACATGCACAGGCGGGATCGTTTGATCGCGCGGCCACGCACTTTCCCGATCACATATAAGCAAAATTACTCGCACGCGCATATATATATATATATATATATATATATATATATATATATATATAAAGAACAGTCATATTTTTAAGAGAGATTCCTAGTACATTTATTTTTAAAAACAGTGCTCGATATATGTTAGCGATTATTATAATTATATCTTTTTAAATATATATTCAGCGTGATACAGAAATGCGCTTTCGGCATTGCATGAAAATGGAACTGAACTTTAAATTCTAATTTTAATGTAAGATTTTGGCTTTAGTTTAGAAACATGGTAATTTCTGTATCGCGAAGAATAAACAATTTTTAAAAAAATAATTATATATATATATATATATATATATATATATACACATACGTACATACATATATATATATATATATATATACACATACGTACATACATACATACATATATATATATATAT